>JAREIK010003317.1:598510-1305183 GCA_029783825.1 Sapria himalayana
TTTATCATATGCATCTACCCTGAGGTTGGTAAGGGAGGATTGGGGGTGGGCAGGGTGAAAAAAAAATTTAAAAACCATATAGATAAATTTTGGTTTTTCAAATAATATGATGATCAATATTTTTCATGTTTTGGCTTGAAATTCAAATTCGAACGAAATTATCGTGACACCCTAATTTTGGGCGTCCAAATTAGAAATCGTTCTTGTTTTTCTTTTTCTTCTTTTGTGTTCAGCCTTCAAGTTGGAATCCCTTTGTTGCAGGATGCGGTAGATTGTCCCGAATGGGTAGTCCCATTTAACATATTCAAATTGTTAGCCGAAGAGGTAAAAAAAAAAATTTATTTCTTATTTTTTTTGTGAATTAATTTTTGTAATTTTTTTTTTTTTTTCATTTTTTATACATTTTCAATCGACTGCAGCATGATCTGGAGCTAATTTTTGCAAAGAATGCCCATGAATTCGTGCAAGAACACTTGAGGAACCCCGAGTACATTGATTTGATGTGGCGGCTTGGTGCTCTTGGTCGTGGCGAACAAGACCAGAGTAAGCCCGGTCGAACCTGCTTCTTACTTTTTTCCTACCCTTCTGTTTCTGCTCCTCGTGTTGTGATTGTGATCTTACTCGCCTCTTGTGGTGGGTCATGTGGCCCGTCCATTCCAGGCACGCTCTCACCAGATGAATGGGAAGCAGCTTATCTGTACTTGGCTTTTGCCCTGAGGAAGGTGAGCAAGCTAGTCGCGAGTTAAGTTGTCTCAACTATCATCTCGTGTTGGTTTGTTTTTATGTTTTGCGTGTGCGTAAGTATGTGCACGCGTAGAAGTGATTTGTAGTAATGGTTTGTCGATGACTTTGTATCTGCGTGTGTATAGGCGTGTCTGCGTGTCTGTGTCTGTGTCTGCGTTGGTGTGTATTTGTATTGATTTTAATGTTCTTTTCCACAGCGCGGGCAATCAGAGAGAACGCAGCTAAATAGGAAATTCAGCAGGGGGAAGATGCATATAGCACCACAGGACATCATGCACATTACTGATGGTATTTTTTGATCCAGAGACCAGGGCCACCTTTTGTTTTTTTTTTAGTTTTTTTTTCCCCTTGTAAAAAATGAGGCCCTGTGGGGCTTGTTGGTTGGGGGTACACGAGGAGCGCATTTTATTGCTGGCTTTATTGTTTATATTTCTAATATTATTAAAAATATATATATATATTACATGGATCTCAATTCAGCAAGCCAATTCGAGTTTTGAATAATTTCTTGCATTTTTTTGTGAATTTATCAATTTTTTTTTTTTTTTTTACTTGAAATTGTGAATGTTTTTATAGTATTTTTTTTTAATTTTTTTTTAAATTTTTGATTTGCAAGCATCGAGATACAAGTCAATAAATATGGTTTATCTATTATTATTTATTAAGATGTGGCAGATAATTTTTTTTTATTAAACATATAATCTTTAATTAATAACAAAAATGGTGAATAGCATGTTGATTGATGTTGTAATAATAAAAAGAAAAAAATATTTTATTAGAAAATTAAATTTGAGATAAATAATTAAAATGCTTATTTTAATTTAAAACATATGTTACAAAAAATTATTAAGAAACTTTAATTTTGTAAGTTATGGCTCATTTCTTTTAGCTTACTTTGTGTGTGGAGAATGAATAATTTTATCAAATTAATTTTGATAAAAATTAATTTTATCAATTAATTTCATTAAATTATTCATTTTTGGATAATGAGTAATTTTTTATCCATTTTTTGTCTCTCTGAAATCAAGATTTGTGCTCGGTTTTTTAATTAAATAAATTTATGAATAATATGCTGCTATGTTAGTTAAATCATATGCTCTTGTTGATGGATATTATGTCGGTGAAAAAAATAAATTAATTAAATATTAAATATGAGTTAAATAATTATTATATATAAATTAGAATACTTACTAATATTCACGATCTAAGTGAAAAAAAAAAACTTATTAAGAAATTTTAATTTTATTATTTAAGGTAGTATATTCTGGATAATAAATATTTTTTATCCAGTTATTATTTTTCTCTGTCTCAAACTATGTCTTCACTCAATATTCTTAGTTATGATAATCCTATAAATAATCTAGGGGGAATTATGTTTTGGGATACTTCCTAGAAAATTTTTAAAAATTATAACCTAAACTTTTAATATTTTAAAAAAATCATAAAACTATAAATAATTTAAAAATAAGAACACTTAAATTCATATATCCTAAACTACCCTCGCCCCTCTTCCCAGCCCCTCGCCCTTGCCCTTGCCCCTCGCCCTCACCCTCATATCAAATGTTTAATAAAATTATTTTATATCACAGTCATTATATGTATTCTAATTATATTTTAAATATTATTTATTTCATATATGATATTTTATTATTTATTTTTTGTAACAAATACAATATCCACAAAAAAAAAATTTATAATTAAAGAAAAATAGCACATTTTTCTAAGTTGATTGTTAACTAGTATATTGAGAATCGAACTTAATTTGATAGAGATAAAAATGGTCTAATAAAAAATATTCAATATCCTGTGGCTATGATCTTAAAGAACTAGCAAACAATTTTAAACCAAAATTCTTATTAGTAATAATTTTCACTTTGATTTTGAATTATTATAATTATTTTAATTATGTGTTTAGTAATTATTTATAGCATATCTAATATTTTTTATTTATTTATTTTTTCTAATTTAATATAATATCCTTTGATAAATTAAACTACACTTAATTAATATAGCACACTATTCATAAATATATTTTAACTAAAATGATAAGTTTAAAACATAATTTGTATGAGACAAAAATGACTTGTTAAATATCGCTCAAATGATCGAAATTTCATATTAGAAAGTTGTCTCACCTACATATTGAATAAATGTGATCATTTTAATTATGTTTTTTTATCTCTTTATTTCTAACCTAAAATTTTATTAAATTTTTTTTTTTTTTTTTGTGACGAACATAATATCCATCAAAAATTGATATTTTACTTTATTAAATTTACCCTATTCTTCATAAAATATATTTTAATTAAAATCATAAAATATAAAATATAACCTGAGAGAGACAAAATTGATTTAATAATATTACTTCAATTATAGCTAGGAGGTGTGAAATTAAGCAAAAGAGGCACATTTAAAAAAACAAAATTTTATTTGTAAGTATTTTCACATAGATAGTGAATCAGCATAAGTATTCTAATTTAGTTTTTTATTTATTTTTCTTAAATATAAAATTTTGTTATTTATTTTTGTGATGGATACAATATTCAACGATTTTTTTTTTCTGTGCTTGAACTAATATAACATTTTATTAATAAGTTTCACATTTTGGTCTTTTGAATTTTAATTCATTTTTTAAAGTTATGTATTTAGAAATTGAGTAATTTTTGTAAAATGATTTGTCCTTTCCAAGTTAAATTGTGCACTCGATGTTTTAGTTAGGATAAACTTATGAATAATATGAAATATTAATTTAATTATAAACTAATATGTCGAAATTAAATATATTTTTGATGAAAATGAATTATTAAAAAAGACTTACTAAAAAATAATTTTAGATTTTATTTTTGTTATGAGAGTGCTCAAAAAATTTTTATGTATTTCTCATTTTATTTATTAGAGTACTTAAAAAAAATTAGAATAATAAACTATGTTAGTTAAACTCTAGACTAATTTGTTGAAATTTAATATATTGTTGACAAAAAAATAAATTAATAAAATTTTAGATATAAAATAAGTATTTATTTAAGATATGAATTAAGATACAAATGGTAATTATAGATATACTACTTGTTTGACTATTAATATTTTCGTGCCTGATAAATAAATTAATAAAATATTATATATATAATAAATAATTTAAAAAATATAATTAGCATATTTATAATAATTTAAAATCATGATGAAAAACTTAATGGCATGAAACATTAGAATTTTAAATATTGTCTCATGTCTCGAAGACATGAGATAAATAACTTTTATTATATATATTATTAATTTTTTTTTCTCAAATTAAGTTTTCTACTCAATATTATTGTTATAATAAATTAATTAATTATATACTGTCTTATTTCAGGCATATAATAATTTGTTCATAAATATATCATATGTGACAAAAAAAAATTAAAAAAAAATATACGACATATATGAGATAAATAACTTTTATAAATAAAATGAGAACTTATAAATTTTGGTTTTTTGAATTTTAGCTTATTTCTGAAAGGTTATGCCTCTAGATAATGAGCCACTTTTATTAAATCATGTTTATGCTACAAAAATTATGCTCTGTACTCAATAATTTATAAATTTATAAATAATATAGTATGATAGTTTAGATATAGAATAATTTATCGGAGCGTATTTTATTAATGAAAAAAAAAATGAACTAGTAAAAATTAGAAAAATATAATTAGAATATCTGTGATGATTCAAATTCTATAAGAATAAATTTATTGAAAAGAAATTTTGGTCTTCTGAATTTTAGTTCATTTTTAAAGTTATAGTCTTTCGATAATGAGTAATTTTATAAAATGATTTTTGACCTCAGATTAAATTTAAAACTTAATATTTTAGTCAAAATAAAGAAACTGATAAATAATGTGAACTTTTAATTTAATTATGAACAAATTATTTGAAAGTTAATCTATTTGTGATAAGAATAAATTATTAAAATGGCTAACACGAGAAGAATAATTATAAAAAATATAATTATGATACATAAGTTGATTAAAAAATAATTTTGATTTTTAAAATTAGACTTCTTTCCAAGTTAGAGTCTTTCTATAAGACAAAGTTTTTATCAATTTAATTTTGTTATTAATAGCCTACTTAAAAAAATATTTGAATAATAAATTATGTTAGTTAAAGCATGGATTAATTTATTGAAGTATATTGCATTGTTAAAAAAAATAAATTAATATATATATATGTATATATATGTATGTATGTATGTATGCACACACACACACACACACACATAAATATAATAAGTAGTTATTTTCAAATTCTTTTTGTCTCTGTCAAATTAAGTATTTACTATTTTTTGATTATTAATGTTTTTATGACTAATAAATAAATTAATAACATATTATATATATAAAATAATTAAAATACTTATGATAATTCAAAATCATGGTGACAAATTTAATAGCACGAAATATTGGTATTTTAATGTTAAAATTATAACATATTATTATATTAATAAATAAAAAATTAATTAACATGATTGAGAATAATGAACTGTTTTTGTTATTTTATAAGTGGACAAATAACACAAATAATAAATTTCTATCTTTTGATTTTTAGCTCATTTTGGACAATGAACTATTTTTATCGAATAAATTGTTTTTCTCAATTTAAGTTTTGTGCTCGATAAATCTATGAATAATATGTTATGTTATTTCTAGTATTTATTAATTTGTATGTATATGGATTATGGAATATAAAAATTAATTAATAAAATATTTGATATCAGATAAATAATAATTACAAATAAAATTAGAATATTATCAACAATTCAAAATTCAAGTGAAAAATCTTATTTATGAGGAATTATTATATTTTGATTCACTATATATATTCTAATTTTGATTTGCACATAATATTTATTTTAAATAAAATTATTAATGCTATGGTATTTTAGTCTAAGAGAAGATTATTTTGTTGGTCCATGTTATATTCTCTATAAAAAAAATAATTTAAAAAATTATTTATGAGATTTATAATTATTACACATATAATCAGAATACATAAAAAATTCAAAATATAATTAAATTTTATTTCATTTCCTTGAGCTTATATCATTTGGATATGAGTAAATTTTATTAAATGGTTTCTCTCTCTTGGATTAAATATTTCACTCGATATTTTTCTGGAAATAAATATATAAAAAATATATGATAAATAAGTATTGAAATTAAAAATCGAATACTTATAATACTTTTTTCTCTTGTTATAGCCTTTGAACAATGAGTAATTTTTTTTTTAAAAATTTCTCTTAAATTAAGTTTTATGCTTAACATTTCAATCAAATAAACATATGTATGATATTTTTATATTTTTTTTTTCTTTTGAATTTGGGCCCATTTAAAGATTCTACATTTTGAATATTAATTATTTTTTTATCAAATCATTTTTGTCATTCTAAATTTAAATTATATACTAAAATTTTAATTTGCATAATATTATGAATAATATGTTGTGTTTGTTAGAGTGCATGCTAATTTATTGACGGATATAATATTCGTGATAAAAAAAATAAATTAATAAAATATTAGATATGAAATAAATAACTATTAAAAATAATATCAGAAACATATAATTATTTAAAACCCAGAGGAAAATACTTACTTGTAAATAATTTCTTTCAAATTATATTTTATACTTAATATCTTAGTTAAAATAAATATGAAATATCTTACAATAATTAAAGCATAGACGAATTTATTCATAAATATTGCACATGTGGTTAAAAATATATAAATTAATAAAATATTAAATAAAATACACAATGATTAAATTTCATATTAAAAAATATACTAATGAGGAATTTTGACCTTTTAAATTTTGTTCTCAATATTTTAGTTAAAATAAACTAATAAATAATACACAATTTAACGAAAGATGTTGTATTTGTGATAAAAATAAATTATTAAGTTATTAAAAATGAGACAAATAATTATTAGAGATCTAATTAGAATACTTAAAATAATAAAAAAAAAAACATGTGAAGAAAACTCACTAAAAATGAATTTTGATTTTTTCAAATCTTACCCTCTTCTTTAATTAGAATACTTAATGTACCATAGATACTACCTTAACATCGAAATTGGCAGTACCTATAATATTAAGGTAGTACCTACAGCATTAAGGTAGTAATCATCAATTTAGTTCCTTAATCATAATATTTTTTTTTCAACTGTACTGACTGATATAATATTAATTTTTAGTACCTTATTTCTATTTATTTTCAAATTAGCTACCTAATTAATATATTTCTCCTTGTATTTTTACTTATTGTTTAGTTTATTTTAGAGTATTGTGATTGATTTTTCTATTTTAGATTATTGATGTTCTAATGGAACTAGCACAAGATGGTAAATTAAGAGCATCTCCAGCGGGCTAGCTATTTATTCACTTTTAGTTATTTTAGCTAGTCAAACACAAAAAATCCTCTCCAACCCATTCTCTATTTTATAGCTTACTCAAATAGCTCAACAAATTTAGAGATCCATCTGATCTCTCTAAATTGTCTCTCCCCTTATCTCTCTAAATTGTCTCTCCCCTTATCTCTCTAAATTTCCTCTCTCCATTTTCTCTCTAAATTTTATCTCCCTTTTTCTCTCTAAATTTTATCTCCATTTTTCTCTATCTATATCTCTCTCTATATATGTTTTGATTTTTTTAAAATTATTAGAAATTAGGTGTAAAATAGAGAGCGTGGTTGTAGTGTATTCTAATAACTTGCTAACTAAATTAGTGAATTTAATATTTAAATATATTTTGAGTATCTATTTTGTTAACTGTGGTTGGGGATGATATGGTCATTTTTTATTACTAATAAAACATCAATTGAAATGTCGTGTTCCTAATTTGGTAAATGTAAATCATGATTGGGGAGAGTGATATTTATGAAAGCTACCCACTTGCCAACAAACAATAGATCCGAATTAATGTTAGCAAAGGCGAACAAGATTTATTTATTCACGAGTTGTGCACCTTGGGGTGCTCGGGGAAGATGAAATGAAATTAGAAGGTAACTATTAATGTAACGTGTCCGTAGCATTGATGGCTTGTTGCTCTTGTCCAACGGCGGACATTTATTTACATCGAATCAACGAATCATATCTGGCGCGCTGCTGCTGCCCATCTCTGCTAGCTCACCCTTGAATTCCTCCCCCATTGGCGTCTCGCACTCCAAGTGATTCCGTCTGGTTCATTTTGTTCGTAATCCTGTTCCCGAGATGCAATTTCTTGGTTTTCTCCATGCTTCTCGCCACCAATCAGGTATAATTTGACGAAGCAGTGGAACTCCCCAGCGGTTGGGTTCCTTGTCTACAGTTTCTCTTATTTGATTTCTTCTCGGTAGTCAACAGTTGGTTAACGTTGCTAAGAGAAAAACCTGACTGGCCACTGAAGGGTTCCATGTCGCAATGTTAGAATCAAATAGCGGAGACTGTTCATAGCTAGTATCGTATTTTTCTCTTGGCTTCTCCGAGGTTACTGTACCACCATGGATATGGCAAAAGGGGACAAGTAGAAGCGTGACTCTCACGCGGTCAGGATATCCGCGGGTGACCACGTGGATTTCCGAGTTGAAACTTCTGCATCTTCCTTAATGGCGATGAAGTATGCCTCTTCAACGCCGATAGAAAGAGGATTATATTTTGAAATCAAGTAACACCAGTGGCAGTGTGTTGGTCAGGTTGAAGACGGCTATAGGTTTTTTATCACCCAGAACTTAAATTGACCAGAAAAGGTGGATGCCCAAATGGGTGGAAATTATACTTTAAAATGGTCACAAAGACAGTCATTTCATGAAAGTAGAGAAGTGCCGTGTGATCATCATGATTCCATAACATTGTGCCTTACTCAATCAAGGATTATGTTTTCAATCAAGTCATTACATAAGTTGAAGTACATGAATACATTAAAAATAAAAAAAAATATAGATAATAAGTAATATATATCTCAATACTTTCCTCCATGATAGTGTATGTATATGTTTCATATTAATTTGTGGTACTTAGTAGATGATGCATTCCTCAATGAGGAGGAATCATTTGGGTTCGTACAACCAATTTGTGGGTAAAAAAAGGAGAGTTTGTAGGGTTACCCCTTTGCGTTTGATGTGAACTATTTAGAAGTAAAGAAATGAGAGAGCGTTCAATGACATTAAGCAAGCTAATTGAGTGTTTAAATAAGATGTGTCTAAACAATTACTAATGCACTGGATCTCATAAGAACTCTAAAGTTAAATGTGTTTGGTTGAGATCACTACTGAGATGATTGATCAGTCTGGAAATTTGTCGTATGTATCTACCCTGGGGTTGATAAGAATATATTGGGGGAGGGTGAAAAAAATTTTAATCAGGTGCTTAAATTATTTTTTCGTATATCCCTATAAGTTGGGCTAGGGTATAAAAAGAGAAACACATTTTATTTGATTAATTTTGTATGTTGGTTGGTTGTTTCTTAGGGCTCTGGTGGTTGGCCTACTTTGTTGTTTGTTTGTTTTTGTTCTTTTCAGGCCCTCTGTATACTCTTGTATATCTCATCATGAAAAATTATATTAGTTTGGTTTAGTAAAGAAGATTGAATTTTCATGTATCTAGTTCTGTGAATTTTTATTAGCCTTTAATGATATTTATTATGTTACAACTTATATTGTATCGATGAGAAAACATACTTTTAATACTTCATTCAATTTCTCTCTCGTTGGTTCTCTTTTTTATTTTCTCTTATCTATCAATATTTTTGTTTTTAAATTTCTACTTTTTTTATTGTTTTATCTTTGATCTCTCTCTCATGCCTGGCTTGTATTAGAGTTATTGTTTATGTGAACTATTCTTTGTAAAAAGATTCTTCCTCCAAAACATAGTATTAATACTAATGTTGATATTAAAATACATGTTGTTGCTTTTATCTGTCAAATTACAAGGATATTAGTATCCGACCTATCATATAATAAAATATTTAGACTAATAGTATTCTAATTTGAAAATCTAATAGATTCATTAGGCATTTGAAAATTATAATAAAAATAAGATGTTATATATTGATGTTGAACCTGGAATATGACTTTCTAATTATTATACTATTTTTTTATTTTTTAAATGATATAAAAGAATATTATTTAAGATTTATTTGATAAAATTAAAAAAATTAACTGCTGAAAAATTAAGGTTGAATTTTATAAGTGTTGAATTTGTATTGAAAAATTATTTGATAAATTACTGTTAATTGAATAATGGATATAAATACATCGTTTAATAACTATAAATGTTGAATCCTGAAAATAATATATTTTACATTATATTATTATTATTATTATATTACATATAATCCAACATAAATAGAAAATTTAATGAAAATTTTTTTTATTAAAAAAATAATATTTCTAAAAATATATTCATAAATAAATCATAAATATAAAAAAGAAATGAAAATGTTAAAAAAATAACTAATAAAATTTAAATTCTAAAAAACTATCCAAATTTTTAATATAAAAATAAAAATTAATTAACAACTAATTGATTTGATATTTTTACTCTTAAATTAATCAAGAAAGACAGTTAGGTCTAGGATTTGTGGTGGTGGAGAAAGGAGGAGGAGAAGACAGATTCACAAACTGAACTATAACATGAATGAGAAAACGAAAAAGAAATGAAAAAAAGGACAATGATAATTTTGAAAAAAAAATTTGTTGAAAATTTTCAGCCTTCAATATTAAGTAGGTATCTACCTATTTAAAATTTTTAATGAATTTTTATGTAAAATTTTAAACTTTTAGCTTTTATTTTTTTTATCAAGCACACTTAAAATCTTTAAATAATTGAAAATTAAAATTTTTAATAGTTTGAAGATTTTAAGTGTGTTATCAAACAGCTCATTTATCTATGTTTTTTTTTCTTCAAAAGAGTTATTATGTTTATTATTATGGAAGAAAATGATAATATTCAACTTATTTTTTTATTTAATATATTAAAAATATGTGGCAGAGGATGGCACCTATTACTCAGAAGTTATTAATGTGGTTCTTAAATTTGTGAATTATTTTAATATTATTCTTTTTATATGTTGTTGCATTGGAAAACATGCTTATATCTTTCATACTCGTCACATCTCTCAAATGTAAAGAGGGTTTCATCACCTATCAACATGAACTTGAGGTACACTTTACTTGCAATTCTATAGGAGATGTTCAGTTAGTGGTTTATACTGTTATGAAAAATCTCAACTCAATTAAAGAAGAAAATATAATTATTATTTTTACCAAAAATCATAATCTTTTTAACAATGCTAGCAATACTTGCAAAGAGATTTTTATATTATTATTTAAAAACGATGAGAATTTAAAATTTATTTATGATGTTAATAGAGTCAATTTAATTTTTAAAGTGTCTCTTATTAATAAAAAGCAAATTAATATAATATTAATTTCTTTTATTTTCTTTGATAGTACATGGATTTCATGGTTGTAAGATGAGCTAAAGTCAAGTCTCAAAGAAAGTCTGAATTGATCACTCGGTTTAGGGTATTTCTCATTATTATTATGAGCTCATACCCTAGTGGTTCTCATTTTAGGGTATTTCTCATTTGGGAAACCTATGGTTTTCTCTTGATCACTCAAGAGAACACCACACGTTGCTTCTTCATACCTTGCCTCTCCATTTCTCAATTCAATAACAATTTAGTTTAGTTTTGGTTTAAACTGGGTTGTTTCTTTTTTGATTATGGTGTTTTAAATTTTTTATGCATCGGTTTGATGGGGGTATTACAATTTACTTTTTATTAGAGACTATTATTTTTATTTATTTTTTAATTATATTTTCTATTTTATGGAAGCACCCAACTCATGTGGGATGCTCCAATTATTTTGTCCTATATAAGGCTCTTTGTGTGTGTTGAGTGATTTCAAGTTGTAATAAGTTTTAAGTTTTTTAATTGAGTTGTAAGTTGTTAAATTGAGTTGTGGGTTATTGAATTGAGTTGTTAATTATTAAATTGATTTTGAAATTTTGTTGATCAATCAATAACAGGATTTTTTATTGAAATTAAAAGTCATGTCTCGGTATAATGATAAAATCTTTCTTTTAAGAGTGTTAGGCTTCAAGTTAAAGACTCATTAGATGCGACTTCTTTGATTTTTGAGGATAAATTTGTCGAGATATTAATCTCTTAGATTTTATGTTAAGTGAGAGTCTTGTGTATTGAGTGCAGTTTTAATTTTTATTGAAGTTCATCCTAAATAATTTTTGTTTTTTATTTCATATCTTTGTCTTAGCTTGTCAAGGGATCATTGAGGAGGAGCATTAGTATTTGAAATAAATTCTAACATGTTTAATCTTAAGAATTTTATATTGGTATTAGAATTTTTTTAATTTTTAAAGATTTTATATTATTATTAAGATTTCTTAATTTTTGGAATTTGATATTTATAGTTAGCATTTTTTTTTTGATCTTAGGAAGCATTAGTAATAATAATCTTTAATTTTAGAAATTTATTATTATTTTGATTTGTCCTGGTATTAGTAATAATAAAATGATTTTTTTTGTTTATTTATTTTCTTATTATAAATCATAATCCTAGTTTCTTAGGATTAAAATTTTAACACACACACACACATATATATATGTGTGCATGTGTACCATAGTTAAAGGCATGCCCAGGCACAAACATTATCTTTTAAATAGTTGAGGCAAGATAATCCTTGGGCAGAGACATGATTTTTTTTAGAAAAATTATATTCTAAGAAAGTTATTTTAATCTATTTTTTAATTAATCTATTTTATTAATATAAATAAAATATAGTTTTGTTGCATTAAGTTATGCATCTTTACTATTTTTTCATATTTTCTCATCTATTATTAAATATTAAAAATTGATTGATAAGACACATTTAGGGCCTTGAGCATGCCTCAAGTAAGATGTTTCATATGGTACCTAGGTGTGTTTTGTGCCTTTTCAAACTATGATATATAATATATAGGGAAAATTATGAAAAAAAGAGAGTTTCAAAAAATAAGTAATTTTAAGGAGCTTGAAATTCTAGGTTTGAAGTTTGGTTCATCAAACTCAAAAATATGTGAGTTTTAGAGCACTAAATATGAGGTCTGAGAGAGATTAATATCTCGATATGTTTATTCTTGAAATTCATAGAGTAATATTTATAATTATTATCACACCAAGACATAATTTCTTGTCAGTTAATAGTTATAATTATTTTATAACCGAGTCATATATGATTGTGATATCAATGTTCAAATAATTATTTTAAATATTTTTTTTTTTTAGATTTATTTTAAATTCAAGAATAAGATTGAAAGGGTTTTATCATTATTTATTTATTTATTTATTTATTTATTTATTTATTGGGAGAGTTAGTTGGTATGAAATGTCATAGCATGGAGTGCAAAAAAACCCTCTGAACTATTCTTGATTTATAAAAATAATTATTAAAAATATTAATAGTAACTAATGACAACCAATTAATAACAAAAAATGAGATTTTATGACTAATTGACTTTTTGGTACGAGTTCAAGTTTTAGTGCTAATTCTAATTCTTAATTGATCAGAGTAGATGAAATTTCTCTTTGAATTTTTTTTATTCAAATGTGATTCTGGATGAAAATTTTTGTATATTAGCCAAGTAGGAATGGTTATTGATTACAATATGTGGCATGCAATAAATAACTCATGCAACGAGTTGATGATTCATATTGTGTTCTTGAAAGTGAATATGTATTTTTTTTCTTTCATCATAAATATTTTTTTTTGCTATATTTTCAATTAGTCGCTTCTCTCTGTATTTGGTGTTTTATTTTTCTTTCACATTATGATCATATGAATATTTTTTCATTAATAAATATAATATATTTTTTTATTCAAGAATTTAAAAAAAAATTGTTGGACTAAATATAATAATATAGTGTTGTATTTGGGCTAAGCAGAACAATCCCAAATTCATTAGCGATTGGGTCGATCTAGTCGAGCGCCTATTCAAACATGCACATAGCCACTAAGTAAATAGTGTAATCTAGTCATTTAAAAAAAGGCTATATCCAGTGTACAGGACTCATGCTCAGTACAAAATTTATAACATTTTAATATCTCAATAATTTTATTCTTGAAAATTAGAGAAGTTACGTTTGATGAGTATCAAATTCAAAATTTGTTGTTTTTGGACGAAGATACTTGTTATCGCATCAAGGCATGATCTTCTTTACTCTAACATGCGCATAGCCATTAGGTAAATTGTGTACCCCAATCATCTAAAAAAAAGTCTATATCCAGTGTACAAGACTAATGCTCAGTGCAAAATCTAGAACATGTTAATATCTTGATGATTTTATTCTTGAAAATTAGAGAAGCTACGTCTGATGAGTATCGAATTCAAAATTTGTTGTTTTTGGACGAAGATACTTGTTATCGCATCAAGGCATGATCTTCTTTACTCTAACATGCGCATAGCCATTAGGTAAATTGTGTACCCCAATCATCTAAAAAAAAGTCTATATCCAGTGTACAAGACTAATGCTTAGTGCAAAATCTAGAACATGTTAATATCTTGATGATTTTATTCTTGAAAATTAGAGAAGCTACGTCTGATGAGTATCGAATTCAAAATTTGTTGTTTTTGGACGAAGATACTTGTTATCGCATCAAGGCATGATCTTCTTTACTCTAACATGCGCATAGCCATTAGGTAAATTGTGTACCCCAATCATCTAAAAAAAAGTCTATATCCAGTGTACAAGACTAATGCTCAGTGCAAAATCTAGAACATGTTAATATCTTGATGATTTTATTCTTGAAAATTAGAGAAGCTACGTCTGATGAGTATCGAATTCAAAATTTGTTGTTTTTGGACGAAGATACTTGTTATCGCATCAAGGCATGATCTTCTTTACTCTAACATGCGCATAGCCATTAGGTAAATTGTGTACCCCAATCATCTAAAAAAAAGTCTATATCCAGTGTACAAGACTAATGCTCAGTGCAAAATCTAGAACATGTTAATATCTTGATGATTTTATTCTTGAAAATTAGAGAAGCTACGTCTGATGAGTATCGAATTCAAAACTTGTTGTTTTTGGACGAAGATACTTGTTATCGCATCAAGACATGATATTTTTTACTCCAACATTGCACATAGTCACTATGTAAATTGTGTACTCCAGTCATCTAAAAAAAAGGCTATATCTAGTGTACAGCACGAATGCTCGGCACAAAATCTAGAACATGTTAATATCTCGACAATTTTATTCTCAAAAATTAGATAAGTTACATCTGATGAGTACCAGATTCAATTTTTTTGTTTTGTTTTTGGACGAAGACACTTGCTATTGCACCAATACATGACATTTTTTGATAATTGCTATATCTAGTATGCAAGACACATGCTCAGGGCAAAGTCTAGATCATGTTAATATCTCAACAAATTTTTTGATAATTGCTATCTTATTTGAAAATTTTGAAGTATTTGAAATTAGAGAAGCTGCATCTGATAAGATGGATTTTGCTATCGCAAAATCTAGAACATGTTGAGACCTCAACAGGGTCTAGATTTTGATTTCGCAAAATCTAGACAAAATCTTATTCTTGAAAATTAGAGAAGCTGCGTCTGATGAGTACCAAATTTGAAATTTGTCGTTTTTGGACGAAGACACTTGCCATCCCACCAAGCCATGACCTTTTCTTCTCCGGCCATCTCCAATTCCTATTTTATTCACAGCATGAAAGCTCAACGTCTCCTCCACCAATCATGGTCTTTTTTTTTTTTTTAAGAGTCCAAGTGCTGAAATCTTTTTCCTGGCTGATTGTGATTTTGGGTTTGATAAGCTGCTGATTAAAGGCACGTGAATTGAAGTGGCTTCTTAAATCACACGTCTAGATCATGCGCTCTGCCTCTGTTTTTTTTGCAATTGCCTGGCTCACCCACGTTTGTATTTCAGCCATCTCTGTGGCCTGGGATTTCCGTAGCTAACACAGCAAGGAAGAAGTAGGACATGAATGGGGTGCCCTCCGGGTTGATTTTGGGAATTTCGATAGGGGTGGTGATTGGGGTGCTCTTGGCTGTGCTGTCACTATTCTGCATCAGGTACCAGAGAAAGTGTTCTCAGATGGGCAGAGGCAGCAGCAGCAGCAGCAATTCTAGGAGGGTGGCAACCATCCCCATTCGCTTCAATGCTGCTGATTCAAGCGCTGTTTTATCAGATTCAACCGCCAGCCCTGAATCGCCTGCTAAATCTGCACAGACTGGCATTTTCGCATGCATTGGGAAGAGCCACGGTCATGTCGTATCTGGTATTCCTCAGTATTCCTACAGGTATGATCACCCTAAAACTTCATCTTTAGCCTGGCCGGCTTCAAATTTACTCTTGAAGAATCATTCTGTTCGAACTTGTGCGCGCCTTATTTTTTTTTTTTTTAAAAAAAAAGATCTGATCAAAATTTCTTATTATTCAGAGGCTAAAATTCAAAAAAACCAAAATTCAAAATTTCAAGCTTCCTTATAAGTTTAAACTATCACCAATACACTAGATCTCATAAGAAACTAAGTATTGAATTATCCATCAAGACCGATATATCTATCCTTTATTGATGCTCATATACAAAAACACACCGATATATCTTCGATATATCTAATATATCTGTAAAATCTAAGTATCAATATATCTGTAGAAACTGATATTTTAATCCTTGGTCGTATGCATCTACCCTGGGGTTGGTAAGGGAGATTAGGGGGAGGGGAAATTTTTTTTTTCTTCAACAAGATTTTAAAATATTTAAATCTAAAGATGAGAGCATCTCCAACAAGGCTATCTAAAATAGTTTCTCAAAATATGTTAAAATATTGTATTATCTGCTTTAGCTGGTCACTTTTTCAAAATCACTCTGACAACGTTATCTATTTTAGCTATCTATTTCTACTAATTTTAACTAAGAGCATCTCCAAGATGCTCAATAAACTCATCTCCTTGGCTATTTTAAATAGTTTTTTCCTAAAATTTACTCTAAAAGACTGGTTATTTGGCTAGCTATTTCTCATAGTCCTCATCTGGCTATGGAAAATAGATACCCAAATGAGGGATAGGGGAAATAGCTAGTCAAATAACTAGCTTTTTCAAGTGAATTTTTAGTGAAAAACTAGCTAAAATAGCTAAGGGGAGGAGTTTGCTGAGCCTCTTGGAGATGCTCTAAGATAGCATATTACTGATACATATGTTTTAACTAAGATATCAAGTATAAAATTTAATTCGAGAAAGAAAAAAAAATATTTTTGATAAAAGTTTCTCATCACCTAAGAAAGCTCCAACCTCTTAGAAATGAGTCATATTTAAATTAGTCAACTTGTTAATCTTTAGAATATTATCTGTGATGAGGCATTTAGTTTGTTTATCTATTTAATTTTTTTTTCTATTTTGTTTTGTTTTTTTTTCCTTTTCCGTTCTTCAGGGACTTGCAAAAAGCAACGAATAATTTCACAACAATCATCGGACAAGGCGCATTTGGTCCGGTCTATAAAGCTCGCATGCTGACTGGTGAGACTTTTGCCGTGAAAGTCCTCGCAGCTGATTCTAAGCAAGGGGAGAATGAATTTCACACCGAGGTATTCTTCTTTTTCTTCTTTTTCTTTCTGTGCCACTTCTCCCCTCTCCTCCCCAAACTCAACCCAGATCATCTCCCGGCTCTTATGCGATGGGTCCGTTCGGGTCAGAGCTTGCAAGGGCCCAGGCCCAGCCCAACTCACATACATGATAGCTGATCTGGCAAGTATCACGCGGAAGCGTATTCGGCATCTCTAGGATTTGAACTCGTGTCCCCATGATTAAATCATCCATCCTCTTTTGCCGATCGGACTACCCTGTAGTTGAGGTCTAAAAAAATAAATATATATATATATATATATTTCTTTTTTTTTTTTTTTAAATATTTCCTCCTATTGCTAGTTTTTATTTAATATAGGTTTATTCATTCTCTCAAAATTGATGTTTTATATATATATATATATATATATATATATTAATGATAAATAATTTTGAAATTTATTTCAAGTATTTTTATTGCATAAATATTAATGATAAATATTTTTATTTTTAGAATGAATTCACATATCAGATGACTAATTTGTTTGCCCACAAGGTGGGCCCCAGTCATGTAATAAAAGGTTGGCCCCACTCGATCTCAGTCTCCGGGTGGTCCCACCCGAGTATTAACCTGTTGCCCGGCTCTCTTTACCTGGCATACTCGCATTGTCCTTTTTGTTCGTTACGGTGCATGATTTCACATGTGAGTTAGGACTTAATTTGTTTTCCATGTTGTCTCCTAGGATTTGATCCCAAGTGTTAGTATTCCCACAATAGGATACCAGTTGACCTATTAATACTCGGGTGGGACCATTAGGGGACTGAGCTCGAGTGTGGCCCACTATTTATTACAAGGCACGAGCCACCCAGAGCCAGAAAGGTCATGAAATACTCTTTATTATCATCAAAGTAGCAATTTTTGATATAATCAAGATCAGTCAAATAAAAAAAAATAGAAAAAAAATAGAAAAAAATAGAAAAAAAAAAAAGAAAAAAATATGAAAAAATAAAAACAAACAAAAACAAAAAAAAACAAAAAAATCAAAAAAAAAAAATAAAATAAAAAAACAAATTTAAATAATAAATCTGTATATAAATTTATATTTTTTCTAGTTTTTAATAATTTTCTTATTCTCTATATTATTTATTACTCTAACGATGGTATCCGTATCGAATCAGCAAGGTGAACTGTCTAGAAAATATTAATATCTTGATAATCTTTTTCTCTAAAATCTAATAGATCGTGCGATATAATATTCTCAATTGAAAGAGATTGCAATTTTAGTGTGATGATATATATATATATATATATATATGTATGTATATATATATATATATATGTATGTATACATATATATACATATGTATACATACATATATATACATATGTATACATACATATATATACATATGTATACATACATATATACATAAGTATACATATACATACATACATACATATATATATATAAGTATACATATACATATATGTATATATAAGTATACATATACATACATATATATATATATATATATAAGTATACATATACATACACACACACACACACACACACACACACACACACACACACACACACACACACACACACACACACACATATGTGGGCCATCATCAAAGCACATATTCTATTGGGTAGATTTCTTGGGGCAGAATATTGTTCTTATAAACACCATGTAATTTGTACTGACACATGCTGGTAGGTGATGTTATTGGGAAGGTTGCATCACAGGAACCTTGTGAATCTGGTTGGATATTGCGCAGAGAAGGGCTTCCATATGCTAATATATGTTTACATGAGCAATTCCAGCCTGGCTTCTCATCTGTACCGTGAGTTCTTATCAAATCTCGTGTCATCTAAAGAGCTGATGATGGCGTCGAGGCCTCCATGATGTTCTCTGCAACTAAAAATATAAAAAAAAATAAAATGGCGCAGGTGAAGATCACAAGCTCCTAAGCTGGGCCTCGAGAGTTGACATTGCGCTAGACGTCGCGCGGGGCCTCGAGTATCTTCATGATGGGGTGGGCATCTTCTCTCTGGTCATGCGCAATCTCATCGCAGATGATACTTGTGATTTTTATTTCGTATTTGGGAGCTCTGATCATCCAAATTTGTCTCGTTTCCTGAGATTTCTCTGTAGAATTTTGAATTTTTTTTTTAAAAATTAGGTCAGATTAATTTTATGACGAGGAAGAAGATGTTGTTTTGTGTTCTTCAGGCTGTTCCTGCTGTAATTCACAGAGACATCAAATCTGCCAATATTCTGCTGGACGACTCCATGAGAGCCCGGGTCAGTGGGTTTTGAATTTTGATCTCCTCTCCTCCCTCCTCCGAGTCTGCAACTGGTTCGCTCTGGTTTTCGTTGCAGGTGGCGGATTTTGGACTCTCTCGAGAAGAGAAGCCCAACGGGCGGGCGGGCCATGTTCGCGGGACGTTCGGATACCTGGATCCACAGTACGTGTCGTCGTGCAACTTCACCAAGAAAAGCGACGTGTATAGCTACGGAGTGCTGCTCTTCGAACTCATAACCGGCAGGAATCCGCAACAGAGCCTCATGGATTACGTGGCCATGGTAAGCAGCTCCCTAGCTTCTCCCACCGTTGGGTCGGCGGCGGCGACGACGACGACGACGACGCGTCGGAAGATCCCCTTTTCTTCTTCTTCTTCTTCTCTGTTGTTTTGGCCGGGCGGCAGGGCAACGAGCAGTTGTTGTGAACTGTGATGGATGATGGGTGGCTTGCAGGCAGCGCTGGGCACGGAAGGAGGAGGCAGCACGGGGTGGGAGGAAATCGCAGACGTGGGGCTGAAGGGAGAGTTCGACGTTGAAGTGCTGAACCTGGTGGCGGCTCTGGCCTACAAGTGCGTCGGCCCCATCCCGACGAGGCGACCTTCCATGAGAGACGTCGTGCAGGCGCTTTCCTCCATCGGAGACGACGCAGTTACTCCTTCGCATTCGAACCAACCAATTGGACCCACCGAATTATCCTGACTTTTTTTATCTTTTTCTATTTTTTTTAATTAAAATTTTGAATTTTTTTGTTCCTTCAAGTTTTTTTTTTTTTTGTTTATTCTCTTCCTCGCTGTTCATCAAACGAATATCGACAAAAATCTCATTTTTTTTTCAAGTAAATAGTAAAAATATAAGTTTGGACCAAAACATATAAATAAATATAAATCAAGGATTTACCATAACATTATTCTGCAGGTGATATATTAAAGTTGCTACAGCCAGATGCAACAGAAAAAGAATTAAAAAAAAAGAAAAATAAAATCAGTCACGCTCAGAAATAGCAGTCAAATGATCATCAATCTCTTCTGAAGACAATACTTTGAAGACTCGATCATCTGATCTCACAACTCCCACCTGAAACGAGATCGAACATCCATCACCACTAAACACGCACATACAAATACACAAGCACATACAAAATACACATGCACATACAAAATACACCATGCACATACAAAAATCACAGGCACATGACAAGAACACACAATAGCACACGCACATTACAAAACACAAAAAACAGACACGCACACACAAAAACAACAAAAAAAAACACCATCGCCACATACAAATACACACAAGACAACACACGCACATACAAAACACACAAAACACAAAACTACAAAACACACAAAACACACGCACATAACAAAACACACAAACACACGCACATACAAAACACACAAAACACGCACATACAAAACACTACAAAAACACACGCACATACAAAACACCCCACACACAACCCACACCCGCACATACCAAAACACCACAAAACACACGCACATACAAAACACACAAAACACACGCACATACAAAACACACAAAACACACGCACATACAAAACACACAAAACACACGCACATACAAAACACACAAAACACACGCACATACAAAACACACAAACACACGCACATACAAAACACACAAAACACACGCACATACAAACACACAAAACACACGCACATACAAACACACAATAACACACGCACATACAAAACACACAAAACACACACATACAAAACACACAAAACACACGCACATACAAAACACACAAAACACACGCACATACAAAAACACACAAAACACACCACATACAAACACACAAAACACACGCACATACAAAACACACAAAACACACGCACATACAAACACACAAACACACGCACATACAAAAACACACAAAACACGCACATACAAAACACACAAAACACGCACAATACAAAAACCACACAAAACACACGCACATACAAAACACACAAAACACACGCACATAAAAAACACACAAAACACGCCACATACATACAAAACACACAAAACACACGCACATACAAAACACACAAACACACACATACAAAACACACAAAACACACGCACATACAAAACACACAAAACACACGCACATACAAAACACACAAAACACGCACATACAAAACACACAAAACACACGCACATACAAAACACACAAAACACACGCACATACAAAACACACAAAACACATGCACATACAAAACACAAAAAACACACGCACATACAAAACACAAAAAACACACGCACATACAAAACACAAAAAACACACGCACATACAAAACACAAAACACACACAAAACACACAAAACACACGCACATACAAACACACAAAACACACGCACATACAAAACACACAAAACACACGCACATACAAAACACACAAAACACGCACATACAAAACACACAAACACACGCACATACAAAACACACAAAACACACGCACATACAAAACACACAAAACACACAAAGCACATACAAAACACACAAAACACACAAAAAACACACAAATACACACGCACATACAAAAAACACAAAAAAAAAAACACACGCACACACAAAACACACGCACATACAAAATACACACGCACATACAAAATACACACGCACATACAAAATACACACGCACATACAAAATACACACGCACATACAAAATACACACGCACAATTTGGAAACAACAAATACCTCAATCTCAGTTGCCTTGAAGTCCTCCTGAAGAACTGATTGAAGAGCAGATATGGCAGTCTAAACGATAGCACACACACACATGTAAGTTGGAATCAGAAATAAGTATAGATAATTTGGGAGAGAGATGGAAGAAATTAAAAAAGGAAATGAAACCTGAACAGTCTGGACATAAGAGAGAAGAGGGTCATTTTTCATCTTCTTTTCCAAGAAACTGATAGCCTCTTGTTCTTTCAATCCAGCACTGGTTGCCTGCAATGTTTATCAAACCAAAGCACAAATGTTCACTTATTACCCCACACACACACACACACACACACACACACACAATGGCACCTACCTTGTGACCAAAAAAGTGACCAGCAGGGTCACATTTGTAGAGTTGTGGGCCATTCTCATCATCGATACCCAAAATAATGGCAACTTGAAGAAATAAAGATGAAGGATATCAGAAATAGGAAAATAATAAAGTGAGAATAGGGTACAATATGCATTTTCATTTCCACAATAACTAGGCTAAAGCTAAACTATATCAAGTGCTCAGAATTGTCCTGTTTTACTTACCAATATATGTAAAACACACACACAAACACCACACACACACCACACACACACAAACACCACACACACCACACACACCACACACACACACACACACACCCACACTCACAAACAACACATACACAAACACCACACAACACATACACAAACACCACACAACACACACAAACAACACACACACACTCACACAAACACCACACACAACACACACACACACAAACAACACACACACACACACACACAACACACACACACACACACACAAACAACACACACTTACTCACAAACACCACACACAACACACACACACAAACAACACACACACACACACAAACAACACAGACACAGACACACAGACACACAAGACACACAAACAACACACACACACACACAAACACCACACACAGAAACAACACACACACACACACACAAACAACACACACACACACACACACAAACAACACACACACACACACAAACAACACACACACACACACAAACAACACAGACACAGACACAGACACACAGACACACAGACACACAGACACACAAGACACACAAACAACACACACACACACACACACACACAGACAGACACACAGACACACACACACACACACACACACACACACACACAGACACACAGACACACACACACACACACACACACACAAACAACACGAGACCACCTCCACGTCCATCATGTCCAAGTTAGAGAAAATAAATAAATATTAAATAAAAAAATAATTTTTTAATGTTTACGATATGATACAAAAACATCATTTATGCATGTCAAGCCTCGAATATGAAGAATTAATATTATATATAAAAAAAATATTTATAAATATTAAACTTAGGATTAATATTTACTACAACAATTAGAAATATAAAATACAAATAATCTCATCCAAACCTTATATTATACAATAATCTCAATTACAGCATGAAAAAAATTAAACGTGACAGTATTAAATAAAATCACATTCACGCACATCAATTAATTAATCAAAAACACACCCTTTATCTCGCCTTCTTTCTACACGCATCAATTATAAAAATTTATTTTAATTAATCATCATAACCACTTCTAAATCATACGTGGACAAAAATAATCCATAAAACCTTTTGTTTAGCTCCCTTTATAAATTACAACCCACCAACACCCTACTCTTCATTATTAGCCCGGTTATATTTTTTTAAATTTTACCCATTTTACTATTTAATTTTATCTACTAGAATTTTATCCTAATAAGCAAAAACAACTGGATCATTAAATTATTAATCGCTACTTGATTATTAGTTTCAATAGTAATTTTATCTATAAATATTTAATTATGATATCTAAACACATCACTGCTCTAATTTTTTTATTATTGTGTATATTTTTATTTTTTCACTTTTAAGATTCACATAATTAATTTTTTTTTTTAAATCTAATATGAGAAGTTAATTTAATACTTATTTTACCAATTATCAATCATTAAAATAAAAATTATTTTTATCTGTAAATGCCACTCAATATTTTTTCTCAAAATATATATCATATTGAATTTAGATTATTGAAATTAGGTGACTAAACATATTTCTACCAAATTTTACTCTAGCAAAAATTTAAACTATTTTATTTATCTTTCTCTATGAAATAAAAATTAAAACAAAAATTATAAATTTTACCCTAGCAAAAATAAAATAAAAAATTAAATCAATCTTTTCTCTACGAAGATAACTATTTTTTTATCTTTCTTTAAAAATCTTAAAATATTAAAAAAAATAAAAGAGAAAAAAGAAAAATAAATAACATAATATAAAACAATATCACTTAGTCATATTAGTAGAGAGACAAGACAACCTCATCCCTGGTGCCTACAGATGAGCATGCTTTAGAGACCACTTTCAAATTATGATATAAAATAATTCAGCCAATACTTTATGTTAGTACACCAACTAAAATATTCACTTGACAATGCCAGAACTATCCCATTGACTATAGAGATGTATTAAACTATCAAAAAAGATAATTCATACAAATGATGAAAACAATATTATTTCTCAACCTAGTTATTGGGTATTTTTGTAAATATACAAATAAACAATACTCTTCGCTCCATTCAATTTTGTATTGTGATGATTAGAGGGAACAAAACAGTTTAATTCTAATTCAATATTTCACTAAAATATAAATTATATTGAGATAAAATTATTATTAAGATTTATTTTAGTGTGTGAGTTTATTTCTTGTTATTTTTTTTAATAATTATATTATTTGAGAACATCCAACATATAAGTTGCTTAAAATCACATATATAATTTATTGTATTATTGCATTTTTGAATAAAATTAATTTTTTTCTATTCTCTCCCCTCTTTCATCCCCTCTCTCCTATTCATGCAAACCCATAATGGTAAATTATACTTTTAATTGAGAACATCCTGCATGCATTCCATCAATGTCGACAACATTTCATTTTACTTTTAATTCAATATTTCACATAATGATAAATTATATTGAAATTAATTATCATTTTATTTATAAAAAAATTCAAAATAATTCTATTAGTTACATTTAAATCATCACTAATATACTGAATCTTATAAGAACTCTAAAATTAAATATGTTTTGTTACGATCATCACTAAGAAGAATGACTAGTATAAAAATTTATCGTATATATCTAACTTAGAATTGATAAAAAAAGATTAGAAGGATGAAAAAAAAAATTCAAAATAATTGTATCACTGTCATCTACATGTCAAAATTAGACCAATTGACAAATATAATCACAAAACATTGTTGAGACTGCAAATAATGTTCCAAACTTATGTCTAGGAAAAATAGACATTGTCTTGATGTTAGCATCGAGAGTTAGAAATTATTTATGTATTTTTTTTTTTTTGTCATTGATTATATTTTCATTCTAACATGCATCACAGGTAA
Organism: Sapria himalayana; assembly: GCA_029783825.1. Taxonomy (NCBI): domain Eukaryota; kingdom Viridiplantae; phylum Streptophyta; class Magnoliopsida; order Malpighiales; family Rafflesiaceae; genus Sapria; species Sapria himalayana. The sequence continues at coordinate 624,358 of JAREIK010003317.1, forward strand.
TAGCTAATGGAGCGAAGGAAAAGAAAGTTATATTTTCTTCTCACTCGCCATATCCACTAGCACAAAACACTAAAAACTTTAGAAAGTAGAAGTCATTAAGATCTTAAACACACCTATGCCAAGGGGTCTCATGTAGGCATGCTGCGTATAAACCTGAGATTTGTCTGCAACCCTACACATGCAGCAAGGTCACCATGTTAGTTTCTGCAAGAAAGGTGCTGACAAACATGGAGGACAACGCCCACCCACATCAACACAGAAAAACCAAAAGTAGAAAACCATTGAAGGAACGTAAAAAAGCTTGTTCTTGGCAGAGCAATACAAGCCCTCAGGGATGCCAGCAGCGTATAAAAGGGACCAAAGATTTATCTTTTACGAAGTCTACTGCAAGCATTGGAATACTAGCACAAGCAATAGCAGCCACGAGCTTTCTCAGACTACAACTCAAAGCATTGGTACATTTGCACGTGACATATACCATTTAGCCAGCATATCGACGGGCATTTCATATCCATATTTGAATCTGAACTCTGCAGCTTCGTTCCGTGCTTGTTGGACCAGTGTCCTTGCATCAGCTGATGATCATTGAAAATAAAGTAAATTAACAGAAAAGCAGTTCAATGCCTAGATCAACTGCAAATAACAGAAACCGTTCGTCGGGTGGTTAAAATCAATCAGCGAGCTTAATTGCAGTACAAAGACGGCGATGTCGAGCTGAAGAAAGGAGAGCAAGGAGAAGAAGACCTGTCATGCCCGTAGCAAGCAATCCGAGGTAATTAGAAATGGCGAAAAGGTGGGAAACACTTGTTTGATCCAAAAGCTTGTCCTGCTCATCACGCACAGTCCAATTATCCAATTCAGAAAACCGCGCCAAAATCCCTAAAACAAATGCAGTACCAATCCTAAGACGAAGATCACTCACCGGCACCTTCTTCTGCGTTACAACGCAGACGGAATCCTTTCCGCGAACTCCGATCGAAGTTATGCCAGCAGACTTCACTGCCTTGAACGCATATTCTGCAAGATTCCTAAGAAGCCACTGAAATTTCCGAAAAAAAGAGATTCCATGCGAAACTAGAGAGAATATTTTGACGACGTACCGACTTGGAAGAGACGACCCTCGGGTGAGAATATGGTGATATGGCGATCGTAGCCACCTCCACTTCCTCTGCTCATCGTTTCGTCTCCGTTGTGTTTATCGGTCACTGAGACTTCTGGCTCTCTTAACGCTTAACTCATTGAGCACAATTTAGTTTAAAAAACCGAAACTAGATCACATATAAAATATTTTAAAAATTATAAATTTCAGATTTTCAATTTTTTTTTTATTTGTATTTTTAAAAAAATATTTTGCAATTATATATTCGAAATCATATAAAAATTAACGAAATATAATTTTATGTAATAAAAATTGTTATTAAACTCCCTTCATTTATAATAGGACGTCACAGCTAATTACAAAAAAAAAAAAAAAAAACATCACGAGAAAACACTATACCAAAATCCAACATTCATCAAAAAAATAAAAAAAAAAACCGCAAAAACTTTTTTTAGAAATAAAGATTTTTACAATTTTCCTAAATTTTGCAAACTGCTCCACTATTTTTTTGTAAAAAATTTAAAAAATATGGTAGAAAAATATCATCAGTTCTCAAAAAATACATTTCGTGTTAATTAATTAAAAAATAAAAACATAATAATCATAAAAATTAAAAACAAATACATAATTCTCAGCAATCCAATTTTACAAATTGAAAAGAATTTCCAGACATAAAAAAATAATAAAAAATGAATTAGTTTTTATTTTCTCAAAAAAAAAAAAAAAAAATCTTCATGTAACAGGACCCTCAGCTGATACCAACTTCACGAAATTCTTTAAGTCAAAATCAGCATCGTCTTCCTTAGTGATCACCCCCTATTAAAAAAATAATACATGTGCAAAATATATATATATATATATATATATATATATATATAACAAAAAAATTCACAGTTGAAAATAAGTTAATTATAATTTATTTGTTTTTTTTTTATTTTTTATTTTTTATTTTTTATTTTTTTATTTTTAATATTTTATATATTTTATATATTTGATTTATCTCACCACTGCTCCCAATACCTAACCAGAGGTGTCAAATGGGTTGGACGCCCAAGGATAACCCATGGCACTGAATAGTTCAGCCATGACTGACTTGGTAGGGCATGGTGCCGAACCGTGCCTGGTCCCGGACCATTCCGCTCGGTGGCACAGACCACCAGCCCAAGGAATCAGGACTTGATACGGTCAAGTTTTGGGTGAGACTCATAGGTCATGTCCCATCGGGTGATTACCAGACAAGATGGAGTTTTCTAAAAAAAATCTGACCATGTGGCCAGTTGCAATTGGCCGGGCATGTAAGACGACCACCTATTATGCTAGTTGTGACGATTCTTACCTAAGAAGCACGGACACGGGGATACGACACAACAGGATACAAAAACAAGATAAATTTTAAAAAACTAGGATACAGATACGACTAGGATACGGTATAATAAAATAAAAAAAATACACGCATTATTTTTAAAAAATAATTTAAGTAAAAAAAATACTCAAATATTATTTTTATAAATATTCAAACACAAACATGAGAAATATTAAAATATAGAAATAGAGAGAGAAAGGTAGTAAGAGAGAGAGGTAGAGAAAGGAGAGAGAAAGATAGAGGCAGAGAAAGAAGAGAGAGAGATATGTCGAGATAGAAGTAGAGAGAGAAAGGTAGAAAGAAAGGCAGAGAAAGGAGAGAGAGAGAGAGGCAGAGAAAGAAGAGAGAGAGGTAGAGAAAGAAGAGAGAGAGACAGAAGATAGAGATATATATATATATAGAGAGAGAGAGAGAGGCAGAGAAAGAAGAGAGAGAGATATATATATATATATAGAGAGAGAGAGAGATATATATATATATATATATATATAGAGAGAGAGAGAGAGAGAGAGAGAAAGACCTGTTCTGTTATGATAGCAGTAATAAGGGTAGCAGGAGTAACATCAAAAGCCGGGTTCCAAACAGAGATCCCAGAAGCAGCAACTTGCTCTCCGAGTCCGCCACGAGAACGCAACAATTCGTCGGGGGACCTTTGCTCAATGCAAATATCTCGTCCAGAAGAAAGGGAGAGGTCGGCGGAGGCAAGTGGGGCAGCAACGTAAAAAGGGATCTGATGGTGCATTGCGGACAAGGCAAGGCCGTAGGTTCCGATCTTGTTGGCAGTGTCTCCTGCAGCACCGAGACAAGAATTATATAACCATGAAGACGCAAACGGAGATACGACTCTTCAGAAAAAACAAACCATTTGCAGCCACACGATCTGCCCCGACGATCACGGTGCCCACCCTACCATCTTTCATTAATGCAGCAGCGGCAGAATCAGCTAACAGAGTTGCAGGTATTTCATCGTGCACCAACTCATAGGCCGTCAGCCTAGCCCCCTGCACTTACACTTTGAACTTCATCAAGCAAGCCATACACTAATGTACAAACTAATACCCCTCTAGAAATAGATAACTGATAGAGAATGATCAGTACTGGACTGACTTATAAGAATGATAGGTTTCGGGGTCGACACTCATCAGAAGCAGTCTCTCTATCTCTCTCTAAAGGTGTCAAGTGGGCCGAGAGGCCCAAACACAGTACGAGGCATGGCTGAACTAAGTGGCGTCTAGCCCATCATGACATTGTCCAGAACTGTGTTTTGACTCGGGTCGGGCTAGCCTGAGGAACTGCTCGTACCATGCTGAGCCAAAGGTCGACGTGCTGAGCCATGCACGACCCGCGTGCCTGGCCCATTGGCACGGTCCACCAGGACAGTGATCATGACCCTGGATAAAAAATGAGTCACAGAAAACTGGGTAACTAATCTTTTGAGGTGGCTGTGGCGATGGCCGGTGGACTATGCTTGTGGTGATGGTGGCCACAAAACTGGTACAATCGGACATGATCAGAGATTACCCGGCATGTAAGGTAGACTACCAGTCGTGCCGTGCCAGAAATGGACTGTTAGACAACTCTAAGTCTCTCTAACTTTCGAAGGTAAACCCATCGAGATATTAATCTCTTTCAGACTCTACAATCCAACATGACCTAACATGTTAGACATAGAGATGTCAAACGGGCAGGCCCAGCCAGTTTGTTTTGAGCATGGGCATGCTTTTGTGCCGGGCCGTGCGGGCCAATAAATTTTTTTTTTAATTTTTTTTATTTATATAAATTATTAAATTATATATAAAATTTTAGAATTATATTATAGTCATAATTTTTTAAATGAAAAAAAAAAACAAAAAAATAAATAAATCAATATATTTTGTTAAAAAAAATAAAAATTAAAAAAAACATAAGCAACTCAAATAATAAATGACCATCAGTCATTTGATACTGAAGATCCAAACCAAACAAATTACAGTTTCAACATAATGTATAAATAAAGCGTACAATCAATAAAAAACAAAACATCGAAATCAAAAAATAATAGATAATCATCAATAATCATCGACATATCATGAGCATCATCAGCCGCAACATTAAGATTAGTATCATATAGATCATCATCATCATCAATCAACTCCTCCGCTATCGCAGTGGATGCGGCTGCAGTCCCTTTCCCAGTCACAGCTCCAGCACGATCATAGATGCTAAACATCGAATCATCCTAATCCTTCAAACAAGTCAGGGCCTCAACAATATCTAGACGTAATCTCGATCTCCTATCCGAAATCACGTACACTGCAACAGAAAAAGCAGATACGATACTACGCTCGACACCGGAGAAATCAGTAGATCCCGTGACATCCTAGATGGCACGGGAAAGGTGGACTCATATGATTTCCACCATAGTAATATATCAAAATTCTTAGTATCAGAATGTAATAGGATTGAGCAGTAGTCGGTATCTAAGTACCGAAAAAGCTCGGTCCTATATGATGGTCCACCCCAACCTTTCCCCCTCGCTAGCTGAATGAAAAAATCATCATCTCCGAACAATGTATCAATGTCCGTAATCACAGTCTCACTACCGCCACTACCATACCTAATATAATAGTATGTGAACAGATCAGTCAACTTCTCGTGAATGAACCCTACAGGTGGCTCTTCCAGGTTCATGCACGAAAAAATATAGGTCAGGGTATTTCTACCTTTCCCACCTTAATCCTAGGGTCCATGCATGCAGCGAGACAATAAAGAAATGAAACGATAGACCAGTACTTCAAGTACTTGGTTTCCATCTCTGAAATCATAAGGCTAAGTATGAGGTCAGCTCGATAATTCCTAAACATACTACTAATATTGCATATGTACCAGAGTGCAAAGCAAGTAGTGGGCATATAAACTGACGAACACATGTTCATCGTGTCATAAAAAATCTTCAGATATTTCATCAATGAAATTCCTGAAGCCCAGTCAGTGTCGTCAATAATAAGTTCGTCACTCTTACTATTGACGTAGTCGGATATAACGTGTTCGTATCAAACACAAGATTCTAACATCAGGTACGTGTAATTCCAACGATGTCTAACATCCGATTGAAATTTATTCTTCTTAAGATTCACAGACAAACAGAGACTACCAAACTCTTGTTGTCTGCGAGGAGTGCGAATATATTTTAGTGTATTACGTATATTATCCAACGCGGGGGAACACGCATTCATATCCGCTTGTATAATCAGATTAATCACATGATACATGCATCTAACATGAAAAATTTCTCCTAATGGTGCATCTTTAATATTCCTAACAAACATGTTGATCGCGACTCCATTATTAGATGTGTTATCGAATATGATATTAAAAATTTTATTTTGAATTTTATATTCCCTAAAGATTTTCATCATACACTCAAAAATGGCCGGGCCATCATGAGGATGAAGAATCTCAGAGAATCCTAAAATTTTTTTATTCATAGTCCAGTTAGAATTTACATAGTGGTTGGTAAGATATGCATAAGATGATTCATCGTGACTTGTCCAGATATCGGATGTCACGGAGACCACTCCACTATATGACATAAATTCATTAATTATTTTTTGTTTTTCTAACTTATATATTTTTAGTATGTCATTCCTAGATGTAGACCTATGAATCCTATGATAAGCAGGTTGAAAATATGTCTACATGATGATCACTACCCTTTGATCTTCTGAAAATCTGATCAGAAGACCCATCAATGTGATAAGTCTGCCCATGACGTCCCTACCCAACTCACTGGAGTATATGAAGAGAGTCATTTCTGAGACTGAACTCGATCCAGTCTCAAAAAATACAGTGACAAGTTGAGTTTGCCTAGTATCTAATGGACCATATTTTTTGGTGCATAATTCGACATACCTATTAAGGTGCTCAGTCCCTAACGAACTCTTACATGTTAAATATCCCATACAATATTTGCACTATGTAAATTTCTTGTTCCTCACCCCTAATATTTTTTTGTTTTATTATATTAAAATGAGTCCAAACTACAGAAGTCCTCCTAGTTTTTTATTTTTTAGAAGTTTGGGTTGAGACGACTGGAGAAATCAAAGTTTCAGCAGCCTCATACCTCCGTGTAATATTTTTATTTTCTAAATTTAAATATGTTTAATTAGTATTTGTCATTTTTTAGGATTTTTATTATTCAGAATTGTTATTTAGTGACTAAAAGACTGATTTTAATATTTTCTATTTTTGGTCTAGAGAGAGAAACTAGGTTTCGGGATCAATACTCATCAGAAGCAGTATCTCTTTCTCTCTCTCTCTCTAAAGGTGTCAAGTGGACCGAGAGGCCCAAACACAGTACGAGGCACGGCTGAACTAAGTGGCGTCTAGCCCATCATGACATTGTCCAGGACTGTGTTTTGACTCAGGTCGGGCTAACCTGAGGAACGGCTCATACCATGCTGAGCCAAAGGCCGACGTGCTGAGCCATGCACGACCCACGTGCCTGGCCCATTGTCACGGTCCACCAGGACAGTGATCATGACCCTGGATCAAAAATGAGTCACAGAAAACTGGGTAACTAATCTTTTGAGGTGGCTGTGGCGATGGCCGGTGGACAATGCTTGTGGTGATGTTGGCCACAAAACTAGCACAATCTGACATGATCAGAGATTACCTGGCATGTAAGGCAGACTACCAGTCGTGTCGTGCCGGGAATGGACTGTTTGACACCTCTAAGTCTCTCTAACTTTCGAAGGTAAACCCATCGAGATATTAATCTCTTTCAAACTATACAATCTAACATGACCTAACATGTTAGACACGAGTTTGCACAAAATCACGTCGGGCAGACTATTAGTCATTCCGGGCCGAGAACGAAATGTATGACACCTTTGGGTCTCTATGACTTTCGAAGATAAGACCGTGAAGATATTAATATCTTTTAGACTCCACAATCTGACACGACCCGAGACGACACAACATGTTAGGCACGAGTATGCCCAAAATTGTGTCTGGCAAACTATCAGACATGCCATACCGAGTATGGACCGATTGACACCTCTAAGTCTGACTTTCGAAGGTAAGACCGTCAAGATATTAATCTCTTTCAAACTCTACGATTTGACATAACTCGAGACAACTCGACATGTTAGACACGAGTCTACACGAAATCGTGCCGAGCAGACTATCATTTGTGTCGGGCCAAGAATGGATTATTTGACACCTCTAAGTCTATGACTTTCGAAGGTAAGACAGTCAAGATATTAATCTATTTTATACGCTATAATCTGACACGACCCGACATGTTAGGAAGAGTCTGCCCAAAATCGTGCTGGGCAGACTATCAGCCATGCCGTGCCAAGAACGAACAGTTTGAAACCTCTAAGTCTCTCTAACTTTCGAAAGTGAAACCGCCAAGGCATTAATCTTATCCAGACTCTACGATACGAGATGACCTAACATGTTAGACAAGATTCTGCCTGAAATCGTGCTTGGAACCAAGGAAGCACGGATATGTCATTGTGCAGCCTTGTCCACGTGTTCAACACGTGGACACGGTGCGGATACGTGTCGGATATGTGTCTGATACACCACGTGACGTATCGTTGACCAATCAGTGTCCGATATGTCATGTGGCGTATCGGACAGACGCGTTGTTACGAATCCAACACGTCGGTTACGAATCCGACGCATCAGAAATAGGAAGAGCAGTAACGAAAGGGGGGAGCAATAACGGGAGGGGTGGGGGGTTCAAAGCAGTAAAATAGGGGGTTTTAATTTAAAACCCCCAATTTTACTGCTTTGAAACTTTTAAATTTATTATTTTAATTTTTAATAATTATTATTTATTTAATAAATATGTAAAATATAATAAATAAATAATTTTGATTTATGTAATATAATTTATTATAATTTTAAATATATGATTTTAAGTATAATTATAAAAATATTTATCTAAATTACTGTTTATGGATAATATTTGTATTTATTTTTTTTTATCATGTCGTATCCGTATCCTAATTTTTTAGAATTTACTGTGTCCCCGTATCATGCCGTGCCGTATCCCAGTTTACGTGCCTGTGTCCGTGTCCGTGACCGTGCCCGTGCTTCTTAACGCTGGGAACAGATTATTTGACACCTCTAAGTCTCTATAACTTTTGAAGGTAAGACTGTTAAAATATTAATCGATTTCAAACTCTACAATCTGACACGACCCAAGACGACCCAAAATGTTAGGCACGAGTCTGCCCAAAATCATGCTGGGCAGACTATCAGTCGTGTCGTGCCAAGACGGACCGATTGACACCTTTAAGCCTCTCTGACTTTTGAAGGTAAGACTATCAAGATATTAATATCTTTCAGATTCTACGATCTGACACGGCTAGTGACAACCCTACATGTTAGGCACGAGTCTGTCGAAAATTGTGTCGGGCAGACTATCAGTCGTGCCGTGCCGGGAACAAACCAGTTTGACACTTCTAAGCCTCTTTGACTTTCAAAATTAAAGCCGTCAAAATATTAATCTCTTTCAGACTCGACGATCTGACACAACCCGTGACAACTCGACATGTTAGGAATGAGTCTACCCGAAATCATGTAAGGCAGACAATCAGTCATGCCCGTGCTGGGAATGGACCATTTGATACTTGCAAGCCACTCTAATTTTTGACGGTAAGCCCGTCACGATATTAATCTCTTTCAAACTCTATGATCTGGCATGACCAGTGACAACCCAGCATGTTAGGCATGAGTTTGCCCGAAATCGAGCCGGCAGGCTATCAGTAATGCTGTGAAGGGAATAGACCATTTGACACTTGTAAGCTTCACTAACTTTCGAAAGTAAGACCGTCGAGATATTAATCACTTTGACACCTCTAAGTACACAATTATCTATTATCATTTGGACTTCATTTTTTTTTTTAAAAAATTGTTATTCTTATACATTATAAGATCATACATATACAAAAAATATATTCTAAGACCTTGACATATTAATTTTTATATAATTTTTATATTTTTTTCATTTATTTATATTCTAATAACATGTAAAATACAAATGAAAAAAAAAAAATCACCGATTTCATAATTCTTATCGATATCAGATAACGAATACGAGTTCTCCCTACGCACACTGAACTATAATAAAATGTTAAAAAAAAAGGCTCACCTGATTAAACGGGCGTGTTTCCGTGCAATAGGTCCTCTCTAATAGCCCTCGGGCATGAAGCGAGCGAATGACACCTAGGGCGGTACCATATCCAGCCGTTGCAAGACTGTCAGAACAAAAGTAACCAAAAACACGTCCTTACCTTCTCTTCCAATCTATACCATCTCAGGAGAGACGAAGAGTTTCCCACTGTGAAAAATAGACCTGCCGGTGTTACAATGGGTGAGAACCGACAGCTTCTCGGAGTTTTTCAGTTGGTTCTGAATAAAATTTGCTCCGTGTGACCCAATGGCTTTGTTCGAAGCAACATCATTTTCAAGCATATTTTCAGCAGCTTCTATGTAAGCCTGTAGAATGAAAATAAAACTTGCACGCTTAAAATTTTGATAAAATTCGATGTAGATCATCAACATTGTTTTAGGATCGTGGTGAACATATTAATGATTTGTGCTATTGTGCTAGCATATATATAATATATATATATATATATAATATATATATATATATATATATATAACATTGAAAGAGGTCTAGAAACTTTTTATTTATAAAGTATAATTAATTTTACTATATTTTGGAATGATCATTAAAAATTACAAAAAATTATTATCAATTTTAAATAATATGATTATAAGAATTATCAATTTTTTTTTTTTTACTATCTATGGTATGTATGTCATGTGATGTATATAATTAAATATCTTGATAAAGGAAAAATATCATATCCAATATAAAAAACTCTAACTTAGCATGAGGTTTTGGAGACATTAATATCTTGATAGGTTGTACTTGAAAAATCTTGAACACAAGACCTACCTAAAAGTGTCAAACGAGCCATGCTAGCGCGGAACAGCTAAGTTTTTGGTAGTCCAATTGGCCACAGTGCTATGCCTAGCACGGTAGAACTCAATTTTGGCCAGCCCGGCACGGCCCGTCAGTCCGAGTCTGGACGGATTCAAGCTGGGTCATGCCTGATTATGCTGGGACGTGCCAGTTCAAGCCCAATTTTCCATCTTAGCGTCTTAGCCTAGGACCTAGCATAACTAGGTCTTAGGAGACTAAGACTTTGAATTCGAGACCAACTCACAGAGTCACACTCGTGACTCAACTCACCGCATCTCTATCGAAATTGTGCATTATTAAGTTTACATAAATCACAAAAATAAAATATAAAAAAAATAAACACGATTTCTTAACATAAAATAAATTATAAACATCATCAATTCCAATCATAATAATAAAAATGCAGCAATCTCAACTGCATCAATGCTTATCTCAATGCCAACCCACATGAGAATGCAACTGATCATTGTCACGTAAGCTTCTGATGTCATCACTAGCAGTGGACCTAATCTCTTCAGAATTTCATGAATTATCATCTGCCAGCAACTCATTCGCTATTGTTTCTACACGATCTCAATCATGGATGTTCAACCTCAAATCTTCTCAATTCTTCACGCATGCTAGTGTCTCAATGATATTTGGTTATGTTAGACAGCACATGATAGGTTGACTCATGATTTCCACTATTGTAAAATATCAAATTTAATATTATCATGTGATAGAATTAAATAGTAATACGTATCTAAGTACTGAGATAGCTCGCTCATATTGAATGATCCACCCCGTTGTTTCTCCATTGCTAACTAAATAGAGAAGTCTTTGTCTTCAAATAAAATATTCATATCCGTACTCGAAGTATGATTATTACTACCACCATATATAGTATCATAGTATATAAATAAATTAGTCAACTTCTCATAAATGAACCATTCAAGTTGTTCCTAGTTCATGTACGAGAATACGTATGTTAAAATATTTTCTACTGCTTCCACCTTAACACTAGGATCTAGGTAGGTAGTCAAACAATAAAAATATAGAATAATTAACTAGTACTTTAAGTACCTAGTTTCCATCTTAAGAGCCATGTCACTAAATATCAAATCATCTCTAAACTTCTTAAATATTCTATTAATATTACACATACACATGAATGTAATACAAGTCGTAAAAGTATAAACTGACGAATACATGTTCGTTATGTCATGAAAAATCTTCAGAAATTTCATATATATAATTCATGTATCTTAATCGGTATCATCATTAATAAGTTTGTCATTTTTACTATTGACATATTCGGATATCACATATTCGTAGTCAACACATGATTCTAATATCAAGTAAATATAATTCTAATGGTGTCACACATCCGTTTAGAATTTCTTCTTCTTTAGACCAATATAAGAACAGATACTACCAAACTCATGTTGTCTGCTATGCGTCGGAAGATATTAAAGTTAGTTACATATTTTTTCTAAAATGAGAGAAACAACCTTCATTACGACTTGTACTACGAGGTTAATAACATGATGCATACATCTAATATGAAAAATCTCTCCTTATAGTCAATCCCTAATTATCTTAACAAATATGTTAATGACTACTTTATTTGTAGATACATTATCAAATGTGATATTATATATATTTTTTGAGTATTATATTCTCTAAAGATTCTCATCATGCAGTCATATATGATAAATGCATCATGAAGATAAAAAATCTTTAAGAATTTAAAATATTTTTATTTAGTATGCATTTAGAATCTACATAGTATGTGATGAGGCATGCATAAGACATATCAGCACAACTAATCTAGATATCAAACATCACGAAGACCACACCACTATATTACAATATGCAGGCTGCAAATAAATTTGTATGATACTGACTATCCTTGGATCCTCTATAAATTTTATCAAAAAATCAATCATGGTAATCAATTTAACTGTGTCTTTCCTTTCTAACTTATTACGGTATATGAAGAGGGTCAACATATAGACTAAACTAGATCATATTTTAAAGACCTCATCGGTCAGTTGAATTTGAGTAGGATCTAATGCATCATATTTTTTGATATATTTTCAGTATTTCTTAAGTGTAAAGTCCCTCATGCATTGAACGATGTGATACTAGGCACCTTAAGAGTTTGTGTAGGAGACTGGGCATCTTAAAAGACATACCAAACTATGCACAAAAAAATATGATACATTAAATCCTAAACAAGCCCAATTCAGTGGTGAGTTATTTGAGACTGGATCCAATTCAACCTCTATGTTGATCCCATTCATATACTACAATGAGCTAGAGAAGAAAAACATGACCAAATTAATCACCACGATGAGTCTTCTGATTAGGTTTTTGGATAATCCAATGGTAGTCAATATTATGCAGAATTATATTTAGCATGTATATTTAGGATTCCTAGGTCCATATCTAGGAACAACATAATAAAATATTATAACTTAGAAAAAAATAATAATTAATAAACTTAGGGATTATAATGGAGTAGTGTTCGTGACATCCAATTTCTCGATTAGTCACGATGATGCATTTTATGTATGTCTCGCCCACTATGTAGATTATAAATGAATAGTAAATAAAAAATTATTAGAAATCTCAGAAATTCTCCATCCTTATGATTACCCGGTCATTTATGAGTGAATAATAAAAATTTTTAGAGAACATAAAATTTAAAATAAAATATTTAATATCACATTCGATAATGCATCTAACAATAGAATAACAATTAATATATTTGTTAGAACTATTAGAGATTGATAATTAGGAGAGATTTTTCATGTTAGATGCATATGTTACGTCATTAACCTCATAGTACAAGTGGGGATGAAGATTATTTCTCACATTTTAGAAAATATACGTAACTCACTAACATTTCTTCATATGTCTCATAAACAACAAGAATTCGATAGTCTCTATTTGTCTATAGGTCTAAAAAATAAAAAATTCCAATTAAATATGAGACACTATTGAAATTACATATATTTTATGTTGGAGTCATGTGTTAGATACGAACATGTAATATCTAGTTTAATCAATAGTAAAAGTGATGAACTTATTATTAACGACACTAAATATACTATAAGAATTTTATTTATATAATTCTTGAAAATTTTTTGACATAACAAACATGTGTTTGTCAATTTATATTCACATGACTTGCATTACGCTCAGATATATATGTAATATTAGTAGCATATTTAAGAATATAAATATGACCTGACACTTAGCAATATAGTTGTAGAGATAAAAATTAAGTACTTAAAGTACTAGTCCACTATTTCATCTTTTTATTATCTGGTTGCTTACATAAACCATAATATTAAGATGAAATAGATAGAAAATATTTTAACAAAATATCCTCGTGCATGAACCTGAAAAACTAATCTAAATGGTTCATTCATGAGAAGTTGACTAAGCTCTTTATATACTACGATACTAGGTATGATGATAATAGTAGTGAGGCTCAAGTACAAACATAGATACCATATTTAGAGCTGATTATTTTTTCATTTAAGTAGTAAAGAAAAAATGACGAAGTGGACCATCAAATAAGGACAAACTATCTAGGCACTTAGATACCAATTACTGCTCAATTCTATTATATTCTAATAATAAGAATCTTGATATTTTATAGTAGTAGAAATCATATGCGTCCATCTATCTCGTACTATATAAGATGATATGGAATTTACTAACTCTTCCAGTGTCAAGGATAACATCGGAGTTTATTTTTTCTATTACACTGAATATGATTTCAGATAAAAGATACAGATTACCGCCAAATATTATTAAGTCATTAGCATGCATGAAGGATTAAAAAGATTCGAGCTTAGACATCTAGGATCGTACTGAGACTAAAGCAAAAAAGAAAAAATTGGTTACTGATAATAATCTATGAGATATGGATAACGATTGACAACTGATATAAGAATGAAATTGAGATATTAATGATTGATCTGAGCACCTGAACTTATTTTATTGCCTACGTCCTACTACTATTGATACACTGATATTGATATCATCATTGAACATATACTGTAATGCGGATGATATTTTTTTATTTTTATTTATCTTTTTTGAAGTGACATTGTGTTTATTTTTTTTTGTTATTTTACTTTGAGGCTTGAATCTTCATTTATGTTTTTTTGTGATTTGTCTTGTTTTATATTAATGATTTAATTTTATTAATTCAAAGTTCAGACACGATTAGTTTTTAAATTGTAGTTGTTTATACTATACTTTATGTTTTATTTAATTTAATAAATTAAAAATTAAATAATTAATTATTCATTTTAATTTTAATTTAACTATAAACTATTTAAGTATTAAATAATTAAAATTTAAATTTTTTAATAATTTTGAATTCTAGATTAAAAATTTATTAAATGGCCCGAACTCAGCCCAAACGACCAAACCCCACCCCAAACCCATCCCGTACGTGCCAAATCCAAACCTATCCAGGCACAACCCGACCCAGCTTCATTACAACCGAGTTGACAGGCCACGCCGGGCTGACTATAATGAAGTCATGCCTTGCCATGCCAGGCACGGCACAATGGCCCGATTGAACCACATAAAATGTGCCGACGCGACTCATTTGACACCTCTAGGCACCACTCATTTTAGCCCATCACGACACGAGCCATGAGGCGATACAGTCTAGGACCCAACACAATTTCGAACCATGCTGGGCCGGGCTCAACTGAACCGGACCAGTCTTAGGCCGCTCAGCCCAGTTGACACCTCTAGATAACTATACCAACCACTCTTAGATGAAAATACAATCTTGATAAATTATCAATCAAAATTTAATTATACTTGTAGTTGATCATAATAAAATTTCATATTCATTTATTAAATATTTGTTACACTCAATTCAAAATTTTTGTTATTTTTATTTTATTTTATTCCTGCTATATGGATGAAAACACCCAACCTATGGCATATCTCAAACCAACTAGCTAATTATATAAAAATTTAGCATGTGTATATTTTATTATTCGAGATTTCATATATTATTTTCACCGAGGCTTGTTTCTCAACATAATATCAAAGTCAAAACCCTAGGAGAAAAAAAATCCTAGGGTTTATATACGAAATTACATGTGCACTCTATCAGCACAGTTTACACAGTGCATTGCGAGACGATGAGGATGCTGACCACCACAGTTCACCATGAGCAATGATTTTTGTGGTCGTGCAATGGTGTTTTGTGGGTGTGCATAATAACTTTTAGTTTAATCTCAATCTTTTTAGATTGAGATTAAAAAGCATAAATAAGCTCGAGATGTTACTATTTATTTTATACATTTTTCAAGGTTGACTACACAATATATGGAGGTACATTCACTTCATGCTCTGAGATTATTGGCTCAAGAGGCAATATCCATTCTACAAGTGATAATCTTCTTTTAATTATTTTTTAGGGTTGTTTTTTAAATATCATGATAGTGATTTGTTTATTATTGATTGTCTAACAATAATGATTTTTTTTTTTGTGATGGGCAAGTAACAAATAGATTAAAGAGAAGATTTTATAAAATTGTCTAACTCCTATTGACTGATAAAGAAATAACATATTCAAAGAATGAATACATCAAAGATGAATATGATAATTTGGATTTGTGATAAAACTAGGAATGATATAATTAAGAAATTAAATGATTAAAAAATAAAATAAAATAATTCTAATAAATGATAAGAAATAATTATCTGAGATAGTTTAGTCACATCTAACACAAACCTTCTAGCGCACTGGTTAGGATCTGTAAAACTATTTGAGTAAAGAGAAATTAGATAAAAATTAAAAATAATAATTTAACAACTAAATGACGAGGAATAGATATTAATTTAAATAGAATCAATTAGAAAAATAAGATTCATACAATTAACTCCAAATAATTAGGATAATAATTGGTAAATGATAATTTTAATAATGACCATGAATTATTTAATCAATTAGATATATAATTTTGTTCTCTTAAAGCAAAAATCAACCAAATTATTTATTTAGGATATATGTTATATTTTTTATAACTCTAAATGTTCATATGTTAAGTTTTGTTCAAGTTCATCATCATGAAAAGAAAAATATGACACTGCAAGTCATTAAGTGCATTTTTAAAAACAATTTCATCATTCGAAATTGTCATACGTATTACTCTAGTTTGAAAAAAAAAATTACTATTGTAGACATAGAGGTGTCAAATGGGACATGCCGGGCCGGCCCGACCCATTTTTTTCAGGCCCAACCATGCTTTCATGCCGGGCCAGGCATGGTTTTGTGGGGGTTCAGCCCGGCACAGGCCCACGGCACGATTCACCGGGTTTGGCCCGGTCAGGCCGAACCCAAATTTAAAAAAAAATTAGGGTTTCGGCGCGCCAGAAACCCTAATTTTAAAAAAAAATTAGGAATTGGGCGCCCCCGTAACCCTAATTTTAAAAAAAATTAATTTTGACACGGTACCGTGCTGGGCCAGGCATGTGCCCGGGCACGGGAAATTTCAGTGCCAGGCCGGCCCAGGCACTGCCGAATCGTGCCGTGCCTCGTGCCGGGCCGGGTCGGCCCGCCCAGTTGACACCTCTATGTAGACATGATTTTTTTTTGATAATATTCTTCATCGAGGACACATCGTCTAGTGATAATCATGGGCAATCATTCGAGGCTATTCATAAAGTTATGTTATATTGGAAATCATGTGAGAAATACAAATTGCATACATATTTTTCTCTTCTATCTTTGAGCTTTTAGAATCTTGATGTTAAGAAACACATGTAGAGTCATGAACTAGTAGAATCACAACAAGGGGAACCCTTAGTTAGATGATACCTAGACATGATAATTCATTACCTTGTCGACTCACAAATAATGTTAAAAGTGGTAGTGAGATTACTTGTGTTAGGAAATTATCTCACCAAATGAGCGGTGTAATCCAATTCCTACAAAAATAGGAGCTAAAATGCTAAACAATCAATCTGAAGGTGATCAGATGATAACTGATCATCTAATTGAGATGTCAAAATAGATCTTTTGATTAAAAAAAACCAAATCAATATATTACTTAATATTATATTTTCCAATTACTATATTTACAAATGCATTATTAAGAATGAGAAGTCGATCTGACTCACCAACTCTTAGGAAAAGAAAATGATATGTTGTAAACAAGTGTTCAATGCAAACATTAATCATGATGAAATTATAAACGAGCAAAACAATTCTAGCTTCTCTGCTATTTCTCACAGATGTATAATTTGCTAATTAGATATGAAAAAATATATTTATTTAAAATAATTTTGAGAATAAAATCTATATGTAACAATTAACATCCACTAAATCTTATTATTTTAAAATTTATTATATCAATTTTTAGATAAAAGAACTAATGTGAATTGGTAATTCTTATTACTAGAAATCATAGTTATTAAATTGAGATTTGAATCGAGAATCGAATAGAATCGTGAATCAAATTTTTTGTAATTTTTTTTCACGTTAATTAATTCATATTTCATATATTCGATAATTTTTTTTGGTATTTTAATTTTTATTTTTTTATTTTTTTAATTTTTTTAATTTTTTTAATATTTTGTTACTTTTTCAAGTTAAATTTGTAATACCATAAGTTAAAATTACTTTTTTCCACGTTAATTAATTTCTACAGTTAATTTTTTTTAGTATTTTATTTTATTTTTGTGACTTTTTGAGGATCTTGGTTCCTTGAGAATTGGTATTAAATTGATTAACATGAATATATTAGCGATTCAGCGATTCAGTATTTAATTCATGTATATTTTTATTTTTTTAAAAAAATCGGATCATTTATCCCCTAAATCATAAATCATATGATTTTGATAATAATGCTAAAAATATAATTCAAAAAATTATTTATTTTGTTTTTTTAACATGAGTGATATCATTATTGCAGAAGATAATGAGTTAGGGATATCAAAATTCAAGTAGCCTCCTCAAACAAGTTTTTTTTTGAAGAAACACATGACTCAATTTTGTTAGGAATGAGATAATTAACACCGATATAATGGCATTTCTATCTCAATGAAAATATTTATTAAATATTATTTGAGTTATAAATGTTGAATTATGCTCTAACAAAGTCTCATGATGACTTAGAGACAAAATTATCTTCTAATTCATATATAATACTTAAATTCTGCTAGATGTAGAATAAGTATATGAAAATTCAACAATGTAATCGTAGTTGTCAAGTATATATTTTTTTTATTTTTTATTTTTTTATTGTCATTGTTGATTGGAACACCTACTATGTGACTATATTTTTTATTTTTTTATTTGACACTTCTAGACACAAGATAGGTTTTCTCCCTTGAGGTAGCTCATTCTCTATAGATTTATCAAGAATTATACTAGTCTATATCTATGATGACTTTATAAAAATATCATCATAATATGGACTAACCAATTCACGAGTAGTAGACGAGTGACTTTCTATCCAATAACTTTAAAGGATTTGTTAATGGCTACATATTCTTAGAAGATGAAAAAAAAAATTATAAATAAATGATAATTACTTATAAAATAAATATTGACTTTTGAATTAATAATTAAAAATTTGAATAAAAAATATGACAAAGAGAATACTCTATGTAGACAAGCAGATATGAATCTTCATAAAGTGCATTCAACGTGATACTTACTAGAGAGAAATATATAAAACTTCTCTCTAAGCCAATTGCAATCCCCCCCCCCCCCCAGTGATCCTGATATATCTTTGGGACTCTTTTTTTTTCTAAACTTAATTTAAAAAAAAAAATTCATTATCTGAAAATATAATGTTAATACTATTTAAAATCCTATTTATCTCATGTGAAAAAAATATAGATTTTTCGTTAAATACTAGAGTATCCAGCAATTCAATTATACTTTGACATTTATAATAAGTATCAATTCTATGATTTGATATTTTTGTGAGGACATTATACTATCTCATAAAAAAATAAGAAATAAATAATTTTATCCAAATCTAGTACATAGACAGAATCTATGGTCATAACAACTCTCTGTGAGCTCATTTAGAATAGAAATTTACTAAAAATGGCTAGCATTTCAATTAGATGTACATAAACTAAACTACAATGAAGTTTAAATAAATAATATATACATATTTGAAAAAACCAAAATAATTGTACTATATAATAGTAATCTAAGAAGCACGAACATGGACACGGACACGGGAATACAATACGACAAGATAAGAGGACACGACAAATTCTAAAAAACTAGGATACGGATATGACTAGAATACGGCATAATAAAAAAATAAAAATAAAAATAAAAATTATTAATTATAAATATTAGTTATTTTATAAAATTTATTAAATAAAAATTAAAATATTTTATTATATATAATAAATATATATTATTTATTTTATAAAATAAAAATATTTTATTTTATTTTATAAGATAATATTTATTTTATTTTATAAAATAATATTTTATAATTATATTATATAAAAATATATATTTTTTATTTTATTTTATGCCCCTGCCTCTCCCCTCAAGCACGCCCGTCCGGCCCTGCCTCTCCCCTCAATCACGCCCGCCCGCCCTTGCCTCTCCGCTCAAACACGCCCGCCCCTGCCTCTCCCCTCAAATCACGCCTGCCCCCTGCCAGTGGTCAACGTTGGCCACCGACGTCGTCGGACGTCGGGCACTATAGACGTGGATACGGATGCCGACGCAACCATCCGATATGCCACGTGGCGTATCGGATATGGATTGTGCAATGATACGCCATATGGCATATCGGACACGTATCCGTGTTGTGTCCACGTGTCCAGGTGTCGGACACGTGGAAACGGCTGTAGGGAGCCGTGTCCATGCTTCCTTGATAGTAATTCTCAATGTTTTGTGATAAATTAATTATGTACACTAATTATTTAATCAACTAGATATATTATCCTATTCTTTAAAACTACTTAATCAAATATACTAGGATAAAAAAGAAGTAATGACGCTCAAACAATCAAGCCCAGCACTTGTCTGGTAAAGCCTTGCCTGGATTTTTGGCCAATTTCATAAGATCGACTTTTTGAAAGTTGGAACAAAAAACATATAAAAATGCTACCTGAAATACGTTGTTGGGTTCTAGGGAAGTAGAAACGGCCTTTCCAATAATTTCTTTGAGTTTAGTTGCAGCATCAAAGAGATTCACAGCAGTTGGTCGGCTAGACAACATAGAAGACAATCATAACCAATTGAGTGTGTTGGGGTCTTGATCAAAATTTTCTAAATAGAGGTTATATTCAAAAAAAAAGATAAAATATGCATCAATTTTACAAAAACAACAATATATTAGCAAAGAAGCTCATTACATCTAATAGAATTAAAAAAAAAAAAAAAAATTCCAAGTGACGACATTAAATACATATTATTATATTTATTGTTAATTTATTTTTTTATTTTTTTACTATTTATTTTCTTTTTACTTGGATGGGACTAGGAGAAACCATCATGTGGTCTGCTCCATATAAAAATAGTTTTTTTTTTTTTATTTTTATGATAACAAATATATTTTCTTGTTTCATAAAAAATTTCGAACTCCTATTTAATTTTTTAATGCATAAAACTTTAGAATTGGATCAAAATTATTGTTGATGAAATTAATGAAAAGAATTAACTTGTTCAAATTTTCAATTTGATAAAAATATTATATTTATATATATTAATTCATAATACCCTCTTTTCAAGATGATGCATATCTGCCTTGTACATCAACCTTGAAAGTGAGAAAAAAATAAGAAATAATAATCAAATCATTCTAAATTTTCTCTCGAATAAAATAATAATATATTTCAATATATTTTATTTATACATAAAAAATTAGATTAGAAGTAATATGTTGACTATTTGCTTATGTAAAAAATAATAATAATGATCTCCACTCCACAAACTCATGTCAAATAAATGTTTGATCCACCTTAACACATAGAAAGCAAATATGTGTATTATTTAATTGTGCGAAAAATACAATGCCTCTTATTTTTTTTTTTAAAAAAAAAAATTATCTCATAAAAAGTAAAAATTAAGTAGTAAATTGTATACGTAATCATTGCACTTGACTTGAATCTAAACATGCATATATATATATATGTGTGTGTGTGTCCATGATTTTTGAAAAAAAAAATCTCACCATCATTATCAATGCACCTGAAAACTTCTGTTCATGTAAATTTAATTATGAGAATCTAAAAGCTAATTAATTATGCTAATTAAAAAATAATATATGATCAAGTAATTATTAAATAATTAAGTTCTCATATGATTCTCTTATGCTTGGAAAAAATCAATAATAATATTCATCATAAAAATACTCACAATCAAATTATTACCTCAACTCCAAAAAAAATATTTAAGATAACTTAAATTAATTTTTAAAAATTTTATCAGTAAAAACTACTTCACATGGGACATGCCAATTAACATATATCAATTAAATTATTACCTCAAGGTTGAGCTATTCCTAGCTTTAATATCATATAGAAAACAAACCCTCAAAATAATAAATAATAAATAAATAAAATTCACTCCAATAATAAATCAAATGTATACAACACACACACACACACACATATATATATATACTGAGTTGCACGGATACGGTTTGGAAGCGCCGTGTCCGCGTGTCGGACACCTGGACATGCGGACACGGGTCGGACACGCGTCGGATACGTGTCCGATACGCCACGTGGCGTATCGGACACAAATCCGTATGAGATACGCCACGTGGCGTATCGGATACGCGTCGGAGACGTATCCGACGGGTTTTCCGGAAATAGTCATTTACCTCCCGACGCGTCTTTACCTACCAACGCGTTGAGGAGCACACCGCCGACAGTGAGGAGCACGCCGCCGAGCTGCCGACTATACCTAAGGTAAGGATTTAAATCTGTATCGGGAGGGGGAGAGTTCGAAAATCAAAAATCGGGAGGTAGAGAGTTCGAAAATCAAAAATCGAGAGGGGGAGAGTTCGAAAATCGAAAATCGGGAGGGGGGGGGTTTCGGGAGGGGGGTCCGGTGGGGGGGTTTCGGGAGGGATTTTCGGGAGGGAGGGGGGGAAAGTTTCTGTATGGGGGAGGGGGAGGGGGAGGGGGAGGGTGTTAGAGGTTTAATTTTATTTTAAATTATTTTAAAAAATAGAATTTTAAATTATTTTAAAATACTGTATTTTAAATTATTTTAAAATATGGTATTTAAAATATATGTTAGAGTTAGAAGCTGTAACGGGATGGGGCAGGAGTTAGAGGGCTTAAATATATATTTTTTATATTTTAATTATTATTGTTTGTTTAATATATATACAAAATATAATAAATAAATAATTTATTTTAATTTTAAATACATAATTTTAAGAATAATAATAAATATGCAATATTTAAATATGAAATATTTAAATATGAATACTCTTGTTAGTATGTATTATGTAATATTTAGTAATATATAATATGTAAGTATAATAGTTTTTGTTATATAATTTATTTTAAATAAATTATTATTTTATGAAAATAATAAAAATATAATGAAAAATATAATAAATTATTGATGGAGAAAAAAAAATAAGATTAAATTAATTTTAAATTAATATAGATTATTTAAAATGCATAATTTTTTTTCATGCAGAATTATATAATAAAATGAGTTGTAATTCTGAGCCTTCAAGTAATCAAAAAAATATTCAAGATGTTGATGATATTTATATTTAATTTTTTTTTCATGCCGTGTCCTAGCCGTATCAGTATCTTAGTTTTTTGAAATTTGTCGTGTCCCCGTATCCTGCCGTGTCGTATCCGCGTGTCCGTATCCGTGTCCGTGCAACATAGTATATATATATATTTAACATGGATTAGAGCTGTCCACATGTTGGGTACTCACATGCATAAATATAAAAAAAATAAAAATAAATTAACCTTAATTTTAATAAGTATATCCAATATAAATATATTCAATAAATTAACCTTAATCATAATATTAATCAAAATTTTAATAAATTAAACATCATATGTTATTATTTCAAATGTATCATTACATCACAAAATGATTAAAACTAAAATATAACAAATACACACAGAATAATTATAACAAATAACAATAAACATAAAAAATAAATTATAAACTTAACAAAAAAAAAAAAATAATGTTACTCATTCTCTAAAGACACAAATTATCATCTTTATAACATCATTGATACTCCCATAAACTATTAAAATCTCCAAATCAATTAAATCATTCCTACTTTCATTTATATCTATTAAAAAAAGACATGAAATAATCAAGATGCTAGAAATTATTACATAAAATATAATCTCCTACGGTCCAATACTTAATAACATTATCTTATGTCAATGTATTATTATTACATATAAACCCATCTTTTAGACCAGCATCTTTTAGACCCAAATTTTTTGAGCACGAGAGTGCAGCCGTGCCTGGCCCGGCACGGTTTAAAATAGCGGACCCGGCACGGCCCGCAGGCACGGCGGGCCGTGCCTTGCCTGGCCCGCTCGGGCTTGCCTGTCGGAGCGGTTCGGGATACGGGGAACCGCGGGTCGGGTCGAATCAGACCTGACCCGTGGTCTTTTTTTGCGGGAGGGGCATCGTGGGGTCGGGCTCACGGGGCACCCGGCACGGGACAAACCCGTGCCGGTGTGCCGTGCCGCGGGCCGAACCGTGCCGGGTCAGGCACGGAATTTTTCCGTGTCGGGCCGGCCCAGGCACGGCTGAACTGTGCTGTGCTTCGTGCCAGGCCGGACCGGCCCGGCTGACACCTCTATGTGAACCTATATTCATCTTCTTATTTTTTTCGCTAACTATATTATTTTAGCATTGAAATTATAATTTATCTCTCCTCATATGTGAATCTAAAAAAAATTAATGCATAAATAATAATTGTTTTTCAACAAATAATATTAACATAATTTTTATCACCTACTTTATCAAACATGATTCATTGTTTATCATTTCTAGATACATTATATACGAGATTCAATACCTTCATTATGAAACAAATCTAAAACTAAAAGTTCATAAAATTTTCATCATTCAAGTATATCATAAAGATATGTTATAGCATACACTTGTATTTTTTATTTTTATTTTCTTTTTACTTTATATTTTATGGATATGAGCACCCAGCATTCAAATACTATGAACAGTCAAGTGGGGGCGTACTCAAATTTTAGCTGAGCTCCCACAAATACAAAGCTAAAATGAAAAATCTAATATTGAGTTTTATATTTTACTTTTTAGCAAACGTGTCTCCAAGAAAATAAAGTGATAGTACATTATTTTCCAATAGAGTGCTGAGCCATGGTACAGAACTGTGGGTCGGTTACTTATGAGCATAAGTGGATCAAACCTTTCTTGGCGGAGTTGTGCATATCAATTCAGAGATTGATGACATTTTATTATGATCGTAAAAAACTCAACATATAGTAACCAATCTAATATTTTACAAATAGATAAAACACATTGGAATCGTGATCAATTATCATTTTTATATGGGAGTACCCAACATATGAGCTGGCCCAACTTGAATATATATGTTTTATGTTATCTGATTTTTTGAATTAAGACAACATAATATAATCTCTCTTTCCCCTTTCCTCTCTTCCTAATTACCTCCAATTCAAACCATAATAATACAAAAAATCAAATTAACTTATTTTTTTTGTTTGTGAATTTTTTATTATTCATTAAAGCTTGTGATTAAAAAGATGCTCGTGAATATAAAATGCTATAAAATTTAATCTCTTACCATGTATTTAAGCTTTTTATTAACTTTTCATATTCCTCTTTAATTCCAATTTAATTTAATTTCTCGTAATAATCTCTTTAATTTTATCCATGATTTCATATATATATATATATATATATATAGACACACATATATATCACATCAAAGTTTTTATTTCCGTCAAAAAAGATTAAAAATATAAACTAGAAGATAAAATACCTTCGAAGAACAAATCATAATGCTCTAAAAAAATATAATATTATATCCTTTTTCCTTCAACTTTCTTGTTCAAGAATTATCCAATCAATTAGAATTGATAAATATTTTTCTCAGGTGATTATTTTAATCAAATCATTGAGTCAACACAAGAAAAATAATCAAAAATCACATCTTTACTAGTAAAAATAACTTAATTTATCCATGAAATTATCTCATCAATTTTAGCAGTCATTAGCACATATATACATACCAATTAATAATGAAAATTATCTTCTATTTATTTTTCAAGTTAGAAAAAATAGTAATATTCTCAAATATTATATCAAATTAATATATACAATACAATTACTCTTATACAAAATATAGACATTTAAATTCCAACAATCTCTTATATGAAGTTGTGAATATTATATATATAAAAACTAAGAACTTTTATTCCTAACTTACATTTCATAATCACTTCATTCACAACCTAAAAGTTAGAATAAATAATTGGATTGAACAAAATTTTACCTCATACATCAATTAGTGTAGTTTGGTTTCACCTAATTTGAATTATTACTTCTAGATCACAAAAAAAAATATTATCTATTTCAAATGACATCATTCAAATATTAGCTAAGCTAAATTTCTTTAGTTAAATACATTCTATTATTTATTTTATCAACAAGCATTTTAAATTTATATCCAAAAATATCTTCATTGTAATATTCTTTCCCCGAATATGTTAATTTTTAATTTTTTAAATAATTCATATATGTAACATTTCTTCAATTATATAATTTTTATCTAGCACTTTCCACTCACCTTTAACTTGACATTTCTTATTGCAATTAATCTTTTAAAAATAAGATATTTAGAAAAATAAATTTTATGCTTAATTTCCACTTTTTTACGAAAAAAAAAAATTAAAAAATAAATATAACCATACTTTTTTAAAAATTTTGTATTTTAATACACCAAACATAAAATAGCTAAAAAAGCATACCTCTTATTTTCAAAATGAAAAAAAGATACCCTAAAACTTAAAAATAATTATATCATGATACACTGAAAATCAAAAATCTAATTTAGCCCCCAATAACAATTTTATAAAATTTCTAAAAATTCAAATATCATGATTTCATTTAGCTGACGGCAATGAGATTCGAACTCATAATCTTCAAACATAAAATCACCCCAAAACAAATATTATTATATTCATATAAATGTGTGTTTATATATTTATATATTTTATATCAGGAAATAATAAATATAAATAGAAAAACAAAGAAATAAATATATAAAGATAAATATATATAAACACATAAATATACAAACATATAAACAAACAAATATATATATATATATATACATATATATATGTATACCTAGTTTATATATTTATATAAATATTTAGTTATTTGTTTATATTTATATATTTATATATTTATATAATTGTTTATATTTGTTTATATTTATATATTTATATATTTATATATTTATTATATATTTGTTTATATTTATATTTATTATATATTTGTTTATATTTATATATTTATATATTTATATATTTATATACCATTCAATGATGCATGTAGCAGAATGCTTTCAGTAGAATTTTAATCTTGGAGGTTGTGGGTTTTACTACCGTTAATTAAATGAAATCATTATATTTATATTTTTAATTTTTTTTAATTTGTTCTTTTGGGAAAAATCAGATTTTTGATCTTATGTGCACCAATATATAATTATTTTAGGTTTTAGTATATTTTTTTTATTTTAAAAATAAAAGATATTTTTTTAATTACTTTGTGTTTGGTGCATCAAAATACAAATCTTCATATTTTGTTTCCACAATTTTTTCCATCTCATTTTCTTTAAAATACTTAAATTGATTAAAAAAAAGAGAGAAAATTTCATCAAAAGGCAAGCAATAAAATCACCCAACGTAGTGTTAGGTGAGATACCTAGTCACATCCATAAAACTATGTTAACAGTTAACAAACAATTTTTGTGGTCTCGCGCAACTATTAAAATGGTTGAAAATAAGGGTTGGGCGTTGAATAAGACATAGTTTTAAAAATCACAAGACGCACCAAGGCGCAAAGATTTCTTGGAGCCTTGGGCACAATGCGCACCTAAAGCGTGGACTTTTGTGAAGTGAATTGTGACTTTAGATGCACATAAATTTTTATTAAATATAATTCTATTGATAAAAAAATAAATGTTCCTAATATTAAAATAAATTTTGATAAAAAAAATAAATAAAATTATATAAATTTCAATATATAATTATAAATTTTGAGAATAAATATATTTTTTAAAAAAACTATAGTACATAAGGCACGCATCTTCAGTAAAGTGCATGCCTTATGAGGCGAGGCGCAATAGCTAGGGAGTGGTAGTGCCTTGAGCCTACGGGCGCCTCAAGCGCGCCTTTCACAACTATGGAATAAGATGCAATTCACATGAATTTAAACAACTAAAGAAACTTAAGAAGATAGTAAATCAAGCAAGAAATTACATAAAAATAAACAAGATTATGTAATTCAAAACATAGAAGCCAATCATTAAATTTAATTGCTACAGCTTACCTCGAGACAAGAAATTCCAATTTACTACACAGAAGCGAGGCAGCATCATCAGGCCTCCCATTAAAATCCGATGCTAAGTGAAACACCTCCACTGCTAGAGAGAGGGCAGCTGCAATAGCAATAGCAGGTGCTCCTCGGACCACCATATCTCGTATGGCAGACCTAAAAAAGTAATTGGATTACAAAAGAATTATGTGATTATTGGATTAGAGCAGAGGTTTTAGGACAATTTACCATCCATCTGATGCATCTTCGATTTTCAGATACACAGTATCGAGAGGAAGCTTTCTCTGCTCAAACGAACACCAAATTTTCGTTTACACAAAGATCAACCAGTCGCGACTTATAAACAAGAAAGGAAAAAATTCTTCAGAAACGGATCGCTGAGACCTGATCAAGTAGCTGAAGCGAACCGCGCTTGTAACAGATAGAACGGAGAGGGTTGTCGTCTTCAACATCAGCTGCAACAGAGCAGAATCTGGAATTCAAGCTCATACTAGCTGGCACACGCGCCAATGGCGTCCGCAAAGTTCAGAATTCGTTTAATTTTGGGGACGGAGAGGAAAATGATTTATAATACGTAAATAAATACTAATTCATTTTAAAACTATTTTATTACAAAAATAAAATTATTTCGAACCCTCTCTCTTATTTTCGCTGTCCAATTAATTATTATAATTTCCCAAAAATTAATATTTTGTCATTTATATTTCATTCATATTATTAGTATAACAACGCCAAAAATAATAATTTCAACTTGACATCAATATAATTTTTTTTATTATTTATTCAAAGTAAGAAACAACAAAAAATTAAACTATTCAATAAATATAAATTTATATTGTTGATAAAACAAAAAATTAAAAAAATATCAAAAATTTAATTAAAACTTCAAAAGTCATTTAATTATATGAATTGTTTTCTTCTACATTTGTGAAATTATAAACACCATGAATATAAAATTAATCCAAATATAAAACAATTAACAAATATATGGTCCAAAACGAGCACCAAGTGAGCACAATCAAAATAATAATAATAATTAAAATGCTTCTGCTTAAATATAAAACAATTGTATTAAAAAAAATCAAAATTAAATTAGTTTCATAGGCTCCACCGTCCACCCCCAAAAACACAATCTTAAATTCCCCCAAAAAAAGTAAAAATAAAAAAAAAAACAAGAATTGAATTTTCACAAAAACTAATCAAAAATGAAATATTCAAAATAAACATATTTTTTCCCAATTTTTTGCGCACAATCATGGTGGAGGTGTCGAGTGGACCGGACAGACCGAACACATCACGAGGTACTGCTTGACTGAGTCGTGCCTAGCCCCGGCACGGCACAGTCCAGAACCATGCCAGGATCTATGTCGTGCCGCTTGGGTCAGGTCATGGCTCGTGTCATGCTGGAACAGAGGATCTCATGCCTTATTCCTGGACCAAGCACAACCTGCATGCCAAGCTCACTGGCACGGTTCACCAACATGGTGACCGTGACCCGGGACTAGGAATAGGTCATGGGTCACAAAAAATCGGGTTAATCAAATTCTGTGACCCACCCATACTCGGATCTTTTTTAAAAATATATATTTTTTTATTTTTTACTTATATTTATTAGTCGCATTTATGTGGTAAATTTTTTCAATTAAAGCCCAAATTTATGACAAGTTTACAAAACCAGCACGATTCTGCATGATCCGAGATGACCCGACACGTTAGGCACAAGAATGCTCGGAATCATACCAATTGTGCTGAGCCGGGCCAGGCAATTTGGGGCTAAGAAACATAAATCTCCGAAGACGCGGCTGAGATAAACCAGCCGCGATCCTGAAACAGCAGTCTGATAAGATGGCCGAGCACATATGAAGCGCCCGAAGAAACAAACCCTAGCAGAACATAGTAAACTACAGTGGCGACGTATGGCTTGGGCGGGGAATGAACGCGAGCTTTTCCAGCGGCGAGGACGAGGATGCACAGCAGAGAAGAACCTGCAACTGCTGCGATCTTCAGCTCTCCGTCGTCACTGTCATAGAAGCTGAGGCCATATAGGAGGAGGGGGAGGAGGCCGAAGAAGAGGAGCGAACAGGCTGCCACCACCGCGTGGAGTGAAAACTTATC
Organism: Sapria himalayana; assembly: GCA_029783825.1. Classification (NCBI taxonomy): domain Eukaryota; kingdom Viridiplantae; phylum Streptophyta; class Magnoliopsida; order Malpighiales; family Rafflesiaceae; genus Sapria; species Sapria himalayana. Next base: position 654,512 of record JAREIK010003317.1, read on the forward strand.
TCTCCCCCCCAATATCTTCTGGTATCGGTCCTCTTCCTCGTTCATCTTGCCATGAGGTTCGTTTTTCAGATCCATGAGCTAAACATCACCAACGATAGATGTGAGATGCATGTTGCAGGTCAAATGGAAGATTGAATTTCACTTCCGTTTTGAAAAATTACTGATATCATACGAGAGATTACTCACATTATGACCAAAGACGAAAACCCTAGCAGCCCAATTGGCCAATCCAAAAGCTACAACATTCACTGCACGTGCCATGGCCAACCACGTTACACATGTTCATATATAGCTTCTATATGAACCAAAAACAAGACAATTATGGTGGCAATCAAGATTAACACAAGGTGCTTCCAAAACACTCACTTGAGTAGAGGTGTCAACCGGGACGGGCTTGGGCCGGGCCGGGCCGGCAGGGAAAAATTCCGTGCCGGGGTCCGTGCCCGGGTCAGGGGCGGGCCGTGCCGCGCCTGACCCGGCTCGGCACGCAGCACGGCACCCCAGCACGGGTCAGTCCCGTGTCGGGTGTCCCGTGAGCCCGACCCCAGGATCCCCCTTCCGCAAAAAAAGACCGCGGGTCGGGTCTGATTCGACCCGACCCGCGGTCTTCCCGTATCCTGAACCGCTCGGACAAGCAAGCCCGAGCGGGCCATGCAAGGCACGGCACGGTCCGCCGTGCCGGGCTTGGCTATTTTTAAACCGTGCCGGGCCGGGCCGTGCCGGGCTGCCCGTTTGACACCTCTAGTTTGCGACTCATAGAAGCGGCTAAATAGTAATATGAATTTTATGATACTTTTAATTCATTTTACCCTAACCCTAGGATTCATACAAGCAACTAAGTAGTAGAATTAAAGATAATCAATAAATATTTTAAATATTTTTTTCTATTTTAATAATTATTCTATTAAAAATATGGATATTCTCTATATTATTTTAAAAAAATTAATTTAAAAAAATAAAAATCATACATCTCAATTATATTCAGTTATCAAGACACCAACAATTTTATTATTTATAAAATTATATATAACATATTGATAACAAACATATGATTCTTATATTAGTTAGTTATTAAATTCTTAGAGTTGACTAAGCATGCTAATAAATTTTATAAAAAATTAAAAAAATATTAATATAGATTGGAAATTAATCTCAAGTCAATTTGTATTATTAAGTTTAAGATGAATATCATCAAATACTCATATATTTATTAGTCATCTAATATTTTTCTTTTAATTAAATAAATAGTTATAATCAAATAAACAATTTATAAATAAGAATGAGATAAAGGTGAGAAATGATAAAAAAAAAATTACTTCTTTTTTTATAGCAAACAAAAAAAAGATCAAATTTTTATTTTTCTTACTCTAAAAGCCAGTGTGTCAAAAGATGGCTTGCTCGACCCAACTCAACTCATAGCCGAACTCGAGTTGGGAAGTTCGGTCCGCCCCGAGGCATGGCCCGGGCCCGAACCGAGTCCTAGGGACTTGACCATGGTCATGAACTTTTTTTGGCATATAGAGAGCAAGAGGAAACATCCAAAAGTCATTTAGCTTCCATGCAGTCCTAATTGCCAAAAAAAAAAGAAGAAGAAGAAGAAGAAAAGTTTACTTGTTGTGATGCCGGCACCAACTGCAGAAAAGAGAATGCCAAGGCTAGTGATGTGTTCCATCAAACCACCATAAACAATACTTTTTAGAAGATCAAACCCATGTGTTTCGCCAACTTCAGACACCTGTTCTTCCCTCATACCAGCAGTCTCCACCAAAATCTCAGTTTTTTGTGCCATCTGAGTCTGAGCTGCTGCTGCAGATTCCACTAGAATAGCAGCATTTTGCTCTGCCTGAGATGCTCCTGATTCAAGCAAGCCTGTGCCGACCACAATTAGCACATCTTTTCCTGCATCTTCTCCTGCATCTTCTCCATCCATGAGCACATGCATGTCCACGTGTCAGTAGGAACTTCCAAACCAAAAATCTTTATCAGTGAAACTAGGCAAGAATAAGGCATCATTAAGGATCTTAAAAGCCCCCATTAATGGCCATCACAGAACCATATGTTGATGACAGACGTGTTTAGCTCTGCACAAGTTAAGAACAAAAACAACAGACACGAAGAAACACTTCTGCACAATCTCATGGTGGCTGTAGCACTCCAATTAGGTTTGTGCATGGAATTTATTTGGAAGGAGTGCAGCCACAAAGATAAAAAGAGGAGAAAAAAACCCAAATTTAATTATTAAAAAAACTTAATTCATAATACTATATAAACTATATATATAGTCTATATATATATATATATATATAGACTATATAAACTATATATACACTATATATATATATATATATACTTTATAAACTATAAAAACTTAATTCATAATACTATAAACTATATATATATATATATATATATAGTTTGGAGTAACTCACATGTTGAGTGACCCCAAATAATGAAGAATAAGAATAAAAATACATAGAGCTCAATAATAAGAATATCATCTATTTACGTAATAAGAAGGACCACGACCAACTAACTATATAATCTTATTCATAAAAATAAAAATATGTAACACACATGGGTAATCCGAAAGAGATGAGTATCAGTGAAAGCTTCATATATCAAATTATTAATAATTATTTCAAGTCATATAATATCTTGTTCAATGAGCAAATTAGCAATTTGAAACTCAAGTGGTTACTTTATATATAATTCTTTCTCAAATTTATCATGCATAAAGGTATTTTTCATATCTGATTAATATATCATCTATCTATGAGAAATTAATAATAATATAAGAATTTGTACTTTAAAAAAATAAACATGTGTGCTAATATAAATTCAATAATAAATAAATAATATGCAATGCTCTTATATAACAAGTCAATTAAATGAGGTGGCCCACATGTTACCATCAAGTGCTCTGTTCACTCATTAAATACCAAATATGAAACTATATATCTTACTATATGACTGTATCTTGCAATAGTCTCTAATGATCTAAATTCTATATATACATTAAATCTCAAAATAATTATCTATCTCTTACTTTTTCAAGAAGCAAAATTAGCATCATGAAAAAAATAAAAAAGTTATCATTAACCTGAACTCAGAGCAAGTTCATGCCTAACTTGAATCTGACTAATTGTAAGTGTCCATGATCACAGAATAAGATTATGCATCTTGAAAACATCTTCACATGATTGAGTATGTAAAGAGATATGCTGAGATGAATATGTGGAAGAGAACTTAAAAAAATAACTAATTATATTAGATCAGATAATAGTTAAATAGCTAATTTTCCTTATAAGTATCTTATAAGTAATAGAGCTAATTTATGATGAGATAATACATCTTCTGGAGTAAGCCACGTGTATACCAAAAAAGTATCAAATTCTTCCAAGGTTATTTGTCTGAAACATTGATTGAAGATAATCTTTTTATTAAGTGATCTCCAACTCGTCATCCCTCATTACTAAATTATCATTCATGCATATAATAAGCAAAATTACTCAATAATTAAGACTCCTATAAAAGAATAAAAAAAAAAATTCTTTAACAAATCTATAATAAACTGTGTCTGACTATATTAACTCAACAATCTAAAACAAAATTATAACAAACTTAATGTGACTACGTTAGTTCATATATTACTTTAGTAATCTACAAACTATATCTGACTATATTACTCAAAATCAAGATTATTTCTCCACGTGAACCTCCTTCTCAATGTAACTAGAAAGAAAATCATTTTTCAAGTAAAACTAGTATAAACTTAATCTATGAAATATTTCTAGTAAAATAATAATCATTATGGAGATTTTCTTGTGGATTTATCTATGAAATATCTTCCAAAGATACCTCATGTGGATTTATCTTCATGGTGAACATTTTAGATGTAATTAACAATAGACTTTTTCATAGATTATGATACTAGTTCGCAAGTTCGATTGAAGAGAAACTGCGAAAGGCATTTATCTAGTGTGAGATAAATGTAATTAATAATATAATAACTCATAATAAGATTTAGAAATCTTAATAGCATCGAGAGAAACTGCGATAGTCGTGCTTCATGTTTGGCCCTATGTCATGGTCCACCAGCCCGATGACCTAGGTCCAGGCACGAACAAGTCTTGGGCCACATAATAAGTTGGGTTATGGTTACGTGGTCGGTCGCCATTATCCCTATGGCACTGTGAGACCTGCACCGCATTGGGCATTGTGTTTTCATGCAATGGGAACCAAAAAAGGCAACGACAAGCATGACCTGTCAATATTGTTGCTAGATTTTTTCTTAATTATAAATTTTATTTTAAATTATAGTTATCAGATTAAATCTGATGGTTACATAGCCAAATTCAACGGTAGTCATAATTTTGGCCAATTAAAATTAAAAATATAAATAAATATGTTTTTTTTATTGTTTTCAAATCTCTATTAATTGAGACTGTGAAATTTAGAATTTTTATTCTAAACTTGTTCACATTTTTCTCTTCTATGTGCTCTCCTCTCTCCTCCTTTAATATAGTGCTCTCTTTTTTATTAATTTTTTATTTAATTATTTATTTTAAGGTTCATAGTTTACGCTTACGCATATGGTATATATGCTAGTGTAGATGTGCAACTTGCCTCAAGGTTAAAACTTAGAAGTAATACAAATTTTACAACAAAATAGTAAGAGTATTTTTTTTTTAGATTTTTTTTTTGAGCTTTAAATTTATTTAATACATATATATTTTAAAAAAATATCACATAATGAATTTAATAATAATAAATATCAAAATTGATGTCGAAATAGATGTATTAAATAGGTCATGATGTGCCAGCACATCCCATTTTTAGGTGGTCCAGTCGAGCCACCGTGCTGTGCCGAGAATGGCCAGACTGGCACGAGTCCAGGCAGCCTAGTTTCTTTGGTGCCGGGTTATTTTCAGGACGTGTCATCGTGCCAGATCATGGCATTTTTTTGGGTAGCCGGCAACAACACCGGCACCATCTCGGTCTAGCTTCAAATTTCCAATGTTCATCATTCGATCATCACCACTATAATGTAATAATGAATAAAAAAATTTAATTTACGTTTCTAAAATAAAAAAAAATGATAAATAAATACAAAAATAATATAAGAAAAAAAATAATCATTATTAAACATCAATCAAAAAATATAGCATAACAAAAGTTATAATTTTAAAAATCAAAATCAAAAGATACAAGCAAGCATCAATCTCAATCTCAATGCGAATCAATGTCTGTATGTGTATGCAAATTGGTATCATCGCCTAAGTGTGTGTTGGTATCACTAGCTGTGGAAGTGGCCTCAACATTCTCCATGTCCAACAAGTCATCTGCCTCTACCAGCAACTCGTGTGTTCCTACACTTGGTCTCGATTCAGCTCTATCCTAGATGTCCAACCTCGAATCTTCTCAACCTTCATGCATACTAGTATCTCAATGATATCTGACCGCAGTCTCAATCTCTATTCGAAATAATATTGACTGCAATAGAAAAAATAGACTCTGATACTATGCTCGACACTAAATGAGTTAGTAGATCTCGTGTCATCTTAGACAGCACAAGATAGGTAGATTCATTTAATTTTTATCATAATAAAATATCAAAGTTCTTGTTATTATTATGTAATAAGATTGAGCAGTAATTAGTATCTAAGTACTGAGACAACTCTCTCATATACGACGAACCACTCCATTATTTTTTCCTCGTTAACTTAATGGAGAAATCATCATTTCTGAATAAGATATCCATGTTCGTACTCGGAATCTAACTATAACTACTATCATACATAGTATTGTAACATATAAATAACTCAGTTAATTTTTTGTAAATGAATCTTTTAAATTAGTATTCCTGGTTCATACACATGAATATATATGTCAAAATATTCTCTATCATTTTCAACTTAATCTTAGGATCCATGCAGACAACTAAATAATAAAGAAATAAAATAATGAACTAGTACTTTAATAACTTGATTTTTATCACAACAATCATGTCAATAAATATCATGTTATTTCTAAACATGCTACTACTGTAGCATATGTACTTGAATGCAATACAAATGGTAGGTGTGTACATAGACAAACACATGTTCATCATCTCATAAAAAATCTTTAGGAATTTTATAAATAAAAATTTTATCTCAATCTTTATCATCAATAATAAATTCGTCCCTCTTACTATTGATATAGTCAAATATCATGTATTCATATCCAATACATGACACCAATATTAGGTAAGTATAATTCCAACGATGTCTCATATTAATTTAAAATTTCATCTTTTTTAGTCCAACAAACAAACAGAGACTACCAAACTTCTGTTGTCTGCTAGATGTTTGAAGATATTTTAGTAAATTTCATAATTTTCTAATATGAGAAAAATAATCTTTATCCTCACTTATACTATCAGGTTAATAATATGACATATATGTCTAACATAAAAAATATCTTCTAATAGATCATCTTTAAATATTCTAACAAACATATTAATGACTACTCCATTGTTAGATATATTATTAAATATGATACTAATATTTTATTTTGAATATGATAATCTCTAAAGATTCTCGAGATACACTCATATATGACAATATCATCATGAAGATGAAAAATCTGAGTGAATCATAAAATTTACATAACAGGTAAAGTATGCAAAAGATACATCATAACGACTAATTCAAATATTGAACGTCATGGACATCATTTCATTATATTTCTTAAATTCATTAATTATTAATTATTTTTCAAACTTATAATATTTTAGTATATAATTTCTACGTGTGGACCTAGAAATCCTATGATATGCAGGCTGAAAATAGATCTACATGATACTGACTACCCTAAGATTCTATAAAAATCTAATCAAAATACTCATCATGATGATTAATTTGGTCATGTCTTCCCTCCCTAACTCGTTGCGATACATGATGGTGGTCAAGAAAGAAGCTATACTAGATTCAGGCTCAAAGACTCTACCGCTTAATTAGGTTTACCTAGGATTTAATGCACCATATTTTTTGGTGCATTAACAATAACTATTGGCTCCAAAGTGGCTTCGAAATCTGGGAGGCTCTTCCATTTAACCAGCACTTCCCCTCCTTCTGACGTGTTCCTCTCAGCAAGTATGTCCTCGGATTTCACATTCTAGTCTAGTTCAGCCGAAAGAATGGGAGGCAAGGGCTAAATCACAGTCTTGTTTCCCACCGCCTTTTTGAGTTGAGGTACATGGGGTGCTGGATGAATGACGGATGGAAGGGGGTAACTCCAGCTCATAAGCCACCTTGCCAATTTGCTTTATCACCGGATAAGGGCCGAAACATTGAGGGGTAAGCTTTTTATTTGGTCGGATAGCCAAGGATTGTTGGCGATAGGGTTAAATTTCAAATATACCATGTCCCCTACCTGGAATTCCAGCTCCCTTCTATGCAGATCAGCTGCTTTTTTCATTCTATCTTGAGCCAAAGCCAATTGGCCCTTAAGTTCAGCAATCATCAAATCCCTAGCCACCAATAATTCCCCATGCGAGCAATTTGTGGTACTGTGGCTGACATGTTGAATCAGGGGTGAGGGATTTCTGCCATATACAGTTTTGAATAGAGTCATCTTGGGTAGTTGTGTGAAAAGATGTGTTGAACCAATCTTCAGCCTGCGGAAGCCATTTTGACCACGGTCTTGGCTGCTGGTTCGCAAAACAGCGCAGACATGTCTCCACACCTCGATTGGCCACCTCACTTTGGCCATTGGTTTGTGGGTGGTATGAAGTACTTCTTTTTAGTTGTAACCATACTCACTAAACCTATCCACCACTACCAAAACAGAGTTGTAGCCATAGGGTCGTGGTAACCCTTCTATAAAGTCCATGGAAATGTCCTCCCAAAAGGCCTGAAGAATTTGTAGAGGCTGTAACAGACCAGCTGGTGATAGCGTCTCATATTTGTTCTGCCACATGCTTGTGAGTCCTCAAGCATTAACCGACTTGTATTGGAGCCTACTGGTTAGGGCGTGGCTGAAAAAGGCAATGGGGCCTCCTCATTGAGACCTGACCGCGACCAAACCAGCACAAATGGATCTTAGAATGTTCATGATGCTATCTATCTTGCAATAAGAAGACGCTGTTAGCCTAGTTCATCTAATTCCATAATCTGCTTGGTTCAAAACGTTGTAAATCCTGAACTCGTAACTGATTTTGATGCATCTCAATGCCATTAAAAATATAACGAAAAATAAACAATTTCTCCGAAATTTATTTCTTACTTGGAGAAGACATCTTTTGAGGAATGTGGGTGACTTCCTTCTTGGTGCCACCAGGAAACTGAAACAGTTTGAGACCATTCCCTGGACATTCAGACAAATAACAAAATTTTAGCAACTATGAAGATGACATAACATCTTCCCACGTGAGTCAAGTAGAGTGGGATCAGAAAACAAATTCCTTCTCCACCTTGGCTACGAGCTGCATTTCATAAGTTGTAGGGAATGTCCTACAACCCGCAAGGTAAAGCCCAGCATCATAATGTCAAACACTAGCAAAATTGGCCATCTCATGATGAGACTAATAACCAAAGGATACACAAGGGCGCATAAGAGATCACCATTGTTAAAGACAATAAAATATATAATGACCTAATTACATCATAACGAATCAATAAATAAACAAAAAAAAAAAAAAAAAAAAGTAACAAAAACACTTTTTCCAACATAAGTAGTCATTTATTTATCTGTGGCAACAAAATCCAAGAAGACAAATAATAAAATAGAGCATCATATCATCAAGTTCTCAAGTTTGTGCTAGATGTGTCAAACGAGCCAGGCCGGCCCGACCCAGCACAAGGCACGGAATGGTTCGGCCGTGCCTAGGCCGGCCCGGCACGTTTTTAAACCGGGCCCGGGCCCGTGCCATGCCGGTTAGGTTTCACACGGGCGGAGGGCACGCGTGGGCGTGACCCGGGCCCTCCAGAAATAAAGCCCGCGTGTCTCTCTCTCTCAGTCTCTCTCAGTCTCATGACTCGGGCTCGGCCGCTCGGGTCAGCCTCTGCCCTGGCCTGTATGGCCAGGCCGAGCCCGCCTATATTTAAATAGTGCCCGGCCCAGTAGCACGACCGTGCCGGTTTAAAACGGGCCGGGCCGTGCCGGGCCGACCCGTTTGACCCCTCTAGTTTGTACATATATATCAAGCAATGATAAAAATATCGATTTCTACTGATATAACGGTACTTTGATTTTACCAATATATCGGATATATCAAAGATATATCGGTGTGTATTTGTATATGAGCACCAATCAAGGATAGATATATATGTTTTGAGAAATTTTTTTTATTGATACTTATAATTTATGGATATATCGGAGATATATCGGTGGATATATCAAAAAATTTTATCATTGATATCAAGTACGATAAATTTTGAGAAGAAAAATATAATCTTCTGAGACTTTCAAAAAGATATGTGGAAGATAATCTAATATAAAAATATAAGCATTAACAATCAACTCATCATTTAACTTCTGCATGATAAAAGTGCACTCATCATCTCTTTTCATCTCCTAGTCATGATAAAATAAATGAGAACTGAGAAGTATTAATGAGTGTATGATTGTCATTATATTCACCATTTTCTAATATATGAGCTAATATTCATATTACAAGTAATTGTATCATATTTACTATTCTATTTTCTTATTCTGAAAATATTATTGTGACAAATAATAAATTCTCTAAAATTATTGATATGATAGTATTCAATTTAAATCATTATCACTTCTCCATGTCATGTTTATTCATGATTGACCTTTTAAATGGTTTTTTATGTGTTTTATTTTTAGGTAACTCAATTTTAATTTTATTTTATTTTTTTATTAATATTTATTTGTAAAATCGGGAGACTAGGAGAAATACTTCATTTTGATTTGAGTAAGGTGGATTGTATATTTTCTCCTCTATTATAAGATTTTTTTTCTAAATAGTTAAGTAAGATCCATTACTATGCATTCTCAACTTATTTATTATTGATCAAGGAAGCATGCATGGCACTCAGGAGCATGTGTAATATGAATAATATCTTTAACTAATATAAATAATATTTATTTTTTGGAGATACGACTATTGAGATAGAAAAAAAAAATATTTAAAATATTAATCATTTATTTCATCTCTTTATTACTTATGTGTTTGTATTGATCATATAATTATGATCAAATAGACAAAAATTTTATCAAATTCATATCTACATATATGAACCAACTATAAGAACTAAATAATATCAGTTATGAATCATTTAATAATATATATATATATATACTATAAAAATAAGTATGATAATTTTATCTAACCTCCAAATTTAGAGATTAATATCACATTTAAAGACGATGACTTTTTTATTCAGTTTACTATGAACAAACAAAGAAGAGACCCATTGAATAAGAGTGAGTTATTAATATACTTAGACATTGATTACTATTTTATCTTGTTTCACATTAGCATAAAAAAATTTAATATATTGAGTTAGTTAAAATCATGTGAATCTACCTTTGTAGTGTTATCTCAGATAACACGTGATCTACTGGCCTCTCCAATATCTAGCATAACGTTAATCTATTTTTTTTGTAATTATGAATATGATTTCAGATAGAAAAACCACACTACAATCAGATATTATTAAAACTTTGACATGCTTAAAAAATTAAAAAGATATATGAATGGCCTTTAATATAAAATCAAAGAACTATAAATACATAATAACATACACAAAAAAGATAAACCAAAATTTAAAACTATGATGATCTAAACAAAACAGAGTAATATTATAATACTGTCGTTACATTAGCATGCATGTATTTTAGTCTTTTTATATTTTTTAAGTATTTATATTTTCAAACTTAAGTATATTTGTTTTATATATTTTTTACATTCATATTCATACACATTGCAATTTAATTTTAAAAAAAATCTTTTTTTTAATTTCATACATATATATATATATATATATATATATCAATAGTCATATAGGCAGCAAGTGAGTGGCTAGAATCCCTAACCCATACCAGCCTAGACCACATGTACGTTGTGCTTGGCCTGGGCAAGACCTAGAGTAGACAACCATGTCATTGCCAACCCTGGCCCATAGGATTGACTAGGGCAGGCTAGTGCAGTAGCACTAGCCTCTATGGCTTGCCTACGAGCTTGAGCTAACCCAAGCTGGCTCACTCATACCATTTAACCCAAATCAAACCAAACCTAGCATCACTCGACACGACCTATTATGCTCCAAAGCCAACAAGTCATGTCAAATTATCCTTGTTTATTGTGAGGCCAACAAAAAATGAGTCATGCTAAAAACTATGTCATGCCCCCCACAATTGGTGACCAGACTAGGCTTCAAAAAAATGAGTTGTGTCAGCCCGGCATAACTCATTTGTCATCTTTACGAATGACTTGAAGAGGCTCAGCTTACCTCTCTCCTCCGAACAAGATATTCTTGACTTTTATGTAACAGCTTATGAGGAATATCTAATATGTGAGCTATCTCAATTATTTTTTATCATAATATAAGAGAAACATATATAATATTTTAAATATTATTGAATTATTATTATTATCTTGAAATTCAACACATTGGACAATTTAATTTTTCAAAAAGTATCATATATCTAATAAATGTTCACTTACATAATTATTAAAATATCAAATCTCATTAGAATTTTAAAGTTAAAAATATTTGGAAAAAAAAATATCAATATGGGTCATCACATGGAAGTCCTCATATTGTATACATGTACTAAAAGTTATGCCTTAGTGAAATGACATGCATTCTCATCCAAAGATAATAGATGTTGGGTTCGAAACTCATCAAACACAATCTCTTTGACTTTCAAAGAGAAAAACTCATATATTGGGTACAACCTCCATCATATGTCTAATAAATCAATAATGAATGACAATATAATCAATAGATCTCTCATTATGATGGGGTAATGAGATATCTGAAATATTACATTTTGGTATTTCTTCTTGTACTAATGCTATTGAATGAATTTGGACTGATTTATATCCTCTTAATACTTCAACAATGATTATACTACTAGACTTTTAGTTTATTATGTAATCTTCTTTTAAGAATCAGATATTGGTGCTAATAATGGCTTTCTGATCATTTAAACTATAAAACAAACTACCTTTAGTCTTCCTAAGATATCTCATGAAAAAACAAATTTTTGTTCTTGGTTTCAACTTATGTATTTTCTCTTTCAGCACATATTCTAGGCAACCCTACAAATGAATGTGTTTCAGACTATGCTTATATCCAGTCAACAATTTGAATTGGAGCTGAGATATACCATTCCTTCTAATGAATATCATCATAAGGAATCAAGCATATCCGAATAATTTATCATCAATCTTATCATATTCATAAGAACAGTGTTCCTTCTTTCTGCTACACCATTCTGTTACGAAATGCCAAGTACAAACAATTAAGATGTGATCTGTTGATCAAATAAGTAGTCCTTAAACTCTTCCAAGAAGTACTCATCACCGAGATCAGATCGTAGTGTCTTGAGATATTTATTCTGATATTTCTTCATTTTGATTCTGCACACTTTAAATTTTTCAAAGACGTCAGACTTACGGATTATCAAATGAATGTAGTCATATTTTGAGTAATCATCAATAAAAATGATGAAGTACTCAACCACATCTTGCTTGGATAGACATAGACCCAAATAAATTAAAATGAAATAACTTCAATGGCTCTTTAGCACTTAGTTACAAAAGGCAACTTGGTTATTTTTCCTTCTGAGTTAATTCGCATGCTAGAAATATTTTCACCTTCAATAAACCCAAAAGATCATTTTTAACCAATCTCAAAATTTATTTTAAATTTATATGACCCAAGCATAATCGCCAGAGATAAGTCTGATTCATATTAGAAGAATATTTTCTTTTATATAGTAAAATATTAAAATTATTCGACTAGCATCGTTGTAGTCGAGTAGAAATAATATTAATAATATAATGGTCATCTTTTAATATTTTAGAACAAATAAACTTCTAATTCAAGTAAATTATTACAAAATCTTTGAATAAAAAAAATTCATCTTTAACCAAACTAGAAATAAAAATCAATTCTTTTTTGATTAAAGGAATACAAAGATAATCACTTAAAATTAAAATAGTATCTCTCGCAAACTAAGTAAATAATCTATCACCATAACAGTCACTGTCTTTGTGGTATTTCTCATATTAAGATCAATTTCATCATCACTTACTTATCTGGTTTCCTCGAACCACTAAGTAAATTAATCTTTTAGATAAAGAAGTAATTCATTTAAATAATTTATAAAATTATTATATGTAGGTTTGTGCTAAGTATACACGCAAGCCAACTAGTCCAATAGGAGGAAGGCACCAAGACAAACATACTAATCGACTTGCATAATCTTCCAGCTAATAATGGAGATAATGGGATTCGTTGTTAATGAATTTCATCATCCACTTAAATATTTTAAAATTGAAATCTTTTATTTTAAAAAAAAATCAAGAAGTTATTCGTACCTTTGTAAAACATATATATACGAGGGTTATGCAAACCCCCCGCCCTCAGCACAGTGCACACAACTATCATACAAGTTGTGTTACCCACATATACTCATCGATCCACAACTACATGTCATAATATATATATTCTCCATGCATGCCTTAACAAATACAACTTCACATGCCACAACATATATATATATATATATATATATATATATTCACACACCACAACATACGATGACTAAGCATCACTTATATACTAATGTTAAACAGCCCAACTATATTGGATTTAGGGCACTATGACCTTGGACTTTGCTTGAGAAAGCTTAGGGCTTAGAATAGTGCCCTAAACTAGGTTGAATCTGCTCGATTTAAACTGCAATGAATCAGGGCAGTCTCCAAATAAAATAAAATAAAAATCTGTCTTGGTTTTGAAATGTTGGCCGAGATCTCCACCGCTCTCAGCTTCTGCCACTGATAGTTCAGCCATGTGCACCATCGTTGGCTGCAGCCGCCATTAAAAAATACCATCATTGGTCATGCAGCCATTTGCAAATGCCACCACTTGGAGTGTCGTTGGCTGTGACAACCACCACAGGCAACGTCGTTGGTAATGAATACCACCGCTGGCACTTTCGTTGGCACGAGGCACGGCACGGTTCAGGCATGCCTGGGCCGGCCCGGCACGGAAAAAATCCGTGCCCGGGTGAGGCGCGTGCCGTGCCGTGCCCGGCCTGAGCCGTGTCGTGCCTGACCCGGCACGGTTCGGCACATGGCACGGCACCCCGGCACGGGTCAGTCCCGTGCCAGGTGTCCCGTGAGCCCGACCTCCGGAAGCCCCTCCCGCATAAAAAGACCGCGGGTCGGGTCTGATTCAACCCGACCCACGGTCTTCCCATATCCCGAACCGCTCGGACAGGCGTGCCCGAGCGGGCCAGGCAAGGCACGGCACGGCCCACCGTGCCGGGCTAGGCAATTTTTAAACCGTGCCCGGCCCGGCACAGTAGCACGAATGTGCCCAAAAAATATGGGCCGGGCAGCCCGTTTGACACCTCTAGTTGAGACCCACCGACAAAAATATCTGTGATTTATTTATTAATTAGCACATATATAGTAGTTATTGAATCATCTTAAAATTTCTCTTATATGGGATAATAATCGATCTCAATATATTTCATATATCATGAAACACTGAATTAATAGTAATATATCAAAAGTCTGGTAATTATGATAAAGCACCATTGGCCTCTATATTGATGAATGTAGCACCTCTAAGAAATAATTAATCCGTTAATACTCACAAATAATCAATATCATAAGTTTATACTTTATATTTGTACTCGATCTATAAATAATGATATATCATTTATTCTTCCAATATACATGATTGCTACCAAGAAAAATACAAAACATAATTAAGAAATCTCTGCTATGTGATCAAGAGAGCCTAACTAGAAGATTAGTACACTTCTATCATAATATGCTCATGATCTCTAAATAAAATCTCATATCTTGATATTTTGTTCACATATCTTAGAATTTGAAGAATTATATTCATATAAATATATTTAAAAAATAATTTTTTATATCAATCATATAAGTAAAATCTAACTTGATTATTATTAAATAATTAAGTTTTCTTATTATTCTCATATATCTAGAAGAATCAACAAAAACAATAGTATCTATGAACAAATCTACACTATGATGAAGTAGTGATATGAATGGTACAAATCTTATCATGCAAAGATCAGACAAAATATCTACCTCATATCTTCTCTGAGAAAAATTCATACCTTTAGTTAATAAAACCTTAACACCCATAAAATACCTTAGATGCACCAAATTTCTCAAATAAAACTTAATCGATAAGAACATATTCAGTCAAGATGTACTCAATTACTTATTAATTATAACCAGAATATCATCAATATATACTATTAATATTATATTTTATCCCATTGGTCCACACTAGTAGAAACAAATATATTTTGATAAAAATTTCTCAAAAATAAAAGTAGCGAATACTAAATAAAATCTACTAAATTACGACCTAAGAGATTACTTCAAGTCATAAAGAGTCTTTAATACTTTACACATCATTCATGCACTCCCCAAAATATTAAAACCTAATAACTACTACATATATATTTTCTATCAATATCACTATACAAAAATATATTCCTCAAGTTATAATAAAATATAATCTATGAGAAGCAAAAATATTAAACAACAAACAAATAATAATCATATTAATCACAAAATATATATATATATATTTGAATCTCTTGACTATTAATCTGGCTTTAAGCTAATTAATTTTTTGATTTGGTTTAGTCTTTATTATTTACACTCACTACAAATAAAGGTATCAAATGGGTCAGGCAGCTCAAGCCCTACCAAATACATGGCAGAAATTTCATACAAGTCCAAGGGCAATCCAAAGACATTCTTGAAGAGGCAATGGGCATGAAATGTGGGACGAGATCAAGGCTTGTGCCTCATTTTAAAAAATGCAGCGCATTGTCCTATCAGCCACATTTAATATAAAAAAAATAAAATAATTATAATTATCAACTTTTGAATTTCTTCCAATGGCTGATAGGCAAAAAAACCAATGGCTATTGAATTTTCTACTTAAAATAACTAAAAAAATTTTAAATATATATTTTTAATATTACAATTTTTTATAAATTTTATTTTAATATTTTTGGATTTCTTCCATGTAATAACTATAATTTTTTCTCTCTTTCTCTAATCACTCAATTTTTCAAAAAGTCAACCCTATTTTTTAGTTAATTTTTTTTCTTTTGTTTTTTTTTAATTTAAATTTTATAAATTATAAATTGTTATATTAGCCGCAATCATTTTTTTCTAGTTGAGACAAAGTGAATGTGTATTATGATTTGTGGACTTACTACTTTCAAGGCTCATTGGTTCAAGGTACACGTACACATTGAGTATTTTAGTTTTTTTAAGTTGTTATTTTTTGTAATTATTAAAATTTTAATAAATTTAAATAAAAAATATTTATCTCATACTCAATTCTTTAAAAGCTAGATTAAAAAATGAATATAAAAAATAATAAATATTATAAAAATAAAATAGGCCTATATATAAATAATAAAAATAACTCGACCAAAAGATCAACAATTGAATTATCTCCTAATTGTAGATCAGCCTTAGCCTATATGCATAAAAAACCTAAAAAAATAAATAGCAGTAGTATAGATACACTTTTTAAATAATTAAAAATATAAATTTTATGAGTATCAAATAAAATTCAACACAGTATATATGTTATAAAAATATATATTCATGTAGAAATATTAATGATACTGGTTACCTTAGAAAATAAATCAAATAATACATCAAAAAATTTGGTATATTTGATCTCAAACAAACATAACTTAATGTTGTGATCTTTGAAATTTGATCAAATTTAACTTCAATAACTCCATTTACCATCATGAACATGCAAGGAAAGACAAAATAAAATTCATCATTAGCATGGGTCTTTTGATTATATTTTTCAAGAATCCTAGACTATTTAATAGTATCCACAAATTCATTTAGCCCACTTATTATATGATTTCTTGGTCAATTATAATGAATAACATAATAAAACATTATAAAATAGAAAAATAATTATTAATTAACCAACTTATATTATAAAGTAGAATAATTTTCATGAAGTCCAACATTTGGACTAGTCACAATATCAATGCATTCATATTTATTATCATTTACTTTATTAATTATAAATAAAAACTAAATAAAAAAAATTAATATTTTACGTGAAACTACATCCTCATGATAGATATAGATGATTTTTTATGTTATATCTTTAGTGAATAAAAGATTTAAAATAAAATATTTAATATAACATTTAATAATATTTCAAATAAAGATGAACTTTTAGGTATGATTTTTTATGTTAGACATATATGTCACATAATTAAACTAATAGTACATACATAAATAAAAATAATTTTTTTCATATTAGAATATATAAACATATTATGCTGAAAACAAGAGTTTCCTGCTCTCTATAAGTCAATAGACCTAACAAAAAAAAATTACAACTACAAATACTATTAGAATTATGCATATCTCATATTAGATTTATATATTGACTATCAACATGTGATATTCAGCTATGCTAATAGTAAACTTAAAAATATAATAATTAACAAATTTGATTGAAAAATAAAAATTTTATGATATGATGAATATGTGTCCATCTATGTTAAAAGTTTCAACCACGTCATGTCATGCAAACATTACTCATTTCAATGTGACACAATCATGCTACCATGTTGTGTTGAGCACAACAGGAGTAACCCACAAAGTGTTGGGTCATTTAGGGGCTGGGTCATGTCGGGCCATTAAGGGTCGGATCGGGCCCTAATGGGATGTAATGGGCCATGATGGGTCAGGCCTGAGGCAAGCTGGACCAATTTAGACCGGCTTGTGCAAGTAGCCATTGGATGTAATCCGATGGCTACTATAATACTATTAAAGAAAAATTTTTTTATAAAATATATGATAGGGCTAGCGATCGGCTTTGCCTATCATTGTCCCTAGACCCTATTGGAGTCCATTGCATAAAAATGTAGTGGGGCGGCGTGGGGAAGGCCGCCCAATTGCGACCGGCCACATTGGCGAAATCCAGCTCAAATGGCTGGTTTTTTAAAAAAGCACCTCGTCGGGCTGTCATCCGACAAAGCTAAACCCATAACCTAAGACTTGCCCATACCCGATCCCAAGTCACCAAAAAACCACCTCGTCGGGCTGTCATCCGACAAAGCTAAACCCATAACCTAAGACTTGCCCACACCCGATCCCAAGTCACCAAACTGGTGGACTCTGCCATGAGCCAGGCATGCGGGTCATGCTTGTCTCGACATGAGCCATGTCATGGGCCGGCACAATCCTGAACTAGGAATGACATTGGAGTAGGCCATGAGCAATGTTGCTAGCAGTGCCGCCAGCCCTGCTGTCGGCCATGCCATGGGTTGTCCAGCCTAATTGACACCTCTAGTCTGTTTACACTCTTACCATATGCATTTTAGTGTATGTTTCGCAAATAAACAACATTAATAGTTTGTTTAACAAATATAGATAACATATAAATTTTAGTATCATGACTATTAAAATAGAAATAAAATATTTAAAGTCATGATGTAAAGTCTAATATCACTCATGATGTGTCCTATACTCCTATTTTCCCACAAAATAAATAAGCCACTATTAGATACTTCTCTCCTAAAGTATCCCTCCCAATGTTATCATGCAGAGTAGTCACTACAATAATCTGATTGACAATCTCAACTCTTCTTAATTTGTGTGTAGTTGTAGATACTTAAATTACCTTCTGATAAATCTCCAAAAATATTCAAAATTTTATCTAATTATAGATCCACAATATAATATATCACTCCCTTAATAAATGAAGATATAGAATATTATGAATATAACGACTCAATCTCCTCGACATAGTCAAACTTGTCAATTCATGTATCATCTCATCAATCATCTTACATAATTATACCCAAGCTACATAATGGATCATTATATCTTAATCAGACAATTAATATGCTAGTCATACCCAAATCAATTAATTATCACAAATAAACTAATAATTATGCATTAATCACTAATGAATCATCTAACTCATATATCAGGTGACTGACCAATAAGTATCTCACATATTTTTAACCCAACTAGAGGTGTCAAATTGACCGGGTGGCCAGAGCATGGCCCACGACATGGCCCGGCAGAACATTGTCCATAACCGTGTCTCATACCAGGCCATGCTGCCCGATGGCATGGTTCATGCCGTGCTGGGACGACATGAGCCGTGTCTCATCCCTAGCTAGGTATGACTCGTGTAACTGGCCCGGTGGCACTGTCCACCGGCCCAGGTGACCGTCCGATGGGGCGATCTAATATTTTTTTTAAAAAATCTGACCACATAAACGGGATGTTGCTTACATAACACGGCATGGGGATTAAACCGTGTCGTGTGTGATACGGCACGATGGCACGGCCATACATAGCAAAAATAGGATGTACCAACACAACAGGGCCCATTTGACACCCCTAAGCCCAACAACCAAGTCTTTACTAATGTGACTAACACCAAATAAATGTTCATCTTCAACTTTCAATAAGTTATCACCAGTAGTCTACACTAATTACCATCATTCGTTATCAACAAACAAAATCAAAACCATAACAAAAAACATATATGTACCACCAAGACAACCAAATATCACAGCAACCTGCACCACCTCGACACACCCACTATACCACCATAGTGCCACCACAACACACCCATTGCACCACCATGGCACCACCAATCAATTCGCCAAATGCTGACACTTGTCATCAATATTAGCACACAGTGTGCCACCATGCACATCTATGTGCACCGCCCATTTTTGCGTCCATGCATCACTTTATCAACTCTTTCTAGCACTTATATCATATTAAAGTTCAGAAAATCAGGGAATGAGAAAAAAACAAAAAAAAAATAAGAGAGGAGAAGAGAGAGAAGGGAAAAAATTAAATTAAATTATTTTTTATTATTATTTTGAAAAATATATACATTAAATATATATATATATATATATATATATACTCAAATTTGTGACAGTCCACATGTCAAGTACTCTCATATAAACAAAAAAAAAATAAAACAAGATAAATTACAAAACAAACTAAACTAAACATCAAAAATAACATTTATATAATAACATCAATGTATACCATTTTATTATATCATTTTTTATTATATCATTTGTATATAACATCAAGTGTAAGGCAACACCAAAGCTTAGACATTATAGTGAGACTTCTCTCCAATTTCATTCATTCAACCTAAGAAACACGGACACGAACACGGATACGACACGGCAAGATACGGGGACACAACAATTCTAAAAAACTAGGATACGAATACGGATAGAATACGCCATGATAAAAAAAATAAACTTAAAAATAAAAATTATTTTCTTTATAAATATTATGTATTTTATAAAATAAATTAAATTAAATTAAAATATTTTAGATTATAAATAAATATATATTTTTTTATTTTATAAAATAAAAATATTTTATTTTATTTTATAAGATAATATTTATAATTATTTTATTTTATAAAATAAAATTATAAAATTATCTTATATTATATAAAAATATATATTTTTATTTTATTTAATAAAAATATTTTATTTTATTTAATAAAAAATTTTATTTTATTCTAGCACCCAGCCTGCCCCCAACCCTCAACCCGCGCCCACCCTCTGCCTCCCCCCCGTCAATTCGCCCCCTGCCTCAATTCGCGCCAGCAGCCCCTCCCTTCAATTCGCGCCCAACCCCTGCCTACCCCCCCCCCTAAATTCACGCCCGCCACCTGCACCCCCCCCCCCCGAAATTCGCGCCCCCGCCACCTGTGTCGAGTGGCCAACGTCGCCCATGCGGCGACGTTGGCCACTGGACGTCTGATACGCCACGTGGCATATAGGATACGGAATTTGTCAACGATACGCCACGTGGCGTATCGGACACGTGTCCGTACCGTGTCGCCGTGTCCACGTGTCGGACACGGCAGTCCAGTGGCGTATCCGTGCAACACAGCATTCAACAATAGAAAAAAGATAAAAAAAATCAAACTCACTATATAAAGAGGGGTAATGTTTCTCATGAAGTACCTTCAACAACAAACAAGACAGCAGGGTTTGCTCCTGCTCAAAAAAACCAACAAGTTTAAAGCCATCCCAACCTTCTCTCTTAGCATGAAAGTATTAAGCACTCTTACATTATGACACAAACAGTTCGTGTATTCATCTAATGAAGCAAAATAAGTCTGAAATTGTAAGTTTCACCCATCTTTGAAAGGCAAAATATCCCAAGAACAGTGCAAAGTTGTCTGTTAACAAAACAGTATCTCTATTACCTGTAGGAATAAAAAAACGGAAGCAGGATAAGCATCTGAATACACATGGATCTCCATCAGTTTCCTGGTTCTCAGCTGTTTGTGCTGCACTCCCACTTGAGTATATGCCAACTTCGTCAACTTCAACATTGGCTAAAAGTGGTGAATTAATATCCAACTCAGCGTTACCATCTGTTTTAGCTGCTCCTTTCTCTAATCTAAGATGTGCATTTTGGTATTCCCGTTTTCTCTTGCGAAGCACGATCCTTCTTGTAATACACGAATTACAAACAGGACAATACAAGTCATGTGTGCTCTGTTTCTCTAACACCTTCTCCACGCCCAAACCAGGATCTCCCTGATCTAGTTCTTCTGCTAGATCAGAATCTTCAATTGCACTTTCATGGCTGCCAAAATTCTTCACTTGGATGAGCTCATCTCCAAAAAACGTAGACGGTAGAAGTTGCTCATCTGATTCAGTTAAACTTTCCAATCTGTTCTTTGCTGGATTACCTCAGCATTGACAACAAAATAAAACTTCAATTTGTTGATGAATAGTAATGTTGTTTGGTTTTTTACTAAGAAGCACGGACACGGAGATACGACACTGCAGAATACGGGGACACAACAAATTCTAAAAAACTAGGATACAAATACGACTAGGATACGGTATAATAAAAAAATAAAAATAAAAATTATTAATTATAAATATTAGGTATTTTATAAAATTTATTAAATTAAATTAAATTAAATTATTATATAAAATAAATATATATTATTTATTTTATAAAATAAAAAAAATTTTATTTTATTTTATTTTATAAGATAATATTTATAATTATTTTATTTTATAAAATAATATTTTATAAGTATATTATATAAAAACATATATTTTTTATTTTATTTTATAAAATTAGTTTATTTTATGCCCCTGCCTCTCCCCTCAATCACACTCGCCCACCCCTGCCTCTCCCCTCAATCACACCCACCCACCCCTGCCTCTCCCCTCAAATCGTGTCATCCCTGCCTCTCCCCTCAAATCGCGCCGCCCCTGCCTCTCCCCTCAAATCGCGCCCGATTCTGCCTCTCCCTCAAATCGCGCCCGCTCCCTGCCTCTCCCTCAAATCGCACCCGCCCCCTGCCTCTCCCTCAAATTGCACCCGCCCCCTGCCAGTGGCCAACGTCGCCCATGCTGCAACGTTGGCCACCCGACATCGTCGGACGTCGGGCACTATAGATGTGGATACGGCTGCCGACACAACCATCCGATATGACACGTGGCATATCGGATACGGATTGTGCAATGATACGTCACGTGGCGTATCGGACACATATCAGTACCGTGTCCGTGTCGTGTCCAGGTGTCCAAGTATCGGACACGTGGACACGGCTGTAGGGAGCCGTGTCCGTGCTTCGTTGGTTATCTAAATACTTCAATAGAAGAAAATTTGTGTTCTCGTAAGTGGATGCGGAAAGAAATCAGAAATAACCCATTTTAACTGCTCATGTGAGAAACCAATACTTGTGTGATAAAGTTGGGTCTGGTTCACTCATGGCTGTTTGGTCAGGCTGGAACATGATTATGAGCTGCGCCATTGAACGAAGTTGTGTTTGGCTAAGTTGAAATGAGCTGTGTTTGGTTATGTTGAACAAAAGAGTTAGCTCATTTTGGCCACCATATTGCATGGCAATCAAAATCAGCACCTGACACTCTATTTTGTCAACTCTGTCTCAGTTGTAATGGCGCGCCATTGAATGCTTGTGTTTGATTAAGACAATACAAAGATTGAAAGAATATGAATTTGATTAATCTAAATGCAAGTGAAGTACGATATATATAGCATAAGAATGATTGATTATTCCTATTCACAATGTTAATATTATGTAACATCTTTTGAACTATTCTAAAAGTAAGTGGAGAGAATGTTGTTCCTATTTACAAGACTAATATTACGTAACAACTTTTGAATGATTCATATGTAAGGTGTCAACCAAGTTTAAATGATATTTAGTTTCTATTGGAGAGTCTTGTGGTACCAAAGAAGGAACATAACTGATGGAGAAACAGAAAGCAGCTTGGCAAGAGTATAAGCAAATTAATCCTTAAAAGAAATATGAGAAAAGATGAAGAAGCCTCGAGCAACATGATCGTGAACAAAGTGATAATGAAGCAAAATGTGTTTCAGACGTGAATGAAAGATCGAATTAAAGAAGACACATGTAGCACCAATTTTGTCACAGAATAATTGTGAATGAGGACATCGAACATGAAGCTCATGCAACAAATTATTAATCCAAAGAACTTCTACAGCACATGAGGTAAGAGAGCGATATTCAGCCTCTGTGGAGGATCTAACAACTATTTTTAGCTTTTGAGAACGCCAAGAAATAGCATTGCCCTCGAGATAAACTATGTAAGCTGAAATAAATGTGAAATCATCACAGTTGCCCTCCTGATCAGCATTGGTGAAGGTAGTAAGGTGAAGTAGTTGGTCATACTTAAAAAAGAGACCATGATGCAATGTGAATTTGAGATAACAAAGCACACATTTAGCAGCAGATCAATGCATGTCTGTGGGAGCATGCATGAAACAAGCCAACTTGTTAACAATAAAGGACACATCAAGCCGAGTGAGGGATAAGTATTGAAAAGCTCCAATAACTTGACGATACCATGTAGCATTTATAAGCACAGAGTCATTATGGTTGTAGAGACTGAGAAGAATACATTGGCATAGTATACAGTTTAGCAGCAATTATCTTGGTTTTGGCTAAAATCTCATGGATATATTTATGCTGAGAGAGATAATCTAGACGAGATAGGAATAATTTTAATACTAAGAAAAAAATATAGGTCACCAAGATCATTGATAAAAAATCAAGTAACCAACGAATGAAGAAATTAATCAATGAAGCATGTATCATTACTAGTAATGATAAGATTATCAACGTACACCAAAAAATAAATAATGATATTGGAGTTATGATAAATAAATAAGGATGTTTCACTCTTAGAATTGATAAAACCATAAGACAATATAAATCTTTTTAATTCATTGTACCGCTCACGGGGAGCTTGTTCGAGACTATAGATGATTCGTAGAAATGAATAATGATATTAGGGGCTCAATGATAATGCAAACTTGGGTTTGCAGTATCATTGAACCCCGGAGGTTACTGCATAAATACTTCTTCAGATAATGTACCATGAAGGAAAGTATTACTAATATCTAATTGGTAGAAGAACCAACCATGAGGTAAGACAAAGGCAAGAATAACACGGATAGTTATAGATTTAGCCACGGGACTAAATGTTTCATGAAGTCAATGTCAAGGTGCTGATGAAATCCCTTTGCAACAAGGTGTGCTTAATACCAAGAGATGGAATCATCAAGATGACGTTTAATACAGAACACTCACTTGTATCCAACAATATTCTAAGATGAACTAGGCGGTATTAGCTCCCATGTACCATTGCGAAAAAGGATAGAAATTTCAACAAATAGCATATCTCCATTTAACATGATTAAGAGCTTGAGATACACAAGATGATTCAATGAACTCTAGCAAAGGATATTTTTGGTAGTAGTGTGATAATGATTTTTTGGTTTAAAAATATTATTTTTGGAATAGGTGATCATACTGTGAGAATGAGAGGGGTAGGAATGTGGATACAAATGGAGTAACAGAGATGGTTGTGAGAAGTACAGAAGAGATAGAATATGAATAGGAGGGAGAAGAAAAAGATGGAGATGAAATAATACTTACCACTGAAGAAGTGGGTAATAGTGGTGTCGAAGATGATAGTGGTAAGATATGCAGTGGAGAGAATGTTGCTTCTAGAACTAGTGTATGTTGGGCAGTAGGATTGAAGGAAGAAAGAGATGAAAAAACTAAAAAAAAAAGCTAAACCAATAATGATAAGGCAAAGTCGAAGAGGTTGAGAAAGCATATGTAGAGAAAAAAATATCCATTTCAATAAAATAAACATGACAAGAAGTGTGAATTCTATATGTTTTTTAAATCCTAACAAAAATATGCACTTTAATTAAAGGAATAAGCAAGGAAAATATATGCACTTTAATTATTGGTGATGTAAGATTTTAGCAAAGAAAAACATAAACAACCAAAGATACAAAATTTTATGTAATTGAGCGAGATACAAAATAATTGATGATAAGGAGAATAGAAATTAATAATTTGGGTAGGAAGATGATTAATTAAATAAATAGTAATTTAAAAAGTATATGTAAAAAATTTGGAAGGAAAATTAATTTGATGAAGAAGAGTTAATCTAATTTTAACAATATGACGATAATGATTTTTATAAGTGTCATTATGTTGAGGTGTATGTGGTGGAATTTTAAGATATTGAATTTCTAGATTACATAAGAAATCTATAAGTGCAATATATTCACCACAACAATCAAAGTAAACAGAGATAATAAGTTGATTAAAAAACTTTTTAATGACAGCTTTGAATTGACAAAAAATAGTGATGACATCAAATTTTAAACATAAAAAATAAAATCACACATATTTGATAAAATAATCAACAAAAATAATGTAATAAATATGACCAGTAACAGATTCAATTAGAGTTGATCCCCATGGAGTGGTGTAAAATAAAATCAAGAGAACTATGAATTTTCAAGGTGAATTTATCAAAAGGTAAATGGTGACTTTTATTACATAAACAAGTACAAACATAATCAAAGAAGAATAAAGAAAATAATGAAACCGAGCCAATAAGGTAGGTTTATTATTATTCAAAAGATGCAAGAGGGATAAATACAATATTATGAGATGTGATATAGTGTGAGGCACTCAAGTCTATGATCAGTCATAATATCGGCAAACAACAGATGCAAGAGGGATGAATACAAAAAATGAATGTTTCGATAGTGATGATAATTTTGGCTGATACGAGAAGTTGAATTACAAAATTGATGGCGATGAGAGAAGATTTCATATTGCGAGGCTGAAAGATTAATTGCCATAGATTTCATATTTCGAATTTCTGTTATGATTCTTGAGCACAATTTCAAGAAGTTGATCAGTGGATAAATAATGAGCAGGGAGAGAAGATTTCCAATACCCTCGTTCCCCACGTCTTCTTTCTCAAGCACCATTGTCTGTTTTTTCTGTTCCATTATTCAATAGCTACAGCTTCCCCCGTGCAGATACAACGGCGCAGGTGACCGCGGCTCTGATTCCACCTTGCCGGAGGCGATGACAATGACAGTTGTTACAGATCGAGATCGGTACCATTGACCTATCTTCATCAAATTTTATACTGACATAAATAGCACGACCATTAAAAGTCTTCGGTGCGACTTTGCGCGGCTCGCGTCTGTCGCAGTCGCAGTCACCACGAAAGGTCTCCGGTTGCGACTCCCCTCGCCACGTCCGTGACTCGTGTGTGGCTCGGGTGCAGCTCGTCTCCGTCGCGCCGCAGCCATCTTGTTTGAGTATATCTGTATGTGCAATGCAGACGAAGGTTAAAAAATAAAAGAAAATTTGTATTTTGCTGCACCATTTCTAAAATATATTTAAAAAATGAATTAAAAAAAATTAAATTTATATATATATATATATTTCAAAACGCTAAATAATTTAAGAAAATCAATTTTTTCCCCAACTAATAATTCAATCATTATAAAAATTATAAAAAAAATATCTAAATAATTTTAACTTATAACAATGGTAATCAACATAAATGTGTGTGTGTGTGTGTGTGTGTTTGTATATATAAATTTAAATAGATATGTGTGTGTGTTTGTGTGTGTATTTTATTTATATTTATATATATTTTCAAGAGTATATTTTTAGAAAATGTATTTAGTGTACCCGTATTTTTGCACCAAGCATCCATTGCATGTGATTTTTTATTTGTATTTTTTTATTTATTTAATAATGACATGTCAAGTGTGCATTGAAGATGTTTTAATAATAGTAATGATAATAAATTAGGATTTCAACTATTAATAGAATCAAAATATAAAAATATTTTAAGTTTTGGGTAATTTTTTATTAATTTTTTTTTTAAAATTAGACCCAATACATAAATATTTGGTTTTGAGTTAATTGACCATAATTTTTCATATTTTATATGCATATGATTTTTTTTTTTTTTTGCCTAAATTATTTTTGATTTTGAATTACATTATATATTTAAACTCAAAAACCTCATCCTCTAATCTAGAGGTGTCGACCGGACCGGGCGGGCCCGGGCCGGCGCGAGGCACGTCACGATTTGGCTGTGCCGTGTCGAGGCCAACCGGGTCTCGTGTCATGCCTGGCCCGGCACGGTACCTCAGCACGAGCCGAGAAAATAATTTTTTTTTAAATCAGGGTTTCGGGCGCACCGAAACCCTGATTTTTTTAAATTAGGGGTACGGCACGCGTCCAAACCCCTAATTTTTTTTATATTAGGGGTTCGGCCCGACCGGGCCGAACCCAGCAGGATTCGTGCCGCGGGCCAAAAATAAAAAAGACAATAATAAAATGACTCATTTTAACTTTATTTATTTCAATTTTAATTTGTATTTCTCATTAAAATTGAATTAAGATGAAAAATAGAATTAAATGTTCTAGAAACTACATAAATCTTATTTCTACAATTAAAATTGAATTAATAATAAAAAAATTATAAATTAACTGATATAGAAGAATCACCAAGTAACATGAAAAATATGACCCTAATGAATATCTAAGAATCTCACGATGAAACAAAAGAACCATAAACATCGTAAATTTAATTATAAATTCTCATTTATTTCTTAATATGTACAAATTATGTTTCTCTAAACTATTTATCATGTATAGTTTATAAATACCACAATTGATGAATAAAAAATATATCACACTTAGAGAATTTATTTTTTTCTATTTGTTAATTATATATAATTAAATAACAAGTGGATTACATGATTAATCATGCCAATTTTTATGTCGGGGAGGAGATTAATATATAATCTCTTAATTAATCTTCTTAATTATGTCAACTCGTTACCAACTAAAACTCATTCAACTCAACAAATAATATTGCAAATTAATTTTTAACCAAAAAATGTTGGAGTTGACTCAAAAAAAAATCTATCATAAATTATTTTTGAAACATACTAAAGTAAAGTTTCCTAAAATGCATTTTCCTAATTTTGTTTATAAAAAATAAAAAAAAATATATAAAGCTATCATAATTAAACATTTAAATAAGAAAATGTAATTGAAAGTTAATTTCCATGTTTTATAATATTTCCCAAAAATTGAAAAATAAGTCATGGACTCATGGTCATGGGGATAGTTTTAAGAGTTTTGTTATGTAGTAATAAATTCTAAATTAAAAATAAATAATTAAAAACAATTACTTTTTCCAAACATGCCCAAATTAAAGGCATGATTGGGAATATAGATAAAGATGGAAACTTGTCTAAAATATGATGGTGGTCAAGCTATAGCCCAAGATCGACAAGAGCAACGAAATGATTCAACCAATAACTCACGAAGTGGCCTTGAGGGGTGATTTGAAGTGCAAGCTGAAAGTAAGTGGCGGCAGTTTGACATTTGTGGGTACATTGCAATCGGAAATGCTTGGTCCTTGTGGTCATCCTTTAGCAATGCATTGCCTTTCCAAACAAGTTTTGCTTTTGTACTTTTGCCTTGTCAGAAGTATGCATAGGAAGTGGGTGCATTTAGCAATTGCTCTAGTTTGGTTTTTAGTGTTTGTGATAATCAGAGAAGGAGGGACCAAAGTAGAGATCAATGTGATATATGGTGTCAAAAATGCAAATATCAATTTAGTTAATTGGAAGCTGCTAAAACCTATCATCTTTCTCAACATGCTAAGAAGCTGAAAAAAAAAGATTATATTGAAGTTGATAATACTTGTGAGCTAACATTATTGTAGAGACATAAATGTGATGATGTGTTTGACTAATCAATGCTTTGAAAAATAAATTCAATCTCTCATCAGTCTCTTCACCCATATATGTTTCTTGTTCCTTGGACCATTACATGCAAACTAGATTAGTTTTTGATTCAAACCAGCACAACATCATCATTGATATATATATATATATGTATGTATATGTATGTATGTATGTATGTATCCACAACCACAATCCAACAAAGCCACAACAGAATCAAACCACAACAGAAAACACGAAATAATGTGGTTCACTAGTCGTTCAACACGACTAGCTACATCCACCAGAAAAATACTTATGCATTTATAAATTTTAACCAAAATCAAAATGTTCTTATAGTTTGTGGGCAGAAACAGTCGTGAAGAAAAATTTCGCAGAGAGGAGAAAATAGAGATGAACAGTTTTACATGCAAAATTACAGCCACCAAAAATAGAAATAAAAAATAATTTATATCAATAACAGTTTCTCGATTTAATTAACCAGAACGAGTCGGATTACTCAAACGGGCCAGGCTCTACTCTAAAATTTTCTTCGGCTTGCTGACCAGACAGTGGACCCCCATTATTGTATTATTGCTGTATTTCCAGCCTCTTAATATTTTATTTCCCACACTTACATGAAAATATTAAAACAAAAACATATTCGATTATACAAAACAGATAATCAAAATAAATTAAATACAATAGAAAGCTTATGATTCAATTGAAGTGGTGGAGGAAGATGCATGTCCAACAAAAACTTTGACAGTGTACAAAGTCATTGGCTGGATATGTTGATCCTTATTTTAATATTAAGGATCTTTATGTGTTAAATCCTAGCACTATTCTTCCTTGCTTTGTGTTAATATGCAAACATTGAAGAATGAAATTAGAAGAGAGTCATTTCTCTTTCAGAATATTCTTACCCTAAGCCACTATTTATATGCACAAATTATATTATTGTTTTCACAATGTGAACATTCATGCAATATTTTTTGTACATTACCATTATGAATTTCCTCTTAAATTGAAGTTGGATATAAAATTTGCCAACAATTAATTTCGACACATTTTAGACCATCCTAGTGCTGAACATGTTTATATGTGTGATGGTTGATACCACATTAAAAGTAAGATGAAGTGGCAGAGAAAATATATGGTAGGTCCAATAGTACTTCAAATATTATGCATGTATATTGTTAGACTATGTCACTTCTAAATGTATAATCATTTTGAAATAAACAAAGTGTTGGGGAAAATATTTCTTACTATCACATTGAAACAAATGAGGTGACTATACATATATTTACAAGAAGAAACATAAAAATAAAAAATGATCATCATTTACATTTCTACTAGGAAACAAATCACAAAGACAAAATCAATATATAATAAGTTTAAAATCCTCTCACCAAGATTGTGATAATCCAATTGATAGGGGTTGGATGTGCTTACCCTTGGGTCATTACTTTGATTCAACCTTCCTTCCCCCATTATGACAGTCCAAATAATGGATACTAGATGTGCTCATCGTTTAGGTCACATGCTTTATTTGTACTCTACCCTTAGTTGTAGGGATGAGGATAGTCATGATTATTGATTATTGAGTATCTTCAATTTATATGTATAGCATACAAATCTTATGTTTAAAAAAAATTTAACATCCTCTCTTAATTGATTATTGATTTTATTCAATTTATATACGCAAAAGTGCAATTCCCAAGAAAATTTGTAGGTGTTACTAATCAATTATGTTTTGATGGTTGGATCATATTGTCTTCAATTTATTCATGGGTATGATGGTAGACTAACTTCATAACCATGTGATACCAAATTCTTTTCTTTAGTAAGCTCAAGAAGAAAATGAAATCTCACGTCTATATGCATGCTTCAACCATGTGATACCAAATTCTTCGAAATCTTTTTTAAGGTTTTGTTCTGAAAAACATTGCTGAGAGTTTTTGCTCATGAGAAGAAGATAAAGCATAATCGAGAGAGAAGAAAGAAACACGTAAGAGAATAAATGAAAAACGATCAAAAAAAATTTTACAAGCATGATTTTTTCATATCACACTTGATTAAAATTTTGAAGAAATAATATTAAAAAAAATAAAATAAAAAATTAAAGAAAAACAAAAGGAAAAAAAATAAAATGTCACATTTTCATGCACCTACATATGCATCAGTCCAAAACATTTATTTAATACAATATTTATACATTGAAATATTACATTAATTATAACATTGTTCCCCTTCAACATAATATTACTTATGTCTAATTAGTAAATAAGCATAATTCTTATTTGGTAGAGCTTTGGTAAATATATTTGCAACTTGCTCATCAATATTGTAGTAGGTAAAATATATCTATTTTTGTTCTTTTGCTTCCATGATGAAATGATATTTTAGATATATGTGTTTTGTTCTATTATAAATAATAGAACCTTTGACAATAGCTATTACAAACTTAACATAATAATAGATAATTATTGCTTCATCTTATTCTTCAATTATATCTTTTAAGATTCTTCTAATCCATATAGTTTGGGAAGTAGCTAATGAGGCAGAAACATTCTGCCTTAGTAGTGGACAATAGAATTTATGATTGCTTCTTTGACTTTGAGGCCCTTTAGATACTTTTGATCCATATAGCAAAGAACACATACTTAGATGTGCTAATTAAAACTTATATTCACCCTCGCAATCACTATCCCATTGATCATATAATCTCATGTTCATGATTTTGAAATACCTCATCCCAAGATTTGTGGTGCCCTTTAGATATCATAAAATTCGTCTTGTAGTACCAAGATGATAATCATTTGGTAAATGCATCTACTAATATAAAACATTCACAACATATATAATAGCAGATTTAGTTATAGTTAAATATAGAAGACAATCAATCAACCTTCTGTGTAGTGTCTCATTTATCACTTTTTCTTTATTAACTTTCAATTTTGTTTTGTAACTAAAGAAGTTGAGATTAGTTTAGAGGTGTTGAACATGTCGGGTGGCCCGTGCATGGCCTGGGGCCCGGCCCCATTCAGTCTTGCATGGCCCGGCACATTATGGTTTAAAATCATATCACAGGTCAGGACGGGCTGACCCTTGGCTTGGTTTGTGTCGTGCTGTGCCGGCATGAGCCGTGTCTCATGTCGAGTCAGGCATGGCCCGTGTGCCTTGCCCGATTGTATGGTAAATCGGTCTGGGACCCAACTGGATTTTTTTTTTAAATTTTAGCTTGAAAATCTAGGTATTACCCGGGCCAACCTGACAAGTCCATGCATGATCCAGCCTGCATTATGTATGAGCTAGGCTGGAGGGCAATGTCAGGCTTGTTGTTCTCAAGCCATACCATGTCTAACACGACACGCTTACTGTACTGGGCTGTGTAGGGCACGGCCCAGTACATTAAGCATGTCGTGTTAGACATCATCTACCAGCAACTATTTTACTTTATCATGAATGTCCAATTTCCATGAAACTTTTTAGTATATTGTAGTTCTCAAGCAATACCATGTATAAATGTATTATTAGTGGTGATCTCAATATCCTCAATCATATTATCTCATGAATAATCATCTATCAACAACTCTTTTGCTTTATCATGAATATTCAATCTCAAATCTTTTAAATTCTTCATACATGCAAATACATTTATAATATTTTGGGCATAGTCAGGATCTCCTATTTGAAATAATATTTACTACTATAAAAAAGCAAACTCTAATATTATGCTATACACTAGAGGAGTTATTAGATTACATATCATCTTAAATAGCATAAGATAGGTATATTTTTATAATTTCCACTAACTAAAAATATTAAAATTCTTATTATCATCATGTGAAATGATAGAGCAAACTCTGAATGTAGTATCCATGTCCATACCCCAAGTATTATTATCATAATTTGTAAACATGTCACTTTATTTTTCATGAATATAACCATTGGGTTCATCTACCCGGTTCACACAAGTGGATTTGTATATTAATATATTTTCTTCTTCTTCTACCTTAATCCTATGATCCATAGAGATATCAAAAAAATATAGAGTTGGAATAGAGGACTAGTACTTTAAATACTTAGTTTCCATCTTAATAGTCATGATAGTAAATTCATGGCTTCCTTTATATTTGGTGGGCATGCTTCCAAGTTCAATGCAAGTAGTGGGAGTGTGCACAAATGAACATATATCTATCATGTTATAAAAAATATTTAGGAATTTCATAAAAAAATTTATCTATCATAGTTTGAATCGTTAATAATAAGTTCGTCAGTCTTATTATTGATATAGCTGAATATCATATCTTGGTAGCTAACACATGACTCTAAGTGCAGAAAAATTAAGTACTGAAAAATAAGTGATAAAAAATTAAGTGCTAAATTTTATAAGTGTTGAATTTGTATTGAAAAACTATTTGATAAATTACTGAAAATTGAATGCTGAAAATAATAATTTGTTTGATAACTTTAAATGCTGAATGCTGAAAATGATATTTTTTACATTTTTACCCGTATTATTAATATAGTTCATTTTATTCAAATTAAATAGAATTTCTAATAAAATTTGATTTTTCAGTGCTATTATTGATTATTATTTAAAAGAAATTTACTACGAATATTTCCATAATTATATAATAAAATCCATAAAAAAACATAAAAATATTTATTTAAACACAAAAAATAATTTGCAACCAGTTGATTTGCTATTTCCTCTCTTAAATTAATCGTGCAAATTTGATCAGCTTGTGCAGCTTTTCTTCCAACTTGTAGGAGACATTCATGATTATTTTGAGGTATTTCTGAATTTTCACCATAATCATTTTCACCCTGCTCTAAAAAAACACCAGTAATGCATAATTTCCAGATATAGTTATGTATAACTACGCAAGCAATAACAATATTTTTTTGAACTTGAAAAGGATATGGTGTCATCCTCTTTAGGATTGGAAAAGGAGCTTTCAAAATATGAAAATATCTTTCAATGACATTCCTCAATCTTGCATGTGCATAATTGAATATTTCTTCTTTTGTACAAGGGCGGATAGCATTGTGAAAATCAGGTAACCAATATCATGCATTATGGTAAGGCATCATAAACCCTCAAGTATATGGATATGCAGCATCACAAAGATAATATTTATCTACAAAAAATATAATTTTGAAATTAATTATGAATGTATTAAAAAAAGACGAGAAGAGAATAATACTCACCTGGTGGAGGTATTAGAAAATTATTTTCTGGATTACGTATAGTCTCTGATAAAACTCTTGAATCATGTGTTACGCCTCCCCATCTCACCCAAACAAATATAAAAATCAGATAACAATAATTATAACAACAACATGAATACCAAGAATAATAAACATGTAATTTTATTTACCTCACTTTCCTTAATCATTGATGGAAATGATTTTTTATTACTTCATTAATTGGGGTAGGCACAATCATCTCTCTTCCAAAGAGAATTATTGCCTCTAGTACTTTATGAAAGTAATGATGTATGATTTGAATTGAATGGTTGAATCTTATTTTTGAAACATGATTTCTCACGTTGTGATTTAAAGTCATAAGAAACATTGCCATTTTTTCTTCAACTTTGATGTAATGATTGTCTTTCAACCATTTTCAATTTTGAAAATGCTCACAAATAGCCAAAAAAACTTGCTTATTCATTCTTGGAATTTCAAGACAATGTGCTGAATTACCATTTAAAATTTCTTGCACATATGTAAAACCTTTCAGTGCTGAGTTGGTATCTTATCTTCTTCCAAGTCACTTTTTCCTAATAATATTATTGGCTAGAATCAGGGTAGTGATTTTCAATATGTTTCTATGCTTTTCATTTAACATATTCTAACAATATTCACCATTTCAAAATAAATCAATAAAAAAAAGTTAACATAATTACAATCAAAGTGAACCACGAGATATTGTCAAAAAAAGAAATAATGTCAATACAAACAAACGTGGAGACAAAGTATGAATCAAACTCATAAAATAACATATTAAATTGCATTTTCTTCAACACTAAGAAACAAAAAAAAACTAAAGTAATCCCATTTTTTTGCATTCATCTGGATCCAAGCAATTCTGATTGCCTCTAGCTTTTGTGAAAACATCATCCACTATTCTCTCTATGTATTGCTTTCACAAAAAATGCTAGAAGCTGCAATGTACAACAGGTCATCCATAGGTAAAGTTGCAATCTCATCCAACTTCTTATTATATTCTTCAATGCTAGGTCCATCTGATTGCTCCAATGTACTTAGAATAGCTAAATTTTTCATCTATATCTCCTTTGTTTTTCTTTTGGTTCTTCCTTTTTGGTAATGACTTTTTTTTATGATGAAGGGCTTGGTAAAGATTCAGGCTCTATATTCTTGTGTGTACAAGAATTCTATACAGTTGGATGCGTACTTGATGAAAATTTGTCGGCACCATTTTTAGGCAACCCCTGCGTAGATGGACCCCATTAATCTTGTCTGGTAGCTATAATGCCATCAAAGAGTGATATCATCTCATCTACAAATTGTAGCCCAGTATATCGAAATTATTTTGCATCCAGAATTTTTTGTTATTCAAATCATTGTAATTAGGCAATAGTAGTTAAATTTATTTTTTCAAAAAAGTAACTAATGAAATGAGCTATACCATAATATACTCTTCCAACTCTTCTGAAGTCTAGTCAATTGTATCAGTTACTAGATTATAGCCATGGCCAGACGTTCCTATTAAATTCGACCACACTGTGTATTTATGTCTTAAATAATTTCATTCTTTGTTCAATTGTTTTTGAGTGAAATTTAAATTTTTGATCTCTTTAAAGTGTTTAGAAATTTTATCCCATGATTCAACATACAAGCTCTCACCCCCTTTTCCCAAAATATTTTTATGGTCAAGACATAAATCTAAAAAAAGTTTAACTTGTGTTGGATCTTTCCAACTTACTCTGGTAGAATAAAAAGAAGTCATTCCTACATAAGATAAGTAACCAAAAGTTATTTTAAATATAATCTTTCATAAAGTCAAATAATAGATAATAAATACAAATTTACATGCATAAACAAACAATACAATAACAAAGCTCACATTAATGTATTAAATATAATATACAACTCATTTACATGAATAACCAACATACACAAAATCACAAAATGTGATGAAACACATTACATAATGAAGAAAAAAGAAAATATTTGCTTAGAGAAGTAGGGATGAAATACATAAACCCACTAAATGCAAAAATACATGACATAACCACAAAACCTACATTCTAGATGAAAATAAAAAATATAGAACAAAAATTTGAAGCTGTAGGGATTTCAAAACAATTCTGGAATCAAAATTTTTGCACAAAAAAAAATTTATTTGGGATTCTAACCTCTCCGCAATCTAGAAATCAAAGTATTGCAATAAACAAGATTTTGGTTTCGTTTTTTATAATTAAATCATAATAAGAAGGGTTTTCGCGAAGAACATCAATTTTAGAAATTGAATTTCATCCAAAGAACAAAATGAAAACATGCCTGATTTACAATAAAAACATCAAATACCCCAAATATAGAAGAAATCCCAAAATTAAACATCATTAACATCAATTTTGTTTACCGAAAAACCACGTCGAATTCACTCCCGAAACAAATAGAAACTTGTGTGAGAACTTTTTTTAGCATTAATGATGCCAATGACAGAAAATGAATCGCGAAAATATTTTAAGGGTAAAATGGTAAATTTTTTAATCTCTATTGTTTAGCATTTTCAGCATTCCACGATAAGTAGGTCTCGCCCTAGTTAAAATTTTCAACACATTTTCACTTAAAATTTTAAGCATTCAGTTCCAAACATTTTTTTTATCAAATGCACTTAAAATTTTAAATCATTAAAAATTTTAATTTTAAGTGCGCTGAATTTTTTATGTGCGTTATCAAATAACACCTAACATAAAATAAGTATAATTCTAATAGTGTCTCACATTCATTTAGAATTTTTTCTTTTTAAGTACCATTAATAAATAGAGAGTACTAACTCTTATTATTTATTAGTCATCCTAAGTTATTTTAGTACATTTCTTATTTATTCTATAACATGGGATATATCTTTCATTATGCCTATACTATTAGATAAAAAATGTGATGCATAAACATTTTGTGAAATTTTCACCTAATAGCCAATTTCCAATAGTTCTAACAAACATACTAATTGCTACTCTATTATCAAAAGTATTATCAAAAGCTATACTAACTATTTTTTTCTAAATGTCATATTTTATAAAAATTCTCATTATACACTCATATAAGATAGGACCATCATGTGAATGAATGATCTCTTAAATCCTAAAATTTTTTTATTATGTTTTTAAATTTGAATCTACATAATAAGCAGTGAGGCATGTGAATGATGCATTATCACAACTAGTCTAGATATCAGACAATAATGTTATTACTCTATTATATTTCATAAATTCATTAATTATTAATTATTTTTATAACTTATAATATTTTATTATATCATTCCAGCTAGTTGATCTAAGAATCCAATGATCTGTAGGCTAGAAATATGTCTACATAATATTGACTACCTTGTGATCCTCCAAAAATCTAATTGGAATATACATAATCATAATTAGTTTGGTCGTGTCTTTCCTCCTAAAATTATTATGGTATATGAAGGAGGTCAATGAAGCTAAATTTGATCTGAACTTCAAATAATTTTCCGTTTAGTTGAGTTTGTTCGGGATCTAATGTATTGTATTTTTTTGTACATTGATTTGCATACCTTTTAAAGTGATTAGTGGCACATGCACTCATATATATATATATCTTTATATTTATTTATTTATTTATAATATATATCGTGTCAATTCTTCTTTAACACTCAAAATTTTTATTTTTTATTATCTTAAAATTGAGTTCATACAAATTAAGTTTGCATAGTTTTAGATTTTTTTAGGCAAATAGGTTTGAGTCAAGGCTATTGGAGAGAACCTAGTTTTAGCCTCATACATTTTAGTCGAGTTGTCGTTATTATCTAATTATATATCAAATTCATTATCATTTAATTTATAATTTGCAATGTTTTTAAATTTATATTTAGAATTTTAAATTATTTAAAAACAAAATTTTAAAAACTAATAAAGAAAATTATATATCATAACCATAGCTATACTATTTTAATTTATTTGAGTAGAATCTTGTGCCCCGTAGTCCTATTTGACTTTCTATCATACCACTATTTTCCATAACTTTTCACAATCTCACAAATTATAATAGTAGAGCAGAGAGATGAGATGAAGAAATATAAAATAAGAGATGAGAATAAAATTCAAGAAATTTCTATTATATTTTATATTTATAATTTTTTTTAATTTTAAGGGCAAGAATCCAATAAGCATCAGATTTCTGCTTGTAGCCATTGGAAATAATTCTAATGACTATTGATCTTTCAAAAAAATTATTTTTTAATCCAACACTGAAAGTGATAGGCCATGCCTATCACTTATCTTGTTAAGGCATGTGATGTGAAAACATTATGGGCACGACCATGAGGTATTATCATTTTTAAAAAATTTTGGGTTGGGACCCATTAGACTATGACCCAGGCCTAGTCATGGGTCATGGGTCACAATGCCTCTAGACCATGTATAATGGGCTTGGCATGAAACATATGATTACCCACAGCCCAACACAGCACAAGCTGTGCTTCGGATCAGCATGACCATGGTCCAAAAATGGTTATGGACCATGCTATTTCGTGCCGGGCATGGTTAATTCGGGCCATACCTAGGTTCTCTAGCCCACTTGATACCTTTATGTATACGAGATTTATGATGCCTATTTCATCCCATACGAGGCTTTATTGAGCCAATATCCTAATATATACACATGATTTCTTGTTTATTTTCTACAAGATGATGGAGTTGTTGAACATAAAATTTCTCCAATTTTGTATTAAAAAATACATATTAAACATTTGGTTGATATAGTGATCATCCCCTTTGAGTAGTTAGTATAATTTCTAGCTTGATAATCTAATTCTAGCCACCAAAGAAAAGGTTTTAGAAAAGTATG
This sequence comes from Sapria himalayana, assembly GCA_029783825.1. Taxonomy (NCBI): domain Eukaryota; kingdom Viridiplantae; phylum Streptophyta; class Magnoliopsida; order Malpighiales; family Rafflesiaceae; genus Sapria; species Sapria himalayana. The sequence continues at coordinate 693,987 of JAREIK010003317.1, forward strand.
AACCAGCTAATTGAGAATAACCTTTACTTACCAATATAACCGTATAAATAAGTTTATTACTTATAGAAAGGTTTTTATTTTGAATATCTATTTCACTCCCGTAGTATGTATGTTATTTGATTTTTCAACTAAGATCCATGTTTTGTTTTTTCAAATATTTTAATTTCCTTTTTTATTTAATTTATCTATTCATAATATCGTATAATTTTACAGAAGTAAAATATCACCTCTCATGTGTCTCATCTAATGTTTTAATTTTAACTAGTGTGATTAAAAAAAGTAGAAGAATAAGAAAGTTGTTGAGATGGAGAGTTGTTTTGGGGAACCATTTACTTCTATTACTTTATAAGTAGGAGAAGTCACTTCTTCTTTAGTTTGAATTTGACTTGAATTTGCAGGTTGTGATGTAGTCAATTGAGAGTTAATTTTTTAGTTTGAAGACTATAACATGTATCATCTAGATTGAAGACTATATCCCACAAGGATGCATTTCTAATTTCTCAAGTTCAGTTTCTTCCTTTTTGCTTGTATATTTTAGAGCAACATTAACTCACCAATACTCTTATGTGATGAACATATTGCTTCTTTCCACTCCAGAATTCAATTAAGATTAGATATTACAATGTTTAGGCTGGGTTTCTATCCAGTAGGAAAACAATAGTGTTAACTCATTTAGCCCAAAAGTATTTTGGAAGATTTTAACTAACATAATTTATTTAGCCATCTCAACAATTACATGATTCTTCCTCTCCACTATGTCATTTTGTTGAAAAGTATAGGACGTTGTGAATTTTCTTTGAATATCTTTTTCTTCAAAATAAGAAATGAATTTCTTGAGAGAAATTATTTTCTTATGTCACTTCTAAATCCTATTAGCATATTTACAGATTATCTTTAAACAAAGTTAAGAAACTTCTTAAATTTTGAAACAGCTTCATATTTGTATTTTATAAAGTAAACTCATATTATTATTAAATAATCATCTACATATTAACATGAAATAATTATTATTTCCACCTGATGATGCTAACAACTGGTCCAAAAATATCAGTGTGAATAGATCAAGAATAGAAATGGACCTCAAGGAAACCCCCTTTGGGAAGGACTAACATGTTTATTTACCTTCAACAGAACCTCTACGGATAGATTTAGTACTTCAATATTGGAGGATAGTCCATACACCATGTTTCTTTGACAGAGAAGCTCTAGACTCTTGTAGTTCGGATGACCATATTTTAGGTGCCATAAGTTGGACTTCTCAACTTCTTGCACCTATGACAAGACTTCATATCGAGAGGAAAACTTTTATTCTTTGACATCTCTACTTTTCACATTACCATATTTGATTTCTTGTCAAACATGATGTAGTATCCTTAAACATTAATTTATCTCTTCTAAACTAATTATCCTACACTCAATAAATTTTAGTCAAGCTCTAAGGCTAGGAGTACCTCCTAGATAGGTTTTTCCCCAATAAAACTTTGTGCTTTCATTTTTCATATCCTATCAATGGATACAAGTTCTCCATTTCTTATTTTTACCTATAAATTTATAGAAGTGTGAAAATCAACAAAAAAAAAAAACTTTATCTTCAATCATGTGCTTGATACATCCATTTTCTAGAAGCCATAGAGTTGTATCTATTGGATTTGATTGTAGCACAAAACATGTTTTCTTTATTAATTTTTTCTTCTGCTCATCCAACTTGCTGATGAGACTTGAATCTATAATATTTTGATAGATGTTCAAACTTCTTATAATGGAAGAAATGTGATTTTGACTTATATAAGTTATCCTTATCAAAGTGATTGCTCTTCTTACATATGTTGTATGTGTAGGAATAATAACCATCCACATCTGATAAATGTTTAAATATAGTAATTCTCCGTCTCTTTTTTCCTCTCTATCTTCAAAATTTATAGTTTCTAGAGGACTTCTACTTGTTTGCTATCCTTTTGAAAATGCAAAATTGTTGGATAAATGTGAGCCTTGGCCTTGAAGGCAGCTTTAATTGAGCTTTCTGAGTATCTCAATAGTATATGTACATAGAATTTCAACCAGTTTAAAAGCTCTTGTATGTTGAGCTGAGATTAATCATTTATTTTTTCTATTGTTGAGACAACAACAATGAGATCATACTTATCAATAAGAATGATAAGCATCTTTTCCACCATTCACTTCAATATAACCTCTTCATCATGCATCTTTAAATGGTTGATTATTTCTATAATTTTTGAAGAGATAAATCAATAAGTATATTTGAATGTTTCATCTTCATATTTTCAAGATCTCTTCCAATGAATTGAAGCTTTATAGCTTGAATTCTTTTATCTCCCTGTTACTCCTATTATAATATATCTCAAGCTTCTTTAACTCTAACAAAACCTATTATCTTGGGGAACATATTATTGCTTGCTCATTGATAAATAAATAGCTGGGTTTTAGCTCCCATCTTCTTTAGTTCTGTCTCAGATTTTTTCTACACTTTCCAGAGTTGATATTTCAAACTTCTTGTGACATAAATAGAGTATTCATTTTCATGCTCTATAAGTAATTGTTATCTCGCTCAAAAAGTGAAATAGAAGAAAAACTAAGGCTTTTACTAAATAGATTTGAACAAGACATTGGTTTGGACTCCATATCTAAGGTTTTAGTATTTGAAATTTGGAAATCTATGCCATGATTTTCTAAATGACTTTGAAATGTCTTATGGTTCATACGACTCTTTTCTTTCAAATCTTTTAGATCTATATTAATTTTGAAAACTTACTCTTAATTTGAACTCGAATCTAAAAGTTTGAGTTCACTTTTAAGATAGAAAACTAATGGATTCCAACTAAGATTCATAAAGAATGATAAGATGAAGATGAGAAGAAGAGAGATTCTTTTACTCTTGGAACATTGGTCTGATACCATATGTTGAGGTCTTTACTGTGAATAACATTATTGAGTTTTTGCTCTCAAGAAGAAGGTGAAAGGTAATCGAGAGAGAAGAAATATTCATGTGAAGGAAAAATAAAAAGCAATGAAAAAAAATATTTTATAGAGATGATTTTGTCATATCCCACTTGTTTACAAAATTACAAAAAGTAATAAATAAAATAAAATAAAAAAATGAAAGTAAAATGAAAAGAAAGAAATGTAACACTATCATACTCCCACATGTGCATCGTCCAAAACACATATTTAAATTAATATTTAAAAATCAAAATATTACATTAATTATGATAAGCTCAATAAGTGAACTACTATCACCAATAAAAAGTTATGCCATCATTTTGAACATGATTAAGACTCAAAAGTTTCATTATCCATACCACTGATAATCATATGAAGCTACTGCGACAAACTCATCTTCATTTCTATACAAGGTATCTATATATTATATTGTCTTAGATGACCATGAAATAACTCATGTATTTAATAGGAACACATAACATGGTATATTCTTTCTATCATATAAATCTATAACATAGTCTTCATGCATATAATCAACTATCATGTCATCTCTTCATTACTTATCCAAAAATAATTAACATGTCATATCCTCCCTTGTTATATGGGATGCTCCATTTACTTACTAAAGTGCCACAATCAAGATATCATATTGGGTTGTAATCAAATGAATTAGACTACCAATTACTTGCTTGTACAGATTGTTGTCCACTTTTACTCTATTCTCATCTCTCATGACCTTGCATCCTCAAACAATTATATTTGCTATATATGTTCCATTTTATACATCATGAATGCACATATATAGTATAAAATCATTTGTATGTATTCATATATATATATATGTGTGTGTGTGTGTGTGTGTGTGTGTAAATATATATCATAATATAACTATATATGTATAAATATATACCACTATACACCTATAGATATATAAACATATGTGTATTTCTATATATAATTATATATATATATATACATATCTATATGTGTATGTGTAAATTATTGTATGTATATACACATATATACATATGTATATGTGTGTGTACATATTGTTATGTCATGAAATATAGTTCAGATATATCGTTATATATGTAGAACTATGTATGATGATATAAACTAAATGTACATAGAAATATATATATATATGGTAGGTACATGCACACATATATGTATATATGCAAATAATTTTAAACATTTATGTGCATATGGCATATGTAGCATTTGGAAAGAATATATAGTGCATATATATATACATAATATTATAAATTCAAATGGTGTGTAAATATATATATATATATATATATATAATGTGTATATTTGGTGATGGTTTATATATATATATATATATATATATATTATGTTAGATATTAAAAAACTTTATTATATATACACATCCATATATAACATTGTACATTCAAAAATATTATACACACACACACACATATATTTACAATGCTATATGTTTGAAAATGTTATATATATATTCAAAATTATTATATAATACAATATATATATATATATATAACTACACACACACACATATATAATTATCTATATATATATATCATTTTATAAATAGTACATATATAACAATTTATTACAATATAACTATATATGTATAGATATATACATAACTATACACACACATAGACACACACACACACACATGTGTGTGTGTGTGTGTTTATATATATAGTTATCTACATACATACATATATATATATATATGTATGTATGTGTAAATAATTGTATATATGTATGTGTATATATATATATGTATATATACATATGTATATATATACATATATTAAAACATACATACATACATACATATATATATATATATATTTGTAATATATCTTTATACATATATAACTATATCATGATACATAGTTTTGCATATATATATATTATATCTATAAAACTATATATATATTTGTATATATATGATACAATTATAAATGTAGAGATCATATATATGGTCTCTATGCATATATAATTGTATCATATCACTACAAGAAAACATGAAATTAGAAATACTATAGTCTATATTCTATTTCTAATTTTTTTATTAGGTTGAATGGTGATTGATTTAGAAATAGATTAGTTTCATTTCTATAATTATCTTTTCTAAATTTTAGAAACGGATTATGCATTGATGTTTTGATAAATAGCAACATAAAAAATCCCTCGCTACATTTTGCAATGGCAAATGGATCTTAGATTCCGTCACTAATTTTGAGATATAAAAATTAGAAATATATAATTTATTACTAAATGAGCGATTGATTATCAAAGAAACGTATGAATCTGTATCTATTTAGAAATAGATTTAGAAACAAAAAATTCCGTTTCTATTATTTGCAACAAGAACAAATTTCATTTGTATAATTTTTGTATGTTGTATATAATATATAATTACATACATAAAGTATATGACCTACAACCAAATAAGAATATCGACATATTATTCATCAAATGATATTCACATAATATCCACCATATAATAAAATATCATATAACAAGCATAAATGTCCATAAATTTTAATACATAATTTACAAGCTAATTAAAAAAATATCAACACAAAAACAATAAATTTTGATCAAAAACATATATTGCAAAAAATTAATAACACATGACAAACAACTATGACTAATTCTCATGAAAAGTATTGTACTTTGGAGATTTGGATGGTTCCTCTTAAGAATGATGAATAATAAATGTTGCATCTGCCAAATTGCATATGATTTTCTTCATCTTTAAAATCTTCTGTTGTATATTTTATCATCTCTTTTCATTATTTTCTAATCTCTTTTCATTCTTTCCTCTTCTCTTTTTAATCTTTTAGCCTCCCTCTTTTTCAATTCTTCAATTTCCTTTTATATCTCTTCATTATTTTATTGCATCTCCTCATTTTTTATTTACAATGTATCCTAAATATCATACTTCTCCTCGCATAACCTCTCATCAAACATGTTTTTGTAATTGGAAGATGATGATGAATAACTCCAAACAGAACCAAGATAAAATATAGATGCATGGGTACCAAGATCATAAACTCACTATTTTTTCGGCTCCTCTCTGACAACTTGAAGGTAAATATGCACAACACCAATCTCTTGTGCCCCTATAGAAGGATATGTCGATTATGAAGCAATTACAATCATATTTTTCATATATTCATACAATTGTTAAGATACAACATAACTAATCAATTACAATATCAAAAGATATTTTTTACTAGCACAAGAAACTATCCTCTTGTTACTACAAAATAATTTAAAAAAAGAGTTAGTAATTATATTTAATGAGTTCATAAATAATAAATCATTAGTAATGGTAAAAAAATATACTTAAGTTTATTTTTTATTTACAATTAATGCCAAATAATCAATTTAATTTTTTTTATTTGATTATTTGTAATTTTCAAATGAAACTACAAGTATACAACGAGAAACTCATATTTATATCATTCGAGCGCTTGTCCACAAAGGATCCATCTTTTTTCTTGTGTATTTGTTTAAAAACCTTAAATGGTGTCGCTGGACCTTCCAACTTAGCCTCCTAAAAATAAATTTTAGTTTTTATTAAGGTACATCATTCATTATGACATAGAGATTATATTTTATATTCTAAAAATTATTCTAGATCTATCGAATATTGGTAGGTCACCTTTAAACCTCCACTATGTTCTAAAGGTCCTGATCTCTCACCTACTTTTTTTGATCGACGATTATGTAAAGCCACCTGGGACAAGGCATTGAACTTCTTACTATTCTAGTATTCCCACCACTTTATACAAACACTAAGGGGGATACTGTTATATCTAACACTTTTCACATATTTTCATGTATCATTCACCAATACCACCAAAGTGTTATTTCATTTATATTTTTTATGGAAAAACCAAATAAAATAATAATACATTGTAATGTATTTATTTTAAAAATATATCATATTATATCAAATTGAAAACCAAGTAAATGCATGAAAGATATATCTCAAATTCTTCTCAATAAAATTCTTTCATACTTGGATTTTTCTCCACTGTATACCCTCAGCAATTAGTTTCTCCTTAAAAATCTTTTTGATTATACGAAAACCAAAAAAAAAAAAAAAAAAAAAAACTGTACGTAATTTAAAATCATCACGTACATATAATTATAAACAAAATACATATTTTGTGTTGCCACTTAATTAAAATTTATTTTATTTATATTTATCATCCATAACTTTCAACAAAAAATTTATTTTTATTATAAATAATAATGTTCAATAAGTAGCAATATGATACGTTGTTATTATTGTAAAATACTAAAATTCAAAAATTGTAATAAATTTATAATTTCATTCCCATATTATTTTATATTTAATTGAAATAAAAAAAATGAAAAATAATAATTAATTGATGTAGTAAATTTAAGAAAGAAACATACTGTTTATTATCAATTATGAGGCGAAAAAATATTTTCACATAACTTGGCATTCAAATTTAGGATTGTGAATATCTTACCAGTGCTACTACTATAGTACTAATGCATGGGCCTCGTAATATAGGTGGAACATAACTATTAGTACCTTCAAGTGAAAAATAAGATAAAGATGAAATATCTGTGGTAGTATATATGTATATGTCATGATGAGGTTATGCCAAAGTTTCCTCCGTATGTGTAGAAGAATGCAAAAAGACATTTGTAGTATTATCATCACTGAATACATATAGATTTCCTCATCCAAAAACTATTAGTTGACTTCCCTTACCTCTCCTCACATATTGAAATCCTCGGGAAGTTGAATGGTTAACTCTAATACGTAAATCAAGTTACATTAACATTGAAATATATAGAGGCAATAAAAATATTTTATGAAAATGTCATAATAACAAAACATATTGATAAATAGATAGACATTAAAAAAAGTAATTAAAATATTTTAATTTAACTTCCACTTTTTAACGATTACAAAATGAGAATGAGAAAATAACAGGGCAGTCAATGAATTTAGTCATCATCAAAAATTTCTAAGAAATCATTTCTATGTACATATTAAGCATCATCTGATTTTATAATTAATTCCTCCTCATTATCTTCTTCAACTTTGTCATTATTAATGTCCAAATAATTTTCACCATAACCAATTAATGTTTGAAGGCCATCATCTGCCCAACAAACAATCGAATAAAGTTTAATATTATTCTCTTGTAATGCTAATACACATGATTGAATGACCATAGCATCCTTTTCAACAACTTCAACAGCTGATCTAGGCTTTATTTTACATATTTCCAATTAGTATTTGATGTTTCCTATTACAAAAGCCCAACATGAGGCACACATCTCAATTTTGAATATGAATTTTTATTTGATAAATTTATGCGTAGATATATTATTTACAAAATATTTACAAAAAAAAACTAATTTTTAATATTTAGTAAAATATGAAGCAAAATGTAAAACATTTATGTATTGTTATATTCTATATGAGAAATTTATATGAGTTATATTTTCATTTAAATATAATGAAAATATTCTTTTATTATATGTAGTAGATGATCTAGGATATAAAGTTTAGCATATGCATGAAGATAAAATCATTAGTTATTGTGAAATATAAACCTTTTATTCACAGTCTAAATGAAGATGAATATACCATTAGTAAGATTGTAGCACAAAATTTTAGTGGATTTATCTTGATTGAAGGAAATGATAAAGTGTCTTGAATGGGACTAACTCGGGATAATTTTTAATACTAACACATAAAATAATTAATGCCTCGTGATTTTTCTGGATATTATTACTCTTAATCTAAAAATAATAATGAAAAATGTGCATTTGTTAATGGTTGTTTTAATTCATAAAGAGTAAGATTTCTAAATAGATTAATAAGCTCAATGATTAGATAATTATATCAACTGTATGGTGAATAATAATTATTGTTGAAATCCATATATTATTAAAAGAATTGATGATACCCTCTTGAGTATACTTATAAGTTTTAATTATATCAAATCTTACAGGTGAATTTATAATCCGACTTATCAAATAAGTTCAGAAAAAAGTCTCGAGAAAATCATAAGATATTGATTAAATAAAATTATCAGTAATTTAATTTAATCGATGTGTATCTATGATCTTGAAATATGGAGATAAATAAATATTAAATAATAAATGGTTTGAATTGTATTTCAAATAAGTGAGGAAGTATAATTATAATTCTATAGTTGAGTGAATTATAAATAATATAAATGAAATCATTTATTTTATATTGGAATCCCAAAATCTTATGTAAACTTTTAGGTCCCTACAATTGCCTTAACTAGTTTCATGAGTCATACGGAAGAAAATCGAAAGCATCGGACAAATTATTTTTCAAAACAAATCACAAAGGTTAGTAATCAAATCCATTCTAATATCATCTTCAAGCAAACTGATTAAATCGCAAATGCAAAATCATAGTGTTATGAAGATCTACATCCAACAAAAACTACATGTATAGATATTTTCTAAAACACACACATATATATATAATTCTATGTGTATAAATGTTTTCAAAATTATATATATATAACCCTATATATAATCGTGTGTGTGTGTGTGTGTGTGTGTGTACAAACACACACACACACACACACACACACACAAACTACAACAACATTATAATCCAATTGACAAAAAGGATGGATACTCTTGCATTGTGGTTAAGTTCAATCCTAGGGAATACCTGCAATACACCTCAAGATATCTATTGATGATAAAGTACCCCAATGGGCTTATAACTTGTAATAAACAGATTATAAGGTTATAACTCATTATATATATAACATCTTAAATGCATTATAATCTCGCTATAAGTAAGTTTATAATGTTTACACACACACACACACACACACACACACACACACTTATACATATTTAAAATGCCGAGTTTATATTGTTTGCCATGTTTACATATAAATAACATTATTATATTTATAATGATGAGTTATAATGAGTTAATAATTTATAACTTTATAAACATTCATAAACATATAACTTTTTTATAATGAGTTATAACTTCTACGTTTATATATAATATTATACTTATACTTCTAATAAATGTATTTATAACATACATACATACATACACATATATATATATGTGTGTGTGTGTTACTTGTTTATAAATTATAAATGAGTTATACATTGTTTATAAGTTATAACTCATATTTAACACATAACAATATTTTTGAAATAATACTTCATAAAACTTATTTTGAACGTATCAAAATATAAATATTTTATATACAAATAGTATGATAATCTGATTAGTAATGGGAAAAGATTGTCCAATATTAGAAGATACGATTTTAATTCTAAATGATGCCAAATACATGCCCCAAGGTGTTTTTATCAAATATATTAATCATACTATTAGGAAAAGAGGCTTACATGCATCTGCTCTATAGCCCCAAGGCTTATATATAATTAAGAATCAAGGAATAATGGGAGATGATTTGAGTGCGCAGAGAGAGGATAAAAAAGTGAGATTTGTGTTTTTATTTATTAAAACAAAAGTAATTAAAAAAAAGAAACTTTATTTTTCAAAATAAGAAAAAAATACACTAAATTCAAAAATAATTAAGTTTTAAAACACTAAAATGAATCAGTCCAATTTTTCTCCTCGAATATTTCATTCAAATTCATAAATCACTATTTAATATTCGGAAATAAGTTTTATAATTTGGAAAACCATTTTCTCGCTTACATAATATTTAATAAAACGAGCTTTGAGAATTTGGGGTTTTTAAACCAAAGTCATTCATCACTTAAAATAACCCTTAACTATCCGAATACACACAACAAATCACTAGATTGGGGATATATAAATATATATAGCGATAATATATTAATATTATTATATATAAACATTTGTATATATAAGTAAACATATTTATATAAATATACACGAACATATATAAAAATACTTAATAATAATATATATTTATATATGTTTTTGTAATATATATATATATATATATCTATACCTATATACATATATTAATATATATATCTATATATCTCATGTGTGTCATACTCCTTTGTAGAGAGGAATATGTTGCACAATGTAGTGGTGTCAAACGGGCCGGGCCAGTCGGGTCGCCCCATTTTTTAGAGCACGGCCGTCCTTTCGTGCCTGGCCGACCTGGTCGGGTCAAACCAGGCCGTACGGGTTAGGTTAAATTTTTTTAAAAAAAATATTTAGAGTTTTATATTTTAGTTTAATTAAAAAATATATTAAATAATATATAGAATTATAAATAATGTATAATATTATATATCTATAATATAAAAATTGTTAAAATTTATTAAAATTACAAAATTAAAATTTTTTTTATAATGTAATATAAAATTAGTATAAAATTTATTAGAATTATATAATAGAATTATAAATTTTTAAATGAAAAATTAAAACAAAAAAATAAATAAATCAATAAATTATGTTAAAAAAATTAAAAAGTAAAAAAAACATAAGCAAACCAAATGAAAAATGACCAATCAGCCATTAGATACCGAAGGTCTGAACCAAACAAATTAAAGTTTCAACATAACGTATAAATAAAGCGTATAATCGATAAACAACAAAACATCGAAATCAAGAAACAGTAGATCATCATCAATCATCAATCGGCATATCATGAGTATCATCAGCCGTAACATCAATATCATATCATATGGATCATCATCATCAGCAATCAACTCCTACGCTATCGTAGTGGATGCGGCTGCAGTCCCTGTTCTAGTCCCAGCTCAAGCACGATCATGGATGTTAAACCTCGAATCCTCCCAATCCTTCAAACAAGCCAAGGCCTCAACAATATCTTGACGTAATCTCGATCTCCTATCCGAAATCACGTTCACTGCAACAGAAAAAGCAGACTTCGGTGCTATGCTCGACACCGGAGGAGTCAGTAGATCCTGTGTCATCCTAGATAGCACATGAAATGTGGACTCATATGATTTCCACCACTATAATATATCAAGATTCTTAGTATCAGAATGTGATAGGATTGAGCAGTAATCAGTATCTAAGTACCGAGAAAGCTCGCTCCTATGTGATGGTCCATACCTATGTTTCCCCCTCGCTAGCTGAATGGAAAAATCGTCATCTCCGAAGAAGATATCAATGTCCGTAATCACAGTCTCACTACTACCACCATCATACATAGTATCGTAGTATGTAAACAGGTCAGTCAACTTCTTATGAATGAACCCTTCAGGTGGCTCTTCCAGGTTCATGCACGAGGAAATGTAAGTCATGATGTTTTGTACCCCTTCCACCTTAACCCTATGGTCCATGCATGCAGCGAGGCAATAAAGAGATGGAACGGTGGACCAGTACTTCAAGTACTTGGTTTCCATCTCTGCAACCATATGGCTAAGTGTCGGGTCAGCTCGGTACTTCCTAAACATGCTACTAATGTTGCATATGCACCAGAGTGCAATACAAGTGGTGGGCGTATAAACTGACGAATACATGTTCGTCGTGTCATAAAATATCTCCAGGAATCTCATAAATGAAATTCCTGAAGCCCAGTCAGTGTTGTCAATAATAAGTTTGTCACTCTTACTATTGACGTAGTCAGATATCGCGTGTTCATATCCAACACATGATTCCAACATCAGATACGTGTAATTCCAACGATGTCTCACATTCCATTGGAATTTCTTCTTCTTAAGATTTGCAGAAAAATAGAGACTTCCAAACTCTTGTTATCTGCGAGGAGTGCGAATATATTTTAGTGTATTACGTATATTATCCAACGCGGGGGAACACCTTCATACCTGCTTGAACAATCAGGTTAATCACGTGACACATGCATCCGACATGAAAAATCTCTCCTAATGTTGCGTCTCTAATATTCCTAACAAACATGTTAATCGCTACTCCATTATTAGATGCATTATTGAATGTAACACTAAAAATTTTATTTTGAATTTTATATTCCCTAGAGATTTTCATCATAAGCTCAAAAATGGCCGGGCCATCATGAGGATGAAGAATCTCAGAGAATCCTAAAATTTTTTTATTCATAGTCCAGTTAGAATCTACATAGTGACTGGTGAGACATGCATAAGACGATTCATCGTGACTTGTCCAGATATCGGATGTCACGGACACTACTCCACTATATGCCATAAATTTATTAATTATTTTTTGTTTTTCTAACTTATACAATATTAGTATGTCATTCCTAGATATGGACCTAGGAATCCTACGATAAGCAGGCTGAAAATATGTCTACATTATGTGCACTACCCTTGGATCTTCCATACCCATCAATATGATAAATCTGGTCATGTCATCCCTACCCAACTCGATGGAGTATATGAAGGGAGTAAATTTTGAGACTGAAATTGATCAAATCTCAAAAAATGCAGTGCCATGTTTGGTTTGCCTTGGATCTAATGGACCATATTTTTTGGTGCATAATTCGGCATGCCTTTTAAGATGCTCAGTCCCAAACGAACTCTTACATATTAAAATTCTCATATAATATTTGCACTGTGTCATTTCTTCTTCCTCATCCCTAATATTTTTATTTTATTTTATTATATTAAAATGAGTCCAAATTACAGAAGTCCTAGTTTTTTGTTTTTTAGAAATTTGGGTTGAGACGACTGGAGAAACCAAAGTTTCAGCAGCCTCAGACTTATGTGTAAGATTTTCATTTTCTAAATTTAAATATGTTTCATTAGTATTTGTCATTTTTTAGGTTTTTTGTTGAACAAGATACTTATTTAGAGACTAGATGATAGATTTTAGATTTTACTATTTTAGGATTAGAGAGAGAGAGAAAAAGTAAAAAAAAACTTAAAATAAATTACTCAATAAAGCAGTCAAGTCGTCACGCGCACGATGCGCAACAGTCTAGCTCGAAATTCGAAACCCGAGTTAAGATTCCCAAAAGCAAAGCCAATGACGAAATCTCGACTTCCCGAGTCCCAAGAGAGATGAGAAAGAGTTTTGAGAGAGAGAAAATGTTAGATTTGAGAGAATAAATATTTATGAAAAACATAAATGTTATAGAGAGGGGAAAATGATTTTTATAGATTAAAAAAATAATTTTTTTTTTAAAAAAGTCATTTTTTTATTTTTATTTTTTTTGATTTTTTTAATATTTTTGGGGGCAGAATCATGAGGTCCGTCAGATTAGCCTCCTATAACATTTTAAATTTTTTTCTTTGCCCGCTGTGGGAGGGGGAATTGAGTCGCATCGGGGGGGGGACCGCGGGGCGAGTCTGATTGGACCCGACCCACAGTCTTTTTTGCAGGAAGATTGGCTTGGTCCGACTCTCGTGTCTCGAGTCACCGTGAACCCACCAGTGACCCATGACTAATGAGGGTGCGTGAAGTCGGGAGCCACTTAGTCCAAGCTAGGTCTATGGGTCTGTGGGTGCGGGACTGCGTGTGCGGGACGCCTGGGCTAGGTGTGAACAGTGACCCCGACCGTGCCTACGGGCCGTGCCACGGGCCACCAAACCGAGATGGGTCAGGAAGGGCACGAGGCCCGATTGGCCTCGGCACGACACGGTAGGGCCCGGGCCATGCCTAACCCGGGCACGGCACGGGCCCAATCACGGCCAAACCGTACCATGCCTCGTGTCGTGTCGGGTCGGCCCGACTCATTTGACACCTCTAGCACAATGTGTGAGCAGTACATATATGTTGCAAATAAGATGTCATATCATTTTACAAAAGTAATGTGACATGTCACTTTTTTTTATTTTATGTAAATTATATTAAATATTTAATTATTTTGGTGTGTGTACATACACACACACATATATATATATATATATATATGTGTGTGTGTGTGTGTGTATGTATGCATATATATATATATATATATAATCAAATAATTAATTTTATTTTAATTTATATCAATTAATAAAGTCATTTAATCAAATTAATTTACATATTTTTTACGGCATTAGATTACACTATGGAAGGACCATTGCATAAATAAGATTTTGGGCTCATAATTTATATTAATTATAATTCATACTACTATATAGTTATGATCACACTCACTGATTTATTGTAAATAACTTACATCATTTGTTATTAAGCACTTATTTACCTCTCAATGTTAAAATCACAAATACTTATCAATTGAATCAAATTATTGATAATTTAATTTAATAAATTTCATATATATTACCTTGAGAACTTTCAAATTATTGATAATCACACTATGGGAGTTGGCAATATCAAAAGTATAAGCATCCTCAAAGAGGCATTAATTAAAGTAATAATATTTATAATAACTACTATATTTTTAATTTTTATGTCAGTATAAAAAAATTATACCGCCTTGGCCTCATTCAATACACATGAGTGTATTAGTATAAAAAGTTAGAATTTTACAATTCCTCATAGTTAAGATAGATTTATTGAAATCTTTTGCAACAATATTACTAGTAAAGTATTTAATTACATTTAGATTATGAATAAAAACTTATATTCTATAAGAACTAATGACTCAGTTTCCCATACATATTTAAAACTTTACGCATCAAATCATTTACTATGTAG
The DNA here is from genome assembly GCA_029783825.1 of Sapria himalayana. Classification (NCBI taxonomy): domain Eukaryota; kingdom Viridiplantae; phylum Streptophyta; class Magnoliopsida; order Malpighiales; family Rafflesiaceae; genus Sapria; species Sapria himalayana. Next base: position 709,522 of record JAREIK010003317.1, read on the forward strand.
TATAAATGATGTAAATATATTTATTTTAACTACAATTTCAAATTATTTTCATTAAAAATAAAACTAAAATGAATCCAAACAATAATTAAAAGGAAACAGAAACAAATATGAATTTCAATATATATAGACACACACACACATATATACATATATATAATTATATATGAGTATTTTTAGATATATAAACACACACACACACACACACATATATATATACATATGTTTATATATAATTAAATTAATGTAAGTCAATATATATATATATATATATTTATTTATCCTATAATAAATAATTTGTTGTGGTTAATACTTATTTTATGTAGTGAATGACATTGGTTCAAACAATAATCTCGTTAATCTTGATTTAATGAATATCTTGTAAAAAACTAAAATGGTTCCTAAATTTTAGTGCACAAAATTGGATTAATCCATTTTAGTGCACAAAAAAGTAATTATTTTTGAGTTTGGTGTATTTTTTTTTAAATTTTTATAAATAAAATTTCTTTTTTTAATTACTTTGGTTTTGATGTACCAAGATACAAATCTCCTCCCATAAAATTTTACATATCTCATATTTGTTGTACTTTTTTTTTGATGTGCGGGAACCTCATTTTATAGAATTGGAATTTGTACCAAAACACAAATCATAGTTTACTTTTATTCAAGCTACAAGGGAATTGGGATTGAGATGATTTTCAAAGGAAGAGAAGCCTCCTTTTATAGAAAAAAAAAATCAAAAATCCCAAAAGGTTTTTTGATGTGAGCTAGGTGATGTTTCACCGAGCCCTTGTCATTACATTCTTTCACTTGAAATCTCATTTCTCACTTATCTATGCTTGATTACGTTCTTGCTAAGCCACATGAACTTCTACACTATTCAAACTTATTAGTGTTGATCTTTGCATCAACATGACATCTGATAATAAGGTCCAAACATCCATAACATACTACTGCATTTGAGATTCTTCTAATATATCTAAGAATCCTATTCATAGTACTCTAATGTTCTATGCTAGGATATGTCATGAATCGACTTACCACTCCCACTACTTGTGCAATATATTGTCCTGTACAAATCATTGCAAATATTAAATTCCCCACTACTAATGTATACGGTACTCGAGACATCTTCCTCCTCTCTTTTTTTAAGAAAGAGCACATAATTGAGGATAATTTGAAATTAACAAGAACATATATAGAAAATGACTTACTAACTTACATGTTGAAGCATAAAAAAATCTTATTAAAATAGTTTCTTGAGAAAATCAAATCTTCTTATTGTTTCTATCTCAATAAAACTGCATCCCTAAAATATTGTTTACTAGTCGCAAGTCTTTCATATCAAACTCCCTAGTCAACTACGCCTTTAATTCTTAGATTTAATATTTTTTGGGGCTTGCTAACCATATATAATTCAAGTATAATAATAAAATGATGAAATCATTTTCATTCTCAAATCTCTTGTAGTATGTACAATGGTCTGAACTAAGTCTATTATACCAAAGGCTAATGTTAAAGGAATCAAATCTCTTATGCTAACAACTCAGTGCCTATTTTATATCATATAAAATTTTCAACTTATAAACTAATTTCTCTTTACCAGTTTCAGCAAATCATTCTGTCTAGAATATATAAATTTCTTCTTTAATTTTTTTATGAAGAAATATAGTTTTAATATCTAACTATTCCAAATGTAAATCAAATGTTGCACACAGAGTCATAACTACTCTAATTGTTGTAAGACAAACCACCCAAGGGACAATCTCATTGAAGTCAATGTCTTCTTTCAGAGTATATTCCTTAACCATCAATCTTGCATGATACTATTCTACTTGATCATTATTCTCCTACTTGATCTTGTAAATCTATTTGTTACCAATGGCTTTTCTTCCTGATGGTAACAGTATTAACACCCAAGTCTTATTCTTTTGTAGAGTTTTGATTTATTCCTCCATTTCTATCATCAAAAAAGATGCATCGGAACTATTTGAAGCTTCCTGAAATGTTAAAGGTTCTCTATCATCTATTAGAAGACAATATGCAATATTACTCTTTATAACATACTCTGAGTGCCAAGCTGGTGGTCTTCTATCATGTGTTGCCTAACTAAATTCTAGAACCTCAGACTCGACTTGCTCTTGTACTTTATGCTCTGATTCTTCATCCATAAATATTGAAACAATTTGTCCTTGATTATTTTATACTTGTACAGTGGTGGTTTCTATAGCTTCTTTTAATGTGCTATCACTATCATTAATTATTTATATTTGATTTTATACAAAGATTACATCATTGCTAATAATTATCTTGTGGGTATTAGATCCCATAGGTGATACCTTTTTAATCCTTTAGTATACCTTAAGAATATAGGACATCCAAATAAGTGTAAAGTAAAATAATCTAATGGCTTACTAGTTCACATCTCCATCAACTTCTTAGAATCAATCATAATTAATGCCAACCAATTATCACATAACATACAATAATATTGCTTCCACCAAAAAAGAATTTTATAGATTTGTAGTTATCAATATTACTCTTATCCATTATGCAAGACATCAATTCAACCATTCTGCTACTCCATTTTATTGTGGTATGTTTGTGACTGTAAATTATTATTTGATACCTTCTTGCTTACAAAGAGCAAGAAACTCGTCATTCCATATACTCTATTCCATTATCTATCTGAAAACACTTAATCCTTTTCCCATATTCAAGTTCTACCCATGCTTTGAAATCTTTAAAAATTGAAAATACATTTAATTTCTTCTTGATTGGATACACCCAACATCTGCTTGAGTAATCATCAATATAAGATACAAAATATTTTGCTTCTCCTTGGAACTGACTCTCATATATCATAATGTATCAAGTCTATAATATATTTACTTCGTATAATTGATCTACTAAATATTAATTTATTCTACTTACTTGTAACACAATGTTTACAAAAAGGTAAATTTACATATTTAGGTCCTGAAAGTAGCTTTTTTTAGAGAGAATCTTCAAACCTTATTTTGATATGTAGCCTAGTTTGAGATACCACATCATCATTGATTCTTCTAATTTGCTAATTGATGCAATTGATGCATCAGCTTCCTGTATTGTTTCTCCTTTAAGCATGAATAAATTTATCATGATCTTTTCTCTCTTGATGATCACAAGTATACATCTCATAATCTTTATCATCACATTCTCAATTTAGATTTTAAACCCAAGACAATCTATTTGTCCCATAGACAATTCATTTTTCTTTAAGTCCATCATGTACCATACCTTTTGAATAGTACAAGTCATACTTTCAAATATTTTTATTTTAAAAGTATCAATACCAACAATCTTTAAAGTATGATAATCACCCATGTGAACAGAACCTCCCGAGATTGGTTAATATTTGTGAAACCAATCTTTTTGAGATGTCATGTGCCACAAAATTTCTAAGTCTAACAACCACACATCACCAAACTACTTTCTATTTTTAACTATTATCGTCACCTTATTATATAAAGTGTTGTCATCATCATTGATATTTGCAACATTTCCTTGAGTTTTTGATAACTCATCATCTCACTCTTTTTCTTATACCAGCAATCTCTTTTCAAGTTTCATTTCTTACCATAGTTATAGCACATAATATTTTTCTTACTTCTTGATTTTGATATACCATAATTTTGATTCCCACATAGATCATGCTCTATTGATCTCCCTCATATCACCTTCAAGGCTTCTATTTGCTGTGTATTTTTGTATTGCATATCTATTTTCCGTATTTTGTGCATCTATTTTCTTTTTCTAAGATGGCAAAGACAATATCATTAAAGATTAGATTGTCTATTAAAACATCATTAATCATATTGATAACGAGTTGATCATATGAATGAGGTAGACTTGTAAGTAAAATTTAAGCACGTTCAACTTCTTTTATTTTATGACCCAACATAGAAAGTTGAAAAAATATAATATTCAAAGTGTTGATATGATTAGTTACCATAATAGATTCTATTATTTGAAGAGTATTAAGTCTTTTCTTTAAGAATATCTTGTTATGAAGTGACTTCACCTCATTTAATCTTGTGAGAGTATCTCAAATTTGTTTTAGTGTATTCTTTTATGTCACGCTCGATAATACTCTATCAGCTAATGTCAAATACAAATCGATAATAATATTACCATCCATCTCATTTCATTTATCTTCAGGAATCCTTGTGAGTATTTTTCTAATTGTATTTAAGCAATTTTTCTTCCTCAAAATTACCTTAATTTTCATTTTTCATTATGAAAAATTACTCTTTTTGAATTTTTTTTTATTTCATTCTTATCATTTATTGTTAATTTTATAGTGAATATTAATCGAGAATAAGAATAACTATTTGTGTTGATATACTAAAAAAGTTCATAGAAAAATGATAGAGGTGAAATATCCTCTTAAAAACCACGGACATTAAGACTCTCATCGCTCTTTTAACAGAACTTTACTAGATTTGTATTAACTACAAAAGTTATTATCTAAACTTTATCATCGATAACACTGTTATAAAAATTAAACCGACAATAATAATTTTAAAATAGAGAATTCAACCCCTAAGATAATAAAATAAAAAATATAATAAGAAAATAGAGAATTGAGGTTATGATTTTCAAATGATATAAAACCTCCTTTTATAAAATAAAAATCAAAAATTCCAAAGTAATTTATAATGTGGACTAGATGATGTTTCAGCTAACTATTGACGTTATAGTTTTGATGTACTAAAATATAAATATCTCATAAAAAATATAAATATCTCAAATTTGTTATATATTTTTTTGTTATTAAAAATATCATTTTTTTCAATTACTTTGGTTTTTATAAACAAGAACACAAAATTTATACAAAAAAAAAAACCTATATATCTTAGTTTTGTGGTACTTTTTTTCTAAATTTTAAAAATAAGATTGTTTTTTTTTTTTTTGTAAATATTTTATGTTCGAATAATTTACCCGACCTCGCAGTTGGCAACGCACCTGGTTTGCTAGCTTGCATGGCAAATACCAATTTTTTTGAATTATGAAACAACCATTTATTCGTGTTCGAAGCAAGTATAAATAAACTGGGCAACGCCAACAATCTCTCTCTCTCAATCTGTCTCAAGCTACCCATTAAAAATAATGGCGGAAGAAGGAAGATCACCAACTACAGACGATGAATATTTTGAGGAAGTTCCTAGCACACCAGAAAGGACGGAGGAAGAAGACACGCCACCTTCTACGGATGATGTTTATTATGAGACAACTAACGGCATACTAGAAATAATGGTCGAAGAAAACATGTCGCCTCTGACAGATGAAGATGATTTTGACTGGGCAACATCAGCGCTGATGAACACTTTGGAGCTTCCCCGACAAGAACCATCATCTGGCAAAGAACCGTATAAAGAATCGTCGCACCCCGAATCAAGTTATTTACGCAGACGCGTGACCGTCTCTCCCAGAGAAGAAGAGCAGGCTGCGGAATCCATCGAAGCTCGTCATCCAGCAACTGATGAGCAGAACTCAAGGCCCCACTCCCATGGCGGTTCTTCGCGAATGAGGCCATACGTCGAGAGATTAATGAACGACGTCAGCACCCAGATTGGCCTGCTCAGAGGCATTCTTCACTATCGCCAGGTCCACGACAGATCACCCATTCGAAAAAATCGCCTCTCCCGTGACTTCATCAAGGAGTGGCTACAGGTCGACGTTCCTGAGGAAGATGCTCTTGTGAGAGCAGTCGGAGATCTCACCACGAAATACATCAAGATAGCGAACGAGATTGGCAATGGCGTGATTTCGTTGCCTCCGCTTGAAAAAGAAGTCTTCTTTCTCATTCATTTCTTGATTGGTGGTTCCGGAAAGGATTTTTTCTGCTAACTTGTTCCTTGGATTTCTTTCGAGCGTATGATTTTATGAGATGCATGCTTTTTTATTTGATCGAGAGCTAAGTTGATTGGAATGTAACTTTTACATTTTTAAATTGTGTTTGTGATTTTAGTAATTAATTTTAAAAATAATTTTGTTTTTAAAAATTAAATAAAATATTCCAACCTCAAAAAATATTAATTTTTTTAAAAATTTAAAAAATTTAAACTCAAATTTAAAAAATTTAAATTTTAACTCAAATTTAAAAAATTTTATTTTAAAAAATTTAAATTTAAAAAATTTAAAAAAAATTAATGAAATATTTAAACTCAAATTTGCCCCGATATATTTTAAAAAATTTAAATATCGATTTTCAAATTTTAGAAATTGATTTTTGAGTTCGAAACTGGTTACAAATTTTAAATAAAACACATATTATTATTATATATATCTAGGTTCGAACCTACACACACACACACACATATATATATATACATATATAATAATAATATATTTGGATATGTTTATATAATTTATATATACGTTATGTATTTACATAGATTTGATATAATTCTATAGTAAAATTTTCATAAATTAATATTATTGGGATCATGATACTTTATTATTTAACATGAGATAGTAATTAATTGATAAATTAATATTCATCAATTTATAAAATATTTATGAAATTCAGAGAAGTTGAATTTTGATTAGATAAATCATAAACTTAACTAGATTACGAGCTAGTTTATGTGTCATATTTATTGAATTAAAATAAAAAATAAATTCATTTTATTAATTATTATCAAGAATAATGAATTCTATTTAATTATTAAGAAATAATGAACATCGTTTATATATAAAAAATGATATAATGAATATTAATTAATAAGTTTAACCTCCGTAATAGTTGAGTTTCTCGCCATTATGACAAGCTCTATGTTCAATCTAGTGGTAGTCTAATAAAGATAGTCGAAATGTGTTTAAATCATCACTAATGTATTGAATCTCATAAGAACTACAAAGTTAAATATACTTAATTCACTATTATTTTAGTATAATTCATGCTCTCTCATTTAAAATAAAAAAAATAATTTTTTTTTTAAATTTTTTGGTATCATTTCTTTTTATTCTGATTCTTTTTTGATAAACTATAAATATAAATATAAATATATAAATATATAAATAAATTAATAAATATAAATATAATATATATATATATATATATATATATATATATATCTCTCTCTCTCTCTCTCTCTATTGCATCATATTTACCGAGGTTATTTAGCAATTAAGATTTTAGTGTCACAAGTGGCTAATTCATACAAATAGCTAGTCATCCACACAAATGTATACGGGTTTATGCAGCTTATAGTCAATGCTTATGATTTTTAATGAAATATTTGCTCGATCTTAACTAACCCCAGCTTGAGTAATAAGAAGGAAATTTACTATTTTACCCCTCACAATAGTCGGCGGCCATTTTACTTAGTTTCATTATTCTTTATTAAAATTTACCACATGACCTATACTATCCATCATTCATGTGGACACCAAGTTTATTCTTTATTTTAATATTTGGGATACATCGAACATCTCTGAGAAGCAATCGATATTCTATATTTGTATTCATACTACAGGTGTCAACTGGGCCGGCCCGGCCCGGCCCGACACGAGGCACAGCACGGTTCAGCCGTGCCTGAGCCGGCCCGGCACGAAAAAATTCTGTGCCCGGGCCCATGCCGTGCCCTGGTTAGGCGCGTGCCGGGCTCGGCTATTTTTAAATCGTGCCCGGCTGGGCACGATAGCACGAACGTGGCCTAAAAAAATGGGCCAGGCCGGGCCGTGCCGTCCCGGCCCATTTGACACCTCTAATTCATACAAACATCTTGAATGCCCATTATTCTCAATATCCTATTATTGCTCATTCTGACTAATTCATAGCCCCCGAATAAAAAATGGCACAAATCAATCAAGGTTAAAAGCGACATGCAAGGTGATACAAATGGAAAATGGGCCGGGTCGGGTAGGGCCTGCATGCAGCCGGAAATCAAATCGGGTTTTGCCCGGTTTAGGTTAGTTGGACCCATTTTAGGTTAAGTTAAAATTAAGAAATTAGGGTTGGTGCCACCGTCGCACGTCGGATGTGCCAAGCCGTCGTCCGTCGGGTATCGACGCGTCATCCCCCGTTGGGCGTCATTGCGTCGACCTTCGCTACATGTGTTATGCCCACGTGCCACGCACTCAGGCTTCGAGTGGCATGACATGCGGGCCGAAGACCTTTGGCATGACACGACATGAATAGTGAGGAGGGTCCGCTCGGCACGGGCCAAGCATGCTTGAACCATGCAAGGCTTCGGGCCGGGCTCGGGACACTCGGCCCATTTGACAACTCTACAAAGTAATTGACTTAGAGGTGTTAGACGGGACGTATCGGCTTGGCCCGGCCCATTTTTAGCCGGCCCAACCAAGCCTTCGTGACGGGCAAGGCACGGCGCGGTTACAATACTGTGCCGTGCCTAGCCCGGCACGATTTTGCAGAGGTTATCTAGGCATGGGCCCGTGGCACGGATCCCTCGGATTCTGCTTGGTCTGGCTGAACCCCTAATATAAAAAAAATTAGGGTTTCGGCGCGCGCCGTCGTGCCGCCGCCTCGTCATAAACCATAATTTTTAAAAAAATTTAGTTTCTTGTCTCATACCAGGATACCTTACCAACAGTCCACGGTACCATGCCAGGTCAGGCACGACATGAGGCCCAGGTGGCCTCGGCACGGCACGGCACTAGCCCGGGCACGGCCAAATCGTGCCATGTCTCGTGACGGGCCGGCCCGGCCCGGCCCGGTTGACACCTCAAGATTGACTTAAAGTATAATTTATTTCGCTTGGATTCATCCATACTTTTTAACTTTAAATCATTGAGAATATGTTCAAATAATTAACTCATCATTCAAATTAATTCAAATAAGTCACCCATAGTATAATTTACGGTCTAGCCCACAAGGGCCATAGACCATATTATATAATGAAATCCAACATGGTTAACATGAAATTGAATCAATTTATTTGAAGGCACTAATAATATTTTATAAAAAAAAATTATCTTTTATCTAGAATTTATTTAAAAAAAACAAATTTCAACTTCTATTACATTTTGTATTTAATATAATATCCATTACATTATAGTATGTTTTAAATAATTATTAATTCAAGCTAATAATATATATTCATGGTATAAAAATATATGCTGCTAATTTACACACACGTCCATTTAAAGAAGTCTCGAGGAAACCTTGGCGGTGTGCCAACATACACCGTTCATTTTGTTTCAATCTAACGGCGACTTCTGTCGATCCATGTACTTGCACTCCATTGGTGGAATCTAAATACGTCTGTATGTGTCACACTCTCTCTTATATATTAACTAGAACAAAGCTTTCCCGTAATAGTTCAACTTACTCTTTGTTCGCGCATTCGCCCTCATCCCGTTGGTTGATTAAGTTCGTAACGCTTACCGATGGCAGGCAGAGGAAAAACGTTAGGATCCGGCTCGGCGAAGAAGGCGACGTCTCGAAGCAGCAAAGCCGGCTTGCAGTTTCCCGTCGGTCGCATCGCCAGATTTCTGAAAGCTGGCAAGTATGCCGAGCGCGTCGGTGCCGGTGCCCCAGTCTATCTTGCCGCTGTTCTCGAATACCTTGCCGCCGAGGTATTTTCTTTCTGTTCATAATATGTCTTCCTCATCTCTATCTTGTAGAAATTTTGTCAAATCGCCTATTTGATTCTTCTATTTTGTAAACAATTTCTTAATTGATGTTTTCGTATCGTGTTTTTGCTTTAAACTCGTCAAATCGTATTGTCAAATCGTCATATTATGAATTTAGGGTTCTTCAATTGGCTTTTTTAGATAATTTGTTGGTTTTCATCTTTTTTATTTGATGTCGTCCTGGAACCCTAATTTAAAATCGAAAGATCGCCCTGGAACCCTAATTTAAACTCGAAATTGCAGCCGATTGTTCTGCACAAATGATGGCCTGTGAATTTTCACGCAGAAGCTGATCTCGCTCTGTTATTTGTCTCAGGTTCTTGAATTAGCTGGAAATGCAGCACGTGATAATAAAAAGACTCGCATCGTGCCCCGCCATATTCAGCTAGCTGTGAGGAACGACGAGGAACTGAGCAAGCTTCTCGGTGATGTCACCATTGCTAATGGCGGCGTGATGCCTAACATTCACAATCTTCTTCTTCCGAAAAAGACTGGTGCGGGCTCCAAGTCCACTCAGGAGGAAGAGAGCTGATCTAGTAATCGTGAACCCCATCCTTTCTCTTCCTCATCTCAACTCTAGTCAGTTCAGATTGTATCTTATGTTAGTGATTTCCATGGCCTTCTCCCAGCTCCATGATCTTCCAGCATGAATCTGTCAAATTTATTTCTCTGGATTTCTTCTGATTCATATTTCTTTGCAAAATCTGCGTCGTCTTAAAATTTTCTTATCTTCTTCCAAGCCCTAATTGTCACATTTGATTTCAAAATAAGTTCTAAGCACTTTTATCATCTGACGCTTGTCGCATATTTAACACACAACGATTGCAACGACAAAACATATCGAGGAGACTCGTCACAGAGTTTGGCACCAAGTGATCTCTTCCCACGCAGTTTAGTCTCTGAACTTTAATGGCCTCTGCATCGGTTCGTCTTCTTCCCCCTACGCTTTTTCCCCCCATGTCTGCATCATATCGATGAATTCGCTCTTTCCGAACAGCTTGGTGATCACAGCGAAACAGGAATTATCTATTTGAGCGTGAAAGATCACAAACGAATTAGACCGGCAAATTCGCTTGTTTAGATCGAGAATTGATTAATTTTTTTTTTGTTTTCGACACAATTAGAACGAGATTGTTAAACAAGGGGATCCAGAAAATTACAGGATCAATTACAATTTATGGCGAACAAGCATCATAGATCCATAAAGTCGAAGAAGGGACCAGCATCAATAGTTTCCTGAATCAAGAAGGGAATTAAATGTCTGAACTCGTCCAGCCCTTCCGTTTCCCAGAGATCGATCGGTTTCCTGAACAATGTTTTGAACGTGATATCCTCTGTTTCTTTATCTTCATTTTCATTACTCCGCACTTCCTCGATGGATTCTTCTTCTTCCTCCTCCTCCTCCATGGAACAAGCTTCATCCATCACCTCGAGCTCTTGAATCTCGTGCATCACCTCCTTAATCTCATCGGATGGTTCGCTGCGACGAGGCGAAGACGAATTCACAGTAGTTTCCATATTTTCTGCAGTATATCAGATGGAGAAGATTTGTTGAAATTAAGATGAGAAACCGATCCTTTATAGGTTGAGGTCGATCGAGGTGAAATCGCAAAGATGTGCGTTGAATTCGTCAGATAAGTGCCGTTGATTTCTTTCCGCCGGGATGACGCCATGACCATGATAATTCCGGCCAGGTTGTGCCGTTTTTAGTGGCTTATTATTGAACGGATCGCGGCCATTAACATCGGGAGAAAGCCATGCTCGGTAGTTCGTTCCTCGTGACTTCCGTTTCCGAAGCCCTGCCATGAGTTACTCTCAGGAAAACAGCCAAGGTTCTTGGGACATTCTTAACTTACGAAAGAGACAACTGGAACCCCATTATGAACCCTTAATTTCGGAAGACTATTCGATTTCCATTAAAATGCAAATCTTTTTTTTTTCTTTTTAATGAAATATGAAAATTTTCATTATTTAAAAAAAAATTTGTCGTGTTTACAATCTTTTATTAATATTAATATTTCATATGTGTGCTTTACGTAATGAAAATGTGATTATATTTCAGTAATTTAAAATTATTATATCAAATTATCAAATAAACTTAATTCTGACCAAATTTTCGAAAAAAAAATTATTTAATTAATTTAGAAATTGTTATTACAAACCTAGAAAGTATTTGTATGAAATAGTTAACTATATGTTTATATACACACACACACACACACACACACACACATACATATAAATACACACTCACATACACATAGATATGAAGACAAAGATATACATACATATATATACATTTATATATATATATATGTACTTATGTCTGTGCATCTTTGTGTGTGTATATGTGTGCATATGTATGTGTTTATATAAATATGTGTGTGTGTGTGTGTAGACATGAACATATATAATCACACCCAAACACATATGATGCACACATACGCCTACACAATTCCACCCACACATATTCCTTATATTGATTATATACATGCGCTCACACACACACACATTCCTTATATTGATTATATACATGCGCTCACACACACACACATTCATTGGATAGATTACATACATTCTCACACGCATGCACACAAAAAGTCTTTGTCTAGATTACATACATTTATACACACATTCTTTGGCTAGATCACATATATATGCGGGCGCGTGTGCGCAGCATTCATATTCCTTGGCTAGATCACATATATTTGTGTGCGCGCGCATACACACACACAACATACATGTTCCTTGGCTAGACCATATATATTCGTATGCGCGTGCGCGTACACACACACATACACACACATTCCTTGGCTATACTACATATATTCGCGGGCAAACATACATACATATTATTTGGCTAGATTACATATATATTCACACACACACACACACACACACAATCTTTGGCTAGATTACATACATTCACACACACACACACACATGTATATATATTCCTTGGCTAGATTACACCCTTATATATATATATTCCTTGGCTAGATTACACCCATGTATATATATATATATTCCTTTGTTAGATTACACACATGATTGACACACACACACACATAAACATTCCTTGGATAGATTAAATACATTTGCACAAAACACACACACACACCGACAAAAATCTACCCACACACTCACACACATTCCATGGATAGATTACATACATCTAGGCACGGACAAATTCCTTGGCTAGATTACATAATACATACATGCACGCGCGCGCGCAGACATATATATTTTCTTGGCTAGATTACATATATTCACACACACACACACGAACACATATATATTCTTTGGTTAGATTACATAGATGATATACATATGCACTTCCATAAACTTGCCCACACACATGACACACACACACACCTACCCAAACACATATTCATTGAATTATATATATTTGTGCACATGCACACACACACACACACACACTCATTGGAAAGATTGCTTACATTCACACACACATATTCGCATTTGATAGATTACATGCTCACACACATACCTACACAAACCCACCCACACATATATTGCTTGAATATATTAGATACATCCACACAAACACACACATATGTATGTGTGTGTGTGTGTGTGTGTGTGTGTATTACTAGGCTAGATTACACACACAAATATATTCCTACGTTAGATTACACGCATGCACACACACACACACATATTCCTATTATAAATTCACACACACACACACACACACACATTCCTTGGATAGATTACATACATTCATACATACACATCTACAAAAACCCACCCCCAAATATATTCCTTGGATACATCCACACACACGTGTGTGTTTGTGGGTATGTCTTTTCTCGGCTAGATTACATACATTCATACATACACATCTACAAAAACCCACCCCCAAATATATTCCTTGGATACATCCACACACACGTGTGTGTTTGTGGGTATGTCTTTTCTCGGCTAGATTACATACATTCATACATACACATCTACAAAAACCCACCCCCAAATATATTCCTTGGATACATCCACACACACGTGTGTGTTTGTAGGTATGTCTTTTCTCGGCTAGATTACATACATTCAAATACACACACACACACACAAACACATGTATATATATGTTCCTTGGCTAGAATACACACACACACACACACACATAAATATTGCTAATAAATTTATACACACACATCAAGGAATCAACAATATATGCACCTGTAAATAAATTCAATACGTACTAAAACTAACAAATTATTGATTCTCATCAAAAAAGTGAAGAAATGGGTTCTCTCGTCATGGAGGAAAATTAACTCTCATCATAAGGATCAGCATCGGAACTAGAGCTAGAATCACGCCTCTGGTGCTCAACCAGAGAGGGGAAGGGATGGGAATGGAGGAGACGAGGAGAGGGAGACGATGAGGAAATAGACGACTCGTTCTTGTGCATCTTAATATGCTTCTTCTGTGTTTCTCTAACCTCTCTGCAGACTTTATCCAAGATCAGCAAAAAATCTCGAACAATGAGAAAAAGGCGCAGCCCCTCGTCCCTGCCAGAATTACCATGGAAGTAGTTGCCAGTGCTCTTCACGAGAGCCGTGATCCTCTTTTCTTCTTCCGCCAGCCAGGTGACGTCGACCTCTCCATTCTGCACGAAACTAGTCAGCGTGCGCTGGAACCCATTGTCTTCTTCGAGGCTCCCCATGTCTCTGTCGAGAAAATCTCTGGTCTTTTGCAGAGACTTGCGCAGCTTGGCGATGGTCCCCGCCAGGGAGTCCGCATCAATGGCGGCTGCCTTTTTGACGTTGGTAAGCTCGCTGCTTAAATTTGCGACTGCCTCGAGACCCAAGCTGCTTCGGTGCTGCTCGTCCACACCCACCGATCTTTCCTCGCTGATCGTCTCTCCCGCTGCGCGAGCTGCCCTGGAGCCTTCGGATCGAATAATCTCTTGAACGACGAAGTGCAGCAACGTCGTCTTCCCGTCCGTTCCCTTGACGTCCAACAACTTCAGCAGCGTGTCCAGCTTGAACGCTCGAGCACCTCCACGAAATGTCCCATCATTCATCCGGTTCCCAGTCTTAAGAACAGCTTCTAGGAGCTTGAGGAACAATCGGCTGTTCCTCAGTTCCTTGCAGGCAACCTGAAACACGACGAATTTACAAGCTCCCGCATAACTAACACGAAGCGATTTCAGTTCACGAAATGTTCTTTCTTGATTTCTTCAATTTATTGTTTTTGAAAATTTTGCCCAAAACAGTCTTCGACAAAAGTTTTTTGATTCAAAATCCAAATATGACGGAAAACAGGTAGTGTGTATCTATACCCAATAAAAAATTGGGTAAAGATAGGCTCTTTATGAGCTATTGGTACAAATATGCCTCGAGTTGAGATTGATAAATAAATAATTGTTGATACATAACTATTAGTACAAATATACCGATGTGCAGGTGCCCCATATTTAATTTAATTTATTTTATAAAATACCTAATATTTATAAATAAAATAATTTTTATTTTTAATTTTATTTTTTATATCATGTCGTATCCTAGTCATATTAGTATCCTAATTTTTTAAAATTTTTCATGTCCCCGTATCACGACGTGTCGTATCCCCGTGTCCGTGTCTGTGCTTCTTAGCTTATAGTTGCCAGTGATTTTTGGTCTCAGATCCGTGCTGGCCCAGCACAAAATAGCAACCATGTTGGGTCAGGCACAGTAGCCACGTTGAGCGACCTAAAACTGGGCCATGCCGTGCCAGGCAGACCCATTTGACACCTCTAGATTCAAAACTCACAAGAGACCTCTTATATATATATATATATATCAATAATTAACCAACTAGTGATTCACTTTTTACAAAGTCATCATCATTCATTGGATAAACTAAAAATTTTGGAACTAAATATCAAAAGAATGATATCTATTGATTGTGAGACATATAGGCAAGAAAGAATATATGAAGACTTGCAATCCGACACATTAGAAGGATATTAAGAATAACTTATTTTATCTGATTCATTCAAATATTTCAGTAACATGCAAAACAATCACATATAATGACTTGAGATATTTTATTATTTTTATTGATTATTATGCTTAATTTATATTATTTTCTTTCACAGAAGATAATTTTTTTTTTTTTAAATTTCATAAAATATTATGAAAAAAAAAAAAATATTAATTCAAATGTAACATTAAAATGTTAAGAAGACTGTGACATTATTACTTCATAATAAACAGTATTAACCACTAACTTCCTATTAAACTAAATATTATCTTTTATTTTATCAAGTCATATCACATTTCGATATGTATGCCCAGGGAAACAAGCATTTTATCTTCCACTTAAGATTTTTGAGCATACTTATTTTGTTCAAGATCATTCTTCAAGTATTAAGAAGATGATTATATGTGTCATAAGTGGACATTCCTTTGGTATTTTAGTACTTAGAAGAAACATGTGTATTATTAATCAAATACTAGGGAGATTATTATGACAAACGACATGATGTTTTGTGAGAGCAAATCTTCTTTAATGATTCAATCCAAAATAATGTACTTAAGACGACATGATACTTATAAGCTCTTTTTTTGTGTCTAAAATCATTATTTCTCACGTAAAAGTAATTACTGATATAATTAGCACAACTAATTTTGAAGAAAATAGTGCTATTTCACCTAAGAAGATAGCTAAATAGATAAGTCTAATATAAGGGTCTAATTTTGAAGAAGATATACTTAAGATATGAGGCTACTCAAAAGAAAGAGAAAGAGATGATGATCAGAAGATTTGATCTCAATTTAAAGAAGTATACAAGATGAGAAAATCCAATCTTTCCCATACGAGTATTATGTCGCATCAAATAATTCAATTCGGATTAGTAGCCTGGACTAGAGGTGTCAAACGGGCCGGCCCGGCCCGGCCCGTTTTTTTAGGGCCCGGCACGGTTTAAAACCATCCGAGCACGAACAACAACCCATGTTAGATAAACTAAGCGTGATTACATTTAGTTATACATGAGAACTCATTATAGAACGTATAAGGAACTTATAGGTATGATCCAAGAGAAAGATTAATCAGCTCGAGACTAGATTGGCAGTAATGACATTTATGCAAATTGGTGATGTTGACTACTAGGGCACTTATCTCTCATGACCAAAATAGTCACATTTAATTTTACGAGAATTCATTGCAGCGTCACAGGTGAACCATATATTAACAAGATATAAGAAATATTTTCCTTCATGATCAGGTGAGTATGCCACAATTGACATTATTTCTACAATCCTAATCTTAGAATAAAGATTTGGGATGCCTAAATTATTTCTTTGTATTGAGATCAAACATTCAGGAGATTCAACTATTATTCTTAGTAGATATGTGTTTTTGATATTTTATCTGACTTTGGTATGTCGAGATATATAAATATTAACTCGCCACTTGATTCAGAAATAGGCTGATCTATATATGTAAGTTCATTAGTTGATTCTATCATATATAAAATAATCACAAAAAAAAAAAAAAAAAAAACTAAAATAAATAATAATGAAAGTTCTAGGCCAGAAGATCATTAAAGATGATAAGTATGGCTGGAGAGAAATATACTACCTCAGTTAATCACAAAATGATAGTCCGATACCATGAACGAATTTGTTCTGAAATGATGATCTAATATGATAAAGTAAAATTTAATTCATTTGTAAAATCAATTTTATTGCACTAATGGCTTCTTGGTTATAACTGACAGTCACAGGAAAGCTCATCCATCCAGTTATTTATCATTGATAGCTTCCATGCATTCTGAAATGTTAAAAAGACATCATTAAGCTTCTCCAAAGGGTACTGCCAGAAAAATTTTTCCACCACAACAATAAGCTCATCAATATCATTAATTGCATGCTGATGATAAATGGACTGGATAGCACTGAAGAAGCCAAGATCCAATTATTTATCATTGAAATTTATTATTTATATTTAACTTAACTAGTTTTAAGATCTAGTTAACAAATCCTATACATAACATAACATGGCCAAATTATACACCAATCAAAAGTTCTCGAAAAAATGTTCACAAAAAACACAGTCACGAAATTTTCTTGCTATTTAGCTCTTTATTTTTAAAAAAGTGCGTGAATCATACTATAATTTCAGAATTGAGGTAATATTAGGATTCTAATTAACCTCAAAGTATAACAAGGAGAAGATTAACAATTATATTCTATAAAAGTATGAGATTAATTATTTTATGATCCAATACAAAAAAACACACTAATGTGGATCATTATTTCATCCAAGAGAAGATCTAAGATAATTCAATTATTATTGCCTGCGTATCTACTAACAAGCAAACTACAAACATCTTAATAAAAACTCCCAAAGAGCCACATTAATAATCTCTGAGTATTTGTCACATGGGTGCCCAACTTGAATGAGATTGACATATGAATTATTTTTTGTTTATTATTTATTTATTTTTAATATTTATGAGCACCCAATAGGTGGGATGCCTCAACCCATGCACATGGTTTATGATATATTCTAGATTAATTTTTTAAAATTAATAAAATTTATTTTTATCTTCTCCTCTCTCTCCACTTAATAAACCTTACCAAACCCTAGATTTTTCGATTAGAACTTCAACAATGTGATATTAGATAATATAAAGGAATAATAGACTCATTGAGATGGTTTTGTACTCTTAAATTATATAAAAATAAAGAAATAAAAATATAACTCTCTAGAGATCAAAAATATTACTAGGAGTACAAATATAGTGATATTATCTTTCTTTTGTCCAATTGTTATCTTTCGTAGAACAATAATTAACCATATACTTGCACTTGATACTACTACCACAATTAATTTTTAGAAGAGTAGTTCAGCATCTCCTGGTATCTCATCAGATCACAATTCTATTGAAGCTACAAATAGTATGAGTAAGGTAAGAGGCATGGAATAAAAGCATCTCCTATAATATGAGGTGCTAGTCTTCCCAAGTGGAGATTAAAATTATGAAACTTGATTATCCTAATAATCTAAGATGTATACCATACGGATATGACTGCAGTATTCCTCAGTATATATTTTTTCTAGTATAAACAAGATACTCACTATCAAATTATTGATTTCTATTTTTACTTCTCATAGGTAGACTATATATAAATTAGATATGTTAACCATATTGCTTTATAATAATATTGGAGATGAAGTATATTTACTCATTCATATTTTTATCAAAATAGATCAAAAAGAAAATATGATATTAATAATATTCTTATTATCAGTGATGATTATTTAGATGTATGTTGACTAAAACTACTATTGCATATTGAGTTTGACATAAAATTTTTAGGGTGCTACATACATTTTTTGAGTGTTAATGTTACTTATTGATGAGGTATAATTTTTCTTTTTAAGAAAAATATGTGCTTTAGATATTTTAAAATACAGAAGAATCATAAAAAAGTTTAATTATCTAAAAATTATTTGACTAAATATTACTTATATTATGTTTGAGCTTTAGTGAATCATTTACTTTTTGGAGAAACTAAACTTATAAAATACCAACAATATTTTATTATGGAAATCAAGCAACTCGACTCATTATTATCAATTTAATATTTCATGAGCAGAGAAAATACATTTAATATTGACTATCATTTCACATGAAAAAAAATGTAGAATATTTCTATAACTTAAACTTACATGCCTATCAATAATTAGATTACAATTTTTATTTCTTTTAACAACATTTATATTGCCTACACATATCTTTCCTTTCTATTAGTTGAATATTTGTGACAAGAACATATTACCTTGAAATTATTGTTGTTGAGATTTATTATTTCAAATTTTTATTACACTTATTATATTGTTGTTTGTCTTATTTTAGATGATAATACCCAACTTGTAAGCATCCTCAGCCCTATATATATATATATATATATATATATATATATATATATCATAATTATTAAATCAAAATTTAAATCGAGAATCAGAATACTTAAATAGTGAATTGAGAATCAAATTAAATCGTAAATTAATTTTTTTTAATTTTTTTCCACATTAATTAATTTTTATTTCCTACAGTTAATAATTTTTTTTTATATTTTAGTTTTTATTTTTGTTATTTTTTTGGTATTTTGTTATTTTTCAGTTTAAATTCGTAATACTAAAAGTTTGAGTTACTTTTTTACACGTTAATTAATTCTTGATTTTGTCAAAATTTTTTTTTTTTGGTATTTTAGTTGTTATTTTTGTTACTATTTGAGAATTATGATCCCTTGAGAATCAGAATTAAATTAATTTTTATGAATTAATTCACAATTTTGCGATTTAGTTTTCGATTCATACATATTTTTAATTCTATTAAAGAGTCAGATCGCTTACTCCCTAAATCATGAATCAAATTATGAATCGAATCGTGAATCATATAATTTTGATAACAGTGATACATATACATATAACTTTCCTTTGTTATTATGTAAGGAGAATGAAACCTAAAATATTTATGGTGTTTCAACTCTCCTAATGTGTACAAACTAGTTTAATATCATATGAATTAAGTCATATTATACACTATGCAATACATTTATAGAATTTATATTAAAAAAAAATCAACATAGTTAGAAAAACAACATATGTATATTTAGATTTTCTTTTTTAATTAATGAAGTGCAACTCCACACCCCCACCATTTTCCCTAAGCAATGACAACACGTTCTCGACTACAAAAGTCAAAAACTGTGCAGCAAAAAGCATGGCTAAGTCAGCAAGGCAGTATCTAAGAAAAACTGGTACCTCCAAGGTTTCAAAAGACTCTTTAGCAGTTGCAACCTCTTCTTGTAGGGCACACATAAAGAGCAACGTTTCTAGTCGTTTAAAAGCAAAAGGAATCTCCAGCAATGCTTTTAGGAACCTCTCAGCAGGTCCCAGGAGAGAAATTTCGCTGCTGAACAGCCTGAGCTTCAGCTCTTCGTCTGGAGTAGGCTGCATCTTCAACAGATTTTGCAGGAATTCCAAGGGAAGTTCATGTGCTGGTTTTTGTGAGAAACCATGTTATCGACCCATTAAAATTCAAAGCCGCGCCAACTACAGCACCCAAGAATCAGAAGCTGAAACTCACCATCGGTAAGTGCATCGCGGACTTCTTCAATTGTCATGTTCAAGGCCCGCAGCAGAATAGACAGATTTTGCGCCTTTTTGGGATCAAGGATCTGAATGGGCTGGAAAGTAGGATCTGAGCTTGAAGGCTGCTTCTTCCAATCATTTTTACCTTTATTGTTATTGGCATAGCCAAATAATCTCTCTATCGTCTCCTCGTTGAATCTGAAAAATCCATCCATAATAGCATTATATGCCCACACGCACGTACGCGCGCGCGCTTATATGAACGACTCAGCATTGAAAGTACCACAAAAAACAGCTTACTGGAATGAACCCGACTTGATCTGATCCCAAACCATCGACTGATTAGGGTTATCAAGAACTTTATCCCAGAAAAATGGCTTCAACTTGGTTTTTGGAGCTTCAGCATCATCCTTTGCATCACCACCATCTTTAAATGAACCGTGGGATGAAATCTTTGGACCTGTGGGGGGCCGAGGAGCTTTGGAGCTTCCCAAGGGAGGTGGTTGTGGGCGAGGAAGGGCGCCCCTCGGTGGTGGCGGTGGTGGTGGGGGTGGTGGCGGGGGTGAACCAGGCTTAGAGCCGGTGACCGGCGGTGGTCGAAGCGGGCTGGCAGAAGCAACAGTCTTCGTTGGAGGAGGAGCAACGGAATCAGTTGGTTTTGGGGGAACAAGGTCAGTCCTTTTGGGAGCCCTAAAAGAACCAAGGACGCCTGCCCTACCAGGAGGCAGTGGTAACAGAACATTAGCATCGCAGGAAGCATCGGAAGGGGATTTGGCAACACCACCAACGGCTGCTAATGGAGTTTCATGTAGCGAAGCGCGCAGAGAATCAGAGATGATGAAGATACTACTGTTGGGAGATGAAGTCTTCATGGAACTACCCAAATCATAGGGTTTGCGCGAGGAACCTGAAGGTGCACCAGAGATTCTAACATTGGGTCCGCATCAAGCAATCAAGTTATGGCGAGAACAAGGAGAAGAACATGTACCAGAAGAATAGTCACTCAAGCTTAGGCTGAGGAGTGGCTTCTCATCGGTGGGCCTGCCTCCATGCCTTCTCCAACAAAGCTTCATGCAGCACAGAAACAGCAGTGAGGCAAAGAGGAGCGTGGCTGCAGCAGTTGCAACCACAGCAATGACAATTGGCCTCCTGCTGCTTCTGCTATCATCTTTTCGTGGAAGAGATGCTTCAGAAAAGTGGCCTGCTGAATGAGGGTAAGTTGCCGGCGGTGGCGCCTCGCTGCCTACTTGAGGATGAAAGAAACGAGTAATTGAAGAGATTGGCGACGTGGCAGGATTCAAAGCAGCAGCAATTGGTGATGGAGCCACTTCTGGGGATGGTGTTGGAGTGGGAAAAGGTGATCCAACTGCAGCAGTTGGTGTCTCTGCGATGCTCTGAAGCAGATGCCTTTTCTGAACAGCACGCCCTGGAAACAAGAAACCCAGATATTTTCGAAACAAAACATCACAACGGCCACCATATAAGCTGGGGCGGAGAGCTTCTAGAAGCTTCTGAAAAATATCCATGGGTGGTGGTGATGCATACTTTTGAGTAATTTCCATGGTATCCCTAGGTATTTCCTCCTGAAAACAGAAATTTAGATCTTTGTTGGGGGCAAAATAGTAAATCAATTAGAAAAACTATAAACTCATATAGAATCGCACCGAGACACTTCTTGTATGAATGGTTTTGTGATTTGATAGAACACTAGAATTAATTAGGATATTCATGGGTTCTAAAATTCAAATATCAAAAAATAAAAAATAGCAAAATTTATGAGACTAAACAATACATGATTACACTAACATTAACAGACTGACTAAATCTAATAAAAAATCCAAATTTAAATATATTAATGTGAGAATAATATTTAAATTATTAATTATGTGAAAAGTTCTTATGTTGTATATATATTAAAAGTTATATCTTGATGTACTGACAAGTATCTTCGTTCAATGAGAAGAAATGATCTCTCTATCTTTTAGGCGTAAGACTGTCGCAATGTTAATATATCTTAGACTCACACTAAAGCGCAATCCTTGTGAATTGGATACGATCTCCATCTCCATAAAACTAAAATAAATAATTTCTCTTATGTATTAACTAATTCATTATAATAATCTTAAATAGCAAATTAATTAAATCATCTAATTAAAGTTTTATATTGTAGATTAAGAAATAAATTTCTTCTTTTAAGCAAGAACAACATTAGTTTGTTCTTACCCATGATACATCATATTTATATTTTTCCAAAATTATTTTTATTATTTAATTTTTTCATTTATTCCTTATGATATAAGCATATTTAATACTTATTTATTATTATTATACATATTTATTATTATATACTATTTTTCATTAGATATATTAATACCAATCATTTAACTGTTATTTTATTTATCAAGATCTTTATTTTTTAAATGGAATACATAATTATTTATAATTTTACTACATATATTATTTATTGAATAATTTTGTAGTTATTATATACATTTATATTTTCTTTAGCATGTTTAAATTAATTTTAATTATTTCCATCATCCCTTGTTAGTTTTATCACAAAATATATATGAAATTAAGTTATCACTCACATTAGAAAGAAAAGCAAATTCACTTATCATTCCCGATAATTTGTTTCACTCGACTCATTTTTTACGTAAAATATAATTTTATATATATTTTGTTTTGCATATTATTTATTTTTTCTTCCATATTTACTATGTGCAGCATGGTGCAAGAAATATATAAGTAATAAGTAATTCATACTCATATATCGAGTAAGATAGCCTATCATTGAAGAACAAACATAAAATCTATCATACTCAATCTTAAAGAAAATATTTCTCGAAGTCTTCAAATCTATAAATAAATATTAATAGAAAAAAATAAAAATAAAATTAAATTATCTACAAAATTAGAATATAAGAGGAAAGAGGAATACACAAACATATAAAAAAAATAAAGAATCAAATTAAATATTATCATCATCAATAAAATTTTAAAGCATGTTATTAATTATTTATAATGTTTAACTATAATGTGACAATTAATTCCTTAGTCGACAACTAAAAAGTTTGAAGTAAAAGAATAAGACATGAGAAATATAATATCTAGAGAACAAAAAATATTTATAATTATTTTAGATAGGAGTTTCTCATAATCCCCTCTAGCAAGTATCAAAACAAAGGAATTATGTGAGAACTACTATCTCTCTCAATAATTTATAATGCTCCGAGCCTCCTCTCTAGGAATGACTACCAACACCTATCTTATAGGATATCCTTTTTTTCATAAAATATATGCACTTTAACAAAAAACTATTGACTATATATAATGTTATATCAATTCTCTCTCAGTTGACATCAAGGACAAGTTGTTGCCACAAAAAATTACACCAAAAATCTGCCTCTTAACTTTTTTTATACTTTTTCCTTGTGCACATGTCAATGTCAGACACATTGAGTGTCAATTTAAAAAAATATATCAAAAGTTTTCTATCATACCCGACACGTTGAACTGAGTAAAGATCGATGTAATCTAATATTCTCAAATAGATAAGAACCTAACAAAAATAAGGCATAAGAAAAATGTATATATTTTGAAAAAATTATAATGTTTGAATATGATTTACATAGTTAATTCTTTCTATTTTAAATCATTAATTTTTAAAATTTTACATCATTTTATGAAAAAAAACAAAATCATTTTAATAAAACATAAAAAAATAAAATTCAATCATGCAATTAAGCATAAATCAAACAGTTTAAGTATTTATTGTACTAATGATCATATATCATACATTATATTTCTTTAGATAAATCAAACAGTTTAAGCATAAATCATACATTATCTAAATAAAATTTATTTAGATAAATCGTACAATTCTATTTTGTGAGTATTCTCAAGTATTTTTAAGAGATAAAGTATTAATCATAAATTATACTATCGACCAAATATTTTTTTTTCTATTATTTCTCATTGAATGCATTTTTAATCTTGCAACCTAGAAAATTATTTGGCATGCCTCCTATAATTTTAAAGAGTACTAGCTTTGTCTACAATCTTTCCCAAAAACAAAATAAGGTGATACTTAAAGCTTTGATATAAATTTTTCTTAGTTACTTAAGTACCAATAAAAAATATAATATTTTTTTACCCAAGTCTTGTAAAGTATTAACAAGTACTAATAATATATTTGTTTAGTAAGACTCATTTTTAGTAAGTCTAAGAATAATAAAAATCTAGAAGATTCCCTTGAACCTATTACTATATTTTAATTTATTGATCCACAATATTATGAAACTCATATAAAATCATCATATGTACTAACAAATAAATATTATATTAACTTTAGAGAATAAATTTTTTCAACAGATGAAATCTCTCTCAAGTCCTCAAGGACCTAGTAGTTCATGAGTATACTACAATTCTGACTAATAATAAGCTAGACTAAAAACCTTGATGATCCATAATCTAAAGTACATACAAGAAAAATGAGATAAAGACTACTTATTCAGAGTAACATAATTTGCTTTTAATTGTTCTACCATATCATCATGAATAATTTTCACAATAAAAATTCTAATACAACTAATGATAGACATTCCCAAATATCAAAATACTATTTACCAAACCTGAATATAGTGAAATTCATTATATTTTTTACTATACTCTATTGTTATTCTTGATAATATAACTCAAAAATATCCGAATATCCTAATATCATTGAGAAAAATAAAAAAAAAATAAAAAAAAATTAAAATATGAGTATGATAATATTTATAAAAAAAAATATATTAATTACAATTCATATCATTCTTCCAGATGGTAATTATAAAATCAGCTCAAATGATGTTCCTCCATTCTAAATAGGTTACATACATTCAATTTGCCTAGAATAAACTCAAAATCATGAGTAATTAAGTCTTCCAACTCCTAACCCAAAATCATGAGTGAATCAAAAGAAAATCATCAGAGTTGAGGGGTTACATCTTGTTTTTGTTGGAGGCCCATGTGAATATCATTAAAAAGTAAGTTTTACTCAAATACATTACAACCATAATAATTAGTATTTTATTAATCTCGAGTAAATAAATAAAATAATTTTGTTGGAGATTATAATGATCAAAAAATATATATTTTATAGCCCTATGTATTATCTAATTACATTCCAAAAAAATATCCTAAGTAAAATAAGCACTCTCAAAATTTTTGGAAATTAATCTAAATATTCTTTTTCCAAAATACAAAATCTAAAAAGGTACAGAATAAACAAAAGAATACGAAAATAAATAGTTGATTAGATAATTTATAGTTAAAAATATATTTTCCAAAGAAACTTTGCAACATTTCTATCATTGAGAAGTAACCATAATCATTTCAATTAAATATCTATTTTTTTATTTTATAACCCATTTTTGTAGGATGTACTAGCTTAGAAAATTTAATATATGATCTCATGATTAAGATAGTAAGTATTGAAGTTATCATACATATAATTTGTAACATCACTCCTGATAATTTATATTTTATTATTGAAAAATAAAAAAAACATTTATCTCATAGATATTATGATATTTCAATCCCACTTCACTCAAATCAATTACCTGAATCATAAGTTGAAGACACAAGTAATAAACTACATCAAAAGAAATAGTAATCCAATGCATTCACTTGTTAATCATCATAAACACTTAATATGTTGGACCAGGCATACTAATTTGGCCCGATGGGCCATGTCAAGTAGAACCATCATATTGATCTAGATGGAAAGGCCTTACAACCCAAAATGAGTGGTATTTTAACAACGTAAAAGCTCTTTGAAGGGAGAACCCAGCATCTGAGCCAAACCATTTTTTTTTGCCAATCATGCAGGCTGAGATGGCATTTCAAAAACATCAAGTTGGTGAGTCAAGCTCACCTTAATTTTCATCTCTAATTTACAAGATAATCATACATTAAGATATTATTCTCGTTCGAATATTTTTAAATTTAAAATTTTAAATAGACCTAGTACATTATTTTAATTTTTATCTTGGTCTTTTTTACATATTACTACAACATATTTTACTAATACTCATTCAATTGTTTATTTGGACATTATAACCTCAATCCTCAAAGCCAAGTATGATATTGTTTATACTTATTAACATGCATCATACAATAAAATTATTATTATTTAGATTATGTAGAAAAATATATTTGATACATTTTTTTATCAAATAAATAAGTATGATATTGTTCGTAATCACTTAATTTGTACTCTCATAAGTTATAATTCATCTTTACAGAGAAAATAAAAAAGTGATATAATGTTAGTCCAAAATTGTAAGATGAAGTCTTAAATAAGTTATTATACATCTTTTTTATAATTTTTAAAAACTTTAAAAATATATTTTTACTCGAATTAATAAAGCATTCCAAAAACTTCTATAATATTTTATTAAAAAAATAATTTTGGATAAAAATAGCATCTAACTTTCTATATTTCCTTTTTCAAGAGACAATCATGGCCTCCACAAATATCCACTCCTATACTTGTTATATTGATATTGAAATAAGTGATTCATGCATTCCTTTCTCTCTTATATTTACTTAATTGTATTTAGCAGCTCTCTCACTTTACCCACAAGCCTATATGAGAAAACCATAGAACAACCCCTATGGACCACAAGAATCCAACATGAATGACAAGTATCTGAATTGGAAAACCAATTTACATAAGAGAAGAGAAACCCTAACTAGACAAGTAGGACACCAACAGAGACTAATAAAATTTTGAATGAAAATAATGAATGAAAGTGAAGCAATATGGGTTGGACAGATGCACAGACTTTAATTGCAGCATGTCCGTTCTAGGGCACTCACGCGGTGAGGGCGAAGGCAACACATTCTAGGTGCACATTTAATGACAATGCAAATGAAAGAGGCAAGCAGTGACAACAGCAGCAGTGTCACGGCGAGGGATCTACATCATCCCTAATGTGATATGATGAGGTGGGGCAACAAAATTACTCGTTTAAACACTGGGGCCCTCTAAAAATTGCTATGGGCAAACAAAAGGAAACAAAAAGAACAATCAGGTGAAATAAATATAAAACTTCTATATTAATCACACCTACTAACCACATGGTAGATGCATATGAAAAATTTCTATATTAATCAACTTAGAGGTGTCAAATAAGACGTGCCGGGCTGGATCGGCCCAGCCCATTTTTAGCCAGCCCGACCGTGCTTTCGTGCCGGGCCAAGCACGACACGGTTCTGTGGTCAGACCGACACGGGCCGGGGGAAGGAATCCGCCGGGTTCAGGCCGAGCCACTAATTTAAAAAAAATTAGAATTCCAGCGTGCGCCATCGCACTGTCGCATCGCCACAACGCCGAAATCCTAATTTAAAAAAACTTAGGATAACTCGGCTCGTGCCAAGGTAACATACCAACTGGCCACGGTACCGTGCCGAGCCAGACACGGCACGAGGCCCGATTGGCCTCGGCACAGCCTGGTTGGTGTTGTGGACCGGCATAGCACGGGAACAAGCATGAGAAATTCTCATGCCGTGCCGGCCCAGGCACGGCCGAATCATGTCATCCCTCGTGCTGGCTCAGCCAGTTGACACCTCTAAATCAACCCTCTCAGTGGTGATCGCGACCAAACACATTTAACTTTGAAATTCTTATGAGATCCAGTACACTAGTGATGATATAAACGCATCTAGATAAAACTATATGGGTTGAGTGCTAAACTATTTGTTTTTGATCCTATCAAACAGCCACGTTTCATTTCAGAATTAAGTGAAAATCATTTAGTTCAAAGCATGGATTTGTGGTTTGCGTTGCTAGTTTGACAAATGGTTTCTAGCAATTTCATAGTGCCTCGAAAGATTGACAAGAAAACACCCAACAGTAATAACCAACCTAACATCTCTGATAATCAGATCGCTAGCTTAGAATTGAATAAAAAAATCCAGACTAATTACAATGAAATAACAGCAACATACAGTACCAACCATGTTCTCTTTAATCTCCCCAGTCACTGGAAACAAGTATGGGTTCGCAAACAGTTCTTCTGGCGACTTTCTGCATTTCGAGTTCTCCAGCACGAACATGCAGAGGAAAATTGCCATGAAAACACAACATATATTCTTCACGTGAAGTTTTCGACATTGAATCAGCATGATAAGCGGACACTGTTCTTCTCATCTCACCACTGCCTAAAATTCTATCTTCTTAGAGAAGCAGGAATCCATCACACTCACAGAGAAACGAAATACTCTGGTCGATCAGCTTGAGGCTTTGGCGCATCCGAATTACATATTGGGGACGCAGCTCCTAAAAAAAGTAAATATGCGCGGATTCTCTGCTCTAAGAACTAATTTGTGAGAAGATGAAAACTCGAATATAAGCACGATGAACTCGTAAGATTCAAACAAAAATGGTGATGGATTAGAGTTCAGGAAAAGTAGCTTGGATAAACCAATTTCCGATTAGGGCAGAACGATTTACGCCGTGAAGCCTAGACAATTTTCCTTGTGGGAAGCTCAGAACACCGATTCAGGCGATGATAATCCGAGTTCTGGAAAAGAGACGTCGATCAGGTCCAGCTCGCGCGGGATTTACAGACAGAGATTGAAAATTATGGACAATGAATCATCGTTTTTGTGGCGACGAAGATTCATCAGAGTGGAAATCCCGATGATAGTCACACATAAGCGTGTGAAGTCTTGACCATAAGGGATTTAATTGGAACCCGACCAACCCTAGAAGGTCATAAAGACTCTCGGCGGTCAGTCATGCAAACCAGTTGACCTCGACTGCTCGACCCCGCGACCCGCCATGTTGGTCCTGGTGTTTCAGAGACTCCGCCCGAGACTCCGCCCGGTCAAACTCAGAGACTCCGCCCGAGAGATAATTAATATTTAATAGTACTTATTTTAGGGTTAATTTTCTCACAAATATATTATTTATTATTTAATGTTTTTTAAGTATTTTCAACAATGATCATGGTTAAGTTTCAAGATTATTTAATAATTTTCTAACAAATCATGAAAAGACCAAACTTTGTAGAATTATTAAAAATTATTTAAAAACATTAAATAATATATTTGTTACAAAAAACCACTCACTTAAGCACACCCATGTCTCCGTTAATTTGCCTACACTAGCATAGATTATCTACTAGATCTTGAAAATTTACTCAGAGTATGATTGTTTTAACATGTGAACACTAACTTATGAATTATAACTCATAGCATACATAGAATTTATAACTTTTCATGGACATTTTGATGAATTTGTTGTGCATGTGTCAAACGAGATGTGCGGCTCGGGCTCGACCCTAAGCCTGGCCTGTTTTAGGCATGTCTAGCCCGGCACGGTATGCTACAGTAGCGTGCCCAGGCCCGTGCCGTGCTGTACCGAGGGTTTTCGACTTGTTTATCATGCTTGGCACTGCAATGGGTGCCTGGCACGTGGGCAAGGTACTGTAGCATGCCAGACATAGCACGGTATTGTAGCATGACGTGCCTGGCACAGCATGCCAGCCTGATTGGACCAAAAAAATGGGTTGGGCCTACCCATCCTGGCCCATTTGACACCTCTAACTTGTTGATGGTGGCTTAAGAGATATTATTGGACAAGCTAACCTTTAGTTGTGACTCAAATAGTGATGGTGCTTAACTAGCAGCTCAATTTGCTGCACGTTCATGAGAGAAGTTTGACTTAGTGAGAGAAATTGACACTTTTCAATAAGTGTGTGTGTGTGATATTATATTATTATCACACACACACACACACATATATATATGTATGTACGTACGTACGTGTGTGTGTGTGTGTGTGTGTGTGTGTGTGTGTGTGTGTGTGTGTGTGTGTATACTTATAAATATAATAAAAATTATGGTGGGGTCGACATCATGTGTTGGCTCAACTACATTAGCTTTCATGTTGATTAGTTAGACCCAAAAGTATTTATATATTTATTTATTTTTATTTAAGAAAATAAAAAATGAAATACATATATTGATTAAATTCTAAAAATATACTCACTCATATATATGGAAGCTATAGCTAGGTTCATTGCGGCATGCATCCGCAATAAATTCACAATAGATTACAAATAAGAAAAACAAGAGAAAAGTAAGAGAATGAGTATAGAGTGTGTTATGTGTAATTGTTTGAGAAAAAAAGAAATATTTTTCTTCTAAAAAAGAAATATATTTTCTCTTCTCAAAACATCAATCTATCAGTGTTTGATTTTGTGAAGGGAATGAAAACTTATGTTCGAGATTTGCAATCGTGCTTCCCATGTTTCCTTTTTCACTATTTATACTTTTGATTTTTATAAAACATAATCTCATGTAAGAGATATTATTATAATTACATTTGGCATGTTCTACTAATCTGTGCTTAATGTCATTGTTGGACTATGGTCACATAGTTTTTTATTGGTTTCAGTTTTTCTATTCAAAATTATACACCGAATATCCATCAAAATCAACACCAAAAGAAAATTTAATATATGCATATCTTCCTTGGTTTTATAATTGCGAGAATCTTAAGTTTTAGTTTTATGAAATCACGACCAAAATTATGTTAAAAATAGTGTTTAAATTTGTCGAGAATTGAATTTTATATCAATACTTGTGCAATCTAAAACTATAAATTAGCAAGGGGCTGTTTGATACAGCACTTAATTTGTTTAAACTATTAAAAATAAAATTTTTCAATGGTTTTAAATTTTTAATGTGTTTGATAAAAAAATTTTGGAAGCTAAAAAATGAAATTTTTAAGTGAAAAAACATTGAAAATATTAGGTAGATAGAGACATACTTAATGCTGAGGACTGAAAATTTTTAGCAAATATTTTTGTTAAAGTTACTATTTGTCATTTTATTTACTTTCTTTTTCATTTTCTCATTCACGCTTCACAAATCCTAACCCTAACTTTCTTGTCATAATTAATTTAAGAGAGTAAATAGCAAATCAACTATTTGTTTATTAATTTTTATTTTTATATTAAAAATTTGGATTGTTTTAAAGAGTTTAGATTTTATTGGTTATTTTTTAATTTTTTTTATTTCTTTTTTGGATTTATGATTTATTTATGAATATGTCTTTAACAATTTTTTTATAATAATTAATAATTGTAGTGAAAAAAAAATTTCATTAGAAATTCTATTTATGTTTGATAATATGTAATACAATGATAATAATGATAAATATGTAAATTACATCATTTTCAGCATTCAGTATTTACAGTTATCAAACAATATATTTATCTTCAGAATTCAATTAACATTAATTTATCAGATAGTTTTTCAATACAAATTCAACACTTAATTTTTTTTAGCACTCATTTTTCAGCACTTAATTTTTTTAGTTTTATCAAACATGTTCTAAGTTAAAAACTTTTCGTTTTTTAATAGTGCAATAAGATGGTAATCTTTGTTTATGATGTTACGACTATGTTTATCACTAAATTCACATATAAAATTCTACCATCATCGATCTTGGGCCCAGCACTGGTATTAGAATATGGGCTAATGGATATGGAGGTTTACAATAATATGCAATTTGAATAATTATTATCATAACAAATTTTATTTTTCTATTGCATGTTGAAATGGATGAATCTAATAGCAAGATTATATATAACTCCACAAATCACACCACATAGACACACTCGATGAATAATTTATTGTATTATAAAGATTTATATAAACATGTGAGACTAAAAAAGATCATATGGGGTGAATGATGAGCATTGGAAAATGTGTAACATAACAAGCACATTGCTTACAAAAGATAATAGAAAGCTATAAAATATTATGAACAGATTCCCATTAAATTAAGTCGTGTAGGATAAGTTAGAAAAATTGTTCATGAAGAAATGATATGGAATAAAATTGTCTTAAATAAGTAAGGGAATACAATTATAATTAAAATAAATTATGATGCAATATAATTTATATTACGAGTCTGATATCTTATTTAGGGCCAATATCCCTATTATAGCCATATCTAGAGCCATAAGAAATATTTTAAAGATTTTATTTATTTATTTAGAGTATGCGTGTGTGTGTGTATTTGAATAACTAATTTGATTAGAATTGAATTGTTTGATTTTATTGTAAAATCAAATTAATTTATCTATATTAAATTAATATTGATTATGTGTATATATATATACTCTTTAATAATATATTTTAAAATTAAAAATAAAATAAAACAAAACATCATGTTAATAAATGATATTTAATTAATAATGTGACAGTTTTCTTTTTTTTATTATTTAAATTAAATTATGGCTCAGTTGATGCAAACAACTTTAGCATCATCTTCCTCGCAATGTTGGATCAAAGCCATAAAGATGCACCTCTGTTGAATGACACTCACTTTTGAGGTATGCTATTTTTATTAAAAATAATGAAAATTCTAAACAAGAGCAAATAATCACATCATATGCACATCATCGAGATAAAGATTTTTTTTAAAATCCCTAGCATCCCAATGATGGTATCGGAGGGATGATAATGATATTATGCCCGGATAAATTAGGCTTTAATGATTTAGATAGAGGTGTCAACCATGCCGAGTCAGCCTGGCCCGCCATGAGGCACGTCATGATTTGGCCGTGCCTGGGCCATCCACGGCACAATCGTGTCGTGTCGTGCCGAGGCCAACCGGGCCTCGTGCTGTGCCTAGACCAGCACAATGTCATGCCAAAACCAATTTTTTTTAAATTAGGGTTACGAGGGCGCCGAAACCCTAATTTTTTTTAATTTGGGTTTCGGTCGCGCCGAAATCCTAATTTTTTTTAAATTAGGGTTTTGGGCACGCCCGAATCCTAATTTTTTTTAAATAGGATTTTGAGCACGCCGAAACCCTAATTTTTTTTTTAATTTAGGGTTCTACCCAGCCAGGCCAAACACAGCGGATCGTCATGCGGGCCCGTGTCGGGCTGAACTATACAAAATCATGCTAGGCCAGGCACGGCCCAGTACAGTAGCCATGCCGTGCCTGGCCCAGCACGAAAGCACGTCGGGCCTGAAAAAAATGGGCCAGCCCGGCTCGGCATTTCTCGTTTGACACCTCTAGATTTAGATGTTAAATATATAAATGTCTTAATTAAACAGAGCCAATCTAGCCTTTATTGACAAAACTAAATAGCCTAGTTAAATGATTGTGGATTATGGATTTAAGTGGTCATGTTTATAGATGCATTTCGTTTAGGGGTTGTATTCTGTACTTGTCAATGTGTGATTTTTCACATGAGGTTGTAATTTTTTTTTTTTTGCTGTTTCACTTCTATTGAGCATTCTATTACTATGATGGTTATTGTGGTCAATTTTTTTTTATTTTATAACTAATAAAATTTCGCTATCAAAATTTGTACATCAACTCAAACTAACACTTTTATATTTTTTGTTAAATACAATAAAAATTTCAACTTATATCTTCCTAATAATAATTTCAGCTTCATGCTTTTTCTTTTCATAGCACATTTTGTTTCTTTCCCACCATATATAATAAATTACAACTGCTGAGACGACTATCCCGATAGCGTTATGAGAAGTATTTCTTCTCCATGACTTTAAAAGTAATAAGAGATGATGTGCACCTCTCCTTTAATGTCTGCCCACGTTGTAATTCTCCTCCATATTTCATTAGAGAACCTATAATCAAAAAAAAATGTAAAAAGGATTCTACACAGTTGGTGATTTGAGGGGATGAAAAGAGCTTATCTTTGGTTCTAAACTTGCCCCATTTGGCAATCCACAAGAATATAGAAAGCTTTAGAATATACTTTTTGGGCTAGATTATTTTTGACCATTCTATCTTCTTTTTTGAATTGGAAAGCCACCATATATTTGTAAGCTTCTACCACTATTCTTCCATCAGTGCTCCATTTTGCTTATAAATATTCTACCTATATAGAGCCCCCTGGCTGCTTGTTTCAAGATATCCCTAACCATGATCATGGACTTCAGAATAAGGAGGTCATATTTAGTTACGAGATAACTCTATATGTTTGATGAATTCAAATAATAATGGTGGACCCATTTTATCATAGGGGAGTCTTCTTTGTTGCTAATCCATCGTATCATTTTAATAAAAAAATCCTTATTCCAAATAGATACTAAAGAAGACCAAGCACACAATGGGAAGTGAGAGAGCAGACTTTACTATGTGCAACTTTCAAATGATATCGACTAGCTTGGGGGCATCCCTATGAAACCTCCTACATGCTCTCTCTATAGAGTTTATTATTAAAGGTGGTAATAAGAACACTGCGAACCAATAGCCCTCAAAGCCTTGAATAACCATGCATAATAGTTATAGCCTACCATCAATATATTATAATTTACATGCCCAAAGATTAATAGTCGAAATAATTTTCAAAAAAATAGCCGAGAATTGCGAGGTAATTAATCTAGTAGAAGATTATGGGACACCAAGGAAGACAAAAGGTATAGACCCTTCTAAAAATCCAAAATTCTGTATGATGTTATTCCTTGTTTTTGTAGTAACTCCTCCAGAGAAGATATTTGATTTATAGGAGTTTACAAACAGCCTGGAATTTGTAGTAGATTCTTTTAAAGTCTCAATTATAATATTCATGGAAGACACATCATCTTTCAATGAGATGATTAAGTCATCCGCATACATTAAGTGAGAAATTTTTAGTGGTGCACATTCATGATGCATATAGCAAAAAGATATGGAGATAAAGGATCTTCTTACCTTGATCCTTTATTTCATTTTAAAAATCATGTAATGGACCATCGATAGAGATTGAGTATGTTATAGTAAAAATACATTCATACACAATGCCTATAAATTTTGAAGGGATGCTTATGGCTTCTAGAATTTTCAATAGAGATGAGCAATCTACAGTATCAAAGCCTTATAGGATATTTATGTAATAATACTATATATTTGTTGTGTTTGGTGTGATTATTCGGTCAATTTATATGGCCTACTTAGGAGAAGTGACTAACATTATTGGGATTAAGTTTTTATAAGATCTCAAGTGAAAAATATTGAGTTTATCTTGAGTTGTTTATATTAATCAAATATTGATTCAGTTTAGCATGTAAGCTTTCAATAATTTTTTTTTTCTTTTAGATATAGAATCACTCTATCAGAACTCAGAAGATTAGTATCCTAAAATAACTAGTGAGATAGAAAAAATTAAGGTTGTTTTTGCATTAGTAGTATGAAGACTGCTATATGCAATACTTTACACAAGAATTGATATCTATATTTTTATAGGTATGGTAATCAAATTACAATCTAACACATGATAAGAATATTGGATATAAATAAAATATGTGATTAAGTACATGAAAAGACTAGAGATTATCTGCTTGTGTACCAAGCAGATAATCTTATACCTATTGGGTATATAGACTTGGATTTCTAATTAGATGAAGATTTGAGAAAGTTCACCTTATGTTATGTGTTTATCTTGAGAAGTGGAGCTACAAGTTAGATCAAAATCAAGTAATCTTTTATTACTGATTCTACCATTAAGGCCGAGTATGTGACACTTTAGAAGCATCCAAGGAGGCTGTGTAGCTCAAAAATTTTATGACAGATCTATGGGTTATTCTTTTTGTGCAACCATCTATTATACTTTATTATGATAATAGTTGAGCATTTGCTAACTTAAACGAAGTTATAACCCACAAGAAATGAAATATATTAAGTGCAAACATCTTATAAGAAGAGATATTATAAAAAGAAAAGATGTGATTTTGGCAAAAGTGACATAGACAAACAATTTGTGGAAATTTGCAAAAGTGACATAGATATTATAAAAAGAAAATTTTTTTTAGCTATTTCTTCTTTTAATTGGTTTACATCATTATTTTATTTTAATGAAAAAATTTGCAATGAACTAAATTTGTGGAAATACTCGTGTCCTTTATTATGCATGATAGATGATTTGATATATTGAGTTTAATTTACATATAGAAGGTCGAATCATCAATTCTCGTGAAAAATAAGTTTGTTATTCAAATCTATCAATAAGATAATAACGCAAGATTTAGTAAGTCTATCTTAACCATGAAATATAATGAAATTTAGTCTAGTACACTTGTGTGCATTAACAAGGACCACCATAGTATAATTATTTTGTACTGATATATAAATTAAAATGCATAATTATTATTATAAATACTATTTTTGGAGTAATTAATAGTTACATGCATTTGTTATTAGTTGTTTTGATTCGTAAAGCGTGAGATTTATAAATAGACTCATGAACTCAATGAATTAGATTACTTTATCAAGTATATGGTAAATATTGATTGCTGATGGAATTCATATCTTATTATAAGGATTGATGATGTGTCATTGAGGAAGCTTATAAGTTATGATATTTTCAAACCTTACAGGTAGATTTTAATCAAATATTTCAAATAAGTTAAGTAGAAAGTCTCAATAAATAATTAGAGATTAATTGAACTAGATTATCAATAATTTAATACAGTCAATGAGTATTTATAATCTTGACATGAAGAATTTAAAAGGGTTAAATAATAAAAGATACAAATTATTTTAAATAAAGTCTAATTAATTTAATAAATGAAGAAGTATAATTATAATTCTGTATTGATATGAATTATTAATGATATAAACTATGGTGCAATATAATTTACATTGCGAGCAAGAGATCTTTTTTTATACTTGATCCTTTCCAAAGCCTTGTCTAGAGGACTAGAGTCATGAGAACTAATTTAAAGGTCACATTTATTTGTTTAAAGTACGTGTGTATACATTCTGAATAATTAATTTGATTTGAATCTAATTATTTAATTTTATTTTAAACCAAATTAATTCATTTGTATTAAATTAATCTTGATTATATATATATATATATATATAATTTTTAATTATAGATTTAAAAATTTTAAATAAAAAAAAAAAAACATCATGTCAAATGACGCTCACTCTTGAGATGTGTTACTTTTATCAAAATATCAAGAATTCTAAGCTAAAACAAATAATTACATCTAATGCATGTTATTGAGATAAATATGTTTTTTTTAAATCCTTATATGACCGAAGGGGTAATTCAAAATTAAAGATTGTGGGTTCGAATTCCATCATCACATCGTATACATCATAAAATAAAACTAAAATAAAGCTTGTGATTTAAAATTTGTCATTATTATTTTTTTGTTTTTTTTAGAAAAAAAACTAAAATAAAACCAAATATCAATCAACACTATGAGAGTTTTTTTTTATTGATAAGTAAAAAAAAAATACTATCAAAATTAGTACAGCCTAGTTGAGTTTCAAACTAATACAATCAGTACGAAATACAGTGAAAAATCTAGTTTTTATCTTCCTTAGGATAGATTCTGCATCTTGGGCTTTTTCCTTCGTGCCATCTGCAGTTTCTTTCTCTCCATGTATAATGTACAACTAGAGGTGTCAACCGGGCTAGGCCGGCCCGGCACGGAAAAATTCTGTGCCCGTGCCGGGTGTCCCGTGAGCTCGACCCCATAATGGCCCCTCTCGCAAAAAAGACCGCGGGTCGAGTCTGATTCGACCTGACCCGTACGGACATGCAAGCCCAAGCCGGCC
The DNA here is from genome assembly GCA_029783825.1 of Sapria himalayana. Classification (NCBI taxonomy): domain Eukaryota; kingdom Viridiplantae; phylum Streptophyta; class Magnoliopsida; order Malpighiales; family Rafflesiaceae; genus Sapria; species Sapria himalayana. The sequence goes on from JAREIK010003317.1 coordinate 747,878, forward strand.
AGGCAAGGCACGGCACGGCCCGCCGTGCCTGCGGGCCGTGCTGGGCCCGACTATTTTAAACCGTGCCGTGCCTGGCCCGGCACGGCGGCACGCTCGTGCTCAAAAAATTCAGGCCGGCCCGTTTGACACCTCTATATACAATAAGCTGTATATGTTGCATTCCTTATGCGGTTCATGGCTAATTGAGATTAGTGATTTCCAAAAGAGATAATCCTTTTTAGATATTTGGTAATCTCTGATGCTAAAAAGTGGTGAATCCACATTATCCAAAAGAGATAACCTAATGATACTAATGCCACAGGCTGAAGTAGGAAGGCACACTTTTTCCCATTAGGCCCCTAGGTCTAAATTTGACTGAAGGACATAGTGAAATATTCTGAATGTATTTTCCATTGCATTAATAATGATTTAGAACCAATAGTCTTCCAACACTATGAGAGTGACGTCATTGGGGGGTTTTTAGTTTTAAATGTCATAATTAATAAATGTTTTTATTTTTTGCCCTAAAAAAATCGGTACGCGCAGACCGTTCGGATCGTCGTGTTTCGGGCTTCATTTCCATTTCTGACCCCTAATGACCAGAACTTTAATATTTAATAGTCGATGTTGGGACACTGACTCGACCAGCACATCTTCTTCACGTTTCCCGAAAAATGAATGAATAAACTGGCCCGCCATCGCCACATCCACTCAAGGTCAAGCGCAGCGTCTATACTATTCATCCTGCGCATTCTCGAATCTCGCCCAAGCATTCCACGTGACCTCGAAGAACATTGCCATTTCCCTGGAGCCGAAATCCTTCCCTGATCAGAAAATGGTGTCTCTGGAAAACACAAATTGGCTGATGGAGTATGGATTGATCGACGATAACCCCGTTCTAGAAGGCAATTTGATAGCTTGTGTCTCTGAATTCTCGTGGCCTGTCCAAGATCCCAAGTGTTCCTCCAATGTTCGGTATCACGATCTCTCCCCTGCCCGCCCCATCTTCCTGAATTGACTCTTTATCATGCTTTCCTGTTTCGTTCGGCCTGTTATGGAACATCAAAAACCTAAAATGGGATTAGCTCATTTCATAAAACTTGGTCCAAATTAAAAAATCCAGGGTTCATCTCGGTTAGGGTTCTAGTGTGTTGGTGCGAATGAATTGATTGCAGTCCTATTTCTGGCAGGCCGCAGGCGTAACCTCGTCGACGTTTCAATTTGTCGTAGGAAGTTGCTGATGATTGGCGTTTCTCAATTGAATTTAAGCTTGTTTCGTTCTCTTTGTATAGATTAGATTAGTTCGCATCCCTGTTTTGTAAGCACACCATAGGCGTAACCTGTTATCGCACCCGCATGAATGTAACACACCGAGTGTGCTTCTGAATCAGCTATAGTTCCTTCCTCCATTAAAATTAAACTGTTGCCTGCACGAGAAAACTAATTCTGATTTATTATTGATTTTTTGCATTACCCATGTGCGTGTTCTTAGCGCCGGGCACGATGGATCAGCTGGGGATTTTGATGGACAGAAGGAATGTAGCTCCCGAAAGAAGTATTGTATTTCTTCTTTCATTATTTTCCATACTTTCTTCTCTATCTAAAAGAAGAATTCTGCTCAGTGTGAGCCTCAAGAGATGTTAATTTCTTAACAATCTTACTCTTGAATCAGGGTCAAATCTGATTCATCCAGTTGTACTAGCTCCAAAGCATGCAGGGAGAAGCTGCGTCGAGACAGGCTAAATGATAAGTATGTTTGTTGTTTCTTCATGTTCTTGTTCTTGTTCTTCTTTTTTCTCACCTATTTGTGGAGCACGAACTTGGTTTGTATGTTGCAAACTTAGGTTTCTGGAATTGAGCTGTATCTTGGATCCTGGGAGGCCTCCGAAAACAGATAAAGCTGCCATTTTGAGTGAAGCTGTTCGTATGATTTCTCAGCTAAGAGGTGAAGTAGAGAAGCTGAGGGATGCAAACTTGACCCTTCAAGAAAGAATCAAAGAGTTAAAGGCAAGCCCACCTCCATTGTTTAGTTTGAAATGCTTCAGAGGCTAAAGTTGCAGTTGGAATTGTTGTTTAGCATACATAAACATCATGTTATAGGTGGAGAAGGACGAGCTTAGAGATGAGAAGCATAGGCTAAAGCTGGAGAAGGAGAAGCTGGAAGAGAGGCTGAAAGTGAACATGCAACCCAGCTTCCTCCCTCCTGCAATTCCAGCTGCTGCATTTGCTGCTCAGCCACAATCGCCTGGAAGCAAGTTAGTTCCCCTCATTGGCTATCCAGGAGTTGCCATGTGGCAATTCATGCCTCCTGCTTCCATTGATACTTCTCAAGATCACGTGCTTCGTCCTCCTGTTGCTTGAGTGGGATGTTTTTCCACCCCACACGCTTATATTTTTTAACATTTCCATGCTAGTTGTTCTGCATTTCAACGTGCAGATCATCAACCAACTCTTGCTGGCTTTAACATGTAAATTAAAATAAGTTCTTTGTTTATCCATTTGCTTCTTCATCCGCCATAGGGTTATTGTGGTGATCACTGATGTTGTTACATTTCTTATCAAGTGATAGATTGAACTGGTTAATTTTTATAATGACCTGGCTTTCCTTCTTCCAATCTTTTAAAATCCTTATTTTTTTTAGATCTTCATGTTCATGTTTGGATGGCAAATTCACATTACTTGCGCTGGCAAACCCATTTGCTTCTCTTCCTCTCCAAATGCAATAAATTGTTTGTTGCTTAAAAATAAGTGAAATATGAATTGTATTGTATATTCACACTTGCACACACACACACACACACCCATATATGTGTACACACACACACACCCATATATGTGTACACACACACGCCCATATATATATGTGTGTGTGTGTGTGTGTTTAGATCTGGGCTAATCATAGCTATATGAAAAAAAAAATTTACCCAATATATAAGGCCCCTTGGTTTAGTGTATGAATTTGAGAGAAGTTAATATCTTAATTTTAATTTTAAAAATTATAGAATTTATCACTGATGAGTCTTGAACTTGAGACCTAATGTTATTGCACGAAGGTGATTGTGATCACAAATGGTGAAATGGGTCATAAGTATATATGTTCATTTATAAGCAACCATTCAAATTATTAAAATCTAGTAGATTTTAGAATCCTTGATACATTTCGTTCTCCTTTGGTGATTTATAAGAATAGTTAATGCATGTCGTCCACAAATGGTGGATCTGAGAAAGCACTGTGTCTAGCCAAGGCTTTGCCCTGCCATTGAAATGGATAATCACTGCCTAGCTGATGTTGCCATGTTGAACGGGAACAATGGAATGCTAGTCAACTTAGTGTTAGTGTTCCTAGTCTCCACGAGCTCAATTCTAACTCCAAACTCCCAAAGAAAACATGGTGAGCGCCATTGTAGTATACAAAAATATTTATCAAAGGTTTTGCATTACTTTGGCATGGATGATTCATTTATTTGAGCTAATAGTGGTATGCAAGGCTTATGTTAGGGTCTGTTTGATAAAATTGAAAAAATTAAGTGCTGAAAAATAAGTACTGAAAAATTAAGGCTGAATTTTATAAGTGTTGAATTTGTTTTGAAAAATTATTTGATAAATTATTGTTAATCGAATGCTGAATATAATATTTTGTTTGATAACTATAAATGCTGAATGCTGAAAATGATATATTTTACATATATATCCTTATTATTATTACATCACATATTATCGAGCATAAATAGAATTTTTAATGATTTTTTTTCACTATAATTATTAATTATAAAAAAAACAAAATTCCTAAAAATATATCCATAAATAAATTATATTTAAAAAAAAGAAATATAATTATTTAAAAAATAATCAATACAATTTAAACTCTTTAAAATTATCCAAATATTTAATATAAAAATAAAAATTAATGAACAATTAGTTAATTTGATATATCCTCTCTTAATTTAATCATGAAAGAGGGTTAGGGTTAGGGTTTGTGGTGGCGGAGAAAGGAGAAGGAGAATATAGATTCACAAACTAAATTATAGCGTGAATGAGAAAACGAAAAACAAATTCAAAAAAAGGACAAATTGGTAATTTTTTTTAAATTTTTTTTTGAAAATTTTTAGCCTTCAACATTAAGTAGGTCTCTACCTACTTAAAATTTTCAATGATTTTTCACTTAAAATTTTAAATTCTTATCTCTCAACATTTTTTGCCCATCATGACACATAATTTTACCAATATATCAAGATTTATTTTCATGTTTCCCATGTCACGTTCTTATGACTTGAACTCAAGTCCTTATATTCCTATAACATAATACCAGCTGACCCATCTTATTTATTTTCTCCTCTGCATGAGCACATTCATCTAGGTTGAAATTTTGTCGGTCAAAGAATGAGTGAAATTTAATCAATTCTTGAATCATTTTGATAGTGCCATTATATTTTTGCCCCAACATGTCTCTGTCATCATGTCCTTGTTAACATAGACATGATGGTAAAGGTTTTATTTTCATTCATGTCCATGTTGCATGGATGGGAAAGGTTGGCGTGCACTTCTACGTCATTATCTAAAAACACCTCCTTGCTTAAATTTGGAAGTATAGCTGCCAAAATATCTCATCTTGTTTAAGAGTTTTGCTTATGAAAACTTGTTTTAGTTTATGATTTAATTAGAAAATTGTATTTTTTCATCGCAATTTTTAAAAATTTTGATTATATCGCAAATATATTTTTATGATGATGAAAAATATTAAAAATATGCTTATTTGTTCTTTATCATCATCAACATCATCATCATCATAATCATCAAAGTGTGTATATTTATGATATTATTAAAATATATCAAATAAATTAAAAATATGCATTATAACATAAATTCATTGTTCCTTTGCGATAAATAAGAACACAAATATTAAATATCATTGATTTAATTATTTTAATATTTGTAGTATCACAATTATATTTTGATATATCACATATGCATCTTGTTATATCTTAATATATCACAAAAATATAATGATAATTTTTTTTATTTAAACTATTTTTTATGAATACACAAATTAATTACTGATTATCAATATATCTATGATATATCATAAATTTTTAGTGATACTTATAAATTTTTTTATCAACAAATATTTTGGCACCCTATATTATGTCGATATATCGTAGATATATTAAGGATATATTCGAATATTTGTATTTGTAATGATGGATTTCAAATTTGTATTTTACATTCTAATGGAGAAATGCTATATGTAAAGTGACTTTGCTCAGTCTCTACTAATTACCTTGAGAAGGTGAATTCTAATATGAATTCTAATATGGTTCAAAGCCATAGCTTGTTGTTTTGCTGCAGCAACCATATGTCTCACCATATTATATGCTATAATTGTAGAGGATCCTTTTAGAAATTAATATCATACTTTTTCATCTTTCTTCACTACTTGAAGATAGGTACTTTTTCTTTGCAAACTAGTCAGAGTGGTGCAATTCTTAAATATGATGGTTACTCTAATAATAAGGACGTGAGTTTGATCTCCAAGATTGCCTCATAAATATGCTCTCCAATAATGCTTGTTAGGTTACATATCATGCAGTTAGAATGATGCCTTACCTATTTTGACCCTGTGGGGTCGAGGCTTATAAATAGGCTAAGGTATGATATGAGTTGGATTGGGGGGGAAAGAGTAGGGGGACAAAAAAAAAAAAAAACTTAACAATGGCATGTGAAGAAGAGTGCAAGGTGAACCATGTTTGCAATACAGGTGTCAACCGGGCCGGCTTGGCCCGGCACGGTTCGGCACGCGGCATGGCACCCCGGCACGGGTCAGTCCCGTCCTGGGTGTCCCGTGAGCCCGACCCCAGGATGCCCCTCCCACAAAAAAAGAATCAGACCCGACCCGCGGTCTTCCCGTATCCCGAACCGCTCGGACAGGCAAGCTCGAGCCGGCCAGGCAAGGCACGGCAGCACGAACGTGCCATAAAAAAACGGGCTGGGCCCTGCCGGGCCGGCCCGTTTGACACTTCTAGTTTGCAACATTGGTAATTATGTTTTCTTGTCTGTTATTATATGGAAAATAAATTTCTTTTGTTTTGAGTGAATTTTGTATAAGTGAAGGTGTGACAACATTTGTTGCAATCTTATTATCAGAGGCAAGAACAAAGTTAAAACAAGAGTTGTTAATTAAGAAGAGAACGAGCACTAGCATGGAAAGTTGGACTTTGCTACCGCTTTGGTGGAATATTCACTGGCTAATCTTAGGGCAAGGCATTGGAGTTGTTTTGGTATGCTACTTCATGCTACATGTTTATTTTTTTTATTTTTATTTTTTTGGATTTTGTCTCTTCAAGTTCTTGGCTCAAGCATCAAAACTTGTAAAATCCAATAGATATCATGATTTGAGATTTATGTTAAACTTAGATACATGATTTAACATTAAATTAAGATATATGAAAATCATGTATCTAAATTTAATGTGAATTTTTGAAAATTCTCAATTTATCATCAAAGTGTATCTCTCATATTGTTTTAATTGATAATATCATTTATCATAGTTATTTTACACACACACACACACACACACACACACACACACACACATGTATGTGTTTATATTGTCTAGAATCGACAATACATGATGGATCATTTTACCTAATTTTTGTGGATAGCATGGTTTGCCTAAGGCCCTAAGATATGATGGATGGCCAACTTAAATTATCATATATTAAATTTTAATTTGAATTGAATATATCATGTCATAGTTATTTCACACACACACAAAATGTTTATTTTAGTATCGAGTTATACTTAGGTACATTGGCTATTTCTATGACTCCATGTAGGATGACACCGGTGGAGCTATCAGCATTCATGGATCTGATGCATATAATATTTCAATCATATTTAGATCATTTTATTATAATTATTGTTAATTATATTTTGATCTACTCTCAGTCTGAGAAAAAGTATGAATGTCATTTAATTGTTTCTCTTCAAACTTTGAGAGAACATAAGTTGTATGTCGAATTCAGTGAGTATAAATTTTGACCGACATAGGTGAAAAATTTGGGACATGTAGTATTGGCTATTGGTGTCTTAGTGGATCCTAAAAAAGTCAAGGCAATCATAAGTCATGAAAGACCAAAGTCAATTTTTGAGATACGTAATTTCTTGGAATTAGCTAGGTATTTACAAGAGATTTATTGAGATTTTTTTTCCATTTAACTACTCTAATGACTATATTGACTCGGAAGGAAGTCAGGTTTGAGTGGACTAAGTCACGTGAGAAGACATTCTAGGAATTGAAGAGGAAACTTACTTCAGCTCATATTCTAATAGTTTTGGACATTGGACAAAAATATATAGTGTATTGTGATACCTAGAAAGATGGGCTAGGATGTGCTCTGATACAATCCAGGAGAGTTCTAGCTTATGGTTCATGACAATTAAATAATCGTGAGAGAAATTATTTTACACATGATATAGAGTTTGCAACTATAGTCTTTGCCTTAAAGATATAGCGCCACTATTTACATTGTGAGCAGTTTGAGGTATTTTCAGATCACAAAAGTCGGAAATATATCTTTGTACAAAGGGACCTCAACATGTGATAATGTCGATGGATGAAATATCTGGAAGATTATAAATCTACTTTGTATTACCATATAGGCAAGGCAAATGTAGTGGCTGATATGCTCAGTCAGAAGTCACGAGGTGTACTAGCTAGTATAATTTCATGGAAATGACAAATGCTCGAGATTGTGAGATGATTTAGCCTATAATATACTAATCAAGGTTAGGGTGTTATGGGGATTTTAGTAGGTACACTTTGGCATTTCCTATTGAGTAAAATGATTGAGATCCAAAAACAATATGTAGAGATATTGTCTATCAATAATGGGATGGCATAGTCGACAAGGGTTGGACCATTCATATGGATGATAGTCTTTGATTTAGGGGATGAATTTCGGTTCTTCAGATAGTAGAATTGAGAGATGATATTCTTAGAGAATTTCACTATTCTCATTTTGTAGTACATCCATGTGGCGTGAAGATGTATCATGATCTTTGTCACCCATAAAACTGGAGCGGGATGAAGAGACACATTGTGGATTTTGTGTGATGATACCTAATGTGTCAATATATAAAGGATGAGCATCAGAAACCAACATGGTTACTCAAGCCATTGGATGTAGCAGAGTAGGTGGGAGACAAATCTACCATGATTCCATATTTAATTAGACACCTCGAAAAAAGTAAATTGATATGACATCTTCTCATAGCTCAAAGTCGACAACAAAGTTATGCTTAAAGATGATGATGATCTCTAGAATTTAAAGGTGAGAAATTGTGTTTTGTTGAAAATAATGCATAAAAGGAGAGTGATCAGATATGACAAGCGTGGAAACCTATTTTCAAGATATATTGGGCCTTTTGAGATTATAAAGAGAGTTGATGTGGTTGCTTATCGGTTGATATTACCATCATGTTTATCTGGTATCCACGAGGTACATTCCCGATCAAACTTATTTAGTGGATTGAAGCGAATTCATTATTAATGTAGATGAGACAATTAAAGAAATACCAGTGCATATCATGGATAGTCAAGACCAAGTTTTGTGATGCAAGATTGTGATGCTAGTAAAGGTTTTGTGATAGTATCAAGGAGTAGAAGAAGCAACATGGGAACATAATGACATGATGCATGCCACTTATCCTCTTTTATTTAATTGTAGCATATACATATTATTATAAGTGATTACATATTAGAATTTTGGGGTAAAATTCTCTAAGTAAGAGAGAATGTGAAACCTAAAAAAAAGTAAATAAATAAATAATATGATTTTTTTTTTGGAAAAAATGGGGCAAAGTAGTAATTTTGCCATAAAGAAAATTTGAAAAAAATGTTTGATTCTGGATGACAAAACAGACTTCATCGCTGAATTCATCTCGCAAAATATAACTATTATGATATATTTCATCGAATTCTGAGATGGTCAAAATTGTCATTTTTTAATTACTTATTAATATTTTTTTATAACTACTAAGTAAAATAATAATAAAATAATGAAAAAAAAAGAAAAAATGCAGATATGAGAGAAAACATGGATGTACACTTGTGCAGCCAAATATTTAGTTTTAATATTATTTTAATAATTATAATAATAAATAAAAAAAATGAAAATAAACGTGAAAACATGAAAATGAAAATGTTGAGAGAGAGACAGGTGTGTAGTGCATGAGAAAAAAAAACTATCCGAGTTCTTTCACATCTAATGGAATATTATGGGGCTGAAACAAAATAATCTAAGAACTAAAGTTGCTCAAAATGACGATAGCTTCATATTAGTATCAAATTCAAGTAGTTCTGGTATTGAATATTCTGAGAGGTAAAAGTTTCTCTTCTATTAGAATTTCTTTCTATTATACTTGAATGTGTGTTGGTATAAGCTCATGATTTACATCTATATTTACATTACGTGCGCTTAGGTGGGGGAGTAGCCATGTAGGAGTTTACCTCTGTTGAGCTTTGCTCACTTAGTTGTGAGACCCCATTTCAGGAACAAGTCAAGTGTGGATGACAGACCCACACGCAGGATCACACGTCTGATGAAAGCTGATTGTGGCTTGAGTTGTATTAAGTGTTTTTTTTATTTTGCTGAGAAAAAAAATTATTTAAGACAACATATGTAAAAAAAATAAATATACTGATTTATTGTATATTTTTGTTGTGTGATGAATGAATGAGCATAATTAAAAAAAAATCACTTTAATTAATCGCAAATAATATTTAAGTCAGAGAGTATATATTAAAAAAAAAAAATCAAAATTTCTTAATAATTATTAATATAATTCTATCCAATCTTTAATTTATTTATACATCCAAATAGTAACATATAATAAGTATAGAATTTATAATTAAAATTGAGTTAGCTCTTATAAGATTAAATCTTAGCTAATTCATGCCATGGTGACTTCAAATAAATTCATAAATATGAATTTGTGTTCTGGCAAACTAAAGACAATTTTATTAAAATAAACTTAAAAAAAAAAGTACCAAAAACAAGAATCATTAAATTTTGTGCGCCAACATGCATCAAACTTATTTTGCCTCCAAAAAAAAAAAAATGTAAATCTCAATAAGTAATTATTGAATTTAGAAACAATTGTTTTGAATTCAAAACCTACCTTTTAAAAATTCAAAATTCCATTTTTTTATACGAAATTAGTTTTTTAAATATGTATTTAAGTTCTAATTAGTGAAAATATTATAGATCCAACCCAAGACCTTAACATTTATAGAATCCAATGCAATCATAAAAAACAAGCAAACGGGCCACCTAACAATAGATTATATATATATATATATATATATATATAAACACACACACACACACACATATGTATATATAAATGTGTGTGTGTGTGTATATATATATTCATAAATAAATAAATAAATAATTATTTATTTATTTATTTATATGTATATATATGGATATATATATTTTTATAAATAAATAAATAAATATATATACACACACATATAAATAAATAAATAAATATATATATATACACCCACACACACATAAATATAAATATAAATAAATAAATAAATAAATATATATATATTTATTTATATGTATATATATGGATATATATATATATATATTTATAAATAAATAAATAAATATAAATATAAATATATATTTATAAATATATATATATATTTATAAATAAATAAATAAATAAATAAATATATATATTAGTTTATATATCTGCTAGATGATTAGTTTCTTGTAGTTGAATGATTGGGCTATTTCATAAAAATGAAGGTTTGGAAATGAGTGTTTTATATTTAAATTGTATTCAAAATTTTGTGGATAAAATTGAGTTCATCAAAACTTAATAAATTTTAATTTTGCTGCAAGCAATATTTTTTCTACTGCTAAGACGAGGAGAAAAGAAGCCGAACGAGGACATTTCTTCCTGGTGTGATGCTCCAAGAGCATTGCCACCTCTAATGATTCAGTTCTTAGCTGATAACATTCTACAAATTAAACTTTGATGCACGCATATTCAATTCGGTGGCAATGGAGGCAATACTTGCACGTGCCTTGGAGTATACACTTAAGTACTGGCTTAAATCCTTCTCCAGAGACCAGTTCAAGCTCCACGGCCGTCGCATACAGCTCTCAAATTTAGGTGGATTGGATTCTCTTTTTCAACTGATTCCGTAGGCAATGGTTAGCGCAATTCATCTTACACGCTCGATTTTCGTTTCACTGCTCTTAGATATCAACGGAGTCGGGTTGCACGCCAGCATGGGATTGCCACCTGCTCTGAGCGTAGCGAAGGCAAACATAGACCAACTGGAGATAATTGTTAGCTTCTTCGATCACGTTAATGGAGTTTCGTAAGTTTAGTTTGATCGTCGTGCTTATTTTTTCTTTTCTCTCAGCTTCCATACGTAAGCAATGTGCAGATAGAACCGATAGTACTGCAAATCAATAAGCTCGATCTGGTTCTCAAAGAGAACAGCGATTCTGCAATGTGTAACAGTTCTAACAGGTAACTTTACTTCAATTTAGGGTTAATTTGAGTTTTGTTTTTTTGCTTAAACTGTTAGTTGGATCCACTTATGCCTGTTCTTGTCTGTTCTTCAGCACTCATTCGCTCTCTAGTTCTAGCAGGGGCAGTGGATATGGATTTGCTGATAAGGTTAGGTGCCATATTTGGCGTGGTTGCATTGGGCATTCTTTGCTCTTCCAACTCTAATTTAGCTCGATGAACATGCAGAAGGTCCATGAAACAGTTTCTCGATCACATCTCACAATACATTCTGGCTTGTTATAGTTTTATCATGAATTCTTCATTCTTTTCTGATGATCATTGATCTGCTCAAAATTCAATTTTTATTTTTTGTTGCTATGTTATGCTTTCCTTTATTATTACACTTTCTAAATGGTCGCAATCCAATGTACACTTTATTTGAATATAAAAGTTATCTTTTGCTATTGCTAGATTGCAGATGGAATGACCATTCAAGTTGGTACACTCAATTTCTTACTTGAAATGCGGGGAGGAGTTAAACATCAAGGAAGTGCCGCTTGGTAAATTTGCTTGGCTTAGCTTAGCTTAGCTTTTATATTTTTATTTTTTAGATTATGCTATCACTAACTCAAGGCCACACTTGATAGTTTCTAACTATTAGAATGAACAAACACATTGGGAAATGCTATTGCAATGATTTGTGTGTTTTAAAATTGAAAAACAAAATAAAAAATGTAATTTTTTTCATCAAGCTAGGGTTTATTATCTACATGTGAACTTTGTTCGACTTAATCAAGATGTTGAGTTATTGTATTTTTTCTTGTTTTTGTTCATCTTATATTTGACTTGTTTAGTATTATTCAACGCGTACTCAATGTGCTTGGTGCACATTGAAGTATTTGTAATTGTATGGTTTTCTTATTATTCAATTTTGCTTTTTGTATTGTTGATGGGAACACCCGACTTGTCAGTTGCTCTAATTATTTTTGAATATTAAATAAGGATATTTGATATATGAATTTTTAAATGAGTATTATTATATTATTTTTGGATAAATTTTCTTCCAAACCCTTGAATAATTTTTTTGATGGTGCATGTAGGTGCACAATAGGCATGTGCACTTGTGTTGCACGGATACGGCTAGGGAGTGCCGTGTCCATGTGTCAGACACGTGGACACGGCGACAGGGGTCGGACACGTGTCGGATACATGTCCGACTCGCCACGTGGCGTATCGGACACAAATCCGTATGTGATACGCCACGTGGCGTATCGGATACGCGTCGGAGACGTATCCGACGAGTTTTTCGGAAACAATCGTTTCCGAAAAACTCCAGACGCGTCGTTTACCTACCGACGCGTCGTTAGAGGGTTTTGGGAGGGGGTTTCGGAAAATCGGGTGGAGGGGAGGGGGTTTCGGGAGGGGGGTTCGGGGAGGGGGGGTTTCGGGAGTGATTTTCGGGAGGGGGGTGGAGGGGGGTTTCGGGAGGGATTTTCGGGAGGGGGGAAAAAGGTTCTGGACGGGGGAGGGGGGAGGGGGGAGGGGAGAAAGGGTGTTAGAGGTTTAAATTTTTTTAAATTAATTTAAAAAACAGAATTTTAAATTATTTTAAAATACTGTATCTTATATTATTTTAAAATACTGTATTTTAAATTATTTTAAAATACTATATTTAAAATATATGTTAGAGAGAGTTAGAAGCTATAACGGGAGGGGGCAGGGCCGCAGGGGTTAGAGGGCTTAAATATATATTTTTTATATTTTAATTATTATTGTTTGTTTAATATATATACAAAATATAATAAACAAATAATTTATTTTAATTTTATTTAAGCCCTCTAAATTTTTATTTATCAAAATATCTTAGCATTTTTTTTATTTATCTAAATTTATGTTAATAGATAATATTTATATTTAATTTTTTTTTCATGCCGTGTCCTAGTCGTATCCGTATCCTAGTTTTTTAAAATTTGTCGTGTCCCCGTATTCTGCCGTGTCGTATCCCCGTGTCCGTATCCGTGTCCGTGTAACATAGATGTGCACAAGTGCTTAGTAGGCACGTGAACAGTAGGCACATGCACAAGGGTGGTGCATTTGAGCTAAGCAGAGGTGAGTGGTGGTGTGCGTGGTCGCGTTTGCAGTGGTGAGTATGGTGGCATGCAATAATTCTTGTGGCCAAAAGCCCTAATTGGGTTTTTTGACAAAAAATTATAAAACTAAAAAAAGATTAAATTCTAATATGAAGGTTATTGATATTATACTATTTAATTTTGTTATTTTATTCGTGTTCTCACTTAATATTCATGGATTATTCATTTAAGAGTGAATTTTTATATTATTGATAATTATATTCTATTAAATATTTTTTTATTTTAAAAAAATTATTATAGTTAATGGTATTTTTAAAAGTTATTGATATTATATTATTTAGTTCGAATCTTTATTTTTTTCTTGTCATATTGCTTTTTAATTATTCTGTTAATTTATTCTTTGTGAATTTATTTTTGTAGATAACCTAATTCTAAATTTATTTTATTTTCATTAATGATTATTTACATGATTGAGAGATTATGATGATGATTTATTTGGAATCAAGTAGGATAGGTTGTATATTCTTTTTTATATGATAGGATCTCATTTTAAATGTTTGAATAATTTGAATTCATTATTTCTGCTTTTTTAGCTTGATTACTTATTATTAATCAAATTGAAAATAATTTATTCACGTCTTAAGAGTATTGTTGTTATTTGTATGTCTTGATTACAGTGAAAGAGATAAATGTCTTTTACTCTAATGGAACTTTAGAACTTGTATTTTGATATTTAAAAAAAATTATTGTTATTTTCATATACATGTTAGATATAATATTGATCATGTTGGTAAGATTGATTGTTTGAAAATGCGACTTATCATCAGTGGTCAAAATTATTTCAATTCATATACTTATTACTTGTAGCTTCCTACAAACAAATAAAATATTAGTTTGATGCAAATAATATTTTTTTCCATGATAATCTTGAGAAAAAATATGTGTATAGAGTAGTCACATGATTTTTAAGCTCAAAATGAATATTCATATATGATTTGTAGATTGTGAAAGATCTTATATGACTTAAAAAAATTTCTAATAACTTGATTTGTTAAATTTGTAGTCATACTTATTTCATTTGGTTTGTACATATGTATTATATTTTATTTCTTATTTTTATGAAAGATTTCAAGTAATATTTATATTGTTGATTATATATGTAGGTGATATTTTAATTATTAGAGATATTGAGTTGAAAATCATCCAATCCAAATAATATTTTTAGTTATAGGTAGAGATGTCAAATGCGCCCGGCGGCCTGATTCAGCCATGCTTGACCTGTCAAAATATGGTTTGGAATCGTGCTATGGGCTGGGTCAGCATGATCAGTGTCTCATTATGGGCCAAGCATGGCTCGTATGCCTGGCCGGTAGTTATGCACGACACGATTATTGTACTGGGCCATGTTGGGCACTACATGGTGGCCCACTGGGCCACCAAAAATGGGCCCGGCCTGCCAGGCCCGGCCTAGTCCATTTTGACGCACTTATTTTAACATCAGATGAAAGATTTTGAGAGGCTTAAATACTTTCATTGGATTGAGATAACCTATGATAATGCATATTTTTATTTAAATTTGATTTTTTTTTATTTTTATTATTTTATTTGTTTTTTATTATTTATGAATAGTTGACATGTGGTTGCTCCAATATATATATATGATTATTGTTATATTTTGAAAATAATATTTTAAATTGATACTTTTTTCTTTCTTCCTCCCCACTCTTTCTTGAAACTACCCTTTTTTGTTGGGATGGATTTGGTTGGGAAGCTCAATCTTTTAAAATCCTTATTTTGCATCATGTAAAAAGAAATTGTGGTGACATATTTTTTTTGTGAGAGATTGTGACACATTAAATAGAAGTATTAAATTTTGCATCATGAGTTTCGAAAGATATTTTGAGGTACAAAGACTATTACAAACTAATGAATCTACTTAGATTGAATTTTTTGCATGTGATGTTATTTGTTGTTACACTTGCTTAGAAGGAATATTTTAGATTATTTTCCTTCGAGGATATCAATTCTAATTGATATAGCTCTACCTCTATTGATATTTCCTCTCTCAACCTCACTCTAGAATCTTGAGTCTTAGACTCAGGGGCCAATATATATGTCATAAGTGATTCTACTATATATTTTTTATTGAGTCTAAAATCTCTGATATTATTGTAGCTAATATCATTTGTAGTATGTGCCAGAGGATATGACAATGATAATGTTGAATTTGTTATTTTGATACATTTTTTTTTATATTTGAGTTTTATAATAATTTATTTTTAGTCAACTATTTTATTAAATAATTGAACCATAACATTTGTATCTTTTTTTTTTTTTGGTTAATGTGCAAAATTGATAGAGCACGAATATTATTTCTTTGATGATTAAGAGACATGAGCTGTATTTATTTTTCTCCATCAATAGAAATTTTTATAGATGCTTAATTATCATGGACTCTGACACACTCGATATATATTCTCAATGTGAATATTTATTATTAGATAAGCTGAAGATTATGGAACTAACTATGAATGAGGTAAATTCTATTGAATAATGTATATCAAATAGGAATACATACGAATACTTTCTATTTGATACATAAAGTTGGTGCTAGCAAAGACCTATTCTATCATAATCATTCAAACTTGAGATTTTTATAGGGCTACCATTCATGATGTAGTATTACTATTATATTATTTTTGTTAATAAATAAATTCAATTTTTATAGTTAAATATTTTTAAAGAAAGATCTCAAAGTTTATTTATTTTAATTTTTTTAAATGATAAAAATACTATTTGGATGTAATATTAAAATATTTAAATAATAATATTTTAGAATATATTCCAAATTAATTTTTTTTAGGAATAAGAAATGATTCATTAGACATCTTATGTTGTCACCCTTGTAAAAATATGATAATTGAAAGAAAAAATAAATATTTAGTAGAAATAATAAGAATACTTCTATTATATTTAAGTGTTCTAGCTATGTACCTAGGAGATTTTTTTGCTGTTCATATAAAATTATATGATGTACATGTTTTGTTCATGATTTTTTTTTATAGAGAAAAGATAATCATTCATGCCATTATGTCTATATTCTTTGGATCTTCTAGTTCTAAAAAAGGATATAAATATAATTTACTAAAGATTAATAGAATCATTATGAGTATGTATATGATATTCTTTGAGGTTAATTTTTTTTTCAAGCACTTGATTCAAGATTATTCACCTTTGGATATTGTAGTGATAATATCATTTTTTTTTCCAATTATTATCTCTCACAAAGTGATAATTTAACATATTCTTGTATCAGATACTATCATTATAGTTAGTCTTGAGGAGATTAGTGAGAATCTCATGATGTCTCGTCGGACCACAATTTAGTTGAGGCCTATATTAATGTGAGTTAAGAGTTGGATTTTAGTGAGATTGTCTCACATGACACAAGATGTAAGTTTGTTTAAGAAAAAATTATGATTGAAAGACATGATGATCCCAATATAATAGAGATCCAATTCAGGATGTTGATTTGGATCTTTCAATTATTTTATGAAAGGAACTAAGAATGTGTTCTATCTAATACTCTGTCACATGTATTTGCTTACCTTTAGTTTGATATTATTTATTTTAATTTATTTTCGTTTGATATTATGTAAGATGAATTAAGTGTAATCATCGCTAATAATTCATGAGATTTTCTAAAGTATTCAGGTAAGTCATAAGCTTATAATGGGATGTAAGTGTGTATATTGTGAAAAGTAGATTTGAAAGATAGGTTGATCAATTTTAGATAAAGTTGATAGCTAGATGGTTTATATAGATTTATAATGTGAATTATTAGGATATATGTTCTCATGTGCAAAAATAATTATTATCAGATTATTATTTTCTATTATTATTTCTGACTAATTTATTATATATCAGCTAGACATATTAAATTTATTTTTTTATTGTGATCTTGAAATAATGGTAACTGATATTTATGTGGTAATTCTTATGTTTTATTATTCTACTTAGTGTATGTATTATGTGTATATCATGAAAAACTCTTTATAATCTGGAATAATTTTGTAGAGCTTGGTTTAATTATATATTTTTAGCACTTATTACTTTTGACTATAGAAGACATATTTTAGTTTATTTTTTATATTGATGTCGATCAAGGAGCTATTATGTGGTGTTAGTGATAAATATTGATTGTTTTCTTATTATTATTGATGATTAATTGTGTTTATTTCAATTATAATTATTTTTGTCGATCGAGTTTCAAATGAAAGTTTTGTGATGTATTAGGTATTTTTTAAGTATTGATATAATTTATTTAGGAGTATAGTTGAACCTGTCAAAATTAAACATAGTGGGACTGCGGGAAAATATTTAATTTAGAAATAAATTTTAATTTATAAAAGTTTAATTTAAGCATGGAGCCCATCTTGATTAAATTTTTTGTTTAATTTAGAGAGAATTTTAATTTATACAAGTTTAATTTAGACATACTTAGTAGTACAATTTTTCTTTTACAAAGGAAATGTGCTCTAGATATTTTAACTGAGTTTGGTATAATGAGATGCATATTAGTTGTCTAACACCTTGATTCGAGTGTAGACTTGTATACAAATACTAATATTTTAGTTGATTTTTTTAGATACTAGAATATCAAAGAAAATTTTAACTAATTAACAATTACCGTATTAGATATTTTGTACGTTGTTCATGTAATATTATTTTTTAGATTCTCATAGATTCAAATGGATTTAATTCTTTAGATTTGTAGATATGTAAAGAGAGCTTAATGATGTGATATTTATTTTATAGGGTATGGGCATAGCCAATAGAGGCATGCTTAAATTCTAGCTAAGCTTTTGTAATCACAGAGAGGAGATCTGCCATCGAATTTTATATTTTTTTGGAAGATAATTCATTTTCTTAAAAAACAAATAATAAATTATTATTTTTATATTGAGTGCAAAGGAAAAAACACAACTAATTTGATGATTTTATAGCTATTGTTTATGTGCCTATCATTGATTAGTTTGAAATAATTTACAAAAGTGGTTGGATGACTACATATATTGTTTTTAAACTAAGTGTTTGTTACATTTAGTGTACACTGCATCAATTTGATCGAGGAGTTGAGATGTTTTATCTAGCATTGTGATGTATGTATTATTTTATAATTTTTTCTTTATTTGTATGGGAGCTCCCTTCATATGGGTTTTCCAACCTTAATTATATATATATATATATATATGATCTTTCATTCTCTATTTTAGGTTATGAGAATGACTATTTTTTTCTCAAAATCTCTATTTTCCTCTCTCATAGGTTCCTAAATCTCAACATTTGTCATGCTTTACATTAGGCAATATTGTTAATTCTATTGAAGACTCCATAATAAATTATTAAGACTTTGCTGAAGACTCATTTTTGCAATTTTAGTTTAAATAATTGAATTACAGGAGGATGTTGAGATAGTGCTAGAATGTGGTGAAGCACCTATGTCACCATATTAAAATATAGTTAATTAAATTAACATAGATATAATGCAAATTCTACATAATTACCATTTGTATATTTTGTCTGTAATTGATTTTTCTTGCTGAGTAATTTTATTTTTTGTGTTTTCTTTTAAATTATTTTGCATGCATCATCATTTTTAGTTTTCCTATTTTTCTTCTCTCCAGGGCAATTCCTCTGGCATCTATTACGATACGCAACATTTCATTTTATACCACAAATGAAAATTGGAAGGTAATTATACTACATGCATGTGTAATGAAATAAAAGTTCCTTGCCTTATTACAGAGTTTATCTACATTGATGGTCAGTAACATTTTATTTTGTGTGGTTTATTCATCTTGGTTATCCAACTATAGTCTTCATCATGCATGTTTTAGTTTGGAGTATTTTGGTGGTTAGCATGCATTGAATTAACATTACTCCAAACATTTCCTAATGAAGAAGATAACTAGTTATTGCTTATTCATATAAAATATTGCTATTTACATTTAATCAATAAGTTCTAACTGAATATCTTTGTCAATGCTACTTAAATTGTAAGTCCTAATGTGTGATATATCCACATAATTTTGGTGTTTAGAGTGGTATATTTATTGTTTATTTATGATTAAATTATTAGATAGGTGATTATTCATAATACAAAATATTCTAATAAGATTTCTATCCCTTGCACATATGGATTTCTTTTCAAAGTGCTTTATAAGAGAAGCTAGGGCATCCCCCATGAGCGATATGATACACCATTGAGGATGTGAAGTGAAAATTAGTTAGATACTTTATTAGGTGCGCTACAACGACCTTTGACTATAATGATAAATAAGGATTCCCACACATAGCTAAATGAGAGCGATTGAAAAAATAATTTTAGGTTAAATCTAGAAATGTTAGATTATCATTTTGTAATATGGTAATGTTTACTGCAATGACAATGGAATTAGTGTAATATATTAAAGAAAAGTAAACATAATTTGTTTTATGAGCATTACTCTAGACTAGAGTTATCAAATGGGCAAGGAAGCTTGGCCTGACCCATTGCTATGGGCCTTATCATACGTGATGGGGCAACTTGTAGGTCCCTTGTGTTGTGGACCCATGTCCAAGTGAAAACTTGTATCCAGTTAGGAGTCATGATGACTTATGATGGTATCAGGATCATGTTAAGCTACTAGATCGACATGAGCTGTATCCCAAAGTAGGCCATATTCGGTCTGACACGACCCATTCAACACTTCTAACTCTAGCATTAGAGCTATAAATTATAGATATTATTTGTGTATAAGCTCAAAAAGTTAGTTATATAAAGGTTTAAAAAAACATTGGGTAGCACGTGAGATATTGGTTGGAGGAATCTTTCCTAGCAATAGAATTTTTCTAAGTAGAGATTTAAATGATCATATATTTATGAAATGAGATGAATATAAGAATAATATTCAACTTATATCCTTATATAACGAGTATAAAGAGATGAATATAAGAATAATATGACTAAATTTTGATTGCCTTAGAATTCAACAAAATTTGTCTTAGTAACTATAGTTCGCAAGACAAATTCAATGGAGAAATTTGTTTTATCTTCAAGATTCTAAAAATTTTTAGATTTTTCTTATGATAAAATTATCATTTTGTCTTCTTTTCTAAAAAAAAAACATATTATTTTTTAATTACTTTTTTTTTTTTTTTGGGTTTCACACCTAAATTCCTAAACTTATTATTATGAAATTTAAACAATCACATAATAATGTGTACCAGTGGATTATATTAATTTATTAACTAATGTAGATTAAGATATAGCACATATTAATTGTTCATATTCATAAAGTAAAAAAGATAAAAAAAATTAAAAAGTATAATAAAATAAATCATAACATAAATTATTGGAGGTGAAGATCATACCCTATGTACAAGTCTCTCGCTTTAGTGCGAGTTTTGTGAGAGATTAATATCTTGACAATACAACATTATCCTAGAAAGTTAGAGAGTTCGCGTATGTTGAGTCTTGAACATGAGACATATCTTCATTGTATGAATATATTTTTAATCATATTAAGGCATAATCTTTAATATATTTATGCTACACAAATTTTCTAGATTATTAATCTTTTTATTTTATTAGAGATCTAAATAAAGATATTGAATGAAGATATGTATGAGTTGAATGTTTATGATAATGCTAATTAAATTGTTCGAAGAACTAAATTGTATATGAATGATTTCAATTATATCAAAACTAAAATTTGAAGATTTTGATTAAGTTGGATGATGATGAATCAATGATTCTTAGAGGTGTCAATTGGGCCTCGTGCCATGCCTGGCACTGCATGGTTCCGTGGCCCATTGGCACCATACCTCGGCATGACCCGAGATACCGCTCCACCCAGCACCAGCGGCAGCAGCTTTCTGAAAATTACCCGGTCCCGGGTTTGATTCCACTCCTCCCCACCCAACCAATGGGGCCGTCCCAAATCCCCAACGGTTCGATATAAAAAAAATTAAAATAATTTGAATTTTAGCTTTGATTTGGGATTGGCCAATTGAACATTTGATCTGTGTTTGACTTTGTGACTTGATAATTTTTATTAAAGTAATTTTGTGTTTAGTTTATTTTTGTGTTTAAAAATTTTATTAAATATTCTAAAATTTAATTCTAATAAATTATACCCTAAATCTATTAATCAAATTAAAATATAATAAAAACAAATAAAAAAAATTAAACTCTCTAAGTTATAACTATTCAATAATTTTCAAGTTATATTTTTTTTATTTTTAAATATTATCCAATCTAATTTATATTTTATAATTACATAAATATTAAAAATAAAAAAAAATTAATTTTTTTTAAACTGGGCCGTACGAGCTTGACCCGACATGGTAAAATAACCGGCCGTGTCGGCGGGCCGTGCTGGTCTTGGCCTGAATAAACCATGCCGGGCCAAGCACGGCACGGTACAGTAACCATGCCGTGCCTGGCCTGGCACGGAAGCACGATTGGCCTGCCTAAAACCGTGCCGAGCTGATCCGACATGATCCGTTTGATACCTCTAATAATTCTTTGTCCTATTTTGTTTAATAGGAATGAAATTAATTATATAACTCATCTATATAGATCCCACTTCTTGTTTATCTCTTGGCTAGTATAATTTTGTCATCCATAATCTCTTTTATGTTAAACTCCAAGCATTATTAGGACTAAAACACTTTAATTCTCTTAGGTGTGATTAAATTCATTTACTTGATTAAACCTATCTTATTTTTTTCATCTAACAAATTTTTGTAATTGTTAGTCTTTAGTGCCAAAATTACTATGCAAATTTTGATAGATTTCAACTTTAAATTACTTAGTTCTTTTTCTTATTTTCTCGAGCTCATAATTTTTATATATTCTCATTATTTAATTCCAGGTAGTAAATCTCAAGGATGCACGTGATTTCTCTATGGACAAGAACTTTATTTATTTGTTCAAGGTAATATATATGCCAACATGAAATTTTTCATCAAACTAATGCCAGTTTTATATACTATTTTTGATGGAATTTGACAATAAATATAATCTTTCTTGCTATCATTTTGTCTTCAAGGTGATATATATATATGTATATATGTGTGTGTGTATATATATGTATGTATCTATGTATATATGTGTGTGTGTGTATATATATATGTATGTATATATGTGTGTGTGTGTATATATATATGTATGTATATGTGTGTGTATTTGTATACATAATGTTGTGAACTTGCATTTTTTCATTGGCAGAAACTTGAGTGGGGTTCTTTATCTATTGATCTTTTGCCTCATCCTGATATGTTTGCCGATCCAAGTTTAGCACGGTCTCAAGAGGGAGGGACTGAAAGAGATGATGATGGCGCAAAGCGGGTTTTATTTGGAGGAGAGCGTTTTCTAGAAGGAATTACCGGAGCTGCTTATGTGATAATTTTACTACACAAGAATCTTTGAGTACGCTTGCAAAGTCATGCATAGCTCTAATTTTGTAATTTTGATCAGATCACAGTTCAAAGGAATGAACAGAATAGTCCACTTGGTCTTGAGGTTCAAATGCATATAACTGAAGCTGTATGTCCTGCTTTAAGTGAACCTGGTGATGTATTCTGCCATTTTTATTCTCTGTTGAAATATCTTGTGGTTGTTATTTATGTGGTAAATAGATAAGTTAGCATTGTGTCAGCAGGGTTGCGTGCTCTACTTCGCTTTTTAACGGGATTGTATATATGCCTCAACAGAGGAGATGTAGATATAAAGGGCCGGCAGGTTTCAAATTTAAATTATAAGTGCCATGGAAATTTAATGGATTTCCTTTTTTTTTTAATTATCCAAGTCTGAATTAAAATTAATACGTGTATCTCTCTCTCTCTCTCTCTCTCTCTCTCCCTCTCACAGCAGCTATTAACTGAAGCTGCAGGACGTTCTTTAGTGTTGATCATGGTGGACCACATTTTTCTTGGCATAAAAGATACTGGTGTGTTGTTTCTGTTCCCTTGATATTAGTTTTTGAACTCAATTTGTTGTTTTCATTATTGTAATGTAAATGAATTGTTAATTTGAATATTGATTATGGTTTGATTTTAAGTGATGTTAGCATTGTTATCAAAATCGTATGATTCACGATTTGGTTTACAAATTAATTCATGATACATGGAGAAACGATCTAACTCTTAAAAGAATTGAAAATATGCATGAACCGAAGACTGAATCAATTTATATGAATCAATTTAATACTGATATTTAAGTGATCAAGATCATCAAAATATTACAAAAATAAAAATTAAAATACAAAAAAAAAATTGTTTGCTGTAGGAATTAATTAATGTGGAAAAAAGTAACTTCAACCTTTGGTATTACGAATTTAATGTGAAAAAAATAAGAAAATACCAAAAAAAGTCATAAAAAAAATTAAAATATCAAAATAAAATTGTAAACTGTATGAAATAGAAATTAATTAACGTGAAAAAAACTTACAAAAAATTCTATTTACGATTCGATTTAATTCGATCATGGATTCTCAATTTACTAATCAAACATTCTGATTCTCGATTCAAATCTCAATTTTACAACTATGGATGGTGGTACATAATAATCATTCTTCTTTTAAATTATCTTAGTCGCATGCATTCTGCTTTGATTATGATGAAAAAGATGGACTGCCTGACCCAACTTAGTCACATCGAGTCTGTTGAGGTTTAATTTATTTTTTCAATATTTGTTTGTTTTGGTTGTTGTTTTTAAATTGTTCGAGAGCATTTGATTTGTGGGCTGTCCCAAATTACATATATAGTATTTGGTATATATTATATTTCGAACTTAATTTTTTATATTAATAAAATTTAAAATTTTTTTATTTTCTTTTCTTTATTTTTTTCTTTTTCCCGATGCTTAGCTTAACTCTAACCCTGATCAGGCAAGACAAAGCCATATAGAAAAAATGAACCAGTCAAACTTTAGAAAAAGCACACACAAATTCATTCAAAGCAATTATATTTTCAAACTAAAAATTTGATTGACAAGGCAAAATTAATAATCATCATCATTAATTTTATTGTCAAACATATTTTTGATATTATTAGAATTGATTATATGAATTTTAATTTTATTTCTAATATTATTTTCATACGAATTCTTATATAAATTAAACATATATATATATATATATATATTGTTGTTTATATTAGGTTACTTTTAGAGATTGTGTCTTGATGTGATGATAAATATTTGTCCAAGGGTGGTGGTCTTGGCCTCTTGGGTTTGAGGCTCATAACTCATCAAACATAATCTTTTTGATTTTTAGTGGTAAGATTGTCATGATATTATTTTTTTCTAAATCCTGCGCTAAGTGTGAGCCTTTTGCATTGGGTACAGTCATATAAGGTCACTTTTCTAACTTGTGCTCTTCAAACTAATTATTTGTTTTCTAGTTCAATTTCCTAACATTCAACATAAATATTTGTTAGTTTCATCAATTATGATATTATCATTTGTAAATAATATACACTAAAATGCCTATCTCACTTACGACTTACGAGTTCAAAGTTGATTGTTTGTGTAATCATATTGAAATTAAAAATTTGCATAACATCCCATCTATAGAGTTTATAATTATTATAACACTTGTGTGTGTGTGTGTATATATATATATATATATATATATTCAATGATAATAATATAAGACAAATACACAACTTTTCTTCTAATTATCTATCAAATTGATTTTCAGAAAATTTTAAAATAAATATTTTCTAAATTGATAAATGTCAGATACAAATATTTTTGTATTTTTAATAGTGTGACTGCATTTTTCTCCTGCTTGGCATTTTGGAAGAGGCTACCAGACTATTATGAGGACTTCAAAAATTGTCATCGGTGGATGGGTTGGAGGGGGAAGGAATGAGAAAAACAATGCTGCTAACTCAAACTAGTATGGGTCAAAGTGGAATTGGCTCTAGTGTATCTTTGCTTCCTCAAGTGAGCAACTGTCAGCGTAATTGGCAGCCATTAAGCCTATTTTGAAAGTCCCGTCTGCATTCTTATCCTACTTGCTACAATTGTTGAGCATGAGCAGCTTGACTCTCTTTTATGGTAACCTGCTGGCTCCAATTTGATTTGTTTGGTGTGCTAGTCTGAGTGGATATTGAGAGGTCAAATATGTGAAATTGGGCTCCCTCAAGCTCATGTCAAGATGTGAAATTGACTTTTTTGTATCACTAGTGATGGTAATAGCCATTCACCAAGTGAACAAGGCCCATGGTCACATTTACCAATTCAATTGACTACTTTTTCTTTTTTTACGTATGCTTATTTTTTATTATTGATTATGTTCCATCTTATTTAATAAATTTACCTTGATCTTATGAAATTGATAATTTGTGATCTATCATTTACTATTCTCTTTTAGCATAGAAGCTCTATGGTGGCTTTCGGGTAAATTGAATAGGGTTCTTCTTGGTGAAAACTTAGTGAAAGCTTGATCTTTGGTCACAAGAAATGTCTTAGCTAGAAAAGATCTAGTAGAATGAGACAATGAGAGTCCGATCTCTGATGCCTTTTAGTGAGGAAAAATAAAAGGCTACATAAGCTTATTGTATTGTATGTAATCATTTCTTTGGTTTAAGCTAGATGTGTCGTAATGCGATGGTAATTACCTTTGCCTGATAGTTGTAGGTCTTGGGTTTGAGACTAATCAGATTTAGTATGCCTGATTTTTGAGAGTAAGGCTAATAAGATATTAATCTCTCACAAATCCTGCACTAAGCTAAAGCCTTGTGTATTATATATATGATTTTTATTTGTTTGATTTCAGCCCAATTGTTGAAATATCTATGATCAATTTATTTTCATTGTTGAAATATATAAGTAATCAAATCAAATGCTTGTAGCATAATAAATGATTAGTGATTCATTTGATCAATTAATCATTATGGATCAAAGCACCCATAAGGAAGTAGTTGCTTAGCCTCATTTAATAATAGAGTAATAAAGTTGTCAATGGTTTGTCAGCATAATGTTGATTTTAAAATGTAAATATTATAAAAGTGTAAGCTTGTTGCCATTGGAATTTGTTAGGGTTCGAGTTGATGAGAGAGGAAGAAGAAAAAGAGGCACAAGAATAAGAAAAAAAGAAAAATAAAATAATTTTTATTAAATTTCAAAAATAAATATTATTATTTCATATATATATATATGTGGGTGTGTGTGTGTATGTGTATATATATATATATATGATTTGGTGTAATCCAAAAGTCGTGTTATCCCAAACAATCAAAAAAATAAAAAAAAAAGAAAATAAATAAATAATAAGAAATGAACATATATACTAAAAACACTTCAACACCCATTTTGGAAAAGAAGAAATAAACATATGGTTCTTTCAGAGTATTCGTAAACATGTCTACAATATGTTTCTTCGTAGGTGTGCAGGTAGTGATTATTGAATAATTGTGAATCTTTTTTGGTATGAAGTGATAATAAACCTTAATATTTTGTCTGTTTGTTGAATACCTAATTGGTAGTAACGTATCATGCTGTCTGGTTGTGACAATAAAATGTTATTGATCTTTGAATTAATAAGCCAGGCTCCTCAAAAAAGTAACTAATTCTTTGTAGCTCATAACTAATCAATACCATAGTAATATCATGCATCTGTATTAGATTTGAAAATAGTAATAAGTCTTTTATTTTTTAAGGAGACATGATTATCTCCAAAAAAGTACCAAACCCTGCCCTACATTATTTTTGTAATTGTTGGAGTTCAAATATAATTTGAATACATCTCTACTTGATTATATTCTTCATTTCAAAACAAAATCACATATCCTAGAACCTCCTTCACATAAATAATATATGGTTTGGTCTCTATAAGGTAATTTAGCTTCCTTATAATTCTCGCATATTTGGTAGAATTAATTGTGGAACTCATATATATGAAAAAGTCTATTTCGTATCATGTGGTGACTTAATAGATGTATATTATATAATATTGAGATTTGATAAAATATTAAAAATGTATATTTTTAATTTGTAGAAATAATTTTATACTTCATGATACTTCGTGAATATCAAATCTCAATACTAAATAAATAGCTAAAACATCCTAAAATTTTAATTTGTAGAAATAATTTTAGTTGGGATATACTTATTTTATTATTTTCTATAATTAAAATATCTATGTACATCATGAACATCATGTATTGTCTCTTGGAACTATAATTTATATCTTATTGAGATCTGATAAAATATCTAAATAATATCTTTTTTTAAGATAAAATTAAAAAGATTGTGCTTCCTGAATATTTAATCTCAATAATAAATAAATAGCTAAAATGACAATTTTTATTTTATAGAAATAATTTTAGTTGAGGTATACTTATTGTATTATTTTTTATAATTAAAATTTTACATACATCATTAACATCACATATTGTCTCTCGCAAGTCGCAATTACATTGGGAAAAACATGAATAATCTAACATACTTATTCTAAGGCAAATGTGATAAGTACAGAAGATAATTTTCTAAATAACGACTTAAAAGGATATTTTAGGTCATAAAAAGTTCTTCACAATTTACATTTTATGTATGTCTTTTTAGGAATAGTAAAATAAGAGGGCTATTGCATAAATATCTTATCCTCAAGTTTGTTATAAAAAATAGATTATTTGTATCTAGCTAATATAGAATTCACTTATGAGATTTCACAATGTAAAGTATCAATCTAACAGTGATCATATAAATTTTATGAAAAAATTTATTTTAAAAATTAATACCACAAGTTTGTGTAAAAATTTTGACTACATTTCCTTTAGGTTCAGTCTTCACAATATATATTCATTTGCTTCTCACTACTCAAAACAAAATTGTAAGTGATTGGATATGATTGCACTTAGTTCATCTAATATAGTTTATTTTCATCTTGGATGATTGAGTGTATCTATTTGGATATTCTAATTATTCTACAACAATAAAGAGAGGACAAGAAACTTGAATACATAGTATCAAATAAGAAAGCACGGATATGGCTCCCTATAGCCGTGTCCACGTGTCGGACACTTGGACATGGTACTGACACTGCATGGATACGTGTCCGATATGCCACATTTCGTATCGTTGATCAATTCATATCAGATTCGTCACGTGTCGTATCGGATGGATGCGTCGGCTGTCGTATCCATGCCGAGTGACCGATGTCCGACGACGTCGAGTGGCCGAAGTCGCCCATGACGGCCAATGACTGATTCTGTGGGGCGGCGGGGGTGAGCGTGATTCTATCGGGGACGGGGGGCGGGCACGATTCTGTGGAGAGGCAAGGCGCAATTTGGGGGGGGGGGGGGCGTGATTTTTTATAAAATAAAATATTTTTTTTTTATAAAATAAAAAAAATTATATTTTTATATAATATAAGATTATTATTAAATATTATTTTATAAAATAAGATAATATAAATATTATTTTATAAAATAAAATATTTTAATTTTATAAAATAAAAAAAATATTAATTTAATAAAATATTTTATTTTATAAAATACCTAATATTTATAAAGAAAATAATCTTTATTTTAATTTTTTTTTATCATGCCGTATCCTAGTAGTTTCCGTATCCTACTTTTTTAGAATTTATTGTGTTCCCGTATCTTGTCTTTTCGTATCCTCGTTTCTGTATCTGTATCCGTGATTCTTAGGTATCAAATATTAATTATCTTGTATTATTCTACAGAAGTTTCAGCTTGCTTTTTTTACTTTTTTTTGTTGATTCTTTTATGATTATAGATACCCTACATGTGAGCCGTCTTAATTTCATTTGCCAATTATACAAGTGCACACTCTTGCACACTTTTATTATTGAGTTTTATATTTTGGAGTAGATTGCGACTTGTGTTAAGGTAACATTGACAACCCACTTTTTTTTTCAGCATAATCATATGATTTTTTGTCTAATATGACGTATAGAAAGGGGCCGGACATGAATGGTGAATAAATTGGTACCTAGTTGAAAAGCTATGTGGTTGGGACTTTTTATTTTGGCAGATAACTTGACCAATTGGCTGAAGACTCTAACTTGTGGGTTTGGCAGAAGCATAAGAGTTGGCTATAACATATTGGTCATGTTGTTGCCTACAACTTGCGATAGGATGGGACGTTCACGTTCCCTCATGATTAAATGACTACATTGTTTGTGTTGGCTACTCAAGGGAAGATTGGGATGTTCCCTTGAGTGCTCGGGGCCCAATTGGGCCCAATGGGCTTCCGCATGGTAAAAAAAATCTGGCCTATATTTAATGCTTTTCTTTTGAATCTGCGCAAGGAAGTTAATGATAGTCTTGCTGGTGGGTGCTGAATGCGCAACCTCGTTTGATCTCCACCAGCTATCCCCTACCACTAGGAAGGAGTAAATCTGTCTTCCTCAGGGCTCATGTGGCTTGCTTGGGGCCCAATGGGCTTCCACATGACAAAAAGCCTGGTCTATATTTATTGCACTAGTCTTGGACCATGGCTGAAGCTTTTTTGACAGATAATTCTTCTAACATTTTCATTTCTATGCAGACTTTCAGCTTGACCTTTTGGTGCAGTCATTGTTATTTTCTCGGGTATTTTTCAATTAAAATTGTTTTCAATTTAGAAATAGATTTCATGATCCTTCTATTTTGATTGAAATTATTGTACCGTGACAAATTTGTGTGCATGCTTCTCACACTCATTTTAAATGAGGAGAGACATGATAGAGATGAGAGAGAAACCAAAGTGACATTTCTTAATGCACAAATTGTAATTCAAGAAGGTAGCCTGGTAGAGTTGGTGGTATGTCATGAGAGCATAAAAATTGATTCAATTGGTAAGATAATTATTTTTTGCGACCTACACAAATTACTTTTGTATCGCCTACATGTGAGGTTCTCCACACACACACACACACACGCATATATATATATAGCATGAGTGTTCTTATTTTTCATTTTTTTGTTATTTTATTATTATTATTATTATATTTATTATAAAGGCCACAATAATATCTTGTTTGGAGATATCAAGTCTCATATGTCAATTTTTTTTCATTTATAATTTGATTTTTTCTTTATTTTTTCTTAAAGGATGATAGGATCAATAGCTAAGAAATATGAGATATTTACTTTTTGTATGTCTTATTCAACTACCTATTTTCTATATAATATTCATAGATTTTATGTTGATTAATTTTTATTTACAATATTATTTTAAATGATTTGAGGTGCACAAGAGTGCAATGTTTTTTTAGAGCTTGATGTGCAAGATGCACCCAAGTTGTTATATTTAAGGAAGTGATGCTCATCTTAGGATATATAACAATTTTGTAAAATGTAATTCAAAATTTAATTTAATTGATAATAATTTGAAGATTCTAAATATTGTTGTTTTTATTCTTTTTTTTTATTTCTTTTTTACTTGTATCTCGTTTATTATGCCACCACCTAACTTGTGAGCTATTTATAATTATTATTGTTACTTATTTATTGAGTGGCTCATTAGGCATTAGGTGTGAAATTTGTTTTATGCTTGTTTTTATTTTAGTTTTTATTGTGTATTTTTTATTCTATATAGTATCATAGTTTGAGTTTTCTAGGGTTAGTATTTCTCATCCAAAACATGGTCTCTTGGTGCCCTCGTTGTTGGAATCCACTTCCATTCTTGTTTTTTCAACATTAAACCTTAGAAGGTATCGTGCACAATTTGCATAGCACAGCACCACCACCATGCACTTGCAACATTCATTCACATGCACTATTGTGTGCCTGCAAATCCTTGTATTCCCATGTTGCACATTTCATCAAAAATTGGTGGTTGTCTCATGCTCAGATTGCTTAATTTTTTTATAGTTTTGTAGTTTTCTATATAACCAAACTTTTTTTTTCACGGCATTATCAAAAAAGAAAAAATAATAAAAAAATAATAAAAAAATCAAAAAGCAATATATATATATATATATATATATATATTCAAAATAGTGGGGATCCCGCCAATTGCGAAAAAATATGAGGTTATTGTTGTTAATTTTTTTTGGTAGTAATTATATTCTCTAATTTGACTAGGAGAAGGATATTTTTTTTTTTAAGTTTTGTTTTTATTTTTCTTAAATTTGATAGACGAGAGTATTTCTCAATTATTTTATTATTATTTCTCATAAGCTGGGCACGTGAGAATATTTTTATAGTTATTTTTATCATTAATCTCATTATGTCAGTCAATGGAGAAAATTTCTTAGTTTATTTTTTGTTATGCTTTCTAAGCTAGCCAAAAGAGAATTTTCCTAGTTATTTTGTTATAAAATTTATCTTGGTGAGATCATAGTTTGATTTTAGTTCAAATTGACTCATTATTATTATTTTTTCATATCTCGGGGCACTGAAATTTAATGCACTAGATTGAGTGAGGTGTTGAAGTTTGTTAGAAGTTAGTTTTTCTTTGTTTATATTTTGATGGAAACTCCCAACTTATGTGTGTCTCAATTAGTTTATCTTCTATACATGATATTTCATGTATCTTGTTGCCATTAAGTTTTAAAGAAATTAGTTTCTTATTTTTCTCTAATATTAAAATTGAGTTTAATCATTTGATAAATGTTTGTGATGGGAGTACTTATATATATAAGGGCTTTATGTGTTACCTTAAGGGACACATAAAGCCTAAGAGTATGTATAAGTTGTCGCAAATAAATTTGTATACATAAGAGCTTTATGTGGGTTACTTTATATTGAGTTGTAAAAAGTTAAAAGGCAAGTTATTTTTTATTATATTGTTGTTATTTTTTAAGTTTCATTATTTTTTGCATTTAATTTGTAAATTAGAGTCTAAGTTACAAATCACTCTGTGTAACTTAGGGCTTAAATTAGAGTCTAACTTATACCACTGGGGAGAGTTTAAGTTAGTGTTGTATATCCTAGAGAGAGTGTTATCCTATTGTTGCACATCACTTTGTGCAACCGTAGAAGCAAACAAAAAAAATAAATAAAAAAAATAAATAAAAAAAATAGTTTTGCAGGCACATGCACCTTAAAGGCATGCGGATGTGTGGTGCTTTTAAACACTACATAGATGTATGGTGTTATTTGTAGTGTAAGGCGGTGGCATGCACAGTGGCGTGAGGTGATATTTTAGGCCAAAGCCCTAACTAGGGGTCCAATTGGTTAATGTAATCTTAGAGATACTTAAAATTAAAAAGCTCAACTTGTTGAAAAATAATTATAATTAAAATGTTCTCATTAAAGATGAATACATTCTAGATGCAATAAAACTAAGGATAAAAATGATAATGAAAGTGAAGATAAACCAAGAAGTTTTAAATTATAAATGTAGTCTATTCGACAATTTTTTCAATTACTAATAAATATAATAAAATATCTCAGATCTATATGATTATAGAGTATCAACTAGGTAGGGTGACCGTGACCCAAGCACAATAGATTGAAACTAAAGTCTAGGGCTCTTTCCCAATCACCAAAGATCGATTCAAAACAAGTTAAATGCACAACACAAATATGTTGTGCTTGGACTGTGGCTCTGTCGGATTGTTGCATAGGATGCTTAGTTTGTGTTGGCCATTTTTGGCATGGGTGACCAAATGAGGCTGGCCTGGAATGCACTAGACTAGCCTAGTCATGCTTGACCCATCTTGACATGACTTGACATGACTCGGGCAATCAGTGTGTCAATGGGTTATGCTGAACTATTCATTATTAGAGTCATACTGGCATGACATGACTCATGCTAGAAATCATGCCATGTCGGGCACTACATGTTGGCTTGACATGGCCTAAAAAAAGTGGGTTATCCGACACGGCATAACTCGTTCAAAATTTTTAGATGATGACTAATATTAAATTTGTACCATTAAATCATATTGATATCAGTGATAAAATTTTTTGATATATTCATTGATATATCTTTGAAATATTCCTAAATTCAAACTATCGATATATCTATCAAAATTGATATATCTATTCTTAATTGGTGCTCATATATAAATATGTATTGATATATCTTCGATATATCTGATATATCCGTAAAATCTAAGTATTGATATATCTGTAGAAATTGATATTTTAATCATTGGTTGATATGTTATACGATGGTGTTAAATGTCTTTTTCTAGTATCCATACATACTTGTTGTCTCCTTACGCATCTCTCACTCATCATTCTTCGAGGAATATCATGAAAGAGGAAAAAATGACCATATTTGACTTGTCTAAAATAACCTCATTTTGCTCATTAATTATTTCTTGCTTTTTTTCTTGAATCTTCTTGAATCATTCTCTTCTGGAGAGCTTATGGCCTTTATTACTAAAAAATTATTTCAAGAGAACACCACAGGCTACTCATATTACTGCTCTCAGTTGTTCCCATATCTATTGTCAGTTTTATCACAAATCTATTATTTGATCAAATTGACTTGTGATTTATTTTTTCTCCATTCAAAACTTTTGTGCGCTTGTTCTCTTATCTATTTTGGCTTTATTACAAGTCTATTATTTGGATATTAGTTCAAATTAATTTGTGGTTTATTTTTTTTTCATTTTGAATTTTTATGTATCTGTTTGAGGGGAAGTATTGATATTAGTTATTTTTATATTTATTATTTTTTTGTTTTATGTTTGTGATGAGATTACTCATTATATATGAGGTGTATCAATCGAATTGCTTTTTATATAAGAAGTTTTATGTGTGTTATTTCATATTGAGTTGTATTAAGTTGAAGTTAGGTTATCTTTTATTATATTGTTATTTTTTTAGTTTTTTTTATTTTTTGTATTCAATTTATAACAATAAAAATAGGTAAGATAAGAATACAAAAAATGAGTTTTTTTTAAATTAAAAACACAACCAAATAAACCCTCACAAATCATTTGATAAATAGTTATAATTATAGTGAAAAGTAATTCTATAATGTTCCAAGAGTTAGATTAAATTAGATGGAAAATGACATGATTATTGAGAGATTGACATGCTAGTTTTGAAACAATTAGGTCCTGTTTGTTTTTTGTTCTAAACTCTAAAAGCAATTTGATTTTAGTATTCAACTGTTTGTTTATAAAAAAATTTATGACTTAATGATGAATTTTTTAAAAAAATTCTAAATAAAAAAAATTAAAATATTTGATTTTTACAATTCAAAAATTTATTTTTCTACCAAAATAAGAAAAAGTTATCATTATCTAATAAGGAGGAAAACTAATAATACACACGATTATGGATGACAAAGGGGTGATTTGGGACAAGACTACCTCGTCTCGACCCGTCTCATTTATTTTTTTTTTATTTTGCCTCGTTATCATCTCCACTCATTACCTAATATTAAAAAACAAATAACTTAATACTTAATGCTATTAAGTTTCATTCAGCATTAATCTCAAAAAAAGTTATATTCAACATTGAGTAAAAAAAAAAACACCATTTTAGTCTGTTCTTCAAACCTCTAAGCCTCACAATCAAGAGATGCGACTCCTTTCTAGTTAGTATTCACAAGTAGAGGTGTCAATCGGGGCGGCCTGGCACGGGAAAATCCCGGGTCAGTGCCATGCCCGGATAAGGCACGAGCCGTGCTGTGCCTGACCCGGCACGGTTCGGTGCCCGTGGCATGACACACTGGCATGGGTTCATCCCGTGTCGGGTGTTCCCCAAGCCTAACCCCCTTGCTTCACCCCCCCCCCCAGCGGGAAAAAAAAATTAATAAAAAATTTAAATTTCAGCCGTTGGATTTCACCTCAACGGCTAGGGGGCAGAATCCAACGGCCCTTATGATTCTGCCTCCTAAAAAATTAAAAAAAATTACTTTAAAAAAAAAAATTTTCTTTAATCTATAAATTTCACCCCCAATCTCTTTAACATTTATGTTTTTCATAAACATATTTTCTCAAATCATTCATTTTATCTCTCAAAAATCTTGTTCCTCTCATTTGGGATTTAGGCATTCGGCTTAGATTTTCGGGAATCTCAACTTGATTTTTGAACTTTGAGCTTGACTGTGGTGCACCGTGCACGTGACCGACCTCACTACATTTACTGGGTAATTTATTTTAAGTTTTTTTTGAAATTTTCTCTCTCTCTAGTTTTTCTATCTAGACCAAAAATAAAAAAAATATTAAAATCAGTCTTCTGGTCTCTAAATAACTATTCTGAATAACAAAAATCCTAAAAATGACAAATATTAATGAAACATATTTAAATTTAGAAAATAAAAATATTACATTGAGGTCTAAGGCTGCTGAAACTTTGGTTTTTCCAGTCGTCTTAACCCAAACTTATAATAAATAAAAAATTAGGACTTATGTAGTTTGGACTTATTTAAATATAATAAAACAAAAAAATATTAGGGGTGAAAAATAAGAAATGACAGTATAAATATTGTATGAGACTTTTAACATGTAAGAGTTCGTTTGGGACTGAGCATCTTAAGAGGCATGCCGAATTATGCACCATAAAACATGATCCATTAGATCCTAGGCAAACCCAACTTGGCACTATATTTTTTGAGATTGGATCGAGTTCAGTCTCAAAGTTTATTCACTTCATATACTCCAGTGAGTTGTGTAGGGAATACATGACCAGACTTATCACATTGATGGGTCTTCCGATCAGATTTTTGGAAGATCCAAGGTTAGTGCGCATCATGCAGACATAATTTCAGCATGCTTATTATAGAATTCCTAGGTCCACATCTCGGAATGACATACTAAAGATATACAAGTTAGAAAAATAAAAAATAATTAATGAATTTATGACATATAGTGGAGTGGTGTCCGTGACGTCCGATATCAGAACATGTCACGATGAATTATCTTATGTATGTCTCACTAGCCACTATGTAGATTCTAACTGGACTATGTATAAAAAAATTTTAGGATTCTCTGAGATTCTTCATTCTCATGATAACCCGGCCATTTTTGAGTGTATGATGAAAATCTTTTTTTATTTAGTGTCACATTCGATAACGTATTTAATAATGGAGTAGCGATATCAACATGTTTGTTAGGAATATTAGAGACGCACTATTAGGAGAGATTTTTCATGTCAGATGCATGTATCACGTGATTAACCTGATTGTTCAAGCGGGTATGAATATGTGTTCCCTCGCGTTGGATAATATACGTAATGCACAAAATATATTCACACTCCTCGCAGACAACAAGAGTTTGGTAGTCTCTATTTGTCTGCGAATCTTAAGAAGAAATTCTAATCGGATGTGAGACATCGTTGAAATTACACGTACCTGATGATAGAATCATGTGTTGGATACGATAACCTGATATCCGACTACGATAATAGTAAGAGTGACGAACTTATTATTGACGACACTGACTGGGCTTCAGGAATTTTATTCATGAAATTCCTGAAGATTTTTTATGACATGACGAACATGTGTTCGTTGGTTTATACGCCCACTACTTGCATTGCACTACAGTGCATATGCAACATTAGTAGCATGTTTAGGAAGTATCGAGTTGACCCGACACTTAGCTATATTGTTGCAGAGATGGAAACTAATTACTTGAAGTACTGGTCCACCGTTTCATCTCTTTATTGCCTCGCTGCATGCATGGACCCTAGGGTTAAGGTGATAGGGTTAGAAAACACCATGACCTATATTTCCTCGTGCATGAACATGGAAGAGCCACCTGAAGAGTTCATTCACGAGAAGTTGACTGACCTGTTCATATACCATGATACTAGGTATGGTGATGGTAGTAGTGAGACTGTGATTACGGATATTGATACATTGTTCGGAGATGTCGATTTTTCCATTCAGCTAGCGAGGGGGAAACGTATGGGTGAACCATCACATAGGAGCGAGCTTTCTCGGTACTTAGATACTGATTACTACTCAATCATATCATATTCTGATACTAAGAATCTTGATATATTACAGTGGTGAAAATCATATGAGTCCACATTTCCCGTGTTATCTAGGATGGCACGTGATCTTCTGACTCATCCGGTGTCGAACGTAGTATCGGAGTCTGCTTTTTTTGTTGCAGTGAACGTGATTTCGGATAGGTGATTGAGATTACGTTCAGATATTGTTGAGGCATTGACTTGTTTGAAGAATTGGGAGGATAAGAGGTTTAACATCCATGACCGTGCTGGAGTTGTGACTGGGATAGGGACTGCAGCCGCATCTACTGCAATAGCGGATGAGTTGATTGCTGATGATGATGGTCCATATGTTACTGATCTTGATGTTGTGGCTGATGATGCTCATGATATGCCGATTGACGATTGATGATGATCTACTATTTTTTAATTTCGATGTTTTGTTTTTTATTGATTGTATGCTTTATTTATACGTTATGTTTAAACTGTAATTTGATTGGTTCGGACATTCGCTATCAAATGACTAATTTGTCATTTTTCATTTGAGTTGTTTATGTTTTTTTTAATTTTTATTTTTTTAAACAAAATGTATTGATTTATTTATTTTTTTGTTTTAATTTTTCATTTAAAAATTTATAACTATATTATATAATTCTAATAAATTTTAAATTAATTTTATATTACATTATAAAAAAAATTTTAAACTTTATTATTTTAATAAATTTAAATATTTTTCATATTATAAATATATAATATTATACATTATCTAAATTTTTATATATAATTTAATAATTTTTATAAATAAAATAAAAATAAAATAAATTAAAATAATTAAAATAAAATTAAAATAAAATTAAAATAAAATTAAAACAAAAAATTTTGTTACTGGCCCGTAAGGCCAGGCCAGTAAGAGATAAATGATACTTGCAATTATCTAAATATTTTCATGAAAATATATGCAATTTGCTTGCCAGTAAGCATGTAAATAGTGAATATTGAACTATTTTTAAACTTCGTTCATATATAATAATAATTAATTTCAATATGCAAGTATTGTTTATCTCTAATAATTAATTTCAATATGTATGCAAGTATCCTTTTGCTAGTAAGCAGCATGAATTTTCTCTGATAATTAATTTCAATATGCAATTTTCAAGCTAGTAAATTGAGAGTACCCACTTAGCTATCACTATACAAGATTTGTTTTAGTACGAGGTCTGAGAGAAGTAATTATCTTGACAGTTTTATGCCTAGAAAGTTGGAGATGTGTCTGATAAGTCCTTTGGATAAAAGTGTTTCTAATCACACCAAAGTATGATCTCTAACACACACACACACACACACACACACACAGACACGCGCGCGCGCAATATAATAATTTTTTAGATGATCAACTATATTAATATTATTATTGTCCAAATTTGTTAAAATATGGAGTTCTTATGAGATATGATATGTTAATATGTATATAATCACATATATTAGTGTACTTCTAATGCACAATTAAATAAATTAAATGCAATTAAAATAATCTCGTTCTTCGAAATAGCCTTTTCCTAAAGCAGAGCCATTTGTAATTATAATTTAATGATACAAAAATACATATGGAAATTAGAAATAAGGTGTGGTCACATGCCATACATGTGAAAGCTCCGACATGAGCAATGAAAGAGGCTTCGGAGAGAAATGATTGCTAGGAATCTCTTATTGGGATAATTAATACATCATATTGGGCTTCGGAGAGAAATGATTGTTTGCCATCTTTTTGTAATCTCTTATTGCCTTGTTCTCATGGCCACCAGCTCCTTAGTTCCAAGCATACAACTCTTAATGTTTGTTCAATGTGTTTAAACCATCAATAATATACTGGATCTTATAAGAATTCCAAAATTAAACGTGCTTAGTCGGGATCACTACTAAGATGATTGACTAGTGTGGAAGTTTGTCGTATGCATCTACCCTGTCGTTGGTAAGGGGGAATTGAGGGGAGGGTGAACAAAATTTTTACAAAACTCTTAATGTTTGTCAATTGACACTTGTTCTACGTGCAAAATGTTGGTTTCATGTACAGGTGTCAACCGGGCCGGGCCGGCCCGGCACGAAAATTCCGTGCCCAGGCCCGTGCCCTGCCGTGCCTAGCCAGTGCTGTGCCGTGCCTGACCCGGCACGGTTTGGCACGCGGCACGGCACCTCGTGACGGGTCAGTCCCATGCCGGGTGTCCCGTGAGCCCGACCCCAGGATGCCCCTCCCGCAAAAAAAGACTGTGGGTCGGGTCTGATTTGACCTGAGCCGTGGTCTTCCCGTATCCCGAACTGCTCGGACAAGCAAGCCCGAGCGGGCCCGACAAGGCACGGCACGGCTCGCCGTGCCTACGGGCCCTGCCGGGCTCGGCTATTTTTAAACCGTGCCGGGCCGGGCACGGTAGCACGAACTTGCCCTAAAAAAACGGGCCGGGCCGGGCTGGCACGGCCCGTTTGACACCTCTAGTTCCATGTGGTAATACCCTAATAGTTGTTATCTGTATGAGAGTCTTAAAGTTGTGCCAATTATTCTAAATCTCTATGTGATTTTTCTGTTTGCTGCTCTTGCCAAGTGCTAAGTCATATCTTATATAGTTTGCATTCTTACAGGCCACTGTTTCTGATGGACAACAAGCTAGTACTTTGACATCCATGAGGATTAGTGGCTTTTTCTTAAGGTAAATCTCGAACTAATTTTCTCCACACTTGTATCAATTTAGAAATAATATTTTATATTTTTTCCAATTTTTAAAATAATTTTTGGTAATCTTTCATTCTTTTTAGCACTATTTTTTTTTAAATTTTGTAAATTAATTCTTGTTAAATTTCATTATTTATATCTCAGTGAAAAAATGAACGAAATAATTTAATTCTATTTTAAAATTCTTTCATCTTTATTTATAATACGCCAAGCGCGGCATGAAAATATAATTTTTTTTTATTTTTTTCGTTTTAAGTAGCTTAAAAAAAATTCTCACATTTTTTAGTGTCTAATTTATTTTATAAATTATTATGTATTTTTTTTTCTTTTTTAAAACTATTTATTAGCTTTTTAATAAAATGGATGAGACTCGGTTTTCATATTTTGTCATTTTAAAATACTTTTTCCTTGTGATTTATTACATCTCAACATTTAATCTTTTTGTATTTTATAAATATTTATAACTCTATAATTTTTCTAACTCTATTAGAGTTTGTTATCTCAATATCAAAAAATATGTTTGTCTCAAGATTTTGTCGTGTTAAATTGTGTCTGAGGATGATTCGTCGAATTCACTCATTTTGGTCATATTTATTATCTTTAGAAATAATAATATTAATTTTTTTGTTTATTCTTTTTATTATTATTTGAGAGCTCTTGACATGTTAATTATTTTAAATCATATGTATATAATAATTATTGTATTTTCTTAAAAATAAATTATTGTACCTAAATGCTCCTTTCTCTCTCCCTTCCCTAAATCTATCGAGGGCTAAAATTGTAATTGGCCTTCACATAAATCAAACTCATTCATTCATGAGTGAGAAAATTAGATAGTTATTTCAAATAAATCTCTAGCACACAATTGTATCTAGAAAGTGCTTTGAAATCAAATTTGAAAAGGGATCATCTATTTGTCATCAAAATTTATTTAAATAAATATAAAACATAAAATAATTACATAAATTATTGTTTTCTATATATGATCAAGTATCAGTTTAAATTTAAATCATCTAAAATATTAATTTAGCCTGTATTAAATTTAATAAGAATATTTACTAAAAAAATAATACAATTTAAAAATTCTACTAGATAATTGACCATAGAAATAATTTAAAATTTTTATTTTATTATCTAAAATAAAAAAAAAATACTTGAATTATGCAAAATGATATTGTTCCCAACACAATAATATTGATAAAAAAAATTAAAATTTAGAAAATTTGCAATTTTTTTATATGATAATAATTGATAGTTACAATCAGGAAAATAAACATAAAAATGATGCAGCCCGAGGAGAGCATCAAGAACAAGAGATTAGATCTGTTTGAAAAAAAAATTCATTTTTTTTTTATTTTTAGGAAAAAAAAAAGGATTTTTAAATGCTTTTTTTTTCATGATTAAGATCGTCATATAACATGCCACAACTTTTGTTTCTACAAAAACATAATCGAGCTAGTAATTCTTTTCTTTTTAAAAAAAAACTTGCTTTTATGCTAATTCTATTGTGGCTTTGCCTAAAGCACCATATGGTTGGTTCCTCAGGGATACTTTCTCAAGGCCTCCTTGTACTTTGGTGCAGCCATCAATGCGACAACAGGTGCCAGAAAATGTTGTAGAGATTCCTTCCTTTGGTATTACAATAAATAATTTGAGGCATTAGAGCCTGATGATCATGTTTCCTTGTGCTCCAAGTAGAGGTGTCAATCGGGCCGGCCCGGCCTGGCACGAGGCACGGCACGGTTTGGCCGTGCCTGGGCCGGTCCGACACGGGAAATTCCCGTGCCCGGGCCCGTGCCTGGGTTAGGCACGAGCCGTCCGTGCCGTGGCTGGCCTGTGCCGTGCCGTGCCTGACCCGGCACGGTTCGGCCTGTGGCACGGCACACCGGCACGGGTTCGTCCCGTGTCGAGTGTCCCCCGAGCCCGACCCCGTGATCGCACCTCCCGCAAAAAAGGCCGTGGGTCGGGTTTGATTGGACCCGACCCGTGGTCCCACGAGGTCCGAACCGTACGGTCGTGCCAGGCCCCGCTTTTTTAAACCGTGCCGGGCCAGGCACGGCACGGTACAGTAACCGTGCCTGGCCCGGCACGAAGGCACGCTCGTGCCCAAAAAAAATGAGCCGGCCCAGCCCGGCCCGTTTGACACCTCTAGCTCCAAGTATCCAACTTAGTAGTAATAACTGATACTTTGTTGTCTTCCACAGCAAAAAATTTCTGCCCTCCAATATATCCGCTGAGCAATCGGCAGGCACAGTTTGGCACCAGCCTTCCTCTGCTATGCTTCCATTCTCATCAGGTCAGACCTTCTCCAGTTCCACCATCTTTCGCGCTGGAAACTGTTCTCACCTGCCAGCCTCTGATGGTACGAGCTCGCTCCATCAGAAAAACTACTTTCGATCCATTTTTTCTGTGCTATTTCTAATCAAAACGTGTTTTTCTTCGTCCAGCTTCACCTTCAGGAAGAGCTGTGCCTGAGGATAACTTCTTTCTTAGCTGATGGAATCGTTCTCAATCCTGGGGATGTCTCCCCAACTTTCTCCATAAGCTCAACATCAGTATTCCTAGAGGAATTGGATCTCACCGTTCCCATGGAATCAAGCAGTTGTCCCGGGCCAAGTTCTTTTGATGGAGCCCGCCTCCACGTAGAGGACCTGTTCTTCTCCGAGTCCCCATTGCTCAAAATGAAGCTGCTGGACGTGGAGAAGGATCCTGCCTGCTTCTGCCTGTGGGACGGTCAGCCAATCGACGCGAGCCAGAAGAAGTGGGCCGGCGGCCTGTCGTGCCTCAGTTTGTCTCTAGAAACTTCCACGAGCTGCTCGACCAGGCTGTGGAAATGTGTCGAGATAAAAGACGCTTCTTTTG
Organism: Sapria himalayana; assembly: GCA_029783825.1. Taxonomy (NCBI): domain Eukaryota; kingdom Viridiplantae; phylum Streptophyta; class Magnoliopsida; order Malpighiales; family Rafflesiaceae; genus Sapria; species Sapria himalayana. The sequence goes on from JAREIK010003317.1 coordinate 790,940, forward strand.
ACGTGGCCATGGTATCTGCCGACGGCTCTCCATTGTTGTCTGTTCCTCCTCCACGTGGCACTGTTCGGGCTGCAGTTGCTTGCCGCCGGTATTTCTCCAGCACTTCTGTGGAGCAGCTATTGTTTGCGCTGGAGCTCTACGCACATCTTGGCCTGCTTGGCGAGAGAGCAGGCTCTCTCGGCCGCAAAAGAGGAGAAATGTGCCGCAGAAATGGAGATTCAGGCGGGATGCTCATGCCGATGGATCGATATCCTTGCGATACCGCCACCAGATTCGAGATCAGAGAGATACAAGTCACCTTTCTAGAATTTTCTGAAAATCTACAGCCTAGGCCTCTAGTTCGACTCGTGGGGGGTGATCTCCTGGCCGAAGTTTCTCACAGAACTCTTGGAGGCGCCCTGGCCATATCTTCCCGCTTGTTCTGGCGGTACGCTGAAGTAGACTGCATCGAGCTCGGGGGAAGCTCGGCGTGTTCTCGGCTGAGAACTATTTTCTGGGTCCAAGATGAAAGAAAGTGCCAATCGGAGGGTGTTGCTGCTCGTACGATTCCGTTTGTGGACTTACGTGTCGCTCAGGTTGTTCCAATCGCGAAGCTGGATGGCGAGTGTCACGGTCTCAACATCCGTGCATGTATTTCTAACGTTCGGCTTGGCGGAGGAATGAGCTACGCAGAAGTTCTGCTCCATCAATTTGGCATTTTTGGGCCCGATGGCAGCCCGGGAATTGGGTTCTCCAGAGGGCTAGAGAGCTTATTGTCAGGGCCGCTGGCTAAGCTTCTGAAACCATCGCCAATGAACGATGATGATGATGATGATCTTCGAGGTATGCGTGGACCATGCGTTAACTATGCTGCTTCCTGCCCGAGTTATTGATCCCAGCTTTGTTTCTGGCCGTGTAGGTGAAAGCGCAGGGGGAGGGAAAGATGGGGTTGATTTGTTCCTCGGGATGCCGAACGACGTGGACGTGCACGTAGAATTGAAAGAGTGGTTATTTGCTCTGGAAGGCCCACACGAGGAGATGGGCGTGGCTAGCGAGGAGAGATGCTGGCACACGACATTCCATAGTTTGCTGATACGCGCAAAGAGCAACCCGGGAGACGAGTCTAGCCCCACTGCAAGAGCACACGGGACACGGCTGTACCCCGTGCAATCGATCATGGTATGGTTTTCTTAAATTGGCGCCGACTCGAGCCAGATTGGCACCTCGAACAATCATCGGGCCCTCGGGCCAGAACCAGGGCTATCCCCGTCCCCTCACTCAGAGGTGGGGATATTAACGATGTCAGACAACTCGTGAGCTACTCGGACTCGATTCGAAAAGATCACAAGAAACTTGCATATTTTTGTTTATTATATTTTTAAAAGTTTTTTTTTTCAATTTTAAATCTATTTTTTTATTATTTATTTAGTTCTAAGTATATTTATTTTAAATATAATTATTTTTTTTAGAGAAAATATAAAATAAAATAGGATATTATTATATAAATTATATTAATAAGTTAGTATTATAAATGTGATATATATATATATATATATATATCATACACTGATTCTCATAAAGTTGGAAATATAATAATTAGGGATACTAATAAAACAAGGTAACTTGCGAGCTACTCAGACTCAACTCGATCAAAACTTGACTCGAGCTCAGTTGAACTCGAACTCGACTCACATCATTAGCACCCCTACTCAGAGTTGTAGCCCGTGAGGATTGAATCAACTCGCAACTTGGCAAGTTTCTTCTTGTCATACGAATTGGTTAAAACAATCATATGTAATGCATTGATTTAGACATATCGAAGATATATCGGTGTGTATTTGTATATGAGTACCAATCAAGGATAGATATATCAGTTTTAATGAATATATTGATACTTAGAATTTATGAATATATCAGAGATATATAGAGGTGTCAAACGGGCCGGCCCGGCCCGAATATTTTGAGCACGAGCGTGCCGCCGGGCCGGGCCAGGCACGGTTTAAAATAGCCGGGCCTGTTTGGGCTTGCTTGTCTGTACGGGTCGGGATTCGGGGGGACCGTGGGTAGGGTTGAATCAGACCCGACCCGCGGTCTCCCGTATCCCGAACCGCTCGGACAGGCAAGCCCGAGCGGGCCAGGCAAGGCATGGCACGGCCCGCCGTGCCTGTGGGGCATGCCGGGCCCGGTTTTTTTAAACTGTGCCAGGCACGGCACGGAAGCACGATAGTGCCCTAAAAAAATGGGCTGGCCCGGCCCATCCCGGCCCATTTGACACCAGAACTTCTTTGTGTTAATCTTTATCAGCTTCTTGATTTAACATTTTTAGCTCATTTGATCCGCGCAAAGATGAACTTGGGGTTCATTTTTAGCTCACTTATTCATTGCCATGCTGCTGCGAGTTGCTTGCAGGTTGGCATTGAAGGATTGCAGATATTTAAGCCTCAAAGAGAGAAGAACTGCTCTTTCCCTGGCGGCGAGCTCAAAGGGCTGAACTTTGAAATTTGCATGGTGATATCTGATGATGACTTGCTCAGATGGGCGGTTGAATCCTTCAAATTCTCCGTGAGGCATCCGGTACTGGGCTTAAGACCGGGCAGGTGGTCTATCAGAATGCTAGAAATCATGTATTTGTAACGTAAATTGTGTTGTTTTCTGTAGATCGAGGCTGTTGTCACCAAGGATGAACTCCAGCACCTTGCTTCGTTGTACAAATCTGAGGCTAATGCCATGGGGAGGATAGCTGCAGGAGTTCTTAGGCTGCTCAATCTGGAGCAATCTATCGGGAGATCTGCCATGGACAAGCTGAGCAACCTTGGTAAATCAGCTTGTTATACCACCTTCTCTATATTGCACTTTCATGCACACACACACACACATGTATATATATACACACATGTATATATATACACATATGTATATATATATACGTATACACACGCACACACACACACATGTATATACGTATATATATATACACATGTACATATATATATGTACATATGTTATATATACATATGTACATATGTTATATATATACATATGTACATATATACACATATGTACATATATATATATTAACATATATACATATTTATATATATATACTTATATATGTATACATATATACATATATATACATACACACACACACACACACACACACATATATATATACATATACATATATATACACACACACATATATACATATATATACATATATATATATATACACATATATTCATACATACACATATACATATACATATATACACACACACACACACACACACACACACACATATATATATATATATATGTGTGTGTGTGTGTTTTTTGAACTTGCATCATAGATGTGGTATGATGGTAGCTCAAATTTTCTTTATCGTTGGCTCATCGTCGGGTAGGGTAATTCTCTTGATTTATGAGGGTAATATTGTCATTACAAGAAATGATGAATTTGGGATTATTTGACTCCGAAAATTCGATCGAATAATTTTTGATAATATTAGGTTTTTTCACGTAGGAATAATAGTATCGTGATGATGATGATGATGATTTGTAGTGGATTTTTTATGCATCTTATAAGTAGATGTTATGTTTTGGTGCGATGACAAGTGATTCTGTTTGAGGATGATAGGTATTGGGTTTGAGGCTCATCAGACGAAGCTGGTGCATGTAGCCAGGCCAGCTTGGACCCACTTGAAGGTGCAGATGAGCCCGTTGTGGACCCTCTTATAGACGATACAACCCAAGTTGGTTTAATGGTCTGAGAAGTAGTGGTAAAAGCCCAAAAGCTCATAATTGATAAGCCCATCACTTGGCTTAATCATTCAATATTCTTTCTATTTGTTTGGAGTAGTATCTTTTTCACTTACAATATTTTCAACTCTTTAGATAGAGGTGTCAACTGGGCCGGGCCGGGCCGGCCGGCAGGAAAAATTCCGTGCCTGGGCCCGTGCCGTGCGGTGCCTGACCCGGCACGGCACACCAGCACGGGTTTGTCTCGTGCTGGGTGTCCCGTAAGTCCGACCCCACGATGCCCCTCCCGCAAAAAAAAGACCGCGGGTCGGTTCTGATTCGACCCGACCCGACCCGCGGTCCCCCGTATCCTGAACCGCTCGGACAGGCAAGCTCGAGCGGGCTAGGCAAGGCAAGGCATGGCACGGCCCGCAGTGCCTACGGGCCGTGCCGGGCTTGGCACTGTACAGTAACCGTGCCCGGTCTGGCACGTTAGCACGATTGTGCCCTAAAAAAACGTGCCGGCCCGACCTAGCCTGGCCCGTTTGACCCCACTATCTTTAGAGGGTTATTTCAAGGTATAAACATGTTTTTTAGGGTTTTAAATTCTTGCTTGCTTATTTTTGATACCTTTTCTCTTAGGTGGATTTCATTGATTGGCGAGATTGATTTAGGGTTTTAAATTTTTTTTCACCACCTCCCTTACCAATCTCAGGATAGATGAATACGACAAGTTTTCATACTGGCCAATTGTCTCAGTAGTTATTGTGATAAATTACGTTTAATGCTATAGTTCTTATGAGATTCAGTATATTGGTGATAATTTAAACGTATCTAAGATTGATTTAGGGTTATTATCTTTAGAACGATAAACTTGTGTTCGACTAGAGGTGTCAAACAGGACGGGTCGCCATGGTTTAGTCGTGCCCGTGCCCAGTACGGCACGCAGCCGAAATCCTAATTTTTTTTTAAAATTAGGATTTTGTTCGATCCGAACCGGGTTGAACCCAATGGTTTTTGGGCCGAGGGTTCATGTTGGGTGGCACGGTATGGTAACCGTGCCTGGCTTGGCACGGTTACCATCAAATTAGAATCGTTTGATTTCGGCTGCAAATCAAACGAAGAACATTCAAATCCTAAGCCAGCCCGTTTGACATCTCTATGTTCGACACAAATGAAGAACATTCAACACTTTGTTCATCTTTATGGCACATATGTGTTGATAGTAGGGTCATCAACAAGATCACCATCAAGTTTGGTTTTCTATTTAAGATTGGATGATTAATCTTCGAAGTTGTTATCATCAAATTAGAATCGGAGAGTAAGATTAATGAAATTTGATATTTAAGATTTGAATGATTGATTCATGAGAGCAATGTTCGTTAATATACTCCTAATTCCAAGAGGTAATTATCACCCGAGCCTACTCGACTATTTTTTTTTTTTTTTTATACTCGTATATTAACTTTTTAAATTATATTCCTATTAAAATAATATTTTAATAAATTAATTAATCTTAATTATTTCACTATATATATTATTTAATTAATTATTGAAATATAAAATAATGTTTTTTTAAAAAATATATCCATTTTATATCATTTATATGATAAACATGAATATCAATAAAAATATGTAGATATATAATTATTTATTTGATAATATTAAATATATTAGATTAAATAGATTCTATGATACTCTTATAATGATAGAATAATTTAAAATATAGTATATCATTTTTTGAAATTTTTTAATTTTTTTCATGAAAGTTTAAATAATTTTCATATTTTTTTGATGTTTTATTAGCATCCTCAATATATACATTAAATTTAAATGCTACATATTTGTATTTAAATTTCATCTTTCATATTTTTTTTTTGGATGTTTTTTTATTAATATCCTCAATTTCTACTGCCAATGGTTGTGTTCATGTGAAAAACTGTTGAATTTGATCTTTCATATTCTGCATCAGCGCATGGTTCTTTTGTCTTTCAGGAAGTGAAAGCATCGACATGATTTTCTCCCCACGGCATGGTAGCCATGTTAGAGGAGACCTGCCAGCACCAGCAGAAAGCACAATCGATTCTCTGGAAGAAACGGTTGCCAGATTAAAAAACAAATGTTTAGCACTGTTCAGCAATACATCTGGTTCAGATTCCCCCATGCAGCATCAGCAGCAGCAGCAGCAGCAGCAGCAGCAGCAGCAGAAGCATCAGCAGGAGCAGCGTCTTCCTGATATCGAGCATTTGCATCAGCAGCTGGACATGATCCAGAGCCTGCTAGTTCAGCTGCGGACGCAGATCTAATGATCATGGCGAAGTATGTGTTTTTGCAGCTTCTGAAATGGTGATGCTGATTCTTTAGTGCGCAGACAGCATTTTGATGTAAATGATTATGTTTTTAGCTGACAAGCGCAGTTTGCAGTGATAATTAATGCAAAATAAAGTGATGATTGAACAAGGGAAGAAGAAGACATGTAAAGAAGGCTAGAATTGTTGGTGCTGGGAACAAAATACACCATCCCAGCGCCAGACTGTTCCATTTTAGGAGACAGAGAGCTCCGAACCTGTGGTGATAATTTGTGCTAAGGAAAGAGAAGACTGAACAAAGGAAGAAGACATGACAAGAGCATCAGAATTGTTCTTGTGCTAGGAAGAAAATACAACATCCCAGCGCCAGATTGTTCCATCCTCACAGCACCCCAGTATAGTGCTGCACAGCATTGGCAGGGCCCAGTTACGCACCCAAGGTAGATTAGACGAACATGGGTTGGCGTATTGAAATTACCTTCCATCGAAGGACATTGCTGTCTGGCGAATTGGAGACTTGGATTGAGCATGGGACAGCCTGGCATCTCAATAACAAATTTGATTTTGATTTATACATGCACGTGTATCCTGTTGCTTTGCATTTTAAAATGTATGATCATTGTGTGTGTGTGTGTGTATATGTATATATATATATATATATATACTTATAGGTGTTGATTCCAACACCAATACTATATAAAAGCTTTGTAATTCTCTCACACAAAACTCATTCCCACACTCTAACCTGCACACTCACGCTCCCTCTCACATGCATACACTCACGCTCCCTCTCACATGCATACACTCACGCTCACTCTCACATGCATACACTCACGCTCACTCTCACATGCATACACTCACGCTCACTCTCACATGCATACACTCACGCTCACTCTCACATGCATACACTCACGCTCACTCTCACATGCATACACTCACGCTCACTCTCACATGCATACACTCACTCTCACACTCACATGCATACACTCACTCTCACACTCACACGCATACACTCACGCTCACTCTCACACGCATACACTCACGCTCACTCTCACATGCATACACTCACGCTCACTCTCACATGCATACACTCACTCTCACACGCATACACACACACTCATACATACAAACTCACGCTCACACTCTCACATGCATATGCACACTCGCACACATATCCACACACAATCTCTTCTACATCTCATACTAAGCAGGAACCTTTTACACTGCATAATCTTTAAACACAGCAAGTCATTAACAAGCATGTGTGCATGTGCATGTGCATGTGGAATTCTAATCAAAATGTGTGTAATTCAGGTCAAAATGGGCATAAGCGTAAGCCCATCTCTATTTTAGCTGATTATACGATTTTAATAAAATTCTATTATAAACAAGATGAGAGCTCCTAAGTGATTCATAAAATAGAAAAAAAAAAGGGTAGAAACAGCTACAAACCGTGCGATGAGAACAGGGGGGCTACTTTGCAATTCCCAAACAAAGATCTTCCCTTCCCGATTCCCTGTGTGCAGAGAGAAGAGGGGGATCAAGCACACGTTTTCACAGGTTTTTGTTTGATTAAAAAAAAAAATAGAAGAAGAAACTTGCGACTGCATTACCAATGGCAGCCATATTGTAATGGAAATCATATGAAAACTTGATGAACCAGATATCACAGTCGGGAACTGGGTACTTTTGGAGAATGTCAATGGTGCCCTGCAGTGCTTACCGAGGTTATAGCAGAAAAAATTAGGGCACAGACTGAGAGGAAGAACTGATCACAGAGATGGAGAAATTGCAGATGATGAAGACGCCAACCTCCCCAGGAGACTGTTCCTTCAATTTTGGCTCCCAAAGGACAATCTCATTGTCCACGCTCTTCGATAATCAAATTTAAAAAAATAAAAAAAAGCATATTAGTCGAAGAGATTTTGGAGCGTACGAGCCCAGCGCTACCAGCCTAGGTAAGTGAGGCCTTAGGCAGGTGCGCCATTTAGCAGATTCATACCTTTGATAGCAGAAAATCACCAAGCCATCTATTGCAGTCTACATAGTTCGAATGAACCGAAGCAATAAACACCTGGTAAACAGTTCAGGGTGAGATCTTATTTCTGCAAAAAACGTGCTCTAAACTGCTGAGACGAAGAACACGAGGGTGGGGGGAGGGATCAGCGCACAGGAAACTGAACATATTTTGTGGGGAACTTGGAAGGGTTCTCTGTCCAAGTAAATGATTTCTCTACGTACGTCCAGAATTCTGCAACACGTTATTAAAAAGGAAGAAGATGACACCTAGGAGGGATTCCCCGCACAAGAATTCTGCAGAACACGAACTCTTACCTTTCATCGACCAGATCTTGACCGTGTTGTCCATGCCGCAGCTTGCGATGCGGAATATGTCTGAGGGATGGAAATCCTGAAGAACATCAGATCAAGCCATGGAACACTTGGCGCAATTAGGCAGTTTCATCTCTGAACAAGAGGCACGGCGTCACTCACCACACTCAAAACTTCATTGCGATGCCCACCAGCTCCAGCGAAAATCAAAATGCAAATCCCCGTATGAACATTCCACAAGCGAACAGATTCATCCTGCAAAAAAAAAAAATGAAGCATTCTGTCCATGGAAAGAGGGGAGAAAAGAAGCCAAAACAAAAATGCAATCCGTTTACTTTGCTCGCAGAAACCACGAGTGCGGGCTTCAATGGCTGTGTCCTAATCTCATTTATCGAATCACCATGGCCAACAAAACTCTGCACGTAATGGAGCAGATCAAGAACCGAACAAATTACGAGGAGAACAAGACGCTGATATTAATCATCGGATAATGCCTTGTGTATTTTCTCGTTGTAGGTATCAATCACCCGAATAACACCATTGGCACCCCCTGCAACTATGAATGCTCTTCCATCGACATTAGATGCCCAGCTCAACGTGTAGAAGGACTCCTCCTTCTAGTCTACAAATAAATCGAGGATGTTTGTCACGTGCAGAACACAAGATACTTCAAATACAACTGCACTAGATCGTACATCTTCGTCTGCATAAGCTTGCAATGGCGCTATCACCCCCCCTTCAAGACATTGATAAACACTTACCTGTGGAACAGAATCGATGATGTTGCAGGGAGCATAACTGAAGAAAAACAGAGAAGAAGAGAATTTTGAGTTCTAAGATCTCATCATCGCTGAAGCCACGGCACATTCGATTCCAAGGCTCGGTCACTAACGATCGTATCGACGGTCGATTACCAAATAAGCTCCTCTCCTTTCAAATCAGAAGCAAACCACAACGAGAACACTCTACAGGGAGTAAAACTTAATTAAGGGCGGGGTCTGCACTCACCCGACTGCCGCCGACGGTGGCGAAGACATCGAAATAACGAGAATCGATGAAGTTGAACACCACGGCGTAGATCGGACGCTTGCCTTCTTGAACTCTGTTGGTCACTCTGTACTCTCTCGTCCGCGATGGCGTCAGTGATCCAACCACTGGCTCGCAACCTAAAGGAATCTTCGCCATTGGACTTTTTGAAATGCAGGAGGTTCTCGTTCTCCTCTGATCCAATAGCGCAGAGAAAAAAATAAAAAACCCAAGATTATTTTTCTTTGCTCAAATTATGTTTTATTGCATTAAATATAAAATAATTAAAAAAATATAACAAAACTTTAAATATTTAATTTCTGATACACACACAACTTAATGACCAAAAATACCATTTATTTTTTTTAAAAAAATAAATTGAGGGTATTTTTAGGTTTTTAAATTTTTGATGCATCATAACCTAAATATTTTAACTTATGACATACTTTCTTCGAATATTAATTTTTTTAGTTTTTTTTAATATTTATACTTAATTCACTGAAACATAATTCTTCCTTTTATTTATTTAATTCATGTTATATATTTTTACAAAAATATGCAAATTATTTATTTTTAATTAAAATTGAAGGTAGTATTACCACTATCATTATAGTAAAAATAATTTTAATAAAATTATTTTGTTGTATGTATGAAATGAGTATCTTATCATAAAGAATTATCCTATCTTGTTAATAAATTCAAAATTACATTTGATTTGATTTTATTTTTATCCGGTTTAATTTTTGGTATTTTAAATGTAATAATTTGTGTATTTTTTTATAAAAATAATTACTTTTAATAATTTACACAATCAAAAATATATCTAACCTGTGTGGGAAAATTGAAAATTGTAATCATAGACAAAAATTAATTTAGGCAGAATTGTTAATAAATTATTGGATTTTGAAAATTTAATAAACACGGTTCAAAAAATTGGTCTGGGTTAAATTAAAAATTATTTTTTGTCACAGGGGTTAAAATTAAGGGAGAATTATAATTTGGGGTGTTCCTATAGAAATATCCCAACAATTTGAAACTTATTTTTTTAAGTTTAAAAAAAAGTCACTAGAATCTTAAAATATTGAAATTTAATACACTCTATTACATTTATCCTAAACTACCCTCGCCCTCTCCCATCGAGCTCATGATTGCGCTCCTGGGGCTAACCGAGAGTTACTTCGAGCCCCAGGAGCTCGAATGACAAGCTCGATGAAGCTCTACCGAGAGCTCTTTTGAACCCCTAGAGCTCAATGACAAGCTCGACGGAACTCTCCGTCGAGCTCCTGGAGCTTGACGAAGTAGCTTATGGAGACGGGCGGGGGAAGATGGGTGAGGAGAGAGGGGCGAGAGGTGAGGGCAGACGGGCGAGGATGAGGGAGGGGAGAGTGCTAGTGGCGAGGGGCAGGGAAGAGGATAGTTTAGTACTTACGAATTTAGGTGCACTTATTTTTAATTATTTTTAGTTTTGTGACTTTTATAAAAATATAAAAATATTAGTTTCTAAATCTTAAAAATTTTTGGAAAAACACCCCAAAACATAATCCCCTTAAAAATATACATTTGAGAAATTGAAAATATATTATATGTCAAATTTTTGTATTTTTTATTACAAAAAAATATATAAATATATGTAAACACACACACACACACACATTAAATAATATATATGACATATAAATGCCAGATGACTAAAAATGTGGATAATCTTAATGCGCTTCTATAAATCTTATTTATCTAAATAACAAATTAGCAAATATCAATAGTTTGGTTAAAATTACTAATTTACCCCAAGTACTTTCATAAAGTAAACAATATTGCTTTGTGGTGAGGTGGTGCTCGGGCTCGACTCATTTAACTTACGAGCCTCAAAATGATGTTCGGACTCGGCTAGTTTAACTTAATAAACGAGTTCGAGCGAGATTCTAACGAGCCGAACGCCGAGCAGCTCGCGAGCAGCTCGGCTCGGTTACAGCCCTAGCTACCACAATGAGCTTCCACTTTTTTTTCTCCGTGGGAAGGGAGGCTGGCAAAAAGTTGATTGTGAAGCTTTGATGAGAAGGCGAACGTGAGGATCATCTCGAGGAATTTTCTCCAAAATTTTATCGGAAGACTTACGATCCCCACAAGCCAAGAAGGCCTGGTGCATCCTGCAAGGCAGAAGAGAAGCGAATTCAGGACCCACGTGGCGCGCACCATTTTCATTCGCACCCAAGGACCGACGCACCTCAGGTAGCCAAGAAGATTGTGGGGAAGGCCCGCGGCTTGGAACTCGCGCCAGATGAGCAGCGCGCTCTGCAAGTCTCTGGCTCGCACACAGCAACTCAGGAGAAAATCCAGGGACTTTCTTGAGGGCGCGAGGCCAAGCTCCTCCTTCATTACCCGGAGCAGATCCAGGCCAAACTGCACGTCCACGTCTTCTTCCTCCGCCACCAGCGCGAAGACCTAGCCCACCACAAGGCACAATTCCTTAGTCCTCGTCTGCCTCCCAAATCACAAGCCACCATGTCAGAACGCAAACCTCATCAAAATGTCTTTCCATTTTATGCTCATCACTCCAGATTTTATCCCTCAGCTGCTTCAGCAAATCTGCTGCAGATCTAATTTCACAAAATAAAAATATTAGTAAAATTGGATACATCCTTATTTGAATTTCAAGGATATATTTTGCCTTGGGTTTTATATTCACTTAAACATAGAATACAAAGTCATTTCTTTTTATTTTTTTTTATTTTTTTTTATTTTTTTTTATTTTTTTTTTATTTTTTTTTATTTTTTTTATTTTTATTTTTTTTTATTTTTATTTTTTTTATTTTTTATTTATTTATTTTTAGTATATAACATAAACTTGAATACAAAAAATCACTTAGTTCCATTGTTTATATATGCATGCATAGGTCACCTTAAATGCTTGTGATGAACACAATATCTGATAACTCGACAGCAACCGTCTGTCCAAAATTCTTGCTCGTCCAATTCTCCCAGCAGTTTAAGTAGCTTAGCCAGTTCTCCTCTGGACCGAACATGCTCCTGAATTCGGCACAAGAAGGTCACAAGTAGTTGTATATGTTTTGAAGGCGCAGAGAGCCACCCAAGAACTTACAATCAGAGCAACAACAGCTTTGGGCTCCAGCTTGGATCCTGCTTCTCCCATTTCATCGTATATGTGGAGAGCATCACTCATTTGTCCGTTCGATGCAAGAGCAGATACAAGAACACTTTTAATTTCACTAAGGCTCCCGCTAGGGATTCCTTCTTCCAGGAGTATCTGAAACAGAGAACAGCATTGTGTTGTGTGACTGATAGAACGCACATATGTAGAGGTGTCAACCGGGCCATGCACCGCAAGGGGCCCGGTTGGCCTCGGCACGGCACGGGAATTTCCCGTGTCCGTGCCCGTGCTGTGCCTGTCCACGATACCAATCATGCTGTTCCGAGGCCAACCGGGCCTCGTGCAGTGCTTGGCCCGGCACGGTATCTTGGCATGAGCAGAGAAACCTTTCAAACAGCAGAAGATGAGCCCGGTGGGCGAAACTCACCGATCCCCGATAGTGAAGAAGCATCGCGGTGCCGCGCCACCAAACCCTAATTTTTTTAGATTAGGGTTTGACCCGCCCCGGCCAAACCGAGCAGATTCGTGCCACGGGCCCGTGCTAGGCCAGGCATGACATGATACAATAACCGTGCCTGGCTAAAAACGGGTCAGGTTGACCCGGCACGGAAAAATTCCGTGCCCGGGCCCATGCCGTACCCGGCCTGAGCCGTGCCTGACCCGGCACGGTTTGGCACACGGCACTGCACCCCGGCACGGGTCAGTCCCGTGCAGGGTGTCCCGTGAGCCCAACCTCCGTAAACCCCTCCCGCATAAAAAGACCGCGGGTCGGGTCTGATTCGACCCGACCCGCGGTCTTCCCGTATCCCGAACCGCTCAGCAGGCGTGCCCGAGCGGGCCAGGCAAGGCACGGCCCACCGTGCCTATGAGCCGTGCCGGGCTCGGCAATTTTTAAACCCCCATGTCGTGCCCGGCCCGGCAGCACGAACGTGCCCAAAAAGAACGGGCCGGGCCGTGCCGGGCCGTCCCGTTTGACACATCTAGGCGAAGATCATACCCTTGGAGACTTGAGGGGCAAGACACAATTAAGATGCAAACTTTTTTTTACCAACTGTACTCTTCCTAATATACATACATACATAGATACATACATACATAGATACATACATACATATATATATATATATATATATATTATAGATTTTTACTTAATAATATTTATATTTTTTATCTATAAATAATAAAATAAATGATATCAAATATAAAAATCAAATATTATTAGTATTTTTTTATCATCAGAAATATTTAAATATCTAAAATAAAATAATTAAATTTTATTAATTTAATATACAAAATTCTAAGGCATCAGAAATCTTGTGGTGATGTGACAAATATTATAAAAAGCATGGCAAAATAACATATAAATAACAATAGAACAAATCAAAAAAAAAAAAAAAAAGAGGACAAACTTGAATACCACATTTTCAACAACTTATGAAAAGTGAAAATAAGTCTCTCCTTAAATAATAAGCATCTCATATTTGAAATACCCCCCATCAAAAGTTTTGAAATATCTTCCTCCAAGCCTATCTAGAAAGACCAACAGATAGTTTCAAGTAAAAACCATTCACAAGTAGCACCTTCATGTAAAAAAATAAAAAAAATTCAAGGCCTACCACCCATAGATGATACCATCACATCAAGGCATGACTCCCATGCAAATACATACATACAAATCATACCTAAACAAACAAACAAACAAACAAACAAACAAAAAAGATGCTAATGAATAGCAAAACTTCCCTCTTAGTTAGGATTAAGTAGCCTCCTATATTATAATCAAGGAAGCACAGACACGGCTTCCTACAGCCGTGTCCGCGTGTCCGACAACTCGACACGTGGACACGACACGGACACAGCACGGATACATGTCCAATACGCCACGTGGTGTATCAGATGGTTGCGTCGGCAGACGGCAACCGTATCCATGCCTATAGTGCCCGTCGTCCGACGACGTCGGCCACTGGCAGGGGGCGGGCACGATTTGAGGGTGAGGCAGGGAGCGGACGCGATTTGAGGGAGAAGCAGGACCGGGCGCGATTTGAGGGGAGAGACAGGGGCTGGCGTGTTTAAGGGGGAGGCAGGGGCGGACGTGTTTGAGGAAAAAGCAGAGACGGGCATATTTGTGTGGGGATGTGCATAAAATAAAATATTTTTATAAAATAAAATAAAATATTGTTTTTTTATAAAATAAATAATATACATTTATTTTATATAATAATATATTTTAATTTAATTTAATTTAATGAATTTTATAAAATACCTAATATTTATAATTAATAATTTTTATTTTTTATTTTTATTAACATGCCGTATCCTAACCATATCTGTATCCTAGTTTTTTAGAATTTGTCGTATCCCCGTATCCTGCCGTGTCGCATCTCCGTGTCCGTGTCCGTGCTTCTTAGATTATAATGCTTATTTTATTGCCCTTAATCATAGCACTCAATCACAACTAATCTAGTATCATCATAAGTTGAAGTCCATTAATAATGCTTCATCAGGAAAAGATTAATAACTCAACAATTTTATCCCTGAAAGTCAAAAAAACTATCTGATAAATCTCAAATTCAAGACTTATCATGCTTTGATGATATCATCACATCAAGGCACGAGCCATGGCCTCCATGTGAAAACAACCATACAAATCATACTTTAACAAACAAATAGACAATATGACAGATAGATAAATAGATTGATAGACAGTTAGACAGACAGATAATTAGTTAGATATATAGGCAAATAGTTAGTTAGATATATAGGTAGATAGATAGATAGATATATGTATATATATATATATATATATATATATATATAGTTTGACAGATTGACATATAGATAAAAAGATAGATGGATAAATAAACATATAGATAGATAGACAGATAGATAAATTCACATAAAGACAAATAGAGTGATATGCATATAGACATATAGATAGATAGATAAATAAAGAGAGATAGATCGATAGATAAAGAGATGTCAATTAATAACAAAGCATCCCCCTCTCGGCTAGGATTAAGTAGCCTCCTATTATATAAAGCTTATTTTGTTGCACTTAATGATAGCAGTCAATCACAACTAATCTAATATCATCATAAGTTGAAGTCTATATAAATGCATGATCCAAGTTCTTATAAATATTTAGACTGAGAACAAAGGCAGAAAAAGAAGAAAATGACAACATATATATACTACTTTTATAAGAGCTTTACGAATGATTAGGAATATTAAAATTAGGGTTTTGGGCAATTTAGTGTTTCAGCCAGGGGGTAGAGAGAGAATGCTAGGGATACATACATACATACATACATACATATATATATAAGTCAAGGGAACTCACATGTATGATATTCATACAAACTATGACTTAACCCTTGAAGAATAATATTTTCACACTCATAATAATACTCATGACCTCTAATGAGTATCACATGTATCTCTTATGAGTACTAGAATATCTGACAAAGACATACTTAATATCACGAAAGGTGATTTTTTCTCTAGAAAATATATTCGGAACAAATCATGCGTATCCAAAAAACTTGGGTGGCAGTGAAAATATTTTACTCTTAGATATAAATATTGATATGAGATACAACCTAAAATAATAAAAGATAACATGCAACTAATTAGAAAATTAATTATTAATATTGATTCTTCCCAAAAACATCTAGGAATATTCTATATAATAAAAGTATCATAATCATTTCATTCAAATATTAATTCTTCCTATTAATTATCTCATTATCTTTTAAAGTATCAGCACAAAATATTTAGTAAAATCATCATATATACCTCAGAGGAAAATAAAGACTAATAAGAAGTATATTACTTCTCAATATTCTAATTTCATAATCAAATTGTATTATCACTTTTTCATTAAATTTTATAAATACAAATAAAATTTAAGATATTTTTTAAAATATATAATTATTTATATCTGATATAATTATTAATAAAAATAATAAAATATCTCAAACTATATGATATTGGCATCCTATAAGATCCTGAAATATCTAAATAAATCATATAAATTTAATCTCTCCTAACATACTTTTAATGTGGTAGATAAAAATCATTACTAACTTTTTCTAAGTGATATATCTTA
Source organism: Sapria himalayana (assembly GCA_029783825.1). Taxonomy (NCBI): domain Eukaryota; kingdom Viridiplantae; phylum Streptophyta; class Magnoliopsida; order Malpighiales; family Rafflesiaceae; genus Sapria; species Sapria himalayana. The sequence goes on from JAREIK010003317.1 coordinate 807,543, forward strand.
CTATCAATTAAAATCGCTGACTTAATATTTGGCTCTTGAATATTTAACTTATCAAACGATGAATGTCAAAGCTGAGAGTGCATAATCAATTAGTCAATAGTAGTCAAGCACCTAGAGAAGCTAAGAGAAGTGAAGAAAATTCAGGACAATCTTTCTTGTTCGATCCTCATATAAGTTATCAGTCTAGTTAGCTAATCCTTCACAAACACTATAAAAAAAGCAAAATATCAGACTAAAAATAAATTATAATGAAACTTGAATATGAATAAAATGCATGTTAAAAAAAACTTAAATATTTATATTATCATGCCCTATGACACATACGATGATGTCATTAATGACAACAATATCAATGGCTCTATAAATTCAACAAAAGAAATAAAAAAGCTATAATCAACTGTGATATGAATATTAGCTCCCAAATCTATGACTCAAGAGTCTGATCATGCCTCATGAATAAGCATAACCACACCAATAAGGGCACACATGGAAGATCAAACCTAATGGCATTAATCCTAGATATTTTTGATAAGAATTTGCACTAATCATAATTTTATTATTTAATTAAATATCATCTCATGTCGGTTTAGATTGTTACTCATATTAACTTATATTTTTAGGGGAGAGGTTTTTTTACATTTCATCCAAATTTTTTGTGCATTTATTTTGTTCATATTCTCTCTCCTAATAGAGAAAAGATATTGTTCGTATCAAGTATCTTCCTTGGATACTCAAGTACTCAAAGAAGATATAAATATTACACACCCACGACCAGAAGGATCATTTTGAGTATGAAAATAATATTTTTTGAAGATACAACTTTTTAAAAAACTCGATCCAAGAAGACACACTATTGAACACCATAATGATAGGATTGTTCCCTTGCTCAGTTGTTATCCTTCAAAGAGTCACAACCGAACCTGCTCCTACACATGATACTATCACCATAATTGATCTTGAAGAGAATAGAGTGGGATCTCCTAGTGATGTGAATTAGGATGAGTCTCGTATATTTTTATCACGTGACATGAGATGCAAGTTTCCTTATGAGAAGAAGATAAAAATTGAAAGGCTTGATATTCACAGTCAAAAAACATATATTAGGTGGATATGCCCATAACTTTCCATCCGAGCTAACTATTATGTCATTTGATCCAATTCCAAGTGTCGGCTTGGATCTTCTGTTACTATACGTAAAAAATTGATGATATGTTCTATATATCACTCACTACAACATGTAATTTTTTACTCTTGAATTGGTATTACATATTTTACCTTGCCTTCTCTTGATCGTTAAAAGAACATATTCTTTTCGAGATAATTATATAATATATTGACATACTATGTTAGAGCATCTCCAACCACACTCAACAAAATAATTACTCAAGATATATTTAAATATTCAATTCACTATTTTAGCTAGTAATTTTTTAGAATACACTCCAACCACACTCCCTGTTTTACATCTAAATTTCAATATTTTAAAAAAAGTCAAACATATATATAGAGAGAGATATAAAAAAAAAAAGAAAGAGAAAATTTAGAAAGCTCAAATGGCTCTCAATATTTGTTGAGCCATTTGAGTAAACTAGGAAATAGATAATAGAATAGAGAATGGGTTGGAGAAATTTTTTTTTGTATTTAGCTAGCTAAAATATCTAAAAATGAAAAATAGAGATTTGATTAGAAATCTTCTTAAATGAACTAAATTATATCTCATTAATTTTGATCATAATATAAACAATCTCATTAATTTTTTTCTTATTTTTAAAAATAAAGTAAATATAGTATAAATTTACACTCAAAATCTATTATAGCACCTAAAAAAATTACATTGTTAAGCCTATTATAGAAAAAATTATAATGAATTTATCTTATTTTAGCATTATTAACCTTTAAATTATAATGAATTAATCAAAATTATATCATCAATTTAAGATAAATAATAAATGAAAAAATAATAATAAATGGCATTAGAAAACTTATTTGTGTTCTCATTAATTATCTTTATACTACTAATATTAAATTTCTCCTCAATACATTGTCATGAATTTTTAAGATTAAAAAAACATATTAATGCCTTGCACATTTTTTTTTTGGATTTTTAGAACTTATTTAATGAGAAATAAACTCCTTGCCTAAGTTCAATTGCATAGAGTTGATAACACCCAACATATATATAATTACACAAGTAAATATTTCAATGACTTCATAAAACAAGCAAAAAGCAAGGCAGAATAAAAATGACAAAAATATCAACTATCACAGATATACGGGTAAAGCAATTTACGGATATGTTTAGATATATCTGAACATATCCATGGATATTGTGACATAAATATTAGTAGATAATATTATAATAAAAATAAAATATATAAAATATTATAAAGGCATAATAAAAATATTAATATATGTATTATATAATTTGTGATATACAATTAAATTATATCATGTTGGTGAATAAAAAATATTAATTTTTTAATATTATTTATTTATTATAAATATATTAAAATCTTTATTTAAATAAATATATTTATGTTATTCATATCTATTGAATATAAAACTAATATTAAATTTAATTATATTTTAATATATAAACAATATTAAAAATTAATATTGTTTGCTTATTATATGTACGTATACAATGAATAATTTATATAAATATATATATATATACTATTCAAATTTATTAAAAATATTATTATAACTACATTTTAATATATGAGTAATATTAAATTTAATTTTATTTATTTTTTGAAGATGTACATTATTAATTCAAATATATAATTATATGTTATTTTAATTTATTCAAATCTATTAAATATAAAAATAAAACTAAATTTAATTATACTATAAAATATAACTAATATTGAATTAATTTAAAAAAATTATAAAAAATTATAAAAATTAAAAAAATTAAAAAAAAATAAAAAAAAATAAAAAAAATATAAAAAAAATTAAAAAATTAATAAAAAATGAAAAATAAAAATAAAAAAAAATAAAAAAAAAAAACTAGTATTAAATTAATTTCGGATATTCTCATCCGTGAATAGATGTCAGCAGAGAGGAGTAAATATAATAGAGCCACCAAAAAACAACTTCAAGTACCATTTTTGCCCTCTCAAAGTTTCCGCAATTTACGTATGCATTGATGAGCTGCATGTAAATTTGTTTCGTGGGTTGGATTCCAGCCAAACTACTCTCTTTGAAGTACTGCGAGAAAAAAAAACCAGAAGAAGACATAGTTTCATATTTATAATTCGGTGCGGACATTACCCGGCAAAATCAAACCATATATTAATAGAAATTCTATACCTTGTCGATTTGCCTTTCATTGGCACAATTTCCTATCAGAAAGCTGTATGTTTGAGAATCTGGTTCTACACCTGCGCATTTCATTTGCTTCACAACCATTAAGCCGCCTTTAATATTTTTCTGCAACGAAGCAACCAAAACCCGACATACAGTAAACTACAAAGAGACCATAATTAAACTGAAAAGCATGTGATTGAGCACACCCAAAGAAGACATCTTGGGGGTAGAGGTGTCAACCAGGCCGGGCCGGCACGGGAAAATCCCGTGCCCGGGTCAGGCACGAGCCGTGCCGTGCCGTGCCTGACCGGGCACGGATCGGCCCTTGGCACAGCACACCGGCACGGGTTCGTCCCTTGTCGGGTGTCCCCCAAGCCCGACCCCGTGATCACCCCTCCCGCAAAATAGACCGCGGGTCGGGTCTGATTGGACCCGACCCGCGGTCCCACGAAGCCCAAACCATACGGACAGGCCAGACACGAGCGGGCCAGGCACGGCACAGCCTGCCGTGCCTGCGGGCAGTTTCGGGCCCGACTTTTTTAAACCGTGCCGTGCCTGGCCCGGCACGAAGGCAGGCTCGTGCTCAAAAAAATTGGCCGGGCCGGCCCGGCCCATTTGACACCTACTTGGGGGTGTGATGAAATATATAATTCGTTGAAATTATTAAATATTTTCTTTTACTTTCCTTTGTCATATATATTTAGTGGAGTATCTTATAATTCATATATCATGCACTATATGATATATGGTATTCTCAATTATTTTTTACATTTAAAAAAAATAAATTATCTTTTTGATTTGGATAAATTATTATGTTAAATATTATAAAATATGAAAAGATTAAAAATTAAAATAACTTTACATTAAAAATTACAAAAAATATCAGATGTCATAATTTCATACTTTTAATTGATATTTACACGTGCATATTTTTTTTATAATTAATTTTCACTATATAACAAAAAATAAATTATTTAGACATGTTTTATGTAGATAAAATTGATTTTATAATATAATGTAAGTTTGTCTGATGGGTAACTATTAATTTCGAAGTTATGCATCTTAAAAATTTTATGCTGCTATGAAGTGTTCCATGGTCAGACCAGACAGCAATAGGTGCATGGGGTATAAAAAATCTGATTTACTATATTTTTTTAAAAAAAATCTTATTTTAAATGATGCTCAATGGTTGCTGCCTTGCTGAACAATTGGGGGTTGCCACGTGTCATGCGATGCGGATGATGTGGCCCATCACACCCGTGAGCCCGACCTCATGATGCCCCTCCCGCAAAAAAAGACCACGGGTCGGTTCTGATTCGACCCGACCCGCGGTCCCCCGTATCCCGAACCGCTCGGGCAGGAATGCCCGAGTGGGCCAGGCGAGGCATGGCACGGCCCGTCGTGCCTGCGGGCCGTGCCGGGCACGGCAAGTACAGTAGTCGTGCCGTGCCAGGCCCGGCACGGAAGCACGATCGTGCCTTAAAATAACGTGTCGGGCCGGCCCGTTTGACACCTCTATCTCCACCCATCCTAGACAGAATCCAATATATAGAAGAATTATATCTAATTTTTATTAAAAGAAATTTTAAAAAAATTATTGTTTAAACTTAGAAAATTTCTATAAATAAGTATAATATCTTTTTCATTCTTTCTCAACTCAAACTATCTCCTCCATTTTTCTCTTTAATTGTAATTCTCTCTCTCTCTAACTTTCTATAAATTACATTACATTGTTATAGGTTTTTTAATAATTATTTCTTTGTAATTGATGATAAAGTACATTCGATCTGAGAAATCATAATCCACCGAATTATAATTGTGAGTTTATAACTTTATAAGGTAAACATCCATTTTTTTTTGGTTTTATATACTAGAAAATTAGATACATTAATAAAAAAAGTTTCGATTTTTATCTCTCTAAAAAATAAAAAATAATAATTTTATCAAAAAAAAATTAAAAATTATAAATAAGATTGATATAGATAACAACAATTCGATCAAAAAGTCAAATTTATTTGTCTCCTGGTTTAAAAAATATTTTTAAAAAATTCGATCAAAAAATTAAAAATTATAAATAAGATTGATATAGATTGATATAGATTAATCTAGGAACCAAAGTTTTAAAAAATATTTTTAAGACGCACCTTGACATGCAATTAAAATTTATAAATTAAATTTTAATTAGACCTCAACCGAGCACTTCCATGTTAAGTCATGCAAAGTCGATTCTAAGTCGTACCAGTTATGGGCAGCCTAAATGTCCAATTAAAATTTTTTAAAACTTTAATTTTATATTTATCAAAAATATCACAATCAAAATAATATATTAAAAAATACAATGCATTATAAATTTAAATAAATTAAATCAATAATTAAAATAAATATGTTATTTTAGCTCAACTCAAAATATCATATGAAAAAATATATAATCCAAAATATGATACATAACATAAATTGAAATAAAAATAAATAAAATATGCATCGACATCATATAAGTCATTAGGATGTGCCAATAGTGTGATTGTATGAATTCAGATCATCATCATCAATATATAATTTTGAATGTAATACTAGTGGTGGTCTCAACCTTAAATCTTCTTAGTCAATCAAGCATGCAAGTAATTCTATGATATCTAATCACATTCTTGATCTCCTATATGAAATAATCTTGGCAGAATGGCTGCTACAAAAAAAAAATAAACTTAATACTATGTTAGACACATGAGAGATTAGTAGATCATGTTTCATCTTAGGACTCAGATAGCATACGATTGATTGATTCATATGATTTCCACCAACTCAAAATATCTAAATTATTATGATCATTACATGATAAGATAGAGAGTAATTAATATCTAAGTAACAAAATATATCACTCTAATTCGATGAATTATCTCATAATTTTTCATTAGCTAACTGAATAGAAAAATTATCTTTGAATATAATATTCATATTCGTACTCGAAGCTTCACTACATAATTAATATCATAAAATATAAATATGTTAATTTTTTATTAATCATACCTTCAGATTTATTTGTTTGATTCATACATATAAATATGTATCTTAATATATTTTATACTTCTTCCACCTTAACTCTAATAATCTAAACAGACAACCAAGCAATATAAAGTTAGAATATATGACCAATATTTAAAATACTTAATTTATATCTCAATAATCATGATACTAAGTGCATGATATATTCTATATTTGTTAAACATTCTACTAAATTTATATGTGTACCTAAGTAGAATGCAATTGTTGAGAATGTATACATACAAACACATGTTCAACACATCATAAAATATCTTTAAAAATTTCATGAAAAAAAATACCTACATCACAATCTAAACCATCAATAATAAGTTCTTCACCATTATTATTAGCATAATTAGATATCACATATTGATAACCAATACATGACTCTAACAAAAGATAGATAGTATCTAACATCTATTTTAAACTTTTTTTAGGACTACTGATAAATATAGATTGTTAAATTATTATTGTCTGTTAGTCATCTTAAGGTATTTTAATAAAATTTTTACCTAATGAATCATCTTTAATAATTTTGACAAACATATTAATAACGACATCATTATTCGAAGTATCACCAAATATAATACTAAATAATTTATTATAAATTTTAATATTAGGTGTATGTGTCCATGAATCTGACACAAGATAGATATAATTCCGAAGGTATCTCAAATTTATTTTAAATTTTTTTTATGCTAGCTTAAAAAGAATTTATTTTTATAATGCAAAATAAATATCATATTTATTCAAAACAATAGTCTAAGATATTTTAATAAAATTCTTATTTTTTTATAATGTGAAGAAATAACTTTCATTCTTACTTATATTATTAAGTTAATTACAGACACATACACATGCATAAATATTTTCACCTAACAACACATCTCTAATAATTCTGACAAACATATTAATATCATTATTATTATTTAAAATATTATCAAATGTATTACTAAAAATTTTATAATAGATATCATATTTCTCAAAGATCATTGTCATACACTCATATATGACAGGATCATCATGAGGATAAATAATCTCAAAAAATTCTAAATTTTTTATTAAGTTTTTACTTAGAATCTACATAGTTGACATTAAGACAAATGAATAATACATCATCGCGACTAGTCTATATATCAAATATCATAAATATCACTCTATTATATTTTCTATATTCATTAATTATTAATTATTTTTCTAACTTATAATATTTTATTATGTTATTTATACTAATTGATTTAAGAATTCTATTATAAACAAATTGGAAGTAGACATGCATAATATTGATTATTATATGACCCTCCAAAAATATAATCAAAAGATATATTATAGTAATCAATATAATTATGTATTTTCTTACCAACTCAAAGTCATTGTAGTAAATGAAGGATGTCAATAAATCTAAAATTAATCAAATTTCAAAAATTATGCTTCTCAATTAGATTTACTTGAGATCTAATGCACCATATTTTTTTAGTGAATTTATCAGCATATCTCTTAAAATGATCAGTACAACTAGCAATCAATATACAATGTGCTGATATTTCTTCGATATTCATACAATTTTTATTTTTTATTATGTTAAAGTTAATCCAAACTACTAAATTTCATCTTATTTTAAGTTATTTAAGCAAATGGATCTAGAGGTGTCAAACGAAACATGTCAGGCCGGGTCAGCCCATTTTTAGCCGGCCTGACCGTGCTTCCGTGCCTGGCCCAGCACGATTCTATGGAGGTCAGCCCAGCACGAGCCTGCAGCACGATTCTACCGGGTTCGGCCCGGTCGGACCGAACCCTAATTTAAAAAAATTAGGGTTTGGAAGCACGCCACCGCACCGTCGCCCACCCTCCCGCCGCACCGCGTGCTGTTCTCCCATCACAATTCTTCTTCATTATCAGGGCTCGATGGGCCTCGCCCATCGAGCTCAGCTTCTGTCGATGGGGCGAGTTCTCAGCTCGTGCCGAGATATCGTACCAACAGGCCACGATACCGTGCCGAGCTAGGAACGGCACGATTGGTGCTGTGGACAAGCATGGCACGGGCACAGAAAATTTCCATGCCATGCTGGTCTAGGCACGGCTAAATTGTGTCCTGTCTCGTGTCATGTCGTGCCTCGTGCCGGCCGGGCTGGCTCGATTGACACCTCTAAATAGATCACGATCATTAAATAGTTACAATCCATCTCTTTTTCTAAATTAGCAAGCCTAGAATTTAAAATTAATAACAAAGCAAAGCATAGATGAGAGAAGAAAAAAGGAGAAAAAATAAATTTGATGAATATCAAAAAAATTCTATTCGATATTTATAAAAAAAATTATTTTAAAATAACATATTTTTTTTTATATAATTAAAATAGATAGAAATCCAATAGCCATTAGATTTCTGTTGTGTAACTGTTGGAATGAGATCCAATAGTGATAAAAAATAAAAAAACATATAGCTATTGAGATGAAATCTAATAACAACAAAAATTACAAATAAAATAATTTTTTTTTATCAACATCGAAAGCAACAAGTTGAGACTGTCGCTTTCTTTGTCAGGACTCAATACGTAAACGTGACTAGCAATTGCCACATCCCACAACCAGTTAAAAAATATAATCATACCTTGTGACTCATGAGGAGGCCATGACCGTGACTCATTGCCAATGACCTGTACCCGATCACCAACTCACTGTGCTTATTGACCATGCATGACCTAACAAGAGGCATGGTTGGCCCCAACCCAATATAGCACAATTCATGTCATGGGCCGACTCAACAATGGTCTAGCCATAGTTCTGGATCATACCATACCCAGGCCACCTAGGTCACTTGACACCTCTATTAGACATGATATTGATAATATTTTATCTAAAATGACATATGATTTATTGGCCCCTCTAATATCTAGTCTAGTATCAGAATCTACTTTTTTATAGTTATAAATATTATTTTAGATATGAAAATAAAATTACAATTAGATATTATAAAAATTTTATTATGTTTAAAGATTTGGGAAGATGTATAAATAGGTCTTCAAGTTCAAACTCAAGTATTACAACTAGATGATAATTTATACGATAAAATTGAAACTTACAACTATAAAAAACAAAACTAATCAAAAAAAACATACAATATGATGATCATTATCTAATAGTCAGTGCCATGAATATAAAAATAAATAATAATTAATAACCTTAGAATAGTTTTTAAAGCGATCTTTGTAATGTCCAACATTTAAATTAATTATGATGATAATACATTTGCATGTATCACTTCTCACTTTATTTAATGTGAAAAATAAAAAAATAAAAAAATTATTAGAATTCATTATATTCTTTATCCTCATAATGGATTTAATATATATAAGCATCTCTTGAAGGTCTTTAAGGAACACAAGATACAAAATAAAATTTTTAACATAACCTGAAATAACACATCAAATAATAATGTCATTATAAGTATGTTTATACTTTATCAAAACTATTAGATACGATCTCAGATGTGATAGGTTTCACATTAGATATATATGTCATGTAACAAACCTAATAGTACGAGTTTGGTTAAAAATAATTTTTTTCTCATTAAAATATATATGAAATACATTAAATTATATTAAGATACCGAACAAACTATAAAAGATTACATATTATTTATGTTAGTAGGCCTAGAAAAAAAATATTGTGTATGCCAGACACTAATAAATCTTTATTTATTTTCATCTGTTAGCTATCAATATGTGATATCCAACTAAATTAATAGTAAAATATTAATTAAGGAATCAAACTAGACTGGAAAATTTTATTTTTAAAATTCCTTAAAATCTTTTATAATTTGATTTACAAAGAATATATATTCGTATGTATAAATTCACGTCACATGCATTACACTGAGATGCATATGCAATATTAAAATCTCTTTAACAAATATATAAAACATACAAATTTTTTGTATCATTACAATTGAGATAAAAATAAAATATTTTAAATAATCATCTATTCAATCTATTTATTATTTTGTAGCTTGTATGAATCTTAGTGCTAAAATAGAATGAGTGAAAAATACTATCAAATATATATCCACTTAGATAAAACAACTATAATAACTAAAATATATAATTTACAAATAATCATATAACTTATTTAAATATTATGAAAATAAGAATTATAATTTTAGCAAACCATTGAGTATGAACTATGGAGAATTATATCATATTCAACGATAATGACTTTTTGATTTAGTGAGATGTTAAGAAACTTATAACTAATTAATGTTCTATTTTATCCTAAAGTGATACGAAAATTTTTGACATTCAATTCATAGAAATCATATAAATCAATATTTATCATGCTAACTAAAATAACACAATTTACTTACTCATCTAATACCTAACATATTATCGGGATCTACTTTTTGTATAACTATAAATCTGATTTCATAAAAAAAAATCATACTATAATTAAATATCATTAAAACTCTATTATACTTGAAAATTTAGAATAATTCATAAATAAGCTTTCAAAATAAAATAAAATAACTATAAGTGAATGATGATATACATGAATACAATAATACTAAAACTATGAATCGTGAAATTCCAAATTGAATAGATTGGCATTGAACTGGCATATATTTTTTTGGAGTTTTTTTTTATTTTAGTTTTACATTTTCAGAAAAGGGAGTATTTTTTAAAATATTTTTTTTACATTTTATATTAATCACAATTGCAATGTAGTTTACATTTAAATGTCGAACAAATTTATTTTCTTTTTTTTTTTATTTTATATAGATAATATTCATATATTAAATTTAATGCAGCAAGCATGCTACCTACATTAGCCATGGTTCCTAACCTGTTGTCTTGTGGCTGGTTGCAAGGCCAGGGTTAGCTACGGCCTACTGCCTACGGTGTAAAAATGAGGCTAGACTAAGTTGGATGCTAGCCAGGCCGAGCACTAAATCAGTTCAGTCACGGCCCTGCTGATTTCACCCGACATGAATCCAACCCAGCATAGCTCAACACGACTAGGTGCCTCAGCCATGCCGTTGGGATGTCTCAGGCACGAGCCTACCTCTCTCCATGTCCAGCACAACAAGATGGCCTGGCCGAGCCTAAAAAATTCAGGAGATGCCAACCTGACGCAACCCGGATTACACTTCTTATCATACTCTAAGATCGAAATACGCTTAAGACTAAGATATAGTATTTCCAACTTAACTAATAACTAATAATGAGTGACTAATTTGACAATGCATGAGTAAAATATCAAACATACTAAAATATCTACAAAAATAATTTAACATCGAAAAAATAAATAATGTACCCCACTCGATCTCAAATAAAGCCTTCCTCATTCTTTAGTATCTAGAGGTGTCAACTGGGCCGGCCTGACACTGAAAAATTCCGTGCCCGGGTTAGGCACGAGCCGTGCCGTGCCGTTCCGTGCCTGACCCGGCACGGTTCGTTCCGCGGCACGGCACACCGGCACGGGTTTGTCCCGTGCCGGGTGTCCCGTGAGCCCGACCCCACGATGCCCCTCCAGCAAAAAAAGACCACGGGTCGGGTCTGATTCGACCCGACCCGCGGTCCACCGTATCCCGAACCGCTCGGACAGGCAAGCCCGAGCGGGCCAGGCAAGGCACGGAACGGCCCGCCGTGCATGTGGGCCGTGCCGGGCCCGGTTATTTTAAACTATGCCGGGCCAGGCACGGCGGCACGCTCGTGCCCAAAAAATTCGGGCCGGCCGGCCCGGCCCGTTTGACACCTCTATTAGTATCTCTCAATTCTGCAAACAAAAATTAATGAAAATAAATATAAAATTATAATTGAATTACCTAAAAAGATGAATTATAAAGAACAAACTAATAAGATAATCAAAAATAAATATGATATATAAAAATAACAAAGATTCAATTCAAGTAAAATATTATCATATTTAATATCTTTTGAGTATTTTTTATTAACTAGAATAATATTTTCATAATAATAATAAAAATAATGAATTAGATATACTTACTAGCAATATAAATATTAACTCATGTCAGTAATTAAAAAATCCAAAATTAAAATATAAGAAAATTAACTAGTAATACTCAAAAAAGAAAAATAATATATTATTACTTTATAGACTAATTTGTATACGTACCTCTGATAAATATAAGTATCACAAAGAATAAACTCTGTGAGTACCTCATGATGACTCTGAAAATCAATCTCTCTCAATAATACATAAAGCTCTTGAACTCTCTCCTAGAAATAATACTCAATAATTATCTCTAGTGTAGCTTATTTTTTAAATAATATGTATATTGTAAAGGAAATCTCCCTGTGTGTATATCAGCATTATTACAAATTCCAAAAAACGAGCCGTCAGCTGAAATTAGAATTTTTTCATACTAAAATCCTAAAAATACAAATCTACTTGAAATTAAAAAATGAGAAAATTATCAAATTGAATAGGTGGAGATTGATAGTTACTTGGAAGAATGATTTTAAAAAATAATTAGCCAAGGTGCAAATTATATTAAAATTACCAAAAATAACAATTAACCAAGAATTATCACAAAAGCACAGTAACTCATTTCCAACTCCGCATAATGAACTCGCAGAAGATCCTTATGAGCTCGCAAGAGCTCATTACAAGTAGTGGTGTCAGGGGAACGTGCCAGGCCTACCCGGCCCATTTTTTTCAGGCCCGACCGTGCTTTTGTGCTGGGCCAAGCACGACACAGTTACTGTAACGTGTCGTGCCTAATCCGGCACGGTTTTGTGGAGTTCATCCCTGCACGGGCCCGCGGCACGATCCGCTGGGTTCGGCCCGGTCAGGCAGAACCCTAATTTTAAAAAATTTAGGGTTTCGGCGCCCCCGTAGCCCTAATTTTAAAAAAAATTAGGTTTCGGCACGGTATCGTGCCGGGCCAGGCACGACACGATTGTGCCGTGGTCAGGCACGGCACAAGCCCGGGCAAGGGAAATTCATGTGCCGGGCCGGCCCAGGCACGGCCGAATTGTGCCGTGCCTCGTGCCGGGCCCGGCCCGGTTGACACCTCTAATTACAAGGTCCACGTAAGGAACTCGCAGGTGCTCATTGCAAGCTCCACATTAGGAACTCAGAGAAGCTCATCATGAGGAGCTGGTAATAATCTCCTGGAAGCTCCTGTGAGATCATGACATGGAGCTCTTCATAAGCCCATGCGAGCTAGTCACAAGCTCCTGGAAGCTCACAGGAGTTCATGACAAAGACGAGTTTGCAACAGTTCATGATGAGGACAACAACAAGCTCGCCGTAGTTCATGACAAGGACCAGCTTGCAGCAGGTCAGCCAGTTACATGAAGCTCATAATGAGCTCCTAGCAGTTAATAACAAGCTCCTAGAAGCTCGCATGATTTGGTGATTGTACCGAGCTTGCAATGAGCTCTTGGCAGCACATAATGAGCTCCTGGAAGCTCGCAGGAGCTCCTATGAGCTTGTCATGAGCTCCTATAAGCTCGTAGGAGCTCATAAAGAAGACGAGCTCATAGCAGGTCAGCTCATTACGTGGAGCTCATGATGAGCGCGCATGAGCTAGTTAGCAGGTCATTGCTAGTAATTATTTAGGATAAAAAGTTAGTTTTGGAATATTTAATATAATTGACTCCTTAGGTAAATTATTTTTAAAACTCACTCTTCCAGATAATTGTCGGTCTCTACCCACCCTATTTGTTAATTTATCCATCTAAGATTAGGGTTTCTGAAATACTAAGTTTCTCTCACCCTAAGCAAGTAGGGTGCATTGTAGCACGCACTTACACGTGTACTATGTTGGTACAATACACATAATTTTCTCTCTCTAGGGTTTGTAACCCACTACACATCCTAGAGTTTATTCGTCCATAAAGGATACTTATTCCTTGCACAACATTCAAAAAACATAGACTTGACAATTTTATGATATACAATGAATAAATTTCAAATATTTGACTTTATAAGTTGATTAATAAGTTTAAGATTAACAAACCTTGATTGAATATATTTCAAAATTAAAAGATATTTTGGTTAGCAAATCAAACATTATAAAATAATGTTAGCTGATATAGACCAACAACAACTATCGAGCAAAGAGATCAATTCACTAGAATCATTTATCTTCATTCATCAGAAGACCACTAATCAAGTTATTGGGGTCAAATTTCTAGTAAAAAAATTTTACAAGACAAAATTATATATTACTGAGAGTGTCATAAATATTTCATCATTTTTTACCTGAGAAAAAAAAATAAAAAATATCATTATTTTTTTAGTGATATTATGGTTTGAGTGTGTGTCTGTGTCTGTGTCTATATCTGTGTGTGTGGATATATATATATATATATAGACACACTATTTTATAAGTATATAATGAGTATTCACTTCTACTTTTTCTATCCATATACATATGAGAGAAAGAATAGATTGAAGCACACCTTTATAAATCAAAACACTCGTTACACAATAACAATAATCAAAGCACTATTTTATAAATAAATTGTAGTGAGAAAATTTTCATGAATCATCTCCAAAATAAAATAATAATTTATCTTAATAAATTGTATTTGCTCTAAAAGACCATACATAATATCAAGCAAATATTTAATCCACAAAAATTCACATATAATAGATATTGACTTCATGTGTTGCCGTAGTACTTAAACAACAATTGAATGAATTTTGTTTTTTTAAGGAAACAAAATTACTTCCTAAAAAGTATAATATGTTGCAATAAACATAATTAATAACTATAATCAATGATTAAAATATCAGTTTTAATGAATTTTTTATTTCTGTATTTTCTCTGTGCTATTTTTCTTTGCGGGACTATTTTTTTTTCGTCTCTTTCTTCTCTGTGCGATTTCTTCCCGATTCTGCTCACATACTCTGTAAGACATTAATTTGATTATAATCCATAAACACATGAGTATTTTTTCTAGTGGATATAGCTAGTCATATTGAACGACTAGCGAACCAAATTATATCTATGCTTCTGATACGGTGTTTGGATTGTGGATATATAATATATTGTACTGTGAATTTCTGTTTGTTATGTATTCGTCTGAGATAAAATTACAAACTGCAAGTGAAATTACCCAATATTTATGGATATTTCGAAGATATATTGGTGAATATATTATAAATTTTTATCACTGCTATAAGTAGCTGCCAATTTAGACATTAACATAACACTATCCGAACATTGATAATTATTGAGAAATAATAAATAAAAATAATAAAGAACATACAATTATAGCTCAATATAAAAATAAATACAAAAAAAAATAAAAAATATATATTTTACTTCATTATGAGGACTTCTATAAAAATTTAAAGTATATCTCAAAAATAGAACAAAAATAAATATATCATATTATAAAATACAACACATTAAACAACAAAAACACATAAAATAGTAGTCATATTAATCAAGCAGTTAGATTTCCTAAATAGTAGTCAAATTCAACAGATCAAATATAGTTAAGAATCCAATAAACAAACAGATAAACAATAAGTAGGCATGATAGCACCGCATCACAAATTTTAAAAAGAAAAAAAGTATAGCACCTCTCGAAAATGTCCAATCATTATGGCATTGAACATGCTTGTGGTAGGCGCTAAATTGAATTTCTTCAAATCACATAGTAATCTATATGCACCATCAAACTACAATGAATCCAAATCGAGGGCAAGCTTAAAGAACCCATAATATTTAGAGATTGTCAGTTAGCAAACATGAAAAACAATATAGGAGGAGGAGGCAACGGGCGACTTACTCACATCTTTTATTTTCACGCTCGAGCGTATCAGCCTCGTGAATACATCACTATTAGGTTTCAGATCATGGCGGCAGATCAAAGAGTAAATCCGCCAAACCTAGGGTTCAACAAAAAATGAAAAAAACAAACAAAAAATCTACACAAGCATCACCATCCCTCCAAGAAATTATGCCATTCAAAGGGGAAAACTTCCCTTGTTGGTTTTTGAAAAATGATAAAATTTGAAACAATTGCAGCATTACAAAAGCAGGCTAAGATTGTATTGTGTGGAAAGCTGTAGGAAAAGGAAAACAGACCTGCCTAAATTCAAAGCATTCCTCACAAGCATTCAGTAGGCAATGTAGCGTGTCTAGGGATATGGTAAAACCAGCTCTAAACATTTGATCAGCCACATCAAGAGCCACAGTTACCTACATTAAGGGTAGTGTTACTAAGCTAGATTTCTCTGCTGAATTAACTTAATAAAAGACTGAAAGATACCTCGAGTGAATCACAAATATATGCAATGAGCTTCTCATATGATGTCAATGTTGGCGTCACCTCCAATACATCATGAAAGCTTTTAAATTTCAAAACTACAATCTCAACCTTCAATTGAAAAAAAAAGAGACAAGATGTGGCAATCTAATTAGCATAGAAAATAAAGAAGCATTCTTTTATCATGTGTGCGTTAGACCACACATCAAAATAGAGCACGAGCATTAATATTCATTCATATTTTAATTTTATAATCAAAAAAGTATGCTACTTCAAGCAAAAAACACATATGGTGACTATGCTGTATATGTAATTTGTTTTTTTACTTAATAATCTATTTTAATATTTTCATGTAAGTGCAGGAAAGGAAATATTAAAAGCCCGAGGATGCAGCAGTAGCACAATAACGGAGGTCCCGCTGTCCGGCCAACGGGCCAAAATTTTTAGAGCAGAGCCTGGCCCGTTCCATGATCCGACCCGCTTCAGTTAAATAAACCGGATGTTTATTTATTGTATAAAATGATTTGTATTTATTTTTTCGGGCGGCTGTTTTTTGACCCAGTTGAACTGTTTATCATCCTTTCTTCTTCTCTCTGCGCGATTTCGCGACTGCTCCGTGCTGCATACTGTAAGATGTTCTGTTCTTGATTTTAATCTGTAACGCATTAGCATTTTCTGGTGGAGGTAGCTAGTCGTACTGAGCGACTAGCGAACCACGTTATTTCTTGTGTTGATTTCTCGTGTTTTTTTGATTCTGTCGTGGATGCTGTTGGATTTGGATATATATATTGCTCGTTTTTCTGTGTTTTCTGTTGTTTCTGTTCTTAATCTCACTACCCGTGGAAGCGCGATTGCCCAACAGACTATATGTGTTACCATGCTCATCATGCCAAATTTAACAAAATATCTATATATTATGAATTGGAATACTTTGGCGAGATAACTAATATCTTCGTCTAAGGATGATAAGTCTCGAATTCGAGACTTATTGGACACAACCTCCTTGGTTTGTGAAAATAGACATGCTAAGATATTAAAATCTCTCAGACCTAGGTGTCAACCGGGCCGGGCCCATTCCGTGCCGTGCCTGACCCGGCACGGTTCGGCACGTGGCACGGCACACCGGCACGGGTCTGTCCCATGCCGGATCTCCCGTGAGCCCGACCCCAGGATGCCCCTCCCGCAAAAAAAGACCGCTGGTCGGGTCTGAATCAACCCGACCCACGGTCCCCCGTATCCCGAACCGCTCGGACAGGCAAGCCCGAGCGGGCCAGGCAAGGCACGGCACGGCCCGCCGTGCCTACGGGCCGTGCCGGGCTCGGCTGTTTTTAAACCGTGTCGTGCCCGGCCTGGCACGATAGCACGATCGTGCCCTAAAAACCCGGGCCGGGCCGGCCCTTCCCGGCCCATTTGACACCTGTACTCAGACCTCGTGCTAAGCGTGAGCCTTGTGCACTATGAACAACCTTTATTAATTTACCAGAAATGAAATTGACTAGTATAGGTGAAAAATAATTATTAAAAAAAAGTGGATAATATTACAAGATTGAAGCGAAAACCACATTGCAAGGGGAGACAACAATTATTTTAAAAAAAAAAAACATTATAATTGATAATTTACAAATATAATCGACAAAAATAAATTATTAAAAATATTGCAAATAATATGACTAAAAAAGAAACGAAAAAAATTTATAACAAAATTGTAATATAATTATTTGATAATGTCCTCAAAAAAATTTTGAAATTTCTAAAAAATATATATATGTGATATGCCTCTCCTCTAAGAAAAGATAAATGTTCAACTCAAGTTTGAATATTCAATAATATAAGAATATACACTAATATACAGATTTCAAGAACAATAAACTTCTTTGCATAACTAAATACTATAAGTATTAACAAGAATTTATTTTAAAAATACTATTAAATAATTATTTAATAGTTAAATTTTCTTATTATTATCATAATCATGTTGTGAACACATATTCTTACATGTATAAAAAATAAATGATTAAACAAGTATATAAAAATGTGGTAAAAAACAAAAAAAAAAAAGTATTGGATCTTTATTGATTTAAAAAATATATCTATATTGTATCAATATACATCAAGAAAATAAATAAAAAATAAAAAAAAAATCTTTATAATTCCAAGTTTCCAACACGCGATCAAGTTGTTACAAATATATCATGTACATCGCGTTCAAAAAAAAAAAAATATGAATCTCGAAATGACTTCACGAAGACATCAACTGGGTTATATGTTCTATAAATATAAGTAATATCAAATAGCCTATTTTGTATATTTTTATGAATAAGCAAAAGTAAATTTTTATTTGTTTCAACCACTCTTTGAAAATCAAATTAAAAATTATGTATCGAGTTATTTAATTATCACAATTATAAGTAGTAAAACTTAAAATAAAAATCAATATCTCAAGTAGTGATTGTAATCTCTTATTTATATAAACTAAGGTTTCACTATAAATACATTATCAAATACTAGCAATTTTTCTCAAATTAATGTAAGCAAAAAAATAATGTGCATATGTATTTGTTTGAAATAAATAAGGAAGCAATTATTATACTTACAATATAAGATATATCTAATTTGATAAGTGTCACACATTCAAATTTCCTATAATTATCCAAATATTTATAGAATTATTAAAAATTAGAACAATTATATCATATAACTCCTCTAACAAAAAAAATCATGGGTCAACAAAAATCAAAATAAATCATAAATAAAAAATAAAATCAATTGGACGAGATATTAGCGAATTTTTTAACCTATAGTAAACATTTTGTAACATATACACATAACTAGTTGCCATACTTGCATGAAAACTAGATGGATACTCCAAATATAACTCCTCTAATCCTAAAGATTTTCGTGAAAACAAAATATATTTTTCATTCCTAATTAACAAATAAAATTTTATTTTAACCTATTTAATACTCATATATCACAAAAAATCTCCGAAACAATTCTTTATTCAGTTCATCTAATATTAATCCTAAGAGATATATCATCATCAATCTCTCCGTCTTTACATTAAAGCCTAGTTATTTTAAATAACTGACTTTTGATACTTATTGTTTTTCTATTTTAATTAATAAATCATTATTCCAAGTATGCCGTCTTACTACAGCTAATGCTAAATCCATTGAACTCAAGTATTATCCTCCAAATTTTTAATTTCCTGCCTAATACTTCTTCAATCTCATCATCTAATATTATGTCATCTGCAAATAACAAATATTTAAGAGATATCTTTTTAGAGATCTCATATCAATTCATCCATAAGTAGCACAAAAATATAATGACTACTAGATAATCCTTGATAAAATTACATAGCTATTAGAAACTCGTGAATAATAAAATAAATGAATTTAACTCTATGTATCACTCCCTCATATATAACTTTTATTAATTGAATATATATGCTCAATTTTCATTTCTTATATAATACTCAACAAATTAATTTTTTTGAAACTTTATCATAAATTTTCTTTAAATCAATAAGAATTATGCACAAATTTTTTTTATTCTCTATATATTTCTTAATTAATTATCTGACTGAGTAAATAATATCTATAATAGATTTACCTGATATAAATCTAAATTAATTCTCTAAAATACTCATTTTTCTTCTTAATTTATACTCAATTACTCTTTCATAAAGTTTAATAGTATTAAACTCTTGGTCACACTATGAAGCCTTGAGAAAAAATATTTGAATACAAATTAAGAAAAAAATTAAAATATTTCTGATAATCAATTTAGATTTATGTCAAATAGATCTATTATGAAAAATATTTATTTAGTTACACAACTTAAGAAGTAAATAAAGAATAAGAAAGATCTATGCATAATCTTTATTGAGTTAGAGAAACACATGATCATAATTTTAAATGGCACAAGAAACACCAATGTATAAAAATCTCCTACAACTTAAGTGGAAGATGCATACTGCAAGAAAAGGCATACACACGAATGAAGTGAAATACAACCTAGAATAAATATCAATTTTATTAAATATAATTCAAAATCTAATTCAATCAAAAAAAATTTAAGATTCCTAATATTTTAAAAAAAAAATATCCAATAAAAAGTAATGTGATTATACAAAACATAATAGAAAAAACAATGAATTGATATACTTTCTCATATGATAGGCCTCACAATATAAATATTTCTAATACCAGAATCCAAATTTTTTAATTTGGACAAAAATAAACAATCAAGTCAAAAATAAATAAGTAGCAAATCAAAATACTAAAACACCTAGTAAAATATCAAACCAAAAAGACAAAATAGTATTCATCCTATTTAGTCCCAAAAAAAATTTCCTTAAAATCTTTTAATCTTACAAAATATACTAGAAAAAAAATAATATTAAAATTAAATTATTTAATAAAATAACTCAAAAAAAAAAACTATTTTAACATTCATAAACAAATAAAATAAGAGAAATAAGTAAAATATCAAATTAAATATTATTATAATCAATGAATATTAATAATTTATCATTAAATATCATAATTTTCAAATATGAAAAAAAAAACTATAGTAAACAAATAATAATTATTTGCAATATGACTATTAACTTCAAAATTAATACTTAAGAGTCTAGAATATGAAGACACATCATGAGTGATTATGCATAAAGAATAGGGAAATATTAATACCCTTACAAGCAAGAAAATTTAATTCTTCTTCTTTGATAAGGGTCACAATGAAAAATTTTGTGAAGACTCTTGAAAATGTATAATAGCTAAACTATTTCTCTTAATAATCTACAATGCAAATGATCTATTCTAGGAAAATAATTCTTTGTAATTCTCTCTATTATGATCATTCCTTTTACAATTTGGACACTACATTAAAGATCTCATGTTCTACATCTAACACGACTAGTACTCTAGCTGCTTTTATGGCATACAGTATTAGATATCAATTCAATGGATCTTTGTCTATCTTGTTCAAAAATATATTGAACAATATGATGATTAATTTTTGATTTTTTAAAAAAATATGATTACTCAAAATCTAATAATCAAACCTCACAAAACTATCAAGTAGGGCATACAAGCATTGAAATGATATCTAATATGTGGGTAGTATGAGAGGGCATATTAGGAAGCTGTAAGAGTACAACTTAGGTCTCACGGTAATCTACAATGGAGTCAGCGCATTGTTGTCATAGACTCCCAGCATATAACACAAGGCACTATCGACACATCTTTATTAATTAGGACTTCTTTTCAGCAAAACCCTAGCAGCTCTATTCTCTATCATGTGTCGTCGGCACCTCTATCACACACACTCACACACTCGATTGATGCCAACAATGGGTTGGCATCACTATATGCATCAATTGACATAGTGGTTGTGTCGTTGCAATCTAAGAAGCACAGACACGAACACGGACACGGGGATACGACACGACAAGATACGGGGACACGACAAATTCTAAAAAACTAGGATACGACATGATAAAAAAAATAAACTTAAAAATAAAAATTATTTTCTTTATAAATATTATGTATTTTATAAAATAAATTAAATTAAATTAAAATATTTTAGATTATAAAATAAATATATATATTTTTATTTTATAAAATAAAAATATTTTATTTTATTTTATAAGATAATATTTATAATTATTTTATTTTATAAAATAAAATTATAAAATTATCTTATATTATATAAAAATATATTTTTTATTTTATAAAATAAAAATATTTTATTTTATTTTATTAAAATATTTTATTTTATTTTATTAAAATATTTTATTTTATTTTATTAAAATATTTTATTTTATTCTAGCCCCCAGCCTGCCCCCAACCCTCAACCCGAGCCCACCCTCTGCCTCCCCCCCATCAATTCGCCCCCTGCCTCAATTCGCGCCCGCAGCCCCTCCCTTCAATTCGCGCCCAACCCCTGCCTACCCTGCCTACCCCCCCCCCCTCAATTCGCGCCCCCGCCACATGTGTCGAGTGGCCAACGTCGCCCATGCAGCGGCGTTGGCCACTAGACGTCCGATACGCCACGTGGCGTATCGGATACGGAATTTGTCAACAATATGCCACGTGACATATCGAACACGTATCCGACGCGTGTCTGTACCGTGTCGCCGTGTCCACGTGTCCGACACATGGACACGGCAGTCCAGTGGCATATCCGTGCAACACAGGTTGCAATGGACGCCCACACTTTCTCTCTCTCTCTAAACTATATTTTTAGGATATTTCCAAATCTTAGTTTTGATACCATCTAAAATTCAATAATCAAAATACTTTACTATCCAAAAAATTACAATGTAACAACCCTAAGCTAAGTATGAATATATGGGACAAACAGTATATGAGCATCCCAAATATTAGATGCTCCCAACAAAAAAAACAACATAAAAATAACATAAAGCATAACACATCACAAAAAGTACTTAATATGACATATTTTATTCATGCTTTGATTTCAGCAGTAACAAGCATGATAGCCATAAATACATGACCCACAAATTTCACAAGTTCCTCACCATGACATGTTGGATACTCGTGGCGTAACTATAGATAAGAGCAGAGAGATAATCAGACCCATAACCTGCATTGATTAGCATTAACAATAACCCAAGCAAAATCATTATGAGAAAATATTTGACAAAAACTGCAGTCTCCAAGCATTTCTCTCCACTGTTTTATGCATGCAGAACTACTTGGATAGTAGCGAAAGTGAAGAGAAAAATACAAAATAATGCCCGCTGCCAAGAAAGGAAGCAAGTGTAGAATACAACTTAGTTTCAGCTTCATAAGCAACTTTTCTGCAAATGACTCTAAATTTAGCCTCCCCAAAGAGTTGAAAATACAGATCACAGTGTCAAACAGAGAAAACTCTGTTACGTCTACGGCCTCTAAAAATTGCACCAGCTCATCTTTTTGGTCACTTTCACAAAGTGCTTGCATATAATTTTCTGCATCAAACCCAAAATTTCCCTTCATGTTAGATCCTCAAAAATTAACAGAGCAAGCAAATTAAAGAATGCCCACACATTTGATGCAGACCTCATCACTAGTAATCTAAGAAGCACGGACACGGACACGGGGATACGACACGGCAGGATACGGGAACACGGCAAATTCTAAAAAACTAGGATACGGATACGACTAGGATACGGCATGATAAAAAAATAAAAATTATTAATTATAAATATAATGTATTTTATAAAATTTAATAATTAAATTAAATTAAAATATTTTATTATATAAAATAAATATATATTATTTATTTTATAAAATAAAAATATTTTATTTTATTTTATAAGATAATATTTATAATTATTTTATTTTATAAGATAATATTTTATAATTATATTATATAAAATATATATTTTTTATTTTATTTTATAAAAATATTTTATTTTATGCCTTTGCCTCTCCCCTCAAGCATGACCGCCTCTGCCTCTCCCATCAATCACGCCCGCCCGCCCTGCCTCTCCCCTCAATCACGCCCGCCCGCCCTGCCTTTCCCCTCAATCCCGCCCGCCCGCCCCTGCCTCTCCCCTCAATCCCGCCCGCTCGCCCCTGCCTCTCCCCTCATACACCCCCGCCCCTGCCTCTCCCCTCAAATCGCGCCCGTCCCTGCCAGTGGCCAACGTCGCCCATGCTGCAACGTTGGCAACCCGACGTCATCGGACGTCGGGCACTATAGACATTGACACGGCTGCCGATGCAACCATCCGATGCGCCACGTGGCGTATCGGATACGGATTGTGCAATGATACGCCACGTGGCGTATCGGACACGTATCCGTGCCGTGTCCGTGCCGTGTCCAGGTGTCGGACACGTGGACACGGCTGTAGGGAGCCGTGTCCGTGCTTCCTTGCTAGTAATGATAGAGTAGGCTTGTAATGAAAAGCACACACCTTGCAGATTAATAGCCTCCCTTGCCTTGTCGCCAGAGACATGATTGCAGAGGTACTTGATTTTTTCTCTGTTGCCGACTCTGACATAAAACAGCATCTCATAGTAACCTAATCGGGCACACGAACTGCAATTTTTGGAATCTCTGATGAGTTCACACAAAAAATGAAATTCATCGACCATTCCCTTGTCGATCAAATACATAAACAATGGACCATAGGCTTCCTCTTCGAGCTGGAAGCCATGAGCGTTCATCGCCTTCAAGAGTTGAAAAGCCTTGGAGATGTGTTCTGATGCGGCCTTGTCATCAACACTTGCGCGGGCTTTCTCTGTGCAGACATTTACCAAAGCGCTGTATTCTCTCATGCCAGTTTCACGTCCAAATCTACTAAATACCCGAACAGTAGCCTCTGGCCCCAGCTTCTCCGAACACATCTGGATCAATCGCTCGAAGCGATGAGCTTGGGTTGATTTCAGAATCCATTTTTCTTTCCTTCTCCGAGAAGCTTCTTTACGCTGTTGAGACGAGCTGCAAGACCTGCCAGAAAACCATGGTGTATCCCGCGAATTCTCTGAAGGTTTCTCACGAACGGTCCACGGTGAGCATGATGAACCAGCTGACATGCCATCTGCTAAACAAAATGAACAGTTCATTGGAAAAATTCAAAAAAAAAAAAAAAAAGGGTAAAAAAAAAAAACCATTTATTGGCTCATTTAAAAAATGCCACTACTGCTCACCACAAGATCTGTGCTTCTCAAACTATGCGGCATTTGTTCTCAAATTCCTAACATTAAGTTAGATGAGTTCCCAATTCTATCCAAACCAAATAATTTCTTCAATACTAATTCTAAGAGATTGTAAAATTGAAATTATAATAATTTCAAAATTTTTCTTCTCCTTGGCTAGTCATTAGCTCTCCCTATCAAATTACATAACATTTTGGTATCAGGGGCGGTTCTATGGACACTCGAGCAAGAAGAAATGCTGAGTTTCACGATGAAATCAGCAAAATCCTAGCTTGGCACGAGTCTCATTTCGACCAAATCCATGGTACCCTCTAAATAGTTTTGCCCCAGATGAAACCTTTTCATAACCAACCTCTTCCCGTTACTAACTACTACCCCGACCGAAAACACGCACATTTGAAACGTTCATTTCCAAAATTCAACGGAGATGATTCGACGGGCTGGATCTTCAAAGCCGAACAATTCTTTGATTTCAACAATGAGACTCCTGACCAACAAGTTCAACTTGCTTCTTTTCACCTCAAATGTATAGTTTTCCAATGATTTCAATAGTTGACCAAGTTCAAAGGTCCTTTAGATCGGAGCGAGCTCACCAAGGCAGTGAGAAAATTTTCTGATATATCCACCGATATATCTCTGAAATATCCTTAAATTCTAAGTATCAATATATTAATCTTGACCAATATATCTATCTTTGATTGATTCTCATATACAAATATACAGCGATATATCCGATATATCCGTAAAATCAAAGTACCGATATATCCATAAAATCTGATATTTTAATCCTTGCACCAAGGCCTTGTGCTCTGCTTCAGTCCCACAAACTATGAGGACCCGCCTCAAACAAACTTCAACAGTTATGACTTATCAAGAAACTTTTGAGATATTTTCATACTGGGTTGATGAGTTACCCAAAAAATACTTGTTTGAATGCTTCATTGCGGGACTTCATGATGACACACAACTATATGTCAAACTCAAATAAACTTCAATAGTTACTACCTATGTTGCACGGACACGGATACGGACACGGGGATACGACACGGCAAGATACGGGGACACGGCAAATTCTAAAAAACTAGGATACGGATACGGCTAGGATACGTCATGATAAAAAAAATAAAATTAAAAATAAAAATTATTAATTATAAATATTAGGTATTTTAAAATAATTAAATATACTGTATTTTAAAATAATTTAAAATTTTGTATTTTAAAATAATGTAAACAAAATGTTAGGTATTTTCCTTCCCCCCCTTCCCCCCTTCCGAAACCCCCTCCCGCCCCCCCTTCCGAAACCCCCTCTCGCCCCCCATTCCGAAACCCACTCCCGCCCGCCCCCCCTTCCGAAACCCACTCCCCCCCGCCCCCCCTTCCGAAACCCACTCCCGCCCGCCCCCCCTTCCGAAACCCCCTCCCGCCCCCCCTCCCGAAATGCATTTTTGGATACAGATTCCAAAAAACGACGCGTTTTTGGAATCTGTTTCCAAAAATGCGTCGGATACGTCTCCGAACAACGCGTCGGATACGTCTCCGAACAACGCGTCGGATACGTCTCCGACGCGTATCCGATACGCCACGTGGCATATCCCATACGGATTTGTGTCCGATACGCCACGTGGCGTATCGGACACGTATCCGACCCGTGTCCGACCCGTGTCCACGTGTCCACGTGTCGGACACGTGGACACGGCAACTCCTAGGCGTATCCGTGCAACACAGGTTACTACCATCCTCAAGTGGCAACCTTTACCCCATGATCTAGCCTAAACTACACAGCCAAAGTTCTCAGACCCCCACCCACACCTAAGGTGGATCAACCTTCAACCACCCCTACAATATCACTCCGAAGAATTACAATCAAGAGACATGAAAATGGAGCAAAAAAGGATTGTGCTACTATTGCAACTAGCTATGAAGCATGGATACAACAATGGATATGAGTGTCCGTATGTCGGACACTTAGATATACGGATACAAGCTAGACACGTGTCGTATATGTATCCGATATGTCACGTGACGTATCATTGACCAAATAGCAAGTCAAAGCCTTGTATACGTGTCAATCACTATTTAGACACGAATCCTACACTGGGGGCTTGAAACAGGGGGGAACAATTCAACCTACGGCCTACGGGGAGGGGGTTTGAATAGGATATCAAGTCAAAGTTGTTGTCAAGTGTCGAAAACGCCAATTAAAATGTTAGGTCAAGGGGGGGAGGGGGGGGGGGTTTCAGGTACTATATCCTAGTTATGTCCTAGCCGTGTTTTATTTTAAATTTTATTTTATAAAGATTATTTTATCAATATTTATAATATTTTAAAAAGATAATTATTTTATTTTATTAGGATAATTATTTTTATTATTTTATTTTATAAAATATCTAATATTTATAAAGATAATTATAAATATTATTTTATTTTATCAATATTTTTTAAGAATAATATTTTTATAAAGATAATTATTTTTATTTTATCATGTCGTGCTATGCAGCACGAACACGAGAATACGACACGATACGGAAACACGATAAATTTCAAAAATTAGGATACGAATATAACTAGGACACGGCATAATAAAATAAAAATTAAAAATAATAATATTTATAAATATTATTCTTAAAAAATATTAATAAAATAAAATAAAATAAAATTTATAATTATCTTTATAAATATTAGATATTTTATAAAATAAAATAAAATAAAATATTTTATCTTATCTTATAAAATAATATTTATAATTATCTTATTTTATTATAAAATATTTTTTTATTTTATTAAATAATTTTTTTTATTTTATTGATATCCCCCTCTATCCCACAAAATCGTGCCCCCGCCCCTCCCCACAGAATCGAGCCCTCCCCCACCCCACAAAATCACGCCCTCCCCTGCCCCATAGAATCGCACCCCCCGTCGTTCAACAAAATTATGCCCCCCCCCCCCCCACCACCCTACAAAATTGAATTCCCCCCTACCTACAGAATCGAATTCATCTCTGGCCTACTAAATCAAAATTGTGCCCCCGTGTCCAACACATATCCATAACTTTGACCTATTATTTAGTCAACGATACGTCACGTGACGTATCAGACACGTATTCAACGCATGTCCAGCATGTATCCATGTATCCAACACATGGACACTCCATGCCACTGTCATATCCATGCTTCTTTGATGTCGTGCCCTAGCCGTAACCGTATCCTAGTTTTTTGAAATTTAACGTGTCCCCGCATCTCGTCATATCGTATCCCATGTCCGTATCCATTTCGTGCTTCTTAGGCGACTAGAAGTTTACTCCATTTCACCTCTCTCAAAAACCCCAGTTGTATATGATGAAAATGTCACAATTCCTTGGCCCCGCCAATACCATAGATCCTCTTGAAGAAGCCAATATAACAAAATCCATTCGTTAATCTCATTTCATGCGATGAAAGGGGCAGCACATCCTCACACATTCCAAGTGGTCGGTAAGCTGCAAAATAAAGTGGTAAGATACCTCATTGATGGTGGAAACACTCACAACTTCATTGGTCAAGCCATAGCCACGAAGTTTGAACTGGATGTCGCCCGTGATCAAAAGTTGCAAGCCATGGCGACTAATCAAAATAAAATCAATTACGACGGGCGATGCCTTGGAGTCAAACTTCATTGATTACACAGATCCAAGTACTTTTTTCCAAGCTATATCTTCATGCCATATACCAACAGATACGCATTTAAGAGATTAATATTCATAAAACTACTTTTCAGACACATGACGAACATTATGAATTCATTGTGATGCCCTTTGGGCTAACAAACGCCCTTTCCACCTTCCAAGGTTTGATGAATGACTTACCACAACTTTACTTACGAAAATTTTTCTAGTTTTTTTGGTAATATTTTGGTTTACAGCAAAAATTGGGTCGACCATTTCGACCACCTCCGTGCAATCCTTCAAGTTTTATATATCAATCAATTATTTGCCAAGAAATCCAAATATTAATTTGGCAATTTACAGATGGCATACTTTGGACCCTTTATTTCCTTTACATGAGTAACAGTTGATCCAACCAAGATTAATTCAATTCTAAAATGGTCTATCTCTATCCCCACTTCAGCAAGAGGAGTTCGTGGTTTCATTGGATTAGCTGGTTACTATTATAAATTTATTAGTGGTTTTGAAGGGATTGCTGCACCACTCACTTCCCTATTTTTGCCTTCTCCCAATTAAGAAGGCGCTCACATCTCCTCTAGTCCTCCGCTTACCAGATTTCTCTCAAGCCTTTGTGATCGAATGTGATGCTTGTTGAATTGATATCAAAGCTGTTTTATCACGACAAGATCAGCCAGTCGCATACTTTAGTAAAACTCTAAAACCCTCGGCCTTCACTTTATCAACATTTGAGAAAGAGATGCTGACTAGATGTGTCAACCGGGCCGGGCCGGCCCGGTCCGGCACGATGCACGGCACGGTTCAGCCCGTGTCGGTTGTCCCTTGAGCCCGACCCCGCAATGTCCCCTCCCACAAAAAAGACCGCGGGTCGGGTCTGATTCGACCCGACCCGAGGTCCCCCGAATTCTGAACCATTTTGAAGCAGTAACAATCAACCTCTTCCAACTCTCATTTCTTACATTCCAGGCATCACAAAAGTTCAAGCCATGGATAACCTTTTGCACAGCAGCGATGACATTCTCATTGCCTTATATCAAATTTTGACTATTTCCCATGACCGCATGAAGTCTCGAGATGACCAAAATTGTCGGGAAGTTGTTCTCGAGATTGGTGATTATGTCTACCTCAAGCTTCAGTCATACAGGCAGAGACCATAACCATCCGCACCTCCATGAAGCTCTCCCCTCGATTCATTGGTCCTTACAAGATCCTTACACTAGTCATACCAATGTTTTAAAAATGTAATCTAGGCACGCCTTGGAGCGTGCCATAGGGCGAGGGATGCGGAAAATACCTCGAGGCACGTGAAAAAAAAGCTACACATAAGATAGGCGTGAGTTTTCTTCTATGAAGCATTTACAGGTGCGCTTTGAACATGTCTTTCACGCCTTGAAGAAGAAAGCATACGTCTACGAGGTGTCATTAAAAAAATTAAAAAAAATGTATTTCCATAAAATCAAAACAGTGTCAATCATTTTTTCTAGCACTGCTCGACAATTTCAATGCCAAAGCTGATATTACCTCGACTCTATTATTTTTTCGGCGCTCCCCAGTCAAAAATTCCACACGCCGAAGTCGACACAGAACTCAAAAATTCCGGCAATCCACATCTCGATATTTTTGACACTGTTCCATAAGTATATTTTTAATTTTTTATATAGAAAATTACACATTTATAGTTATACATAATTACATATGGTTATACTTAGTATATATATTTATAAATTTAGATACATATAATTGTATTGACTTATATATACTTATCCAAGTTAATATAAATAATTATATATTTTTTTTAACATATAGTTATATGTGTTAGAATTTAAATTATAGATATAATATATATAATTATAAATATTTATACATATAATTAATTAGTTATATATAGTTATACATATAATAATAATTAGTTATATATAATCAAACATATATGTATTCAAATAATTATACATATAATATATATAGATATAAAGATAGTCGCATATTAATATATATAATTATAAATAGTTATATATTATTAAATATGTAATTATATATAGTATAAAAATAATTATATATTGATCTATAGTTTTGTATATAGTTAATATATAGTCAAATATATAACTAGAGTATAAATAAATAATTTAAATAATTTATGAACAAGATAGCATCATCCCAAAAAATATATATAAAAACTTATATATATTAGCATTTATTATCAATTCATTAAAATTTTATGAGTTTATTTTTTTATTAATATGTATTAATATTGTATACATTAGTATTTATTATATTTCTTTGATTTTTTTAGATTTAAACTAATTAAATAATGATTTTAAATTTTAAATTCTTTTTAATTATGTATTGGTATTATTTTTTTGGAAATTTTATTATTATATAAAAATATGAATAACTGAATATTATTAATAGTATTTTTTTAGGATGAGTTCCTCCGATTCAAAAATATCAAGAAAAAATTTTGTGAAAATATGTTATTGAAGATTACAGGGAACAATATTTGAGATATAAATTTTACAATTAAATATGCGTGTGAGGGTTAAATAGACTCAAACATCACTTAGCTGGAATTCATCATGATTTGAAACCATGCTTCAAATTTAGTACAAAAATTAGATTGAAATACAAAGAGACATTGTTAAATTATAAGGATCAAAAAATAAAAAAAAATTACTTCAAAAAATTAGTATGGGTTCAACTCCAATGAATAAGAGTGTCTTCTCCAAAATAAAAAATATCTTAAGGAGTGGGAGTGAGAGTGGAAACTCTATTTATAAGGGACTCATGAATAAATTTACAAATTCACAAACTCATCAAAATACTTTAAATTTAAGATGAAAGTAAGAAAAACTAAAGGAAGTATATAAAAAAATTAATAGGCTTATTTATTCAAAAAGTCTCTCATTCAATACTATAAATGATTCTTATTAAATTTCTATGATTGATGCTATTATAAATTTTGAAACCAGGTTTTGGCATCCATCTATGCATGAATTGAGGACAAGAATTCTTAAAAAAAAGTGAATGACTTAAGTATCATTATGAAAAATTATAAAAAAAGTTTGAAACAATATAAATATTCAAATATAAGATGATTAGATAAATAGAAAAAGTAAGTGTATTATTAATTTTTTGGTGAATAATCCTACTAGCACTTGATTTATGAAATCAATTAATACTTCTAATACAATAAAAAATAAAAAATTAATATTTAAATATATTAATGACGTGGTTAAAGAAATTGAGGAGGAAAAAGTTGTGCAAGTCATCACTGATAATACCTTCTAATTATGTGAATGCTAGAATGAGACTTATAGAAAAAGGAGAAGATTATGATGAACTCTTTTTATTACACATTGTATTGAATTGTTGTTAGAAGATATTAGAAAGTTAAATATTTATTATATTACACTTGCTCAAGCTAAGCAAGTAATGAAGTTCATATATGATCATACTTAAGCTCTTAGCTTGATGGGAATATTTATAAAAAATTATTAAATTCTTCATCTAGCAATTATACTTTTTGCTACTTCATTTCTTACTCTCCAAAATCATTTATAAGCGAAAGTAAGATCTTATAATAATTATCTCCTCGAAAAATTAGTGTTAAAACAAATGGAATAAAAAGATAGAAGACGTGAAAGCTCAAAATATAGTATTGTTTGATCCAAATTTTTGGTTACATATTATTTTTTGTATTAAAATTATTATTCCATTAGTTAGTGTCATAAGATAGATTGATTCAAAAGAAAGATCAGCCAATTGATTATATTTATAAGCTGATGAATTCTATTAAGAAGAAAATTATATTTAATTATGGAGACGTGGAAAAAAAATATAGCCCAATTTGGAGAAAAATTAATACAAGATGGATTTTATAACTTTATTAATTTTTATATGCAGCAGGTTATTATCTTAATCCTCAATTATGGTATGAGGATAAGTTTTCTAATGTTGATAAGGTGAGAAATAGATTATTTGAATGCATGAATAGGTTGTTGAATTATTAATAACATTTTAAAACTAATATTTAGTTGGACTCATTTGACTAAGCAATGGGTGAATTTGAGACTCGTATTGTAATTAATTCTCGAACATTAAAGAATCTTACACGTTGGTAGATGCATTTTGTGGTTTAACATCATAGTTACAAAAGTTCACTATTCAAGTCCTTAGTCATACTTGTAGTGCTTCATGATGTGAAAGAAAATGGAATAATTTTGAATCGGTAATATTTTTATTTTTGTATATTTTTATACATATATTTTTATTTCATGGTAAAAAAATTTTATTTCATTGTAAAAAAAAATTATTTCATTTTAACACATAATTTTCTTTATTTCACTATTTGCAGATACATACAAAAAAATAGACTTGAACATCAAAAGTTAAATACTCTAGTATATGTAAGGTACAACACTAGATTAAGAAAACAAAATCTATAAAAGAAATAAAATATTAATCCAATTTTGATAGAGAAAATTGATATGGATAATGAGTTGATTGCGGAGAAAGAAGATCTCCTCCTTCCATTGATCTTTGTTGACTTCAGAATGATGAGTTATTCAATGTTTATGCTATTAGAGTAGTATCATCTAATTCCTAATAAACTTAAGCATCATCGGATCAAATAATTTCTTCACATTCCTACAAAAGAAAACTTAATGTAGTACCAAATACATAAAAATTATAGTCATAAATTTGATTATAATTAATAAAAAAATGTAAAATATTTATACCTAATTTTTAATTTATATTTTTTACTAGATACAAGCAAGCGAAAAAAAAAACAAAGAGAAAGATTTCAATTTGAAACCAAATGATGAAGATGAAAATTTAAATAAAATGAAAATACATGATAGTGAATATTTTCCTAATTTTAATATATTGGGTGAGGATGATAATGCCTTTGAAGAAAAAAATTTAAATAAAAGTAATTTACTTTAGTTCTTATTTTATTACTTTGTTATTATTTTTTGTGAAAATAATAAATTAGTATGTTTTTTTTTATAATTCTAATGAATTATTTTCTTTTTTTTATTTATGCTTTTTTATTTTATTTTAAAATAATAATTAATTATATATTGTGATGCTCAAAAAATATATGTCTTAATGCCTCAAGACTTGCGTCTCACCTCACGAACACAGAAACATCTCACCTTATACTTTCGCCTTTTAAAACTTTGAGTCATACTAGTAGCTTACAAACTTAAATTAATGGTGGCTTCCCAAATTCATGACGTCTTTCATGTGTCTTTTAAAGAAACGCATCAAATCTACCACTTTTGCCTCATTGCGATTGCCTCCCATGTCGGACTAGAGATATCAAATGGATCGGGCTAAGCCGGGCCAAGCCATTTTTTGGTGGCCCAATAGGGCAACTGTGTCGTGCTTGGCACGGCACGGCTTGAGAAGTGCCGGCCTGACTCATACCCAGGTCAGGCATAGACTTGCCGAGTCGAACCAGGTCATACCTGGTTTTTCCAGCTTGGTCCCCAGGCCGATTTACCATGGTATCGGGCCAGGCACACAAGCCATGCCTGGCCCAGCACGAGGCACAGCTCATGCCGGCCAACACGGCACGAACCATGCCAAGGGTCGACCCAGCCCAGCCCAGCCCAACCCGCAGAATAATTCAAAAAACGTGTCATGTCGGGCCGGACACAACTAAACCGAGCCGGGCTCCGTGCCATTCACAAGTCATCCGACTTGTTTGACACCTCTATCTTGGACATATCTTAATTCTTTATCAACATGACGCAATGTTAGACACCCATATCATTCTAAAAGATCTTTATCAACCCAAAATCAAAATTTTGGTTAAGTGGATAAGTGCACTCTTGGAAGATGCCACTTGGGAAAAACATTGACATTTATTGAAGACCTATCCTACGTTTATCCTTGCAGACAAGAATACTGTATGGGGAGAGAACATATATGTATTATTTATCCTTAAAAAAGAGTCAAGGCACTAGATTTTAAGTAGGCTCAAGAATAGATCTTAGTTTTCAATATATGGTTGTAACTTCTTCTACATTTGTAATTTCTCCTCAATTTATAATTAACCTATGAGCTATAAAATAAAGATAAATAGAAAATAACTCCAAATTTCTTTTTCTCCTTGCCTAATCATTAGCTCACCCTTTCAAATTACTTAACACTATTTTAATTCCTTATGTTCATTTGTCTTTATACGTGTTTTCATCTTATTTATACTATCTGTATAAATAAGATGTTATTCTATTAGCATTGGTACAACCTTGTTTTCATCTTATTTTAATTACAATACATTATCTTGTTTTAATATTGGTGTTAACTGTTATATATTAAATAGGTACAGCCTTTATAAAAAAATTAAATTATATAATAATTAAGAGAATGCATATTATATAAGCCGAACTTATTAAATAGGTACAGCTGGGCATACAAATTTCAATTGAGCAACAAGTTATAAAGCAAAGATATACTACAAGATTTTATCTTTTTTTTTTTGAAATAATATTGGCTTATTAAAATATAAAAGGCATATAATTATTGTTGTGATTTTTATTCAATTTTTTTCTTTTTATATTAGAGTATTTTTTTATATTTTTTATAAAATATAAAATTTTCTTTTTATATTTTTGGTGGAAGCATCAAGCATTCAACAGATGGTTTCCCCAATCATATCTACTCATTAAATAAGACATCTAATGTATATTTTTTATTATTGTATTATTGTATTATTTATTTTGTGCATGAGTTTTACCATGATATCAAAGCAAGACTTACAAATTCTAAAATGTGTATGCATATAATAGTAATTGTATGTGTTGAAGAGTAAAGCAAGTATATTTTATTTTATGCTTGTGTATGTATGCTAATAAGGTGTGCATAAACTATTGAAGTGCACACAAACATTGAGGTGCACGGTTAGCATTTTGCAGGTGTCAGACACCAACTATGAACCACTAACGGTGCACACAGACGAACAATTCAACTGGTGGTACACTAAAAGAAGATAGAGAATGGTCTCAATTCAATGGTGCATTGAGGTAGATAAAAAAATAGATTCAGTTTAATGTACACATTATAAGAGGATAGGTCAACTAAAATTAATTATTGAATTTTATTTTAATATAAAATATCAAGAATTTTACACAGTTGTGAGACTAACTAACTGACTAACAAAAAATTTAAGAGTCCTCACAAAATTTATCCATCATAACTTATAGATAGAAGTATCAAAAGGATCGGGCCAACAAAAACACGGCATGATTCGGTCGTGCCTGATTCGGCAAGGCACGGCATGGCACAGGAATGACCCATTCTTATGTCGTCATGCCAAGTCCAACTGTGCCACGTGCCGAGCCAGGCACGGCCCGATGCCAAGGCCCATGGGCACGGTATCTCGGCACAAGCTAAGATATGCCCCGACCCAGCCAGCCCGATGCCCCCGATTCAAACCCAACTACTCGAGGCCCAACGGATCCGGAAGTTCCATCGGGCCAAAACCCGGCCCACCATTTTTTCGACCCGAGTTTGAAGCCTGATTCCATTCCATTCCAGAAACCAATGCTTCTAGAATGAGAACTATTCAAGTTAGTTCTACGGTCGAACCACCCTATAGTAAAAAAAATTCAATCTAAATCATTGAATTTTGCCTCCAACGACTATTGGTAAAATCCGATGTCCCTAAGAATTCTGCCCATTTTTTAATTATTATATATTTAAAAAAATCAAAAAAATATACTTTTTAAAAAACAATTCTTTTATTAATCTATAAAATCTCCCTCCTCCCCTCATTCTAAGATTAATATTTTTTAAAAACATAAATCTCTTGGCTATTACACTGATACACATTTAGTTATAGAATTTATGTTGTTTATTATAATAAATAAATTTAATATTTTATTAAATTTAATAAAATAAAAATTTAAAATTTAATTATTTATTTATAATTAACAATTAACATTAATTAATTACTAAAGATAATAAAAAAGAATTTTTAAAGTAATAAAAGCATATAAATATAAACTAATCTAATATTTATTTATTATTTATTAAAAAATAAAAATCAGCCCATATGAGCCAGAACTGGCCTGACCTGGCACGATTTCTTCACTTTTTGGGCCGACGAGCCGTGTTGAGCCTAGCCTGAAGAAATTGGGTCGGACCATGCACAGTCCGGTGGCATAGTTGGGCCACCTAAAACTAGGCTGGGCCGATCAAGGCTAGGCCAGCCCTGTTTTAGGCCTCTACTTATAGACATAGAGAAGAACACAAATTTCTTCACTAAGGCAGTAATAGATCCTTTCTTCTTTCAAATATCACTAATTATTTCACTCGTACTCTGATTTTAGATCCTTAGATTATTAAAATAAAAGTAAATATTCATATTATAATAATTATACTTTATTTCCTAATTTTTTTTGATAATATTAATATAATCAACAAAAAATATTTAAAAATTATTAGATATAATTATATTTAGCTTAAATCTTTATTATATTACTTTTATATGTCATGCTTATTCATGATTATCCTATTAGTTTAATCTATAAGAATTAACTTTTTAGACAGATTAATTCTAACTTTATATTATATTCATTGATATTTATTTATAGGATAAGATGACTAGAAAAATTTTTATTTAGAATTGATCAGACTAGACTGTATGTTCTCTCTTCAACAATATAATCTACCTCCATATGTTTGAATGATTTGGATGCGTTACTTATACATTCTCAACTTGATCACCCATCACTAGCCAAGTTGTTAAAAAAGCTAACCACAACTTCTTATCCTAATAAAGATACAACTAGAGATAAATTTAAAATGTTAATAATTTTTATTAGTGATTACTTAAGATATATAAGGATATATCTTTTTCATGACAAATCATTATTTTATTTATTTTTTTAACTTTTTTATAAATAATAAAAAATTAATTTGATAAAAATATCTTACAATAACTGGTGACTGGTGAGACACATAGAAAAAGCAGTGAGGCATACAACCTCACAATTCAATAATTCATGAATGGACAAAACACATAAACATATATTATTTTATTCTCAATGAAAAGATTTGGGGATGAGATCATTACTATACATACATTCAAACAGCAAAATAATTAATAGGCATCTTTATAAAGACTGGTAAGCACTAGCATTATGAGAATGTTATATTTCTTTTTTTTTGTATTTTTTGAGAGCACTTGAGCTATGGTTTATCCCAATCATTTTTGCCTATTATATAAGAAAATCTGATATATATTCCTTATTACAATATTATTGTATTATTTATTTTATACATGAGTTTTAAGAATTATAGCCAAAAAGAAGATCAATAATTTTAATCATTTTTGAGTTTTTATAGATCAAAATTTTACTTAATAAAATGGAATCTATTATTTAGAGACTAGTCACACTTTTACATGATAAACAAATAATGTGAGATATTTTTTCAACATTGTCATCCACGAGCTTAGAAAGCACATTGAGATGAATTGATACTTCGTCATAAAAAAAATTTAGGATAATTCAAGTATTTTGTTTCTCCTCCAAACTTAGTATAAAATAAATATATGTATCAATATGAAAAAATATTAAGATAACTCTTATTTTTTTTATTTTATTTGTAATCATAGTTTTTTTTATGTACATATTTGCCACATAAATTTTAGTCTTTTTTAGAATTAGTTTGCATATAAATAACTATAATGTATTATTTTATTATGTAATTTTTATAGAAATGTGTTTTTCATTCTTCTAAACATTTCTATTTTACATGTGGGTACCTATATATGTGTGCATATATATACAAACACACACACTTATATTGATATTTATATATATATAGACATAAATAACTATGAATATATTCTTTTTTGTTAATAAATAAAAAAAAATGTAGACGATTAAATCTTATGATGAAAATGATACTTTTGTAGATTCTTTTTTTTCTAGTTTATGTAAACAAAGTATGCTTCACTTGAATAAGGTAAGCACCTTGGAGCATACCTTCCATCATAGACTTCAAGTGGCTTTTCACCTTCAAGCACCTTGTGGTTTGTATCTTATGTCTTTCACAAATATATATATTATTTGAAGGCATGACATCTACATATGTTCACAAATGAATATTCACTATAAGTTTGTTCCTAATAAAAAACTAGATCAACTCTAAATCTCACTTAATTGAGAGAAAATATACTCATGCATATTGTATCTATTGCATATAATTTATTTTGATAAATTATTGTGCATAACCAAAATATTTTTTTGTTTCAATATTTTATTAGTGCAGGAAATAAAATATTGAATGATTAGAAATATAGCAATAGCATAATAACAGGAATCCCGCTGCCCAGTTAGTGGGCCAAAAAAAATTTTGGAGCATAACTCAGTCCATCCAAGTGATCCGACCCACTCCGTTATTTATATCGAGAAACTGCTTAATATAAATTAATTTTTATTTCTATTTTTTCACTGCTGTCAATTTTTTTTACGGAACTATTCATTTTTCATCTCTCCTCTCCACGTGATTTTTCTTCGTGATTACTACCTTTGTAAAACTTTATTTTTGGTTATTATCTGTAAACACATAAATATTTTTCTGGTGGATATAGCTAACCATACTGAACAACTAGTAAACTATTTATTTTCTAAACTTCTGCTATTATTTGATTTTCTGTTGTGGTTTGTTGGATTATGATTTAATATACTGTAATTGGGAATATATCATTTGTTATCCTCTTCTTCTTCTTCTAATCTGTGAAATTACAAATGCTGAAAGCAGAATTCCTAATAGTATCAATTATCTAGATATTTTCTTTAATAATCAAAATAGCACCTATCAAAATTCTACTATTACTATTAGTCACTTATAGTTTGGTAGTTCACCAACTTGACATAAAGTATATATAGAACACGCTTGGGTTTTCATATAGAGTAGAAAAAACAAAGTGTGCAAGGTAGAAAAAATCATGTATAAGCTAAAAGATCACTGAAAAAGCTTATTTTTATAAATTTTATATTATAATTTTTTTTTATAAATCATAGATGTTTTTCAAATTATTTTTACTTTAAAAAGAATATAGACTAAAGGAGACATTGAAAAAGCCATGTATATTAATAATGAGTTAGATATACATAAACTCAAACAGTTCCGATAAACTAAATTATTGAGAAGTGAAGTAAAAAAATTAATATGAAGTTTAAATCAAAGAATAATTCTATCCAACCAAAAAAAATGAAACATTTAATTTAAACTAAATTATTGAGAAGTGCATAAAAAAAATTACAATTTTATCCAAAATAACAAACTCAATTTTATCTAAGTTAATCAAAATAATAGAAATTCAAGTCACAAAAAACATCCAAAATTTCCAAAAAAAAACTTTTAGAAAATCAATGAATAATAGAAATATAAATAATTAGTATTTAAATTATGGAATCTCACATATTAGATACTCTCATTCTTAAAGCATAAAAAAAAAACAATAAAACAACAAACACAAACTATAACATCCTCTCAAATTTGTAAGTAAATATTCAAGACACTAAACTTGAAAGAAATAAAAGTAAATTGAAATCCCTTTGAAATCATCATAGAGATATTTGTTGTTTGATCTATAGTAGAATAAAATATAATAATAGTCTCATCTTAAATTTTTTTCCTAAACAAAAAAAAATGCATTTCTATGTACTTCATTCACTAATTAAACACCATATTAGATAATATATATATTATTATATAACTATTACAATAGAGAACAAAGAAATAAGAAAGTATCAAATCTGCTTAAAATGTATATGATCTAAACTATCTCACCGATACATATTATAACCCTAAATTTTTTATGTAATATGAATCTTAATATAATTGTTTATGTTTTCTTTTTCAAGTAAATAATATTTACTTTAGTAATAATACAAAAATTTATAGTTGATTTCTTTTCTGTACAAATATATGTCAAACTCAAATCTGAATATTTGACTAACTACAATACATACTAATTATATATGATAAATCAAATTTGATAATAATTAAATAATTAATTTTTTATATGATTCTCATATCTATAATAAAATCAATCGAATAAAAAATTAATGAGTTAATCAAAAGATTAACTTTTATAAGAGTATCAACCACATTGTTCAATTGAA
Source organism: Sapria himalayana (assembly GCA_029783825.1). Lineage (NCBI taxonomy): Eukaryota > Viridiplantae > Streptophyta > Magnoliopsida > Malpighiales > Rafflesiaceae > Sapria > Sapria himalayana. The sequence continues at coordinate 848,626 of JAREIK010003317.1, forward strand.
GCTAATAATAGATTTGTTTCACACAAATATTAATTCTTACTATGAGTCAGTATTACACAAAAATGCTGACACCAATAATAGATTATATTTCTCAAAAATACTACAACAAGAATCTACCTTTTTTTCCCTAATTCTTCCTTGCGTGCCTACAAATAACAATGCATTTGCTGCATAGCGTGCAAATTTACTATTTTGCATGCCTAGGGTTTGAGTGGCCAATGTTGTCTACCTTCTATTCTATATATAGGCTTTTTATGGCACTTGTTGCAGACCAACAACAAATAGTAGGCACTTATTGTAAGCCTATTGTGCATTTATTGTGTACCTAAGGTCCATAAAAAACTCTCATAAAATTAGTATAAAATAAAAGTATAAATAACTAGGGATTGAATTGAAATAATATTTTGGGAGCTTTCATTTATAAATTAAAAAAAAAAAAGAAAAAATAATTGAATAATAAATACAAATTATAACAAAAATGATTATCATGTGTACAATAAATAGGATCAATAAATACAACAAAAAAAAAAGAAGTTTATAAATAGCTTAGAACATGGATTGGGATATTTCACATGTTGGACACATGCATCCATAAAGTTTAAAGGTGACAAAACTAAACATAAATAAATATAAAACTCAATATTCCTCTCAAACTAATGTGTAATTATTGAGAATACTAATATTGAATAAAAGAAACATAAAATAAGTACTCTTTAAAGCTTTTATGAATATACCAATTAGTTGATTTATTACAGGAACATGAGTTGTAATAATAATCTCAACATATAATTTTTCTCTGAGAAATAAATAATTCACTAATATGCATTTTGTCTGCAAGTAAAATATTAGATTTAAAGGTGCATATCTCATTATCTAACTATCTCAATTAAGAGTAATAAAAAAGCAAGAAAAAAATTTGATTTCCTCACTAAAATATCTGATCCAAAATATTTCACATATGACTCATTTTATCGCTCATAACCCTACCTTTATACTAAATTTCTAAACAAACAACTCCCTTACTTTTCATAGATACAAGATTACCATCAAGAAAAGCATAAAAAACTATAGAAGACAACCTTTTAATCCATCTTAATACCCAACTTGAATTTAAATATTTAACTAAATATATAAGTTCTCGTTATCATTGAAAGAAATCCCAAGGCTTATAATTTTTTTCACATATCTCAATAATGAAAGAGTTATGTCCAGACAAACATGTCATGAAGAATATATAAAAAAATTAACCATATAAATTTTATAAGTTATATCTGATATGATAATAATCGAATAATTAATCTAATAATAATCTAATAAATAATGATTCTCATATATGTGATAGAATAAATTAAAGAATTCATATCAGACAAAAAATTAGTATATAACTCAATCAAAGTATCAACTAAAACGTAACCCAAAACATCAACCTCAAAGAGAGTATTAGTTGTGTGATTTTCTTTGTCACAATATTATACTTCTCATGGAGTAAATTACCTCTATTCAAATAAAATATATGCGTATCTTAAAATCTTTTATCAGGAACAACAACAAAAATTATTATGAGTTCTGTAATTTTCATTTCATTGTTTCTCACAATAAGAATGTCATCAACATATACAATCTACAAAATTAACTTAAAATTTGAGCTCATTTTAAAATGCAAATAAAAATGTATACCAAATTTGTGCAACTCTAATAAAAATTTATAACAAATTTGTGCAATCCAAAAGAGATGAATGTCAGTAATAATATTGTTTATTAAGCTTTCAATAACTATTTCAAGTCATATAACATCTTCTATAATTTACAATTTAAGTCTAACATTCATCTCTTTACCCCCAAAAGTTATAAATTTTGTGACTTGAGTCTCAAAATTAGAAGTTACTATTTTAATAGTCTTACCCCCAAAAGCTAGAGAGACTTGAGTCTCAAATCCTAAGACATGCAGCCATTAGACAAAGTCACTTTTTATCACACCAAACCTTCAATGTATGTAGACAATCTTATAAACTCTCAGTATATTCTCACACAAACATATTTTACTTCACAGTTCTTATAAAATCCGATGTGTTAGAATTTATGTAATCACACATAAATTAAGTCATATTATACTGCTCAAAACTCATATTGATATTTCATATATACCTCTTCAAAATCACCATTTAGAAAATTATTCTTCAAATCTAACTAATTTATCTTCAAAAAATAAGAAATTAATATTAAAATACAAGCTTCATACTGAGATTATTTTGACCACTAAAAAAATATTCTAATAAGTTACACCAAAACTCTGAATGAATTATATCATAATAAATCTCACCTTAAGGAGATTTACCTTCTCATCTAGAATGATCTTCACTATGAATACCCACTTGCAACTAACAACAAATCTTCCTGAAGATCAAGATATTAGTTCCTAAGTATTATCCTGAATGAAATAATATCTCAAAAAAAAATTAAATATCTTAATATAATCAAGAAAAATTGTTAAAGACATCAAAAAATAAGGAAGTGATAAGAACCACAATACCTATGAAATATTTATTAAATACAACTCTAATGTTATTTTTGAATAAATAATTAAAAGATCAAAATTAAATGAGTAACTACACGATCATTTGATTTCTTGAAAAACTCTTCTTTACCTCCTCATGCACCTCACCTTCTCCATCAGTATTATGTTCAACATTTCAACTATTTTATTCTATTGTGATATCATCATGATTGTGTTCTACCTAATAATACCCTACTCAACACGAAACTGATCAACTAAAATATACTTAGTACCATTATTCATCCATCAAACAATTTTATTTGCTTGTTAAATTTATTCTTCACCAATATTTTGAACTCGTTAAACTTCTCCAATACCTAAATTTTATTATAAATGAAGTAACCCAATATATAATTAAATAAATTATCAACAAATAATATATAATACTTTGATCTCTCAAGTTATATATCATCCAATATTTTTTCAAACAAGTTATTATGAATCAAATCCAACACTGCCTATAATTTGGTGACTATAAATTTGAACTTCACTCATTTTTATTTTCCATGCAAACAATCCTTGCAAGAGTTCAACCCTTCTAAATAATCTGGTATACCTTCCTCCATCCTCTTTGAGGATATAGCTACGAAACTCTTGTCATTGATATGCCCTAGTCTCTAATTTCACAACATAATTTACTATAGAAACATTATTCTCGTGTTATGACTACAAATTTCTATGTTGTAGCCATGAGTTTCCAAGTCATGACTTTGAGCTCAGTCATGACACCTTATTCTCATATTGCAACTCTGAACTCAATCGTGACATTACAACAGTCTTCTACTTCATGATAACTTCTAATCCATATCTTGCTTATTCTCTATACCTTCTTTTTTCTCAAAAATCAAGGACTCTCTGTCAAGAGTCAATGGAATTTGCTAGCAACTTGTACAATGTCTCACCCGTTTCTAGAATAATTAGCATTACTCCACAAGTCATCCTACAGGCTTTATATTCATAACAAAATAAGTATTATTATCAAACATCACACTCACAAAAATTAGATTTTTACTCAAGTCTAGAATATGCATAACCTTCAAAATAAATTTACAATACTAATCATGCATTTTCATCTTAACTTTCTTATGGCTAGTTATCTTTACAGTTAAGTTATTTCTCATCATCATCTCTCCTTTATTATATGACTCATATTGTTAAATCAGTTGTGATAAGAAATCATGTTGTGTGATACACTTATATCAATGTGCTAGTTATCCTCATTAACAAAGTCATTATCCTTCCCTTCACAAATAAAATATCCTTCAAATATTTTTTTATATTATGTCCTCTCATATCCTCAAATAATAAAGTTGAAATCATTATCTCTTATCCTCAAATAATCTCTATTAAGCAACAAATCATTTATCTTCAATTTCTAGAGTTCAAAAATTTTTTGATCTCAACCTTAGATATCATCATATTCATCATTCTTAAATTCATACTCAAACCAAACTTTATAGCCTTGAGCTCTAAAAACAAATGTCGAAATCAGAACCAACCACCAATACTAAATATTAGGAATCTCAATACCAAATGTATTCTCTGATACCAAATGTAAAGGATCTAATGGGTATCTAATATACATTATATACCAAATATTGGGTTTCACAAGTATCCAAAAGATACTAATTCAAAGTCTCAAAAAGAAAAAAAAACTCTCAAAAATAAAGCATATACACAAAAGAAAATGAAAAAAAAAGAAAGATACATAAATTAGAAGAGAAAATCTTTTACTAAAAACTATTAAGATTACATTGTCTTTTTTCTATTATATTTACAAATATTTAAATAAAAAATAAAAAAATCTCTTTAAATTTAAGATATAAGTCATAACATTAAATTCTCATATCATGACTTCATTCATGTCGAGGTTCCATAAAATATGGTCATGACTTTAATTCTTAATTTGGTTAATCACAACAATACAAGATAAATTACAACTACAATGATATCACAGCAATTTATGATGATGCGATATCATTGTAGTTGTAATTTAAAAGACAAAAGCGCATGGTGAGGTATTTTTGTATTCATGAGGTGAGGCGTAAGCTTTTTGAGGCTCATAATATATAATTAATTAATATTTTAAAAAATATAAAATAAAATAGCATAAATAAAAATATGAAAACAATTCTTTAAAATTATTTAAAAAAAACATACTAGTTCATTATTTTCACAAAAAATCATAACAAAGACATAAAATAAAAAATAAATTCAACTATACTAATAGTTTCAAACTTTAACAAAAATACATAATCATCCGTACTAAAGAGCTCTAAAGCATTGGTGCCTTAGAGAAGGAAGCGTTGATGCTGGTCCTTAGTCATGAAATAAAAACACTAGAGTAAATTATTTTAATTTAAATCCTCCTCTCCAAAGGCATTATCATCCTCATCCAATATATCAAAAATAGAAAAATGTTTACTATCATGTATTCACATTTCATGTAAATCTTCATCATCATCAATTGGTGTTAAATTGAACTCCTTCTATTTGCCTTTGCCTCCACTTGTACCTAGCATAAATTATTAATTAAGTTTAAATATTATAAGTTTATTATTAAATTTAATCAAATTTATGACTTTAATTTTTGAGTACCGACTTGATTCTTCATTATATTTCCTTTTGTAGGAATATGAAGAAATCATGTGATCCGATTATGCTTGAGTCTGTTGAGAGTCGGATAACACAATTCTAATAGTATCAACAGTGAATAACTCATCATCCTGAAGCCAACAAAAATCAAGGGAGATGATGGGATCTTTTTTCTCCACAGTCCACTCATCATCCGAATCAATCTCCTCTATTAAAATCAAATCAACATTTTGTTTTCTTTGTAGACTTCGTTCTCTCAATCTAGTATTGTACCTTATATACACTAGAGCATTCAACTTTTGATGTTCAATTCTATTTCTTTTTTTTTGTATTTATCTACAAATAATAAAATAAAGAAATTTATGTATTAAAATAAAATAATGTTCTGTAACATTGAAATATAAATATACGTATAAAAATTTATAAAAATAGAAATATTACCGATTCAAATATACTCCAATTTTTTTCGCACTACAAATAAAGCTAAGGACTCGAATAGCAAACTTTTGCAACTCTGGTGTTAAACCCCCAAAATGCATCAACCAACTTGTAGCACTTCTTAATGTTCGAGAATCAATTGTAATACGACTCCCAAATTCACCAATTGTTTGGTCAAATGAGTCCAATTGAATGTCAGCTTTTAAACGTTCTTGATAATCTAATATCCTATCCATGCATTCAAATAATGCCTTCCTCACCTCATCAACACTATAGAATTTATCCTCATACTGCAATTGAGGATTAAGATATAACCTGCTGCATGTAAAGGACGATGAAATTGATGAGTCCATCTTGCATCAATTTTTCTCCAAAGCGAGCCATATTTTCTCTCCCCACCCCCACAATTAAATGCAATTTACTCCTTAACAGGATCCATCAGCTCATAAATATAACTCATTGCTAATCTTTTCTCTGAATCAACCTCTCTCAAGACACTAACTAATAGAATAGTAAATTTTATGCAAAAAATAACATGAGACCAAAAATTTAGATCAAATAACACTGTACTTCGAGCTTTCACACATTCTATCTTTTTAGCTCATTTGCTTGAACATCATTTTTTTGAGGAGAACATTGTAATAAGAACTTGCTTTTGCTTATAAAGGATTTGAAGAGTAAGAAATGAAGTAGCAAACCGTGCTATTGCTGGACGAAAAAGTTCATGATTTTTTGTAAATATTCTCATCAAACTAAGAACCCAAGTATGCTCATATATGAACTTCACTACTTGTCTAGCTCGAACAAATGTAATTTCATGAACAGTTACCTTTCCAATATCCTCCAACATCAAATCAATATAATGTGCAGCACAAGGAGTCCACCACAAATTCTCCTTTTTTTTATAAGTCTCATTCCAGCATTCACATAATTAGAGACATTATCAGTAATGGCTTGCATAACATTCTCCTCCCCAATTTCTTCAACCACGTCATCAAGATATTTGAACATCAATTCCTCATTTTTTATTGTATCAAAAGCATCAATTGATTTCATAAACCAAGTACCAGCAGGACTATTCACCAAAAAATTGATAAGATACCTACTCTTTCCATCTGTCCAACCATCTGACATAATTGAACATCCATATTATTTCCAAACTCTTTTATGATCTTCCATAATGATACTAAGATCATTCACCTCTTCTCAAAGAATTCATATCCTCAATTCATGCATAGATGGAGGCTTAAACCCGGACCTAAAATTTGCAACAGTATCTATCATAGAAATTCAATAATGATTATTCACAGTATTGAATAGGAAACCTTTTGAATACATAAACCTACTAATTTTTCTACACACTTCTTTCATTTCTTCTTGCTTTCACCTTGAATTCAAAGTACTTTGATGAGGTTGTAAAGTAGTAAATTTATCCATATGTCCCTAGGAATAGGTTCTCCACTCTCACTCCAACTCTCTAAGGTACCAATTATTTTGTACAAAGCACTCTCATGTATTGAAGTTGGACTCATACCAATTTCTTGAAGCAATTAATTTCTTTTTATTTTTTGATCCTTAAAATTGACCAATTCATCTTTGCATTTCAATCTAACATCTTCACTAACTTTGGGGCATGATTTCATACCATGATGAGTTCAGACTAAGTGATACTTGAGTTTATTCACCCCTCTCATGCATCTTTGATTGTAAAATTTACATCTCAAATATTACTCCCTGGAAACTTCAATAACATATTTTCACAAAAAAAATTTGCTTTAATTTTTCGAATTTGAGGAACTCATTCTAAAAAAACACCAAAAATAATAATCACATTTCTATATAATAATATAATTGACTAAAAAATAATAACAAAACATGATTGAAAGGAATTTAAAAATAAAATTCAGAATTTTATTAATTTAAATTTAAAAAAACCAATATTTATTTAGATAAAATTAAGAATAAAATTGATGTAAATGACTGTTGGATTTTTTTTAAAAAAATTGACGAAGAAAACAAAGTAAACATGAAATCCGATTTAATTGAAAAAAAAAAAGAGCTAGTGGAGCAGGGGGCTGGAAATGAGCTAGTGGAGCTGCTCCACTAGCTCATTTCTAGCCAATTCTATTAATTACATAAACATATGAAGAGTGCCATGTCCCTAACTCCCTAATAATATAGAAGGGCTGAAAATTTCAATGTAAAAAATCTACCAATTTTTTACATTTTTCAATTATTAATTACCTATTAATGTAGTTTTTTACAAGGGGCAGTGGGTAGGGGGCTGGGAACCGGGGGCTGGGGGCCGAGGGAGATTTTTCTCGAAAATAGAATGGCTCATGTTTACATTTTTGTTAGGTTTTTGTTATGTTTTTGAACTTGTATGGCTCGGGAGGAAAGGATGGAGAGATAAAGAGAGGAAGAGATTGAAGAGATACGTAGAGTCTGGAGATAAAGCCGAGATGAAACCGAGATGATCAAGATGAAGAGGGGAAGATGTTTGCGTTTTCTTTTTTTCCCATCGAGCAGTTAGGTTTTTTTCTCGTCGAATAGTTCAATTTTTTTCCCGTCGAGCTATTCAATTTTCTTCCCGTCAAGCAGTTAAGCTTTTTGACAAAAACCTCAAGGCATTTTGTCAGCGCCTCACCCCGAGGCACGCATCATGGCGTGGCTCAAACTCACCTTTGAAAACACAGTCACAAACAAAGTCACAACTTCATTGGTATCACAACACCACAAAATATGATCATGATACCAAAACATATATTACAATTTTAGTTGAGTCGTGATTTCATAATATAGATCATGATTCCAAAATATATGTTTTAACATCGTCCAAGTTATTGTACTAAAGAACAGAATCACAACTTTAATCACAACTTGAATCCTTATGGATTTTAGTCACAACAACTATAGTTATTAAAAACACTAGGCAAGCATCACAAAGCACCAAAAAAAAGAACCTTGCCTATGACAAGCCAGGACCATTTCCAAAAGGCACTAGAGGCGCCAAAAAATAATGTGCCTCATTGAACAAGCTATCACAGCCCATGCTTGGAATGAGGTATCACAATCATTCTTGGAACAAGCTCAGGTAGTTTCTTCTTAGAATTAGCTTGGGCAACTCGCTCTTAGAACTAGTTTGGACAACTAGTTCGTGTATATATATACACAAAAACATTTATATATTTATATTATATGTATATACATATACATGCATACTTGTTTATATCTATAAGTATGCATATATATATGCATATACTATACACACATACATTATATATAGATACATATATATGTATGCATATGTATCTGCATATATATGCATGCATATATACATATATATGTATAGCTATATAATATATGTATAATATACATGTGCATATAAATGTATATGTATGTTCAAATATATGCATGCATATATCCATATATATGCAAGCCTATGCACATATATGCATACATATTTATATATTTATATTCATACCTATAGATATATATATATACACACATCAAGACAAACACATAAATATATATATATATATATTTAATTATTAAAATTTTATTATTTTCTTTTATAAACTTGAATGTTTGTTTTATTATTAAAATGCATATATACATATAATTTATTTTTATGTTTAATATATTTTATTTGATTGTATTTTATTAATATATAATAAATTATAAATAATATTTTATGAAGTATATAATTTATATATATATTAGATTAAGTACGCCTCAAAGAAAACTCATACATTAATTACACTTTACATCTTAAGACACCAAAAGACTTTATGTCTCAGTACATCTTGCACCTCAAATAACTATGACAACAACACATAACATATTGTAACTTCGTCCAAGCTATAACTTCATAAATTAGATTGCGACACTGGACATAAATTACAACTTCAAAAATATGAGTCAATCAAGACACATGTCTCACTCTCTCTGTCGCGTTCACCTTTGCAAGGAATCTCCAATGGTCGTGTAGCTAATTGTGTGAAAAAGATTAAGTGAGGAGTGACATGCTCGGACTCTCTTAGCTTCTCTAGTCACAATCCAATGAGCTATAAGATATCATCATATATATGTCATCTAAAATGAGTGCAATGATGTTGCTGAGCCCTATACCACATTGTATATCATACAAAATAAAAATATAAAAATCAACTTGATTTTGATAGATTATCAAATAATACTAATTAATTGATTCTCGAATATCTCACCACTTGAAGGATAATGAATCAAGTGATTAATCATCCATTAACCATAAAACCATGTCTAACTCCTGTGGCTAATTGTCTATAACCATGTGTTCGAGTCATCAAAAATTAATAACCTAATTTTTTATTTCCTTCATGAATCAAAAATTACATAAATAAACGTGTAGATTATTCTACATGCAAACACAAAAAAAAAAATTAGACAAATCTTCTACAAGCCACGCACAAAAAAAATTGTTGCACATTACACTTATTGTTCACTATTTCTACATATAACTAGTCCACTTATTACATGACATAACCCAACATGGTGGCATGTCCAAGTTGAAATTGTCCAAGGTCCACGTGGCAAATAGATCATGCTCTGATCATGCCACAAAGCAGCATGAACCCTAGTACGGCACATAAGATTCTCATGCTATTCTTTTAAAATAAGTATGGGTCGATCGAGTTGACGGGAACATCAATTGTGCTCGAGCACAAGCTCATTGTTAGCCCGAGCTCTAGCTAGTTGTCAGCTCGAGCATAGGCTAGCCTAGCACAAATTAAAGCTAGCCTACTATGAACCCAAACTATCCTAGCGCGAACCTATGATAGCCGAGCAGGAACCTAGGCTACGATGGGCTAGCCACGGGCTCATGTGAGGCATGGCCTATGCCTTGAGCAAGCACTCGCATCTTCTAAATCAGGTAATGTTATCCCAACACAACTCACATGACACTCTATTTTTTTCACACACACATATATTGTTCTGCACACGAACTCAATAATTTACATCGAGGCAGTGGGTATCCAAAATTATTATTTGTTTATGATCGCCAGTTGCCAGTCAATATCTCTGGTATTTGTTGTGATATACATTTCGTCCACAACGACCCATTTGTTTTTTTTTCCAGTAAGTATCAATGACCTGTGACAGCTTTTGATGGAGAAACAAGCGAAGAGTGAGTGCCACGTGAGCACAGAGGCCGCTCCTGCTTGAGGATTGCCCTGACACGGGGAGAGTTGAGGATCGTCGAGTTGGCAGAACTGGATTTCAACGAAGAACAGAAAAAAGAGCTCAGGCTCCAGCCATGGCGCATGCCCTCCCCGGGACGTCAGTTTCTAATAAAACGGAGATAACAAAGAGGGTGAGTGCAAATTTTGAGCATATCCGATTACATATAAAAAGAGGACGACAGGTTCAGATTTATGCCATGAGATGCTACTGCTAATTTTGATTCCAGTAACATCCCTCGATCATAGTTACCCTTACCCAGACCAGATACTAGAGCTTGAAGATGAGACTTGGGGAAGCTCCAGGCTCCATCTGTCGAATTCAAATGCGGCAAGAGCTTGTTTCAATTAACAATTATGTTAATGTGTGATTGTATCATAATTAATATAATTACTTTTGAATAATCTCATAATTGCTCTTCAATAGAACATTATAATTCTTATTTTATAATATTTCATAAATCGCTATTAGAATATTTATTAGTGTAAATTAAATAGTTATTAGTGTAAATTTAAATGTTATATATTTATAATATTTCATAACTCATGAATAGAATATTCGAATCAATAAAAATAAATGAATTTATAACATTTTATAATTCTTATTTTATATCTTTTATTATTTTCTAATATATTATTATTAGCACGAATCCACTCCAATAAAAATATAATTTAATTATTATTATTATTTTTCAACATATATTAAAAGTTTACCAAGATATATATGATAATTTTTTATGATAATTTGAAAAATAAGTATTTCACTGTAAAAGATCTTTTTATTTCGTGGAATGACTTGAATGTAGATGTGTCAAATGGGCCGGGCTAGCACGGCCCGGCCCGGTTTTGAGTTGCCAAATCGGGCTACTGTGCCGAGCCAGGCCAGGCATGACATGGTTACTGTTTCGTGCTAGCTCGGCACTAACCCACGGCCGAAAACCACCGGATTTGGACTGGTTCGGGTTGGACAGAGCCCTATTTTTTTTTAAGTATGGTTTCGATGGCAAGCCGCCACGCCGCCACACGTCTTTGCCATTTTGGGGCTCGGCGAGCTTCGCATGTCGGGCATCGGCTCGTATTGACCACTTCTAGTGCGTGGTCACAGGCACGACACTACGGGCCGAGGCACGGCACAGTAGCGTGTCGTGCCGGGCCGAGCTACTTGAATGATATTTTTCACTGATAAAAAATTATGAATTTACCAAAAAAATCAATATGGATTGGATGCTTGTGATTTAAAAATAGTCGGTGAGTATAAATCTATTCAATTTATAATAAGTTACATATTAGGGTTGTGTAGAGAAAAATTATTGATGAAAATATATTAAAAAATTATTCGCAGTGTTTCATGCCTGATGTGCTCCCACAGCAGCAATATATGAAGCACAAATTTAATAATTATTTCATGTTTATATCGTATTTTTTGGGAACAAGACAAAATAATAAGCTACAAATGAAGAAGCATTAGTCTTGTCCAATTGAATATGATCCTATAGACATAAATGTGATCATAGTCATGGACAAAATTCCCAGTAATATGATAATTACCATTCTACCCCTAGAAAAGGGATGACTCATTTCATCACCTGAGAGTTGAATAATAGGGAAACAATATTTAAAAATAAAAAATAAAAAGTTGTCATAAAAAAGTTGCTTCATAGCTCATGAAAATACTTGGTACGTATACGAAATGGAAGGATACCAGTCTCATACATGTCATATGGCCAAATATTTAATAGATATGCATCAAGCATCATTAAAGTATGAAAGAAAAAAAAGTAGAAACTAATTTTATAGGTAGAAATAGGGTTGATCTGTCTTATTTTGAAATTGATTTTTTTTAGGTTATAGTGATATTTTCAATTGGTTTGTGGGGGTGAAAATATAAATATTAAATAATTTTATGTATTTTATGTATTTTATGTTCAGTTAATAAGAATATGATATTGTTATTTTTATATTTTTTATCTCTATCTGTATTTATAAATTATTAAATTTCAAGATGAGTGATTGTGACATTTTTAAGATTTAATAGTAAAAATTAGGTTAGTATTTATGTTCAGTAAATATAATACTTCGGAAAATTTAATAGTAATTTTTTGACTATTTTATGATAATTTAATAATAAATTATTATGTTCAGTGAAAATTAGTTTGATTTGTCTTTATTTTATGATAATTTATTAACTATGCAACTACGCGTATAATACTTCAGAAAAAATGACATTTTTAAGATTTAATAGTAAAAATGCTAATATAAGATCAACTCTGGTACATGAGAGTTAATTGAAGACTATAAAACAACAACTATTATGCTACCAAATGAAATTAGGTTCTATTTTAATGAAACATGATATTCTATTGAATCAATAAGAAATATGCTTAAATTTAAAGATATCCACAAAAAAAGGATATCATATTGAATCTATGAATAAAAGTAATAAAGAATATTTATATATTACATCTATAATTTTTTGGAAACAGCTTATTTAGAAAAAGCTCCTAGTATTTTTCTATGGATTATATCATATGACCATAAAGTCAATTGAGTCGTATGTTATAATGAATCAGTAGTTTCGTTGCCTACAAATTTTTATTTTTTGGCATACTAGGCTATCTCACCATAAACCTTCGATGATGTGGCAAATCATTGAATAATCACATAGGCATTCATTAAAGAACTAAAAAATTATTTTGTCCATTAAATTTTTTCGTGGTCCTTTTTCAATAAAATAAGTTAATAGTTAAACCTTTATTTAATAAATATTTGAACTATTTTATACTAAAAATTATTTATGATTATTTTCTTATTTTGCGTCTTCTTATTATTGTAATAAAATATTTTATATGCGCTAAATTTATAAAAAATCAAATGTTCTTTATTCTACACTGTAGGTGATTTGATGCATAGAGATTAGCTTACGTACAGAAGATTGAATCATCAGTACTCATGGAATATAAGTTTATTGTTCGTATTATAGATAAAATTGGAAAACCTATCAGTAAGATTGTAGTATTTGATTTCAGCAGGTCTATATTAATTACTATGAATGATGAAGTTATAACTTTTATTGCTATTATATTTAAGTGTATCGAATAGGACCAACATAGTATAAATTTTTTTGTATATTGATTTATAAAATAAAATACATTTTTATAATAAATATCATCACTTTTATTCTCAAAGTAATTATATTTTAGTATATTTGTTAATAATTATTTCGATTCATAAAGAGTTGAGTTTATAAATAGTTTTCCTAACTCTGTGAATTATATAATTTTATCAAGTGTTTGAAAAATATTGATTACTAATAAAATTCATGTCTTGTCAAGAGGATTGATGATACCACTCAAGAAAGCATATAGGTTTTTATATTGTTAAATCGTATGTGTAGATTTTGATATGAGAGTTTAAATAAGTTAAGTCGAATGTATCAAAAAATCATTGGAAATTAATTAAATTAGATTATTAGTGATCTGCTTCAAACAATAGGTATCTATAATCTTAATATGAGATGTTTAATTAGTGTTAAGTATCAAAAGGCACAAATTAATTTTATATAAATAAGAGATAATAAGTATAATTATTCAGGCCATATATAAATTTTAATAATCAATATATATTATTGTACTAAATAATATAAATTGGAAGCTATATATTTTATTCAGGCCAGAGTTCCTTCCATAACCTTATCCAGAGTCAAAAATATATTTTAAAGATTTTATTTATTTGAAATATGTATGTATATAATTTGAATAATTAATTTGATTAAAATTGAATTTTTAAATTTTATTAAATTAATTGTGTGTGTGTGTGTGTGTAATTAAAATTTTTTAATAATTTTTTTTTAAATATAATAAATAAAATGGACCACTTCATAAATATGTGATGCTTCGGTGATGAAGTGGTAAGAGTTTTGTTTATTCAAAAGAGAAAGAAGTTCTGATGACACTAACCACTATAGTGTCGTCATCTTCCCTGGGTATTCTAAAGTAGAGCCTATCATTACATATTTAAAATATGTTTGAAATAATAAAATAACTCATCCCATGAGTATTATTGGCATGTAAAATTTTTAATTCCAGTTTCTCCAAAGAATAAAATAATATCGACATTGCTAATATTTATGTAAAGAACATACTGAGACATATGTAGACCTATTAATCCAGCAAGTAGACCATTTTATTATTTTATGGTCCTCGTGTATATACCTTTGCTAGATGATCACATGTATATTTTCTTCCATGATAAATATTACATTTGCTAAGCTACTTGCACAAATAATCAAATAAAGAAAATAATTTATTGATTTAATTAACAAAACAATTGGACTTGATGATACTGATGAATTTATTTCACAAACTCTCAATGACTATTACATATCATTTGATATACATATTGAGTATCATTTTACTTATGTTTATCCCCAAAATAGTTTGCTGAGTTCTTAATCAAATATTTTCAATTAATAACTATATTATTACCAGTGAAGACCAAATTATCAATTTATACATGGGGAGATGCTGTCATGCATGAAGCTAGACTATAAAAAATGATACCAGCATCTTACCATAAGTACTTTATTTATAACTTGTATTGACTAAACAACTAAATATTTCTTACTTATGAATTTTTGGTCGTGTAGTTCATGTACTAATTGTGCTCCTATAACATATCAAGATGGATCCACAACATGGGCTTAGGATTTATGTATACTTTGATTCACCGTCTATATTAAGAAATCTAGAACCCTTAATAAGAAATATTTCTAGAGCCAAATTTATAGATTGCCATTTTAATAAAATTGTATTCTCATCATTAGGGAAAGAGAAGTTGATTCTAAAAGAAAGATGAAAACCTACTTGGAATGTATCCATATTATCTCATTTTGATCATCATATAAATCAATGTGAATAGTTATGAATGAACATTTAATTTGATCATTTTGATCCTCATTCAAATGATTATTCATTTAAAAAAGCATACAAATTAATCACCAAATAGACTCATTGATGCAGAGAAAGTGAAAAAGTCACATATCACACTTACGAATGTTCCAACATGGACTATGGTCCCTAAAAGATAGAAGATAATTGAATTGAAAACATGCTTGAAGAGGGGGAGATTATTTGGGTCAAGAGATATGGCTCCCCAAAAAAGGATAGCAAAAGTAAAGAAAGATGCTAATGTAAAGGAACATGATGAATAACAAACTTATGAATAGGCAAGAGTACCTAAAGACTATACATTTTCAATAAATTATGTACACAAATATAAAAAAAATAGGATTGACTTAATTTTGTTATAGATAATATTTTTGCTTTTTGAGTGGCATTGGACATCATAAAATATGATGATGATATCGAACAACAAAACATGAATCAATTTATATAATGACATGATTGTCCAAAATGGAAAGGGCCTACACAAGTAGAATTATATTCATTAATATAACAAGTAGAGTTTGGACACGTTGTCTAGGCATTGTTATGATTTTATTATACTATCTAATCTTGTTGATTAGATATTATCCCAAAAGCTCTTTTGTAAAGATATCTCATTAATAAAGATTCACAATTATTCAAATTATATAAGTTGTAAAGAATTTTTTTGTCCATATATCAATCCTATAGGAAGTGTATCTGTCGTTCGAATAATCAATAGTGAGACAACTCAAATTTAGTAAGATAAATATTTCATATTTTGGTATCAATCTTGGATATATGATTTTGCTCATTTATTTTTATGTAATATATATTCAAATAATTTGAATTATATTGGATTTTGATATAAACTAAATATTGAGTTATTGTGTAATGACTAATTGCCCTAATAACATACAAGGTGATTGTTATCACTAAGCACATCTTAATGATTGTTCCTTCCTGTCTATCTATTTGGTGCTTTATAATTGAAATAATAAATCACATCTACTCGAAAGTAATTCACAAACTCATATATTTTGGTCTTTAGGCTACTTATCAACTATCCTTTATAATTACTTCACATGTACATTATGTTTCTCTAGTGATATGTATCATAAAGACTGTGAACTGACATGATTTATAAGTATTTTAATTTTGGATTATAACAAAAACTATATTTTTTAATTCATTAATGGGAACAATGTTATTTTAATTTTGATAAGAGTTTAGTGTATTTCACTTGTTTGGTTGTTTTATATTCACACACATGAGTCTCTTATTGTATTTAAGAAATGTGTTTATACCATGATTCTCTATTCAATAAACATGCACACATATCATAGTGTAGCTATACCTGCATATATCTACGCTCACGCATATCATTTTGTAATTAATTTTTTTTTTCTTAAATGTATATAATCACATTTAAGATTTAATATTCATCATAATGTTCATAGATTTTAAACTTCATTTACCAAATTGATGTTGGGTTTGCTCGAATTTGGCAGACTAGTTTTTTTTTTTGTTTCATTTTTTGAAATTGTATAGTATGGTAGACTAGTTCATTTACCAAATTGATGAAATGAAAACATTTATGTGTTTTGCAAAAGGGCACACATGGTGCTCTTTCAAATGTGGAAGTGCCCCCATTCGTAAGCTATGAGAAAATTTTTTCGAGAATAGTTCGAGTTGTTTGGCGCTTTCTTCTTTCTAAGCATTCCTCCTCTCTCCTCCTTATACTAGTTTTTACTTTGCAATTTATGTATAGACATATTTAAATTGTATAATATGCGTGTGCAATATGTGTATTGACATGTGATTTATTTTTTGTGCATTATATATGCAAATTAAATAAAAAATCATAGTTTTATTTTATAATTTAGTGTGTGTGTGTGTGTGTGTGTGTGTTTTGTGTATGACTATGTGCTCCTATTTTCTTTTGTTAGTGAATAGATTGTTCCATGAGGAATTGAAACTTGGAAAATATTTAGAATTTCTAAAAGCTGTATATAGAATTTTTTTCTCTGATCTAGCAATTATATATTCTAAACCAATAATCCAATGAATCGATGCTATCACCTAGAGAATAATATTGAAAAATATCCAAAACATCCACTACAAAATCTCATGATTACTTGTTGGTACTATATTTGAGATTTCTAGTTTTTTATATCATAAAAAATATATTTTGGTCTAAAATATAATTTTGGGAGTTGTATACTTTATGAGTTTTTTGTACATGTGAAGAAGGCTTTTGTACATATTGTTTAAATTTACAATTATATAATTTGAATATTGTTTTTCATTGTATTGATTTTTCAAACTTGTGTGCTTTGATATTTAGAATTCTTGAATTGTGATTTCTTCATTTTTGGGTCATTTTTATTTATTATTTTCATTATTTATATAACCAAATATTATTTTTGATATTTTATAGTTTTGAATAAACCACTATCTGAATGCCTGACCCTAACAATCGAAGAAACATGAATCCATAATTTTTCTCATAGGCATTTTCATATTTTATTTTAAAAAAATTATCAATATGAATTGGCATAATCAACTTTATATGTTATTTGTTGATAAACTATATTTGATAAAAAAAATTAAAAGAGTATAAATATCATGAATTAAAAAAAATCATTAAACTTAACTTATTTTTGTTTGTAAAAACATTAAGTTGAGCAAATATATTAGATCATCATCTATTTTTTAAATAAGTTATTATTATATTTATTGTTATTATTGAGTATTATACATGATTAATACTTTTATTAAATAAATTTAGTTTCTTTTAGAATCATAACATAATTATTAAACAAGTCAAATTTTGATTTTGATTCACTTATTAATATTTTTGATTTCAAATATGGTTGGAGTTTTTTTTTTCTCATGAGAAAACTTCAATTGAAGTTGTGCAATCAAATGAATATGAATAAAAAATGATTATTTAAAATTAGATAAAACAAAATTCCATGCAAAAAAAAATCAAAATTATAATGATTGGATAATATTTAACAAATAAATTGTGTAATAGTTAATGGAAAAATTATTTCTTCATTAATTAAAGCTAATAACTTTGTATCATCATGTGTCATTAATAGGTTTTGTGAATTGTAATGAAACCATGTATGTGATATATAATATAAAGTATTTTTTCTACAATACTTTAACATGTCTTATTGTTCATGGCATGGTCCCAAAGTAATAAATACAAGCAAAATATCAAACATAACTATCTACTTTTTAAACAAGATAATAAAATTAATTTTAGATTCGATAAAATCTATCAAAATTAATGTCATCTAAATTACTAAAAAATTTTTTTGTTTGTAAAGATAATTACATTGACTCACTTTGCTAAACAAAGTATAAAATCTCTAGTAATGATGCCAAAAATCTATTATGACTTTGTTATGTTTTCTAATTTTATTTGTTAGATATTGTCCCAAAAGTTCACTGGTGATAGTATCTCATCAACAAAAATCTATAAGCATGAGGCGTACAAGTTATAAATAGGACTTTCATCCATATATCGATCGCATAGAAATTGTATCAATATTTCAAACAATCAACAGTGACATAATACAATTCTAGTAAAATAGATATTTTATTTGAATTATATTGAGTTTGGATACAAAATAAATATTTGGGTGTTATATAATAATATTTTGCTTTAAAGGGATGCAAGATGATTATCACTATTGAGCCCAACCCAATATTGGTTTCATCATAGTTGTCTATTTGATCGGTACTTTGCTATTGAGATAACAAAATTATTTATGTTTGATAGTCATTCCCGAGGATGAATAGAACTTAGATTCAAAAGAGCGTCGATTTCTGGTGGTACACCTTCCACACAAGCACTACCTGATTGTTATTTTGCACACTCCTAAACTTTCATTTATAGTTATTTGTATGTACACTCTTATTTTTTGTCTCATATATTATAAAGGCTAATAAATAACATAGTTTTTAAGTATCTACTTTTGGCATATGATTCCCTCAAGTTTTACTAGTGGGAACCAAATACGTGAAAGTAACTCAAAGAGTTGTCACCACATTGTGAGTCATGATGTATTCATGCACATCCTATAAATTACCTATCACCATTATTCTCAGCGATGACAAGACTCTCACACTAAAGGTGAATCCTTAAGGAGAACACCCCATGGGATGTCTAACTCGACTAAGAACATGTTCTCTTATGACATGTACAATGAATTAGCATGTAAAACTATTCATATATTTGGCTTTGTAAGCATCATAATTATAATGACTAAAATATCTAAATTTTGAGTTTTAACATATAACTTTATCTCATACATCATGATCAGAAGGGTTGTGACTTTCTTCTAATCATATATATGAGTGAGCCTTATGATTTACCTATCACCATCAACCATGATAATTTACACAAACTCACTAATAGTCAAATCCCTAATTCAAGTTCTATCTAATCACCATATCCATTAATTTTTATAACACAATTTAAATCAGAACACATTCATCAATATAAATATTATTTATACATCATACAAACAAAATTACATAAACCCTAGACCACATACTATTTTCATATGTTTTTTCGAATCTACCCTAGAGAGAGAGAATTTGAGAGTCATGTCCCCCCAACTCTAGAGTTTAAATTATAACTTTCTTGCTTGTGGAGCCTAATGGGAGTACAAAAATCACTCCTAGTATTTAGTTGATGTGATCTGAATCTTACTTGTTGCATAGAAAGAAGAATAATAATAATAATATTTCTGACAATAGTATTGAGAAATATCCCAACTTTGGCCTTCATTTATTGGGCTCGAGGTTATGATTATAAAAAGGAGTTATGATTTTATAATATTTCCCAACTTTTTTGTAACACAGAGTCATAGTATTGAGAAATATCCAAGACTTATGTCTAATATCTCTATAATACAAAGTTGTGGTATTAGGAATAACTATGACACTAGCATTTATCTTTCTTAATGATCATATGGATGTGACATTGAGAGTGACCATGACACTGAGAATAAATTCTCATGTGAATCATACAATTGCAACATAGGGAGTGATCGTGGCGTTGGGAATGACTTCTCATATACATCATATGGCCATGGTATTGATCATATTATCATGATGTCGAAAATTTTCATAGCATTAGAAATCACATCTCATATGCATCATTTGGCTGCAGCTTTATGATCTACCAATTAGCCAAGAATCTTTGAAAATCCATCAATTTTAAAATTATTTATCTAATTTCACCAAAATTCCAAAGTTTTGAAATTGATCCATTTATGTCTCATTCTCGTGCTTATACATTATTTAAAAAATATTAATAAATTAGACATGAGTCTAGATATTAATTTCACAGGAATTATACAGATAGTTTGATTAACTAATAGTGAACAAATTAATAGTCGAGTTAGTAGAAAGACTTTAATTTTTGGAAAGTTACTTTGACTTTAAAGTTCTCATTTCCTTGTCTATGATAATGTTTATGTGGTAATTTAGTAATATTGTGTTTGATTGTTAGATGAATATTAGATTTGTGTGAAAATACTCATATGCTATTTTGGCATATACGATAGTTATTATCATTGGATTATCACTACTAAGGATAACCATGTAATATTTCATTCACATGTATACTCATTTTATGTAATGCACTAACTATCTTTGACGATTACTCCATGTAAGCACTTATATCCTTTGATCTCTAATGTCTTATATATATGATTAAATATGGTAATATACATTTATACTTTCAGCTTAATAAGTATCATACTCATAATAATTAATATATATATCTTTCTATGAATCTCATCTATAAAAATCATACAAGAAAAAATAATTCGCAATACTAGCATCACCATACAAGGAATCTCCACTCATATGTAGCCCATGACTTACCTATCACTATCTATCACAACTAACATATGACCCCCACATTTTGGTAAAACTTCTAGGTTAAACATTCTACTTAACCCCCACATTACTAAAAGGTCAATTCTTTTAGAATATGCATAATGGATTTGTCATAAGTATATATGCACTTTCAGCTTTATAAGTATCATACTCATAATAAATAAACTTAGCTCAATCTTTAGTTTTTATATATATATTTATCTCACATGTTAAGATTAAAAGGATTGTCACTTCATTCTTACCATACAAAGTGAATGTGTACGATGACACAACTATCTTTATTGATACTTGTAAACCTCTGATATAATAAAAATTATAAACTTTAGTTTTTAATGAGATCATTACCAATTAACATCTAAACCACAATATTACTTCTAACATGAACTTTATGAAATCAAATCATCTTTATTTAAGTGCATTTAACTAATTCTCGATCTCAATTTAGCTTAACATTGAGAAAAGATTTATAAAAGATATTTGAAGTAGTATCTCATAGAATCGAGGGTTCTCAATGAAAACCTAAGTGTGAATCTAAGTCTCAAAACCGAATCCCAAACAAATATAACTCGTGTTTAACTTGGATTTACTTTTAATTGGGGAGTTGGAATCATGTTGCTTTGAGATTTTATGTGATTCTTTAAGTTGTAAGTCACACTTCTAGCTCAATATCATGAGTTTATTATCTCTTTATATCTTCCCTAAAGTACAAAAGTTATGGTTGTGATGAATATCATGACTCAAGTAACTCTCATCTATAGGATGATGTTGTGGTATAAGAAATATCATAACTGATATAAGTTCTCTTTGAAATACAAAAATCGTGATATTAGGAATGACCACAATTTTAGTTTTTTCTCTCTAGAGTAAAATATCATATTATTAGAAATGTCAATGACTGATGCACTCACTTTATTGAACACAAATTCATTGTATTGTGAATGACCATGACTTTATTCTTTCTCTCAAGAGCATAAAGTTGTGGTTGTAAAAATACCACAACCAGAGTAAATGCTATCCATAACAAAAAGTAATGTTGGAAAATATTGTTACGATTCAAAATACTTAGTATTTTGACTCAATATCGAATTGCTTGTGGTACTTTAATCATGAATAATGTATTGCATAGTGAAATAAATATGCCAACTCAATAGTAGAATCATGGTATATAAAGATTGATGTGACTTATTTTATAGAGTGTTGGCTAAAAAATAATACCATAACTACTTAATGGAATCATGAAATGTATAAATAAGTTATGACATGAAAATATCATGACTTTTCATCACTTTTCTTCCTTTCAAGTTATTGTTCTACAAAATCTATCAATTTCACTTAAAACATCTTTAATTTCACTAATATTCATAAATTCCCTCAAAATAAATATTTAGTAAATCTCTTTAATAAATGCTCAAATTTATACAAACATAATGATAACATACATGTGTTACTTATTGAAGTAAAGAATAAAGCATTTTTCTCTGAATCACAAAGATCTAGCATAGTAGTTAGGAATATGAAATATCAAATGTCCCAACAAAGTTAGTATGTAGGGTGCTGAACAAACTCTAATTCTAAAAATATTACTCATCCTTGAGTAATGAATCTTTCTCTCTTTTGAAACTCATTGATAATATCAAAAAAAAAAAAGAATGAACTATAATCAACATCAAGAGATTATGATAATTGAATTTGAGTATCATAACATACTTTTTCTTTTGGAAATGAGATATTGAATTTGGGGATTTGCTATTTTACATAGCCAAACATTCATTAGATTTTTAATTTGGTTTTTGATTTCAACAATCCATGCAAGCTCCTCGACTTAGTTTTTCTCTTCTACTTATCTTCCTAAATGTTCATTCAATATTATGTTATCTTTCAAAATATCTTCTTTGAGGCATTCATTTATGGATGCTATGACTTTGTGAGAAGTCATGACTTGTGGAATTGCTCTCTAGATTCTATTTATCATGAATGTGGAAAAAGCATTGACTTTCTCTTAAGCTTCTTTTCATCCATTGGTGTGACTTTGTCTCATGTTGCAATTTTTTTATTGATCTAGTATGTAAAGTCATGGCTTATTTAGAAAGTAGGACTTTCTTTGATAACGCTACTTCATATTCATCTGCTTTCGGATGCTCAATCATTATTGCATCTATCTCATCTTCCCATTCTTGTAAATCAAACATCAATTGTGAAATTTCCTTTGTTTGAACTTCTTCTAAAATCTTCAGAATTCTCTCAATGATTTCTCCATGTTTTTAAATTTGGAATTCTATTAATTTAGTCTCTTCCTTCACATGCAAAGTAGTCTAACTAGGATCATCTAGAAGTCACATCATTGAATAATATCACAATGTCATTGTAGTCTATTTCTTTTTGGTCACTTCCACTATTTTTTTCCATCCAAAGTTTTTTTAATTCATTATCTCTTCTATATCTTTTCCAGGCTATCAATTCAACCCCTTCCTTCACATTTAGAGTAATCTAGCTTAGATCCTTCATAAGTTTTATCTTTAAATAATATCACAATGACATAGTAGTCTATTTCTTCACGGTGACTTTAAATATTTTATTCAATCCAAAAATTTTTTAATTCATCATATTTATCTTCTTCAGGGTAATAATCTTGGAAAAATATTTCTATTTGAAATCTATATTTTATCTCATGGTGGTGCATAGGAGGCTCTCTATTCTTAAATAATTTTTCTCATCATTATTTGGACTCTATAAATAATGATATGTGAATTTTATAGAGGTTAAACTTTACTTATTCTTTACCTACGTGATATATGAAAATTTATCTACATGATATACTTATCTAGTGGCTAATGATAGTTATCTCAAGACCAACAGAGCATGTATGTCTTCCTCCATATCTATCATAATGAACACTGAAAAAATAAATTTACCAACATTCTCTAACACATCTTTAATAATATCACTTGAAAATTTGATTGAATGATTTGTTATTTGAAATGAGAGAGAAGCTAAAGTAATAATAATAGCTTGTACTACTTGGTCATGTTCACCATTTAATAAATCTTTAACTTTTTCTTATTACTTATTATATCTTGCATGAAATTCAATTAATTTAATAAATGAGATAATGCTTTAGAAAATAGAATATTATCTTTCAACTTCTAGAAGATATTAAGAAATCTCTTAAATTACTCATTTAGCATCCCATTTCTAAAATGATGTGGAAAATGAAAGTTATATGTGTGCAAGAGAATGACTATCACTTCATCTCTTTCACTTCTTCCATTAATCATGACTGGAGGCATGAGTTAGGCAGTGAGTTTTGTGGATGCAACGATTTTGATAAATACCATGGCAATGGGTTGCGTAGTGACTTTGGAAAAAGTTATGACTTTATCGAGCACAACTTCCCCCCTTGTTTCAACTCCCCTTTTGACTTTCTCTTCTGCTTTTTGTCCCTCTAATTGTTTATCAATCACAAGTGTAATGAACATGCATATATTTGGATTTGCCTTGGTACCTCTCAAATAGTTCATTTATGCATTTTTTTTTCACCGGCAGTGCTAGTTGCTCGAGTTAATTCTCAGTAATTTTAATTGTTATATTCATGTGTTGTAGTCTCATTTTAATTTATTTCTTCTAGTTCTTCTTAAGATAATTTTTTTTTTCTGTCTTCATAAGCATGACAAATATATTATTTTTGGGTGATGATTTTTCTACTCCATTCAGGTGGTTGTAATTGGAACTTGAGGCTCCTTACATTTAATAACTTATTGAGTTATTATCAAATTTTTTTTGGAATTAACCCACATTATAGTGCACATTTCAATAACTCAAATATTACAAGCTTTTATGATTTCTCATGTTTATATGGTAATATGTTGGGACATTGTTGTTGGGTTAGAATATATACCATTTATTCTATAAAATATGATTTCTATAAAATGTTGTCTCTCCCACTTGATATACCATTGTTGTTATTATGAATTGTTGGGTTAGAATATATTAAAATTTACTATTTATTGCTATTATGAAATAATAATCTCTCAAACTTGACTATTTTCTAGAAACTTATTGAAAAACACATCTTTCCTGGCTTACTTCCCTCCAAATACTTGATAATTCAAAGTTTGCTAGGTTTTCTTAATTAGTTTTTTAATTAGGTAATATGCTTTCTTGAGTAACTTATTTATAATAAAATCACTCACAGACACATTAATTGTGTGTTTCATAATATAGTTTGGCCCACCCAATAATTTCAAATAGTTTTTCAAATGAAAATATCTATGTTTTGATATATATTTTTTATTTTTTTTAAAACATACCCTAGTATATAAAATATGTATGTTTTGATGCTTAAATAATAGGATACCCAATTTTGCTCTATCCAGTTAAAAAAAATTTAAGTGTGTGTGTATATAAATGTGTGTGTGTGTGTGTGTGTGTGCGCGCGTGCGGGTGCTGTGTGTATCTATTTAATTATTTAAATTGTATTTTTTAATATTTTTGGGCAGCTTTGAAAATGGTCCATAAAAAAAACAACATTTTGATTTCAAAAACTAGGTTTTGTTTTTTAAATTAAGAGTTATATATTTATATATTAATTTATATGTATATCAAAATATTTATATATAAACCCTATACAACACACACACACACACACACACACCTATAAATATATATTTATATATATTTTTACCTATTAATATAGATATAAATATAAAATATATAAAACATATAATATTATATATATATATATATATATATATATATTATAAATACAGAAACATATATATATATACGTACATATATATATATATATATATATCTATATCTATAAGTATATATGTATATATATTTATACATATAAATATAAATTTACATATGCACACACACACACACACATATATATATCAGTAAATAAAAATATTTATAAATATTCATATTTATACGTCTATAAACATACACATATAGGTTTATATACAAATACACACACACACACACACATATATACATATACATATAAACAAATATGATTTTAAATAAAAAAAATAAAACAACTTTTTGAAATTGAAAATCTATTTTCGAAGTTGTTGGAAGCAAGTAGGACTAGTAATGTGCCGAACCGAGTCGAGCTTTGAACATCTCGAGCTAGGATTGTTAATTTATGAGCGAGCTTGAGCCCGAGCTGAGCTTTTGAACGAGCTTAAAATCATGCTCATTTTCCATATGAACGAGCTCGAGCTTAACCTCGAGCAGAAAGCCAATCCCGAGCCTACAAATGTTTGCATTGTAATCAATCCTCGAGCTCAGTTAATATAATTTTTAACTTTTTATAATCAATCTGATAATAAATATATCAATTAAAAAAATAATTTTTTATGGGTATGAGGTACTACTACCGGCGAACAAGATCAAAGAGGGAGGCAGAGTGCCGAAGGCAGGGTGTCTAAGGTAGAGTGCTAATGCCCAAAGTCAGAGCCGACGAACGAAATGAGAGATCGACGAATAAGGAAGAATGAAAGAAGAATTTGGATGGCTGCAAATTGTTGCCTGCTAGGGCTAGTGCGGTGGGTGGTGCCTTCAAAGTAAATGAAAAATTTGAGAATATGATTTTTGATTTTCAAATTAGCAATATTGGCAAGGAGAGAAAGAGAGGGTCGATGGAGGCATTTGCAATATGGGCAGTTGGCTGAGACCTAAAAATTTTTATTTTGAGTTAGCGCACCTAATAAAAAAGATATTATTTTTTAATATCCAGGCTCTATTGGGCTTGGGAATGGCTCAGGTTTGACTCGGGCTCGGGCTCGAAATTTATCAAGCCTAAATTAAGGCTCGAGCTCGGCTCGTTTAGCTAACGAGCCGAGCCCGAGCCGAACCCGAGGCAAACCCGATTAGCTTGGCTTATTACTAGCCCTAGCGGCATGAATTTGAAAACTACTTTTAATATATATATAATTTAAAAAAATGAAAATCACTTTTCAAAATATATTTTTTAAAATTCAAAAATTATTTAGAATATTTTTTAAATAGTGCCAGCAATGTTAAGTATCTTGAGCTCCAAAATATAAATATTTTATTTTTTGGGTATATTTAAAAAAATTAAATATTATACCAAAACATAAATATTTTTGTTTTGAGTTACTAAATTATAATTTTATTTTAGCTAATTATAGAGATGTCAAATGGGTCATGTCAGGCAGGCATGACTCAAAAATGACAGGACTTGCTTGGCCCGATCAACCCAAATTTGTTGGATTTGGGTCGGTTTATGCTGGGCCTTGTGGGTTTCGTGTCCGATCATCCTGGGTTGTGTCAGGATGTGCGGTTTTGGTCGGTTTGGAATCGGGTCATTCCTAACATTTAAATATTCGACAGTTCACCCTATCGTTTCCATATTACTAACTGAATGGAGAAGTTATCAACTCTGAATATGGTATTCATCTCCGTACTCGGAGCATGACTACTAAAACCGCCATATCTAATATTGTAGTATATAAATAGCTTAGTCAACTTTTTGTGAATAAACCCTTTAGGTTGGTATTCCTAGTTCATACATGGGGATATATATGTAAAAATATTATCTACCCATTCCACCTTAACCATAGAGTCCATGCAAGCAACCAGACAAATTAAAAGATTTGCTATATATAATTTGTTTTGATTATTTATTTTATATAACCAAATTATTTCTATTTTAATATTTTCATGTAAGTGTAGGAAACAAAAATATTAAGAGACCGAGAATGCAGTAATAGCACAATAACGGAGGGCCCGTTGAACGATCAGCAGGCCGAATAATTTTTGGAGCAAAGTCTGGCCTGTCTGAGTGATTCGACCCGCTCTGATTAATTAAACTAAAAATTGTATTAATATAAATTGTATTTATTTTATATTTTTCGGGCTGCTATTTTTCGTGGTGTGGCACTGTACATCTCTTCCTCCTCTTCCGTGCGATTTTATCATAACTATTTATCCTGCATAAACTATAAAAAAATTCTGGACATTTTTTGTTATAATCTCTAACGCATAAGTGTTTTTTGGTTGATATAGCTAGTCATGTTGAATAACTAGTGAATCACGTTATTTTGTGCGTTTCTATTGTGATTTTGTTTTCATTTTTTGATTATGTCGTGGTTAGATTGTGATTGTGGATTGCATATATTCATTTGTTGTTGTTTCTCTGTTGCTCTCTTCTTCTGAATCACAATCGTGGAATCATCATTGCCCAACAAGATAGAAAAGTGGACCAGTACTTTTAAGTACTTGGTTTCAATCTCAAGAGCCATGTCACAAAATATATGGTTATCTCTAAACTTCCTAAACATGCTATTAATGTTGCATATACACTTGAGTGCAATGAAAATTGTGGGAGTATAAAATGATGAACACATGGTATTCGTATAAAAAAATTTTCAAGAATTCATAAATGAAATTCTTGTAGCCCAGTTAGTGTCGTCAATAAAAGTTTGTCGCTCTTATTATTGACGTAGTCAGATATCACGTGTTCGTATCCAATACATGACTCCAATATATGGTATGTGTAATTCTAACGGTATCTCACATCCGATTGGAATTTCTTCTTCTTTAGACCCGTAGACAAATAGTGACTACCAAACTTATGTTGTCTGTGAAGCGTAAGAAGAAATTTTAGTGAGTTATGTGTGTTTTCTAAAGCGAGGAAAATAACCTTCATCATCGCTTGTACCATCAGGTTAATGATGCGACACATGTATCCAACGTGGAAAATCTTTCCTAATGGCCCATCTCTAATGGTCTTAGCAAACATGTTAAATGCTACTCAATTGTTAGATCATTATCAAATACAATACTATATATTTTATTTTGATTATTGTATTCTCTAAAAGAATCTCATAATGCACTCGTGGGTGGCTGGGCCATCACGAGGATGGAGAATCTCTCAATATTTTTTTATTTACCATCCATTTAGAATCAACATAGTGGGCATCGAGGCATACATAAGATACATCTTTGCGACTAGTTTAGATACCAGACGTCACGTATACCACGCCACTTTATTCCCTAAATTTATTAATTTTATTTCTTTTTTTAACTTATAGTATTTTAGTACGTTATTCCTAGATGTGGACATAGGAATCATATGATATGCAGAATAAAAATAAGTTGGCATGATACTGATTACCATTGGATCCTCAGAAAATATAATCAAAAGACCCATTGTGGTGATTAATTTGATAATGCATTCCCTTCCTAACTCGTTGTGGTATATAAAAGGGGTCAACATATATGCTGAACTAGATCCAACCTCAAAGGCCCCACCATGGAATTGGGTTTGCATAGGATTTAATACACATTGTTTTTTGATGCAATTTTTGGCATGTCTCTTAAAGTGCCCAGTCTCACATGCACTCATATAGGTAAAAATTTGTTTACAATATTTATATTATACTGATTTTTCATCGGCACCCCTAATATTTTTATTTTGTATAATATTAAAGTGAGCCAAGATTATTGATTTTCTTCTAGTTTTTTGATTTTTAGATATTTGGGTCAAGGCCATGGGAGATAACAAAGTTTCGGCGGCATCAGAATTTTTCATAGGGATCATTATCCATATTAAAATTATCTATGTTTATGTTCATGTTAATTTTGTTATCGTCATTGAAAATACTATTTATCATTTTTAATTTTTTTAGTTTATTAATAATATTTTAATTCATGTTTTTTAAATTAAATATTATTTTATATTAAACTATTAATTAAAATAAAAATAAAAAAATTAAATAAAATTTAAAAAATAATACACATAAAGCATAAAATCATGTTGCTTGACTATGTGCAATGTTTGATATCTAGATTTGATTCAACACCACAGTCCATACCCTAGACCCAAAAGGAGAGATAATACGAGAGAGAAAGAGAGAGAGAGAGAGAGAGAGAGAGAGAGTGTGTGTGTGTGTGTGTGTGTGTGAATATCGAAAGAAATAGGATATAGATTAAAGAATGATACGAGTATATTTATGGATATGGAAAAATTATTTTAAGTAAATTATTTTTTTTAATTTTTTTGGGTAGAAACCTGACATTCGTTAGATTTCAACCCCTGTGCATTGGGGGTGAATCCAACAGCTGAAAAACACGTAGTTTTTTGCATTTTTTTGACAGATAGGTTAGTTCGACTCGACGATTCCAAAAACTTTGGCTTCTGGGCTTGGGGTCAGGTTCATGAGAATGACTGGACTCGACCCATGGGCAGACATTCGGGCGATCGGGTTCAGATCGCGCCCAAATCCAACTCGAGATTAGGGGTATGGTTCGAGTGATGCCGCTGAATCATGCCTTCAGGCCAGACATTCGGGTCATGCTTGGCCCGACATGAGGCATCGTAGAGCTTGGCATGACATAACATGAACCATGTTTCCAGCCAGCTCAGCATGGGCCCATACATGGCTAAATCGGGCCGTGCCTAGTGCGGGGCCTGGGCTGTCCAGTACACTTGATAACTCTAGCTATAGGAGTCAAATGGCCCGTGCAGCTCGGTCCCGGCCCAAAATCTGGCCCATTTCATGCGTGCCTGGCCCAGCACGGCACGCTACAGTAGTGTACCCCGGGCCCGTGCTAGGCCACCCTTGGCACAAATCGTGCAGTGCCGTGCCGAGAGTATTCAGCCCACATGCCCGGCCCGGTTGGACTCAAAAAAAAAAACAGATTTGCCCGGCCCGGCCCATTTGACACATCTACCATTATCTAATTAAAGAAATTAAAAATTATCTGAGCCACAAATTTCAAAATATTACTAATTTATATTCAAATTTCCAACAATAAAATTCACTTGAAAATCGAGTTAAGGTCGGGTCAATGTCGGCATCAGCCAAAACCAAGCCGTATCTCTGTTTGCCATTGCTCCGAGTCATGAGACTATCTTCATCAGTTAACATCCCTAGACTTCGAGTCGACATGGCAGGGGCACGTGACCTGGAGGACGCAACACCCAACACCCCGTGCACCAAGCTGGTCGGCATCATTGATCTACGACGCGCCATTTTTGAATAACTTTGTTACTGTCCTCAACTGTATCTGCTGGAAGCTCAAATCTAGAAAGCAGCAATGTTAAGGCTTTCATCGATAATCGCCCAAGGATTTAATAGACTAAATTGGCACCATAAAATCATCGTCCCCGTGAGAAAGTCCCCCAGCATATCTCATTCACACGAGTTCTCTTCATGTTCTTCATCGAACTCCATACTTCACTGTTGTCCGTCACGTGCCCGAAGATCCATTTCTCCGAACTCTGTCTCAGGGCAAGTTTTATCAATCGCGAAACGAAACTGCTCGACTTCCTCGATCATGATTCGATCCCCGTTAGTTAAGCATGGTTGTTGGTACGCTACCAGGCAGTTTTCTATTAGCAGTTATTCGGAATTGGGAAAATCGATTTCTGGGAATTTGTTAAGAAAGATTGTTGAGAAACCTGCTGTGGCCGTAACCTCTACTTTCTCGAGGTACCGACAGGCTCTTGGATTGCAGATTGATGCCTTCTGGAAGAGAAATCATGTGGTCCTGATTGGAGCTGGTGGAATCGTAGCGTGTGGATTGCTCTGGAGGGTGACATATGGGATTGCCAGTGCTTTTGCTGGCCTATCCGAAGGGATGCACAAGTATGAGCTTCTTGCCTTTTCTGCTTCCATAGTTGCCTTCACCGTAAGTTATGTTCTTATTTTTCTTCTGTTTTTTTTTTAATAATATCACTTGGTGTAGCACATGACGTGGTGATTGCATTTTTTAAGCAGACATTGCATTTGAACAACTTATTCAGCATGTCATGTATCTAGGGATCATTGCATTTGCAAGCATGTAGGCTATGTATTGAGAGGATTTCATATTTGGGTAAAGTATATTAACTTTTTTTTTTGGGTAGGAATTAATTTTTGTTTAACTTGTAATATTTATTTTTAATTAGAAGAAAATTAAGTTGTAAAATAAATAAACAAAATATATTAAAGATATTTATCTAAATATTCATCAAATTTATTTCCAATTATTTTATAGATCCCACATATTTGATCAATTGTATTTATTGAGATATAATATAATTTGTATGTTTATTTAGTTTGTTGTATTTCTCGTTTATATTGTATCAGACCACCTAATATGCTATATGCCCAATTATATATATATATATATATGTGTGTGTGTGTGTGTGTGTGTGTGTGTATGTATCAGACCACCTAACCTGCTATTGTGATTCTTTTTGGTTGTATCATGAGTTTTTTTTGCTAGAATGAGTTGGGTAGTATGGTGTGATAGTGTTGTGATATTGGGAAATGCCATGACAGTGGATGTTATGGTAGTGGGTACTGTGACTTGAAAAAATCATGACTTTATTAATATTATAAACTTGTTAGTATTTTTAAATCTTATTTTTATTTGTCTTATTAGTTTTTTTGTCATGTCATTACTCCTCTTTATCTCTATTAATAATGTAAAAATATTATATTCACATGATGACTTGTTCGTTGCATATGAATCATTGTTTTGATGTAAATTTTCGTGTGGCTCATATGGTAGATTTTCATTATTTTTTAAGTTTGGATAATAGTATGAAGTGTTATTACTGTTAGGCCTATAATAATACTTACTGTCTGTTATGCAGTAAATTGGCCTCTTTCACTTTATAGATTGGGTTGAAATTGATTCTATCTTTTTGTTGTAAGATTGTAATTTGGTTGATAAAGATATTCATCTTAGTTTTCATCAATGATAATCTATCCCCCATAAATATTCCAATTTGTCTCAGTCTATTGTTTTGGGTAGGTTGCATTTGGATCCCAGAGTAATTGACCATCAGTGTTACTCAGCTTTAATCACCGTGGGTTCGTTTGGGAATATGTTCTTGCATAGCTTGTTTGATACTTGTTCAATATTCTTTCATGCATATTCTCTTTATTTCTGGATTAAAATGTGTTAATTCAATCACATGATTTTGGCTAATACACTGTGTAGTAGCTATTAAACAAACAAGAAATAAAGAAACAAAAAAAAAACAAATACAACACAAATGCAAATTAATATTTGTTATTCAAATAACTAAAAATAGAATTATCATTTTGTAAGGATAGTTATATCAGTTTTAATTGACTATTTAAATAAAATATTTTTGATATTGATGTCAGAAATATTTTGTGATTTTGTTATTGTGTTAAAATTTATAATTTGTTATACTATCCCAAAAAGCTTGTTGTAAGATTATATACTCGTTCATTAGTGTTCCAAAATATATAGATTATATAAGTAGTAAAATATATTTGAGTTCATATATTAATCTCATAAGAATTATGTAGATAGTCTGATCAACTAATAGTAAACTAACTGATACCCAAGTTGAGTATATATATTTGGGTTCTTAAAAGAATACTTAGACTCTGGAGATGACTCAATTCCTTGTGTGTGATAATTTTTTTTTTAAATTTAGATAATGTTGTATATGGTTGTCGAATAGAGAGTAAATTAATGTGAAAATGTCTGTGTTCTTTTTGCATATAAGGTAATTGTTATCTGTGTATTATCATTATTAATTATGATTCTTTCAACTTTTGTGTTCTCAATATTTAATCACCAAAATAATATGCTATTTTGTTCATGAATTAATTGCATGTTTATTTTTTTAAGCAATATGTAAACTATTTTTGACTTTTATTTTGAATATGCATATCTATTTTTTGATCTCTATTGTTATAAAGACACGAAATGATATGATATTAATTATATTTGTGCTTTAAGTTTTGTAAGTGTAATAATAGGCATAATTAACTTATATCTTCTTACTAATCTCTTATATGGAAGTCATACAAAATGAAATGATTTATACGACTATTACCATTATATGAGATACTTTCACTCATGTGTCTTGTGACATACTTATTATTTTTTATAATCAACACCCCCCACACTATGGTAACACTTTCTTAGATAGTTGTTTTATTTAATCTTCTTATCAATCAAATATTAGTTCTTCTATACTATGCATAGTTCATTAGTCTTAAATTCATTTGTCCATTTGACTTCATAAATATTATATGCACAACAATTAAACTTATTTTTATCTTG
Organism: Sapria himalayana; assembly: GCA_029783825.1. Classification (NCBI taxonomy): domain Eukaryota; kingdom Viridiplantae; phylum Streptophyta; class Magnoliopsida; order Malpighiales; family Rafflesiaceae; genus Sapria; species Sapria himalayana. Next base: position 883,353 of record JAREIK010003317.1, read on the forward strand.
AATTTTTATATATAGGTATTTCTTATGCATTAGAGTTGTTACTTATTTTTTATAGTATTGCGTGAGTATGTCTCATGACATATATGTCCTTGTTTGCTATGATAAAATTCATGTGTCTTGAGACTTGATTATGAAGAAAGGTGTTGGTCTATCCTGAACAAACTGATCGAGAGATGGAATCGCTCTCTTGATGAGCTCGAGGTAGAATGAAATTATTTAGCATAAAGGTATAAAGTGTGACATAATAGGCTTAGTCTCATGAAGGTGGATATATGAGATTGCCGCATGGGCCGCGTTGCAGCATGGATAGAATAGGTCTATGACAAATGATATCAGAGCTAGTGAGATGTTGGCAAAAGTATGGTATGGTAGGTATCCAAGCCCAAGGTCCAAACTCCACCCAAAAGTTAGTTCTAAGGTTACGGTTTGTCCTCATACTTTAATATTCATCTATTTTGTTAAGATTCTTCAATATAGGTCATATCATTCCATATCCCTTGAGATATCAGATATCCTCATATGACATTCACTCATGGTGGCTCACCCTATGGTTGCATTCACTCCAGATCCACCTTTTTGTGGCACCGGGTAGCCCTCTTTTAAGTAGTCATTTTTTGCTATGTATCGCCTCTTAATGAAAGCATCAAGGATAAATATAAAAGCCTAAAGCTCTAACTCCACTCAAAAATTAGTTATAAGGTGGAGGTTTGTCCTCATACTTAAATATTCATCTATTTTATTAAAATTCTTTGATGTTGATCATATCATTTAATATCCCTTGAGAAATCGGATATCCTCAGATGATGTTCATTATGGGTGGTTCACACTCTAGCTAGCTTTTACTTCGGACCCACTTTTTTGTGATACCGGGTAGCTCTCATTCAGGTAGTCCTTTTTTGTTACATATCACTTTTCAATGAAAGCACCAAGAATAGGTATTCAAGCCCACATCCCTAACTCCACCCAAAAGCTAGCTCTAAGGTGGAGGTTTATCCTCATACTTAAATATTTATCTATCCTGTTAAGATTCTTTTATGTAAGTCATATCATTTCATACCACTTGAGAAATCGGACATCCTCGGATGATATTTACTATGTGTGGCTCACACTCTTGCTAGCATTCACTATGGATCCACCTTTTTGTGGCACCGAGTAGTCCTTTTATGGTATATATCGCCTCTCAATGAAAGCACCAAGGATATGTATCTAAGCCCAAGTCCCTAACTCCACCCAAATGCTAGCTCTAAGGTGGATGTTTGTTCTCATACTTAAATAACCATCTACCCTGTTAAGATTTTTTGATGTATGTCATATCATTCCATACCCATTGAGAAATCAGACATCCTCGGACAACATTCACTCTGAGTAGCTCACACTCTAACTGGCTTTTATTTCGGGCACATCTTTTTTTGCCATTGGGTAGCTCTCTTTCAGGTAGTCCTCTTCCGCTACGTATCGCCTCTCAATGAAATCACCAAATATAGGTATCCAAGCCTTATGCCCCAACTCCACCCAAAAGTTAGCTCTAAGGTGGAGGTTTGTCCTCATACTTAAATATCTATCTATCCTGTTAAGATATTTCGATGTGGGTTATATCATTCATATCCCTTGAGAAAACGGACGTCCTAGGACGACATTCTCTTTGAGTGGCTCACACTAAGGCTAGCATTCACTCCGGACTCATCTTTTTGTGATACCGGGTAGTCCTTTTTCAGGTAGTCATTTCCTAGGTAGTTTTCTTCTGCTACGTATTCTCTCTCAATGAAAGTACCAAATGATAGGTATTCAAGCTCAAGGTTCTAATTTCACTCAAAAAGCTAGTTATAAGGTGGAAGTTTATTCTCATACTTAAATATCCATCTATCCTTTTAAGATTCTTTGATGGGGGTCATATTAGTTCACCACGACGGCATCTAGATTTTCCCTTTCACCAATTCAATTTATTTTAAAAAATCTTTCAACCCTGCTCAACCATCCATTGGGGTTTGTGCTATCGAAAAAGGGCATATTTTAGTTTTTTTGTCTAATCTTGGTATAATTTTACATATCGATTGACACTTGATCCAAGTGTAAATATATCCACATGTGATGCAATCCAAACCAAGTTAAAAGCTCAACAACAACAAATTAATTTGAAGTCAACAATTCAAAGATGAAAATGACATCTCTTATTGTTAAATATTAAGTCGCATAATAATTGTAATCATGATCAATCAATGGCATGGTAATTCGATTGGCAAAAAAAGATGGATGCTTTAATTTTGAGGACATGAGTTTGTTCCCAAGGATGCTAAATGTATATTCCTAGGGTACTTGTCAAATTAATTATTATGCTGTTGTGATGAGGGCCTTACTTTCTTTGATGCTGGGATCCGAGGCTCATGTTTGAGTCAAGAAATAATATAAGATTAGTTTGGGAGGAGGATGAGATGATAAAAATAGTAATTTTATACAGATAACATTCTTATATAACAAGCAAATTTTTTTAAAGTTGTTCAAAGGTTGGATTGTATCATTATTATCATAATAAAATAAGACAATATAATAATAATAATAAAGAAACTATAAAATTAAAAACTATAATAGTCTCTATGAAATTGATATATACAAATTTAGAATAAAAAATTAATAGGAAAGTATTGTACTTTGTCTATTCATTATGCATCATATTGAAAATTATGTCACATTGCTTGATTATTATAGTAAAATCAAAAAATTTTATCTTAATAAGAGTATCAAATGTATATATTTTATGTGACAATATGTTATCTCTCTTAGAGTAAGTCATCTCTATATAAAAAAATTAATGAGCCTCACAAAATTTTGTCCTAAGCTATGACCAAAGATATTCTTAGAATTGAATGATTTCTAATTTGTCATCACACATAATTATAATATACTTGTTATCAGAGCTCTTCTAGAAAATAAAGAAAATTTTATAATATACTTGTAAACTAGAGGTGTTAAACGGGTAGTGCCTGGCTGGTCGGGCCCGTTTTATTCAGGCTCGATCGTGCTTTCGTGCCGTGCCAGGCACGGTTTTGTGGGGTTCAGCCTGGCATGGGCTTGAGGCATGATCCGACGGGTTCGGCCTGGTCGGGTGAATCCTAAATTAAAAAAAAATAGCCGAAACCCTAATAAAAAAATTAGGATTTCGGTGCTCCCGTAACCCTAATTTTAAAAAAAATTAATTTCGGCACGGTACTGTACCAACGGGCCACGGTACTGTGCCGGGCCAGGCACGACATGAGGCCTGGTTGGCCACGGCAAGACACGAGCTTGGGCACGGGAAATTCCCGTACCGGACTGGCCCATGCATGGCCGAATCGTGTCGTGCCTCGTGTCAGGCCGGCCCGGCCCGGCCCGGTTGACATATCTAGTGTAAACTAAATGAAATGATTATATGTAACAATCTTCTAAATTAGGCTCTCAGAGATTGTTTTAGGCCATATAAAATTTTTCAAAATATCCAAACTACGTGTGAATGTATTATTTTAAATCCAGGTGATTGATTCACTAAAGTAATATAGTAACATTCTCATATAGCAAATAAATTTTATTGGGATAGTTCACATGTTGGGTATTCTCATTTATATCATATTAAAATGAAAACTATAATAATAATAATAATAATAATAATAATAATAATAATACTGTAAAATTTAAAATTCCAACATGTAATATCAAGTTAATGTAGACAAATTCAAAATACAAATCTTGTATAAAAGAAAAATACTTTGAGGCTAATATCTTCGTAAAGATAAAAGATGTATGCTAGTTATTTTTTTGTCTGGATATATGTAGTAGTAATTCTCCTATTTTAAATTTTTTGCTTGAGGAAGAAATAATTTATTTCTATATACTTTGTTTGCTTATTATTTATTGGATTAGAGACTACATGCCTCAATATTTGATTGTTATTGTAAAAAATTATGAGTGAAAAAGTACATTTTCCATCTCATTGACTAAGTGTCAGATATAGCGTACCTTGCAAATAATAATCGTCATCATTATGAACTCTGCCTTTGTATTAGATTTTTAAAAAATTGTTTATTTTTTATTTTTCTAGGAGGTGAGATTATCTCATGAAAAAGTATAATAACTTGTAGTATATATTGTCTCATTGCATTTTGATGTTCAACATAAATTTTAATATACTGCTAATTGCAAATATATGCGATCATTGAAATAGATATCAAATTTTGAAGACTTTTTCGCATATCTCTGTATGCGAAGAGTTGTGTTTGAGTAAACATATCGATAATATTTTATAAAATAACTAATTATATTTATTATATATGTTATGTCTTGTTATGTAATCGTTAAATAATTAATATTTTTAATGTTTTAATATGAGTTATATTAATGAATTCAATAGAGTGACATTTGAAAAAGATAGGGAGCAAAAAAAAAAAAAAAGAGGGAACCATTTTAATTCACACTTATGATGTTATTTCATTTATAATTTTGATATTATTTTTGATTGTTTTTTAATAATAATAATTATTAAAGAATCTAATCTTTTATGGCTTGAGCCGAATTAGGGTTGGAAAAGGGGACCTATGGTGATTCTAGATTAGTTTGTTAATTATTTGTGGTTGTTCTTTCTAAATCTCGATTAGTCTATCATAATCTAATTATAGTTGAAATTTTATTTTTTATCTAACTAGGGTTGAATTAGAATGTATTGAGAGCAAATCATTCGGTGAGGTAGTGATACTCTCAAGGTCGAATTGTTGTCATCTAGATTTATTCTAATTTCTTTATTTTCACAAAATAATGCTATTTATAATATGATTTTTATTTGGATTTCTTTTAATTTCAATTTATTAGATTGTAAAGCAGGTTTTAAGGAGGTTAGGTAATTATCTTTTTAATTTTGGTATTACAAATTTTTTTCTAATATTATAATTTAAACAGTATGTTTTAAATATTTATTATTAAAAGAGATTCTTATTTTTAATATAAAATAATTTATTAAAAATATAACTTTCATTATGTATTTTTTTTCTTATTATATGGTAATCTGTTCAAGTAATTTTATATTATAAATATTCGTGGTTATATTTCATTTTATTTTTGTTGTATCTTATTTTATGTATTACTTTTTATTAATATAATTATTATGTATATTTAAAATTTTGTAGTGAGATCATCAATATTTTATTGTGAATGATGTTTGAAATTTGGTTATTCATATGTTTTAAATTTTAATATATATTACTATTTTAATTATTTTACTTGTTAATTAGATTCTTTGCTCTTCGATAACCCATTCAATCATATTAAATATGAATTGTGACGAAATTATTATCATCAAATTATAAAAATATTATGATTTTTTTTTTGTGAAAAAATTAAAAATTTGATTTACATATTTTTTACTATTGTAAAATATTATAATCTTAATTATCGTGATTATTGAAAAAAAATATAATTCCTTCTGTTGTTGATAGGTAGGAAACCTTCGACTCAATTGGGTTGTGAGTTTAAACATCCAACCAGTTCAACTACATATGAAATTTATTATATTATGGGATAGATATTGTTATTTAATTTAAATTTGATGAAGAATTATTATAACAATCAGAAGCAGTTCATCATTATTAAATTTCTTTAAGTTGTCAAATTTTAATTCATGAAAAATATTTCAAATTTTTTTTTCATATGCATTAATTCATTCATTTAAATATAGAAACACAAAAAATTCTATTATGCGAAAAACATTTAAAAATAACTTATTTTACTACGTGATCTAAAATAAATATAAAATAAACATAATAAAAAAAATTTAGACAATTTTTTTAAAACAAATAGATTTTTATTTTTTATTTTATGCTCAAATAATGATAATTATTAGTAAATAATAAATATATTAGTAATTTCACACCAATAGTATGATAGTCCAATTGACAAATAAGTAACATCACTAACTCTATGGACACGAGTTTGATCCTCATGAATGTTAGATATGTTTCTCAGGGGTATTTTTGTCAATTACTCTACTAATACTGCTGAGACTGGGACATGACCTACTCTGATCCCATGCTCCCAAGCCGATGGATAATATGGAATAGGTTGGGAGGGGAGGCCGGAGGGGAGACAAAAAAAAATATATTAGTAATTTCATTAAATTTTGTAAAACAAAGAAAAATAGAATAATTTACACTAAACAATATAACACGAACATCATAGGTTTTTTTATGCAATAAAGAAATTATAATTAAAAATAATGTCATTTATTTTTGAGTTTATTTAAAATCGTCATTTTTAAATTACAAAAAATGTCATTTTTTTAATGCAATAAAAAAATCACAATTAAAAAAGAAACACTCATTATTTTTCCATGGCCATCATCTAGAGGTGTCAGCCGGGCCGGCCCGGCATGGGAAAATTTCGTGCCCGAGCCCGTGCCGTGCCGTGCCGTGCCTGACCCGGCACGGTTCGGCCCGTGGCACGGCACACCGGCACGGGTTCTTCCCGTGTCGGGTGTCCCTTGAGCCCGACCCCTCGATGGTCCCTCCAGCAAAAAAGACCGCGGGTCGGGTCTGATTTGACCCGACCCGCAGGTCCCTCGAATTTCGAACCGCACGGACAGGCCAGCCCGAGCGGGCCCGACAAGGCACGGTACGGCCTGCCATGCCTGCGGGCCGTGCCGCCCCCGGCTATTTTAAACCGTGCCTGGCCCGGCACGAAGTCACGCTCGTTTGACACCTCTACCATCATCTTCATGAACATCATATTGTTGAGCTCGTTTTCTTTTATAGGGCCTTTATATCCGAACGAGAATCATAATTAATCCTGATAGAGTTTATAGAATGGCAATGCGGAAGCTGAATACGTCTGCAGGGATTCTTGAGGTCATGGGCGCTCCTCTCACCGGAACGCCATTAAGAGCCTACGTGATGTCAGGAGGCGGCTTGGCACTGGCCAACTTCAAGCTAAGGCTCAGGAACAAGAGATGCTTTCTAATCTTCCCCGTCCAAGGCTCCGAGAGAAAGGGTCTAGTCAGCGTTGAAGTTAAGAAGAAGAAAGGCCAGGTATACTAGTCTGCAATGATCATTTTTACCATCTCACGACAAAGTAAAATAAGTAATAAATCATGCTGAGTTTTTGTTTTTGCCCATGGAGGGCTATATCGTAAATTTTTTGATATGATCATAAGACAATAATTTTGATACTTGATATGATCATAACAAACCTCAAATTCTAAATCATAAATCATAAATCATAATTTTGTCATACTAGCTCTAGAATGAGCCTTTTTTTTTTTTTAAAGTTTGAGACTAAATCAATTGGCCCTCTCTAAATTGTCATTATTGATACACGCATACGCGCACGCACACACACGTGCGCACACACACACACGCACGCACACGTGCTCGCGCGCGCTCACTCACACACACACACAGATAATATGGTACCCGATTCGTAAAGGGGTAATGCTTCTCAACTCAGGGGATACAAGTTTGATCCACAAGGATGTCGAACATGTAAGCGATCTATTTGTCAAATGCTCTACCCATATTGTTGAGGTGGGGGCCTTAGTTGCTCCAACTCTGGGTCCCTAAAACTCATATATGAGGGCTGAGGAATAATATGGGATGAATTTAAGTAGAGAAGGGGGCACAAATATACACACATATATACATACATATATATATACATACATATATATATATATATATGATAATTTATACACACGCACGCACGCATATACATTTATATATAAATATGATAATTGATACTCACACACACATATTTATACACACACACACAAACACACATTTATATATATATATATATATGATAATTGATACACACACAAACACACATTTATATAACTATATATGATAATTGATAATTGATACACACACACACTCGCATATACATTTATATATAAATATGATAATTGATACTCTCACACACACACACACACACAAAAACATATATATGATAATTGATACATATACGCATATACATTTATATATAAAAATGATAAATGATAATTGATACTCTCTCTCTCACACACACACACATGATTAATGATATTAGTGATTATTGTGATTTGTTCAAATTTTGTTTTTTGGGTTTGGTCATATTTTTTCTTTTTTTTGTATATATTTTAATTTTTAGAATTATGTAATATATTAATAAATATTGATATAATATGAACTCTATATTTTTTCATAAAATTGTTGATCTAAATATATTCTAATAAAAACTGTTTTTTTTGTTTGAACCAGAGAAACTAATTCTCAATCTTTTTAGTTGTGGACGAAATTCTTGTAGATGTCGTAGCCTGCAAAAAATGAGCTACACGAAGATTGTTTTTCGGATTGAATGAAAGATAAACCTTGGGGGTTTTTAATGGCTTCTTGTTTTGGGCGTGCAGTATGAGGTGAAGCTGCTGGCAGTGGATGTTCCCATGGCAACGGGAGGTGAGCAGAGGCTGTTTTTGGTTGGGGACGAAGAGGAGTACAGGGTCGGCGGCGGTCTTATATCGGAGCTGAGAGATCCTGTTATTAAAGCCATGGCAGCTGGGAGAGAGTTTGATGAGCTCGATGAAGTCGATGAACAGGAGGAAGCTGCAGGAAGAAGGCACCATGAGAAACCTAAAAAGCTCGATGGAGCTGGTTTATAGTTCCTTGTTTATTCTGATTTTTTGTCGTGTCGAGCCTCTCGCGAGGGTGCATATTTTGTTTTTCGGGGCTTTTTTTTTTTTTGATTTAGTCGGATTTTCTAGCGAGAATTTGGATCGATTTGTTATTTGTTGGTTGGAAAATATTATAATAAAAAATTTGTGATTAATTAATAAATTCTCCACCGCCCAACAGAATGTTGCTGAGAGAATTGAGATTTGAAAACTAGCGGTCCGCTGCGCTGCAGCGTTATCCTTTATAAAGTGACATATCGGGCTCCGGACCGACAAGTAAGATTCATTCGGAAACCCTAATTTTCTTGCGCTCTCCATTAAAAAAACGGGAAGCGGCTCGCTCCTTCTTCCATCGCGTGCAGGTTTCTGGTTTGCTTCTATGGATCTTTGATTTTCTTCACGTTTTTTGTGATTCGCTGGTCGTGCACATCGTTCGATTTTATGAAATCAGATCCGTTTTTTATGAAACTCGACTTTCAATTATCGGTTTTCATCTGATCGAGCACGATAGTATTTCCTTCGGATAAATCTCTCAGAGTCGCGGTCGGTGTGTTCTTATCGCTAGATCTGTTCATAATTTTGACCTTTTTAATTTGCGAGTCGAGATCTGTTCTGTATGTTTCAATTCCTGCTGACTCCCATGCGGTAATCAAAAAACATGAATTGCGATTGTTCTTGCTGCGCCTCCTATACTGGAACTTTCATCTTCTTCATTCTTTTAGTTTATCTGGTTTTGATATGGTAAACCAGATAGCTTATCGTCAATTAAAGAACATAATGGTGCCTAATCGGAGAAGAATGTTTGAAATTTGAGGAGCGTTTGTTTTCCAAACGAATTCAACCTGTTCTTATTTGTCTGCTGCTCACGAGCTCAACCGATTTCTATTTTCTCGCAGGATCTTACTCGGACGATTCGTCTCTGTCGATTTGCCAAGTTCCATGTCTGTTACTACGTTTGATACAGATTTCAGCGACTCCATCAGTAAGTATAATCTGATTGCATGCTTTTTCCGCGTGCTTACGAATCTAATCAATTTTGAGATTCATTTTGTTCGTGTATTCTGTTTGATCGAAGTTCTTTCCTCTCAGCTTCCCTGTTTCTGTTTTTCTTTTTTCGCCTGTTCTTTTAAGTGTCCCGTGTTTGCTGTAATATATTTGAGTTTATGCTGCAGATAATTTGGTTGATGAGTCCAAGGAGACGGTTCACATTCGCATACAGCAGAGAAATGGCAGGAAAAGCTTGACCACTGTCCAAGGCTTGAAGGAAGAATTCTCCTACTCTAAGATACTGAAGGACCTGAAGAAAAGCTTCTGTTGCAACGGCAATGTCGTCAATGACAGCCAGTTAGGAAAGGTTTGTTATACATACGTGTGTGTGTGTGTGTTTCTAGCTGAAGATGAAGCTGCTGATTCTTTCAATTTCTCATATTTGCTGGAACCCTAATTTTTTTTTCTAGGTTATTCAACTTCAAGGTGATCAGCGTGATAATGCCTCTCTTTTTCTTATTAAGGTGCTGAAAATCTTACCTATTAATGGTCATTCGCTAATTATGTAATGTAAACTCTTTGTTCATTTCGTGTTCTTGTCTGGTGCAACAGGCTGGCATTGTCAATGCGAAGTTCATCAATATTCATGGTTTTTGATTTCTGTCTGCAGCTTCTACAGCAGAATTCATGTTTTGGATTCCTGCAATGTTAACATTTGTGTTTTAATAAAGCTTCTCTCTTGTTCGGTCATATTTTGTTTATCTATATGTTAAATCTTTTATATTTTAACTATATTATATTGTATGCTAATGTATATGGTATGTATTTTTTTTCATTATTATTTTTTATTTAATTTATGTTGATGTGACATGTGAGCTATGGTTTTTTTTTTTCATGAGAAAATGTGAAATTTTCGATTTGCATAATTAATAGACTTTAAGTTTAAGTTGTGCCAAAATATAAATATTTCGGTCGTTTTCCTAGCATAATTTACAATAAATATTTATGTTTTTGTACCTAAAAAAATAAAACTTTTTTTTAAAATATAAAGTGGTTTAGTGATATATGTGTCTGTGTGTGTTTGTGTCTACACATACATACATACATGTATGTATGTATAAATATATCAAATAATATAAATATTTATTAATATTCATATTTTACTTCTATAAATGCGCACACATTAATAAGCATTTGTATTTATAGACATTTATATGAATGTATGTATTGATAAATAATTGTATATAAATATATTTATATAGTTATGTATAATTATATATATATATATATATATATATATATGTCTGTGTGTGCGTGTATATTTATATATGTGTTTCCATATATTTTTTATTTATATATAAGTAATTTATATATGAAATGATGTATGTTTAATCGAGTGGCTTGCTTTCTTTTGACTAATAGAATAGAAGATGTGTTTTCAAAGCCCACGTTATCCTTGTGATAGGATTAAATTTTCAAGGCAATTGAATTAATTATTAAGTTAAATTTTATTATTTTTGTAAATTCTGGAGGACAAAATCAAGTTGGTGAATTTTCAAAGTATTTATGTTTTTGTGCACCAAATTTTTCAAATCTAATATATGTTTTTTAATTATGAAAAATTTGGTGCACAAAAACATAAATACTTTGTGTTTGTACACCAAAACACAATTATCTCTCGTTTAAAAAAATGTTACTTTATTAAATTTTTATATCAAAAACAAATTTATCACTAATAATAATGTTTTTGAAATAAAATTTAATTATTTAATAGTTTTTTAATAATGTGATGAGTATGCTTGGGCAAATATATAAATACTATAAAATAACACATCAATATTGTTGTTTTTCAATTTTTTATAAATAATACCCCCTACCCCCCAAAAAAAAAAAAATCTCCAAATCCGAAATTTTGGGTTTATAAATAACTACACAATTTGACGGTTTACCTTGTTTATATTTTTAATTTTTCTCTTTACTGGTAAAAATTAAAGTTTGTTTTCAGCAAATACCCAGTAATTCACTCTTCCTCATCGCCGTGCCTCTCAAATCGCTGCTCACGGCTCACCCTCTTGTTCTCTGGTTTCAATGTTTGCGCTCAGAATTCCAAGGACAATTCCCGTGTTTCCAATTCCGCCATGCTTCTTTTCCAGTTCAGTAAGCTGTCTGACCTGTTACCGAGCATATTATTCGAGCACGCGGCTTTTCTACGGTTAGGGAATTCCTTCCAAGCTAGTTACCAAGAAATTGTGATTTTCACTAACTAGGGTTTAACCGAGTTCACTGGGAATTCTTCCCGATCCTTTAGCCGAAACTGACGAACCAGTCGTATAGATTGATATCAGGCAACTGGCTCGTGAAGCCAGCGGCATAAATAAAAGATACGCACCATCTGGTTAGAGACACTTCACGATCCACGATGGGACGCTTCAAGTTTGTTATGCTAATTAAGATCTATGTTTATACATCGTAAGATATGGCCACCATAGTCTGGAAAACATGTATAAGTGGCAATTTGGATCATCTTGCATTAATATTATTGTTAAGATGGTGGCACAAGCATATAGAAGCGACCACTATAGTCTTGGAACATGTATGCATGTAGTTTTTGTGTATCTTCTTTGGTGAGATGGTGCACACTTCTTCTTGGGTTAATTTGGGCCAATAATTAGAAAGATGCTCATGGCCTCTATTCAATTTCTTCATGAACCATTGGACTCGAATAGGTGTAAAACTTTTGAATGTGGTGGCCATTTTAAATACATGTGACTGTCACATGAAAAGTCGAATACTAATCCACGGGTCGAGGGGGTGGCTCGTTGTTCTTGGAAAAGTTTGAAGGACATTGGTTGCGTATAATTGCTAATTTATATTCTTTATAATTTTTAGTTGTTGCGTGCAATTATGTAGATTCTAAATTAGTAAAATTCATAAGAATTTTAAAATTAAATATATTTGTGTGAGGATAATACTGAGATAATTGATCACATGAGTAATTATTATATTGCATTAGTATGTTGGAGGATATGATTTGTTGTGATCATATATGAATTTGTCGAAGTATGATATATCTTGGGCTTGAAAATTATTAGATATAGTTAGTTTTTCTGATTTTTGAGGTTGAGATTATTGGGATAATTGAGGTATTTTTCTAATAATCCTTGTATTTTTAAGGATTTGTAGAGCACAGAGATGAAGAATAGGAAGGATAGAGAAGAAGATGAGCAATTCAAATAGTGAGAGCAAAAAAAAAAATTGGCATCAATAAAAATGAATCAATTGTTATAGTGATTATGAGATACACTGTCTATATGTCCCACCTTTTAATATATGTTAAAATTAGATAAAATTAATAAAAGAAATGGTCTGGTGGTGTGTGGACTAGGCTTGTCAAAATTCAATACGACACGATTAACCGACATGATTAACCGCTGATTAAACAGGTTTGGGTGAGATCTAAATGAGTTTGGGTGACAAATGGGTCAACCCGTTTAACGTGTTTAATAAATGGATCGTGTTTGGGTGAGGCATGCTAAATTGTTTATAACTCATTTACCTGTTTAAATAAATTGTAAATGGTTAAACAAGTGGTTTACTGTGATAAATGATTATATATTTTTGATTATAAAATTCACATCTTATACGACTCTTTATCTAAAAATCAATTAAAAATAAAATAATAATATTAATAATTAAATTTTCATATCTAATAGTATTAATATTATTGATTAAAAAATAAGATATAGTTGAGCTAGATTATATAAATTTTCATTTAAAAAATTTAAAAAATAATAATATCTAGAGAATAAAATTTTATATTGTGGACACCAATGCTCCAACATAAAAAATTGTATGATTTCCATCAACCGAAAAATTTTAGCAATGGAATTGTCGCTCCCACAATACAATTGGATCACTCCCTCAACACTAAATATGCAACAACCAAAAACACCCCATTTAAAGAAAATGTTCGATAGCTAATGCTCAAATAAAATGCTCAAATAAAATTTTATATTGGATTTATTCTTAATAAATTGATTATCCATCTTAAAGTTTTTTATTTATTTTTTGAAAAAAAATGAATTGAATATGATGTCATGGACTCTATCACGTGAAATTCTATGATTTGTGAATAGTTTTTGTGCATGATTTACAAAAAAAACATAAGTAATTGATATTATATATTTGCACTCTATCTCTGACTTTGATCTAATTATCATAATTTGCCTTTATTTTTACAAAAGATAATATTGTCTTCATTAAAGATAATATTCTATGGCATATTTTCTCTTGATGATGACTAGTGTTGGACTAGAATTTGTATGATTAACTATTTTAGTATGCTTATAATTATTAGAGATTTGATTCCTATTATTTTCTTTATATGTTTGATGATGTGAATAATAACATTTAAATAAGTATATTTTGGATAGTTGTGGAAATGATTAATTATAGTGAGTCATCAATGGTACACTTGTTTTAGGAGAGATGCCTACAATAGGGTTAGCCAAAGGGCACGTGGGATGAGCTGTGCCATGTGTAGAGCTCCACTTCGCTCTATTTTTCTAGATTGTTGACACTCATTTTTTGTTAATTTTCTAAAACATTTTTAGCCTAATATTTAAGTAATAAAGTGTTTTTTTTTTAATGAATATAAATAAAAGATAACTATTACTTTCACGTGAGGTCAAGCCAAATGTCATGCTTAAAACTCTAGTTAAAAATCATGACCAACACTATCCAACATTAGTTAGTATTAGGTTAGGCGGCTTGATTGTGCTGAGCACTAATCTATGATGATAGGTTATCTGATTGGTCTGAAAGGCCAACATGACCTAGCTTGCGTGGGTCAAATTCAAAACGTCTTACTCTACTCGTTGCACTAATGACAATGCATGGTTGTAGCCCTAGTGTAGAGCCCCACTTCACTAGAGGCGAAATCATCAATATTAATTCCACTTCATGGTATAATATTCATACCCATTTGGCCATTTCAATCGCTAGTGATGATGTCGTGACAACAATAAACAAGCACCTAGCTAGTCTTCGATATCAGTGTTCAAAAAAGAATTTTCTTTCTATTAAACTTCGTGCATGAAGTTATGTACATTACATATGTGATCTAAAAATGATCACATGACTTGAAATACTCGAATTTCATTTTAATGATGCCTGATGGTGAAAGTTTTGGTAAACATAGATGTGAAGGAGGTGATACCCAATACACAAGACTCTCGCTCTATCATAGAGTCAAAGAAAAGTTAATATCCCGACAATCTTATTTCTAAAAATTAGATAGACTGCGTACATATCTGATGAGTATCAAATTTAAGACTTATCTTTCATGAACCCTAATATATGTATTCAATACAAAAGCATCCTAGTTAATCAATCATTCTAATATTATTTTTAAATATTATACATTTCACTTTAGAATTCTTATGAGTTTTGGTTAGAGGTGTCAAACGGGCCGGGCCGGCCTAAATTTTTTGAGCACGAGCGTGCCGCCGTGCCAGGCCAGGCACTGTTTAAAATAGCCGGGCTCGGCACGGTGGGCCGTGCCGTGCCTTGCTTAGCCAGCTCGGGCTTGCATGTCCGTACGGGTCGGGATTCGGGGGGACCGCGGGTCAGGTCGAATCAGACCCGACCCGTGGTCTTTTTTGCGGGAGGGGCCATCGTGGGGTCGAGCTCACGGGACACCCGGCACGGGCTCGGGCACGGAATTTTTCCGTGCCTGGCCAGCCCGGCCCGGTTGACACCTCTAGTTTTGGTGTGTCAATTTTTGGTAAACATGAATATATTAATACTTAAAAAATCACACACACACACACACACGCATATATGTGTGTGTGTGTGTGTGATAGAAATCATAGTAAAATATTAGCTGACATGTTGAGACATGATGGAAATATCAAAAATAGGACACAAACATAGGATGATTCTCAACATGTTCTCTAGAAGATCTAGGGAACAACGTGCCACTTATATTTATGAACTTTTAGAAAAATAATGATAATAATGAAAAACAATGTTGATGGGGACTTTGTGAGGAACAATCAATGTATTCATGTTTACTAAATTTGAAGATGTTTCTAATGAAAACAAACAAACAGTGGGGATCTACATTCGATATTATGTTCTCATCTTGTTCTCCTCTTGTCCTCATCTTTCCTTTTCACCAAGTGGATTAGCACTCTGGTTCTGGGCGAGCACGAGGGCGGCATTGTCAAAGCTCAATCAGTGAGTGCCGTTGAGGCTGCTAAATCCTTGGGCGGTGACATTTTGGTTTCTCTTCTGCTGGCTGGGTCTGGTCCCTCACTCCACGAGGCTGCGACCCATGCCGCCTCGTGCCATCCCCTGATCTCTCAGGCATACATCTTCTTTTAAACTTCATCTTTAATATTTGCAAAAATCTAAGTGCAATTCTTTTACTGCGCTGGCCAATTTAATGTGCAGGTGCTCACGGCTGATTCCCACGACTTTGCTCATCCTCTTGCCGAGCCCTGGGCTAACTTAATCCACCTGGTGCAGCGGGCTGGCGGCTACTCCCACATCATTGCGGCCTCCAATTCATTTGGGAAGGATGTGCTCCCACGCGCTGCTGCCTTACTAGACGTGTCTCCAATTACTGATGTGGTTCGCGTTTCTGGCTCCGGCAACTTTGTCAGGTATTTTTCCATGCTTGCGATGTAGTGCTGGTGCTCTGTTCTCGCTTGCTGAAGGCATGTCTTGGGCCCGGCAGACCTATTTATGCTGGAAATGCACTGTGTGCTGTTCGATACATTGGCATCCCTCCCTGCATGCTGACGGTCAGACCCACTTCTTTTCCGGTCAGCCCAGATTCCGTCTGCTCAAAATCTGATCCAGCTCCTATTTTTCAAGTTGATCTGGCCATGTTCGGGGATGGTATGCCTTCGATCACTCGGTAATATCGATTTGGGGTGTTCGACAATCCCGAAAAACCCCGTTGACCCGACCCAATCCAACCCAAAACAAGGAATAACCGATATAAGCGGGTGGGTCGTGGGTTGATTTTTTTTTTTCAACTTGAATCCATTGGATTGGGCTTCAGGTTATATATCCAAAACCCAACACAACCCAATCCGATTATTATTGGGTTGGGTTTGATCTGGTCGACCCGGGCTATGGGTTGGATTGGGCCTAGAGGTGTCAAACGCGATGTGCCGGCCCGGTTCGTTTTTTCAGGCCCGCCGTGCTTTCGTCCCGGGCCAGGCACGGCATGTTACAGTTACCGTGCCTGGCCTGGCATGGTTTTGTGGGGGTTTAGCCCAGCACGGGCCCGTGGTTCCCTGAGTTCGGCTCGGTCGAGCCGAACCCTAAATAAAAAAAAATTAGGATTTCAGCGTGCCCGAAACCCTAATTTTTAAAAAAATTAGGGTTTTGGCGCCCCCATAACCCTAATTTTACAAAAAAATTGACTTTGGGACGGTACCGTGCCAGGCCAGACACGGCACGAGCTCGGGCACGGGAAATTTTCGTGCCGGGCCGGCCTAGGCACGGCTGAACCGTGTCGTGCCTCCAATCCGTGCACGGTTGACACCTCTAATTGAGCCCCAATCCGATTAATCCGCCTTGCTCGGGTCGGTTATTTTTTTTCCTCCAACCCATGTACGACAATAATACCAATGCTGTTTTCTTGTTCTGAGCTTTAGCTCTGGTATCAATTGTGCTTGCATGAATTTGTCTTGCATTTTATTGGCAGATTCTATTGGTAGGTCTAGATACATCAAGCATACGGGCAGGATGAAGAGCGTCCCGATCTTGAGAGTGCACGGGTTGTTGTCACGGTAGGGCGTGGGCTGAAAAGTGCCGAGAACTTCAAAATTGTGGAGAATCTTGCTGAGAAGCTCGGGGCAGCAGGTACGTCTAGATATATCGTGGATATATATATATATATTTGCTTTAAAATGCCTTATGCAAGCGTAACTATAGCGGCCCATTTCCATGATAATATGATCGAGAGCTTCATTATCTTTGAATTATTTGGTAATTATCAATGGTTTTGTGGGCTTCACTTTAATCGTTCATAATTTGTTAAACTTGGGCTTTTTAAGTACTTTCTAAGATCCGATTTGGGTGTATTTATGTTGCTAAGTTGTTTGGTGCTGGGTGGGTAGTTTTGGTTTATTTGTAAGTAAGGAGCCGTGTCTTGGTTTATTTAGAATTCTGAAGTTAACAATATCGGAGCGAGAAGAATACTGTGATGGATGATCACCTGAGAAGTCATTGTGTTGCATTCATTTGTTGGAGATCATGTCTTGGTGTGATTATAAATGTCTTCTTCTAGGAGTGATATGTCTTTGGTTCAAGACTCATTGGTTATACTCTTTCTGTTTGTTAGAGATGAGATTGTAAAATATTAATATCTCCTAGATTATGTGCTAAGCAAGAGTCTTGTGCACTGGGTACGATATGATGATTGAAAGCTAGGATTGAATGCGGAGAGAATGCAATGCAAAAAGAAAACTATTATGTCGTTGTGTAGTGCAACAAGACTTTAATTGAAGAAGAAAATATTTATAAA
Organism: Sapria himalayana; assembly: GCA_029783825.1. Classification (NCBI taxonomy): domain Eukaryota; kingdom Viridiplantae; phylum Streptophyta; class Magnoliopsida; order Malpighiales; family Rafflesiaceae; genus Sapria; species Sapria himalayana. Next base: position 901,541 of record JAREIK010003317.1, read on the forward strand.
TTAGCTATAAATGTGAAAATTAAAATCTAGCTGTATCATGTATAAAACATAAAAGATAAAAAAGAATTATGATGTCAGATCAAATTATTTTAGATAGCTAACATAAGTGTATCTAATGCACAAGGTTCCTGCTTAGTACTATATGTGATAGATACCAATATCTTGATAGTCTTATTTTTAAAAATTAAAGAAATTGTGTCTCATGAATTTTGAGAACTCTTGATTTATATTCCTAAATTAAAATAATCTATCACACCAAGACATGACCTATAAATTATTTAAGTCAGATGACAATGAGTTTAATATAAAATGGTTATGCCTAGAAAGAGATATTTCATGAAAATGAAAATATCTTGCATGCTCCGTCACATTATAAATATGAATTTATATTTTTTTTTTTGAAATTATTTTTTTTGTGTATATTCAAGTTAGAAAATGATTTTTATAAATTTTTTATTTATTTTGAAAAAATGTATGATATATATATATATATATATATATGTTTATATTAGAAATTTCAATGTATCTTATGTTAAACACTTTTTTCAAAAAACTAATACAATGCATGATACACATTTTGATACTTGATATTGAAATAATTATATGTTTCTTATTTTTTTAGGAAATAAAATTAAATCCAAAAAAATATAAAATTTAATTATAAATCTCTTTTTGATACATGCTGATATCCAATTTGAGTTTGAAAATCATATTATAGATCCCAAATAAAGTTCCCAAGCCTCAGAAATTGTTGCACATATCTTAATATGTGAAGAGCTGCATTAAGATTAATTTATTAAAGAGAATTTAAAAAATAATTAACTATACTGATTTTATATGTTATATTTGGTCTGATCATTATTCATTACTTACTTTTTTTTAAAATTTTTTTATAAGTAATATAGTTAATTGTATTGGTCGTATCAGAAATTAAATTAATACTTGCATCAGAAGGAATATTTATTGGAGCATAACCCAAAAATATAATTTCAACAAGAGTATCAAACAAATATCTCTTCTGTGATAAAATAATATATCTTGTAGAATAAAATATTTCTATATCAAAAAATATATATTTATGCCTTTTAAGTTTTTTTTTCCTAAAATTATGTTTGAATTTACTTTTTGATCTGAGTGATCGCCAATTTATTATTTCTTATGATCAAAATAATATTCATATACACAATCAAAAAAAATCACTCTTTCATGAGTGTTCTTTTGGAAAAATAAAAAAGTCTAACATATTATTATAACTCAAACGAGATGATTAACTATGAAAATCTTAAAAAATGAGAATCTTAGTTATTATTTTAAGTTGTACAATATCTTTCCAATTTGTAAGCTGTCTGATTGTGTTGCTCAAGCTCAGATGACTATTCTATATACACCTCCCCATTGAGATCATTGTGAAGAAATATATTCTTCACATTTAGTTAGTATATTCTCAATCTTTGAGATATTATTGTCAATGACATAAAAATTCATACAGAGATAATCTTAGCTGCTAGAGAGAAGCTATTCTGATAATCAATACCAAATATCTAAGTAATCTCCTTTGCAGCAAGTCTCGTGCCTTAAGTCAGCCTATTCTGATAATCAACAAATAATATTCTAGAAAGTCATGCTAGTAATTCTCAAGTTTTATTGGAGTGAATGATATGCATTTCTTTAATCATAAAATAACATCATCCTAGATGAGATAATGTATCGGAAAGAAACTTGAGTATTGAAATATTGTTGATTGAAGTAATAGATAAAAGAAAAAATAAAATAATGCGAGTGCGATAAACAATGTAAAATTAGGTGATGAGTATATTTTCTCACTCTTTCATAGAGCAATCTGAAAGTCAAGATCATAGTGATTGGCACGATACATGGCACGATTCGGCGGTGCCTGGGCTGGCCTGGCATGGAAATTTCCCGTGCTTAGGCTCGTGCTGTACCGAGGCCAACCGGGCCTCTTATCGTGCATTGCCCGGCACGGTATCATTCCGAAACTAATTTTTTTTTAAATTAAGGTTACAAGGGCGCCAAAACCCTAATTTTTTTTTTTTAAATTAGGGTTGCTGGGGTGCTGAAACCTTAATTTTTTAAAATTAGGGGTTCGGTGCGATGGCGTGCTCCGAAACCCTAATTTTTTTAAATTTAGGGCGGTCCATAAAGGATTACAAGTGAGAAAAGAAGAATATTGGATTAATGAGAGTGATATCTTTTATTTTATTTGGGACTCATACTATTTTTAGTTAGGCTCGCTAAAAATAAGCTCGGCTAAAAAAATATAAATATCATAAGTTACTAAAATCCTACTAATCTCTATTAAAAAATATTGGTATCCTCACTGGGTAATGAAATATTCAAGAAAAAGATATTTCTCATGACCTTAGATATTAATTTGTATTTTCCTAGAGAGATATCGATGACAACGCATGTACACAAAAAACTATGGGAAATAAATTAAATAATCTATCTCTAGTATGTCTGATTTAAAAGAATATATGTTGAGAAATGAAAGAACAATATATATTTTTAAAAATATTTTAAAATATTATCCTAAGTAGGAGTCTTCGATATGTTTCAATCAGATATCTATTTTTTTTAGCAATTTTATTATGTTGGGATATCCCACCGCAAGAAGTTTGTATAATCTCCAATAAGTACTGAATATGTCTGAAATATATATATATATATATTATTTTTAAATATTTTTATTAAATTAATTTTTTATTATTTTATAAAATATTTAAAAAAATAGTTAGTATTTGTGTTATATTTAAAAATAGTTAGAATAAAGAAATAAGATAATGAATATGACATATTTATTAGTAAAATGTAAATATTAGCTTATGTATTGATAATTTAAGATTTTGAAATTAACTAGTTATACATGAAAAATAATAATAATTTGTTGTCTTAGAGAGAAATTATATATATTTATATCTGGTAAGTGTAAGGGCCTGTTTGATAAAACTAAAAAAAAAAAGTACTGAATAATAAGTACTAAAAAATTAGGACTAAATTTTATAAGTATTAAATTTGTATCAAAAAACTGTTTGATAAATTACTGTTAATTAAATGCATAATATAAATATATTATTTGATAATTGTAAATGTTGAATGTTGAAAATAAATATATTTTACATATTTTTTGTTCACTATAATTATTAATTATTAAAAAAAAATAAAATTCCTAAAAACATAATAATAAATAAATTATAAATCCAAAAAAATAAATAAATAAAAATACTAAAAAAATAATGAATAAAATCTAAACTCTTTAAAATTATCCAAAATTTTAATATAAAAATAAAAATTAATGAACAACTAGTTGATTTTCTAATTCATCTCATAAATTAATTATGAAAAAATGATTAGAATTAGGGTTTGTGATGACGGAAAAAGAAATAGAAGAATATTGATTCATAAATTAAATTGTACGGTAAATGATAAAACAAAAAAGAAATTAAAAAAAAAATAAAATAATAATTTTTTTAAAAAAATTTGTTGAAAATATCAGCCATCAATGTTAAGTAGGTCTCTACCTACTTAGAATTTTAAATATATTTTTAATTAAAATTTTAAATTTTCAGCTCTAAACATTTTTTTATCAAAATTAATTAAAATTTTTTTAATGGATTATAAACTTTGTGAGAATTTAATAATAATTTTGATATTCAGCCTCTCTACTAATATGGTAATTAAAAATTGAAAATTGATAAATTCTAAATTTTCATTGGAATTAGGGTTTCTCTAATCAAATAATACATCTGCCCTAACCCAAAAACAAAAAATTAGAGTCTTTGAACCCTAACTAGGAACTATCATGAACTAAGCCATCGCACACTAACTACCATGGAATTAGGGTTTCTCGCCTCGTGTGTGCATTGTAGCAGACATGTAAGCATCTACTGTGCTGGTATAGAACACACATTGTAGTATACTACATATACACGAAACAGAAGATGATCATGCTTGTAATAATAATAAAAAAAAGCTACAAACCTGTGAGGTGCTACGCCGACCACGCCTGAGGGAGCCTGTGAACAGATTATATGGTATGGTGGATTAGAAATCATGCAGCTCCTAGGTTGGCACATGAAAAGAAAAACTATCAGCCACTTTTTGTGCCACCATCGTAAGTAACTGTGTGTTTTCTCTGTCTCTAGTTGGTGCTACTCGTGCCGCTGTTGATGCAGGATTCGTAGCAAATAACCTGCTGGTACGAGCTTCCTCTCGAGCGTTCATCGCTCTGTTTTTTTCAAATTGAGTTCTGTTCTAGTGTTCGACTGCAGCAGCCTGCCTGCCTGCCTGCTGCTCCATTTTTTTTCCTAGGTTGGCCAGACGGGGAAAATTGTTGCTCCAGAACTGTGCCTCGCGCTTGGTGTTTCCGGAGCGATTCAACACCTTGCTGGAATGAGAGAATCTAAAGTCATCGTTGCCGTTAATTCGGATCCAGACGCTCCAATTTTCGAGGTTTTTATGGTGGCTTTTTCGTCCCGTTGGCCAATTCGCGGGTGTGCGTCGTCACTAATGACCCTGCAATCGCAGGTAGCTGATTATGGGCTGGTCGGTGACTTGCTTGAAGTGATGCCGGAGCTGTTAGAGAAGCTTCCAGAGAAGAAGTAGAGGTCACATTTCTGTTTGCATTGGCATCCTGGGAGATAGTTTGTTGTATTTAATGTAAAGGCGATAATGTTGTCGAGATTTCAGTTTTTTTTATCAGCTCTCGCCTACAGTGGTATATATATTACCACTTCAAGTGGCGCGTGCGTGCGTGCGTGTGCGTGCGTGCGCGGGCATGTGCGTGCGTGCGTGCGTGCGAATGATAAAATAAATATATATGTATACCAGTATTTGTTAAATATGTTATATATAATCATTTATATATGTTCATATATGGATGTATTTAAATAATGTTAATGTATATTTATATATTTATTGTTCACTTAATACATAATTTGTTGTAAGTAGCTGATTGGTTTTAGGCACAAATTAATCTTTAGGTTTTGGTTTGGAACCCACCACTGCAAAATTAAAAATTTTGTTGGTCGTTTCAAAAAAGACCTAGATTTTTTTAAATGAAATTTTTGAGGATAAAATTGAGTTTCTTATTTTTTTTTTTTTGGCCTGAAGACAAATATTTTATGTTTTGTAGTTTAATTTTATAATTGTTTTAAAAAGTAGATTAAAATCTCAACATAAGTATTTTTGTTTGGGGGATTTGTGTTTTGGTATGCCAAATATAAAATATTTGTTTTTATTCATTAAATTTTTTATGATAAAAAATGTATTAAATTTAAAAATAATTAAGTTTTGATGTACTTAAATTAATAAATTTGATTTTCTCTTTTGAAATTTGAAAAATAAAATAAAATTTAATTTAAATAATTTAGAAAGTATTTTTTGAAATTAAGAAATAATATTATAAATGGACTTGCAGCCACGGATACATTAATGGAAATAATTATATAGAAATAATTAAATATAGATACAAATATAAATGGAAATACTTATAAATAAATATAATTATATGTAGATATATAAACATATATATATATATATATATATGCACACACGCACACACACATTTATTTATTTATGTATATACCTACATAAATAAACACACACACACACACCTATGTGTGTGTGTGTGTGTCTGTGTGCATATATATATATACATGAAGTAGCATACTTTACCAATTAACAAGATAATTTTATTTAAGTTTGAATGGTTTGATCTTATTCTAGATATGAATACCATAAATTATCATCAAAATAATCTTGTTGATGTGTATAATAAGAAATATTATCATAGTTATTAGCTATTTATTCTTGTGGTTCAAGCAAACAAGTGTGTTTTATCACTTATCTAATCACAAGATGAAATATGTATCAGTAGTGGGCAATATGTAACATAAAATCTGGATCAGCTATGAAAGTTATTGAAATGGTTGTTATTATCATTCTATCATGTGTAACAGTAATTCAAGAGAATAATGTGGATCTTCATTCAATCATTTGTGAAGCAGATGATATGCTTCAAATATTACTTGGTAAAAGTGAAAATTATTTGGATATTGATGATGACCATATTGAAGAATATAATATGGAGGAATTAATTATATAATTAGACGATGATGAATATCTAGATGTAGATGCTTTGTTAAAAATTTTTGATGATGACTAGAAATTTATTGATTGTCTTGTTATATTATCATGTTTATTTTGTAATCATTATAATTTGGATAATAAATAACAATTTTTTACTTTTTTTTTTTTTTGAATGCCAATGTTATTATGATATTTTCATAACATGTTTGTATTGACTCTATATATTTTGATATTTATTTTACTTGATTTAGGTATAAGAGATAATATTTCAAGTGGGCGATAATCTCAATATGTGGGTATAAGTAGAGGAAGCCAACTAATAATTCGTGAAGGAGAAAATCAATATGTATTCAGTGACGACGACACTACAAATGTATATCCATATTTTTCTACACGTACAAAGGAAACTTTGGTATTATTTCATCATGACATACACGAATTAACTATTATATATATATCATCTTTATCTCATTTTGTACCGAAAGATATTTATGGCTTCGTCCTACCTATCTTATGAAGCTCATGAATTGGTATTGCAGTATCGACACCAATAGGATATTCATGATCTATAATTGACAATAAATAGTATGTAACTTTCTTATATTATTACATGCATTCATTATCAATTTTTATTTTTTTTTTGCTTTTAATTAAATGTAAAATAAAATGTGAATGAAATTATAATTATATTATAATATTTGAAACATGATAATACTACTTTTGGAACATTAACATTTAGAATTAAAATAATATTTGTATTATAAAGTTTTAGATAATAAATATAAATGAATTAAATATCAACTTAGTAGCAGAAAAATTAGTGTATTTTGTTTGTGTATATGTACGTGTTGATATTAAATTTCTTGCAGGTTTATTCTTTCTGTTTCTCATACAATAGAGAAGAGATTTAAGGAAAAATTAATTTTGGAGGGGATAAATTAGAGTAATGTGCCATCAAGTATACAAGAATTTAATTGAGAAGAATTTGTGGTATAATTTTCATGTATTTACTTGTATTTCAATTTTGTCTAATATGATTTATTCTTAAAATAAATACATTATAATATATTATTGTCTAATTTGGTTTTTGTGGCAATTGTGAGATATAATGACAAACTTGCCAGATTGAGAAAAAAGTATGGTAAAGATGCAAAGCCTAGTAGTATCCCCCTAGGTATTTTGGATAAAGTGGTGGTAGTACTAGAATAATGAGAAATTTAAGGTTTTGTCCTAGATGACCTCGTATGATTGTCGATCAGAGAAAGCAAGTGAAGAATCAGGACGTTCAAATCATATTGGATGTTCAAATGTGACCTAACAACATTCATCAGATTTAGTATAATTATTTTTTTTTTTTTGTTATTATATAAATTTAGAAAATGCAAAGGATAATATACGTGTGATAATGTAAGATGTACCATAATAGTAACTTCTATTTATTCTTAGGAGATTGAGTTGGGACGTTTATGAACATTGGTTGAGGTATTCAAATTTATTAATATGAGTTTTTCATTTTGTACTTATAGTTCTGTATGTAAATTTCAATTAATAAAAGAAAAAATATTAAAAAATTGATTATTTGGCATTAACTGTAAATAAATTGCAAACTCAAATATATTTTTTTATCGTAATTGATAAATTATAATTTATCAACTCATTTAATGTAATGATCAATTTCATTTTTATATTATTTTTAAGTTGCGAGATGATTTTTTCTCATGTCAGTATAAATTTTATCTGAATATATTAATGATGAGTTATGTTGTATTTTAAGAATTATAGGAAGCTATGGAGAATATAGTTATAATTATTTCACAATTGACAGATCATTTACAGAGGTGCCTAAGATTGATGTTGCGCATATTTATCTTCACACTATCATAGTGGAGCTGAAAAAATAGCGAGTGTACAGTCTTGTTATCCATGTATCTAAATTTTATCCAGGTTCAGTTTGGATTCCATCATCATCATTTTTTAATTACAATAACATGTTTGATTGGAGGTTGCGCGAGGAGATACATAAAATTCAAGATACATTACAAAAGATAAATGATGAGATGCAACAAAATAATGAAGAGAATAGATGTGTCAAATGGGACGTGTCAGGCCGGCCCGTCCATGCTTTCGTACCGGGCCAGGCACGGTTTGGTGGAGGTGGGCCGGCACGGGCCCGCGGTACAAATCACCAGGGTTCGGCCCGGCCGGGCCGAACCTCTAATATAAAAAAAATAGGGGTTCAGCTACGCACTGTCGTACCGAACCACTAATTTAAAAAAATTAGGGTTTTGGCGCCCCCGTAACCCTAATTTTAAAAAAAAATAGGTACCGTGCCTGGCTAGGCACGACATGAGGTCCAGTTGGCCTCGGCACGACATGGGCACGAGCACAAAAAATTTTCATGCCGTGCCTGGCCGGTCCGGCCCAGTTGACAACTCTAGAATAGATGTAACAAAAAAAAAAAGAAATGCATATAGAAATTGAAGAAATGAAAAAAAAAGAGGATGAAAGAATAAGAATTCATATTTGTTTGTGATGTGTTATTATTTTTTTGTAATAAATATTTTTATTGCGAAAATATGATTTTTATGTTATTGTTTTTTTTAACTAATTTATTAATTGTGTATTGTATTTTATGAACATTTTTTTTAATTATCTGATGTGTTATTATTCTGTAGTTGATCTTATGTGAGTGCCATTTGATGAATAATATGTAGATATGCTTATTTGATTATATATTATATGATTTATGTATGTATTTATATAAAATATATAATATATAAAAGCTACACAAATAGGACATGTTCATGGCGTAGAAAATATAATTGGAATATGGTGTATTTAAATCTATTTATAATATTTTAAATTTAGAAACAAATCTTATGTTTCTAATTTATTTCGTCGCTAATTTAGAGATGGAATTTAAGATCCTTTTGTCGTCGTTAATTTTAGCTACAAAAAAAATTCACTGCTATTTTTATAAATATCCTAGTGATATGCGTTTCTAAAATTTAGAAAGGTGCATTTAGTATGAATTCTTTTCGTTTTTAATTACGTCGCTATTTGAATATTATGACAATATTAGAAATGAAATAAGTTGTTTCTAAATTCTTTTTTTCTTGTATTGGTATATAGTATATATATATACATAAACACACACACACACACACACCCATAAATATAAATATATATAAATATAAATATAGTCATGTATAATTATATATATATATATATGTGTGTGTGTGTGTGTATTTGTGTTTGCGTGTGTTTATATGTATATAGTATATATATATATATATAAACACACACACACACACATATAATTATATATAAATATAATTATATATAAATATAATTATATATAAATATATTTGTATAATAATGTATAATGATATATATATATATATGTATGTATATATGTATATATATGTGTATGTGTGTGTTTGTGTCTGTATGTATGTTTATTTGTATACAGTGTGTGTGTGTGTGTATATATATATATATATATATATATTAAAATTTAGTGTTAATATATATTTGTTTGTTAAATTTAGTGTAATAAAAATTTAATTATTTTAGAATTTGATATATTTTTTTTTAATTTTGAAAATTTTGGTGCACCAAAACATAAAATATTTTGTGTTAATATTCCAAAATACAAATTATTATTATTTTTCTTTTGTATTTGTGGTTTAATTATTGTTTGTTTTAAATTAATTCATTAGTTTTAAAATTTGGCCAATTAATGAAACCACTTCCCATTCATCTTTTTCAGGATGGGAGAATGGAAGGAACCAACACCAAGGGTAGGACAAAAATGGCCGAATGGAGCAGGGATTTGGATGTTCATCTGCGAACATTTTCGAACGTTTTGAGAGACACAAGTTTGGCCTGCGACCTCGCCTCTGATCCATCTGTCATTGAATCAGTTCGTTTGTACTTCTGCGATCTGTTCTCATTGTTCTAGGTTTTGCATCGTAACGTTTATTCTTTCCTTCCGTTGATCAATTAGGTTAAAAGAATTCATAAGTTGTGCTCGGAACATTGTTCAGATGAGTTGCTGGCGCGTGTTTATCCATGGATCAACAAGCTCTTTCAGCGCTGCGTGGGGTCTCTTCCTCACGTTTCTACTTCTCAGGGACTTCTCTTGCTGGTTAGTCCAGAGATGTGTCGTTTCCTTGTTTATATTATATAATTTATCAAAACAGTTAACGTGAGATTGAGACTGGGATAGTGATAGGTATAGTAGGAGATAGCTTGTGAAAGATAGAGATATAGTGAGAGATAACTTGTGAAAAAGGTATACTAGGATAGAGCGAGGGAAAGAAACAGGGAGAAAGAGAAAATAGAAGAGATCCATAGAGAGCGGAAACATAGAGATTAAAGCTAAAGAGAGTACTTTATAGTGATAATTCTAAATAGAGACAGCCTGCTGGAAAGAGTAAGAGGAATTCTGAACATGTTTCGCCCAGAAATATTTGGCTAGATTGTATTTTGTTCATTTTAAATCAATATCAGTGGCATGAGAGTATAAGTATATTCTCAAAAATAGATTTAAACAACACAAATGATGTAAATGTGGTTCTGGTTGTTATTTTTTTGTGCCCCCCTCCTGCCAAAATCACCCGATGCTATCTCTCTACCTCCCATGTATTGGTCTTGGCAAGGAAGCACGGACATGGCTCCCTACAGCCGTGTCCACGTGTCCGAAATCTAGACACGGGGACATGGCACGGACATGGCATGGATACGGCACGGATATGTGTCCGATACGCCATGTGGCGTATCATTGATCAATCCATATCCGATACGTCACGTGGCGTATCAAACGGTTGCGTTGGCTGCCGTATCCATGTTGAGAGTGATCGATGTCTGATGATGTTTAGTGGCCAACGTCGCTGCATGGGCGACGTTGGCCACTCGACGCAGGTAGCGAGCACGATTTGAGGGGGGAGGCAGGGGTATTTTGGGGGGGGGGAGGCAGGAGGTGGGCACGATTTGAGGGGGGGAGGCAGGGGCGGGTGCTATTTGTGGGGATGCAGGGCTGACATAAAATAAAATAAAATATTTTTATAAAATAAAATAAAATATTTTTATAAAATAAAATAAAATAAAATATTTTTATTTTATAAAATAAAAAAAATATATTTTTATATAATATAAGATAATTATAAAATATTAATTTATAAAATAAAATAATTATAAATATTATCTTATAAAATAAAATAAAATACAATATTTTTATTTTATAAAATAAAATACAATATTTTTATTTTATAAAATAAAATACAATATTTTTATTTTATAAAATAAAAAAATTTATATTTATTTTATAAAATAAATTAAATTAAATTATTTTATTTTATTTATTTTATAAAATACCTAATGTTTATAAAGAAAATAATTTTTATTTTTAATTTTATTTTTTTTATCATGCCGTATTATAGTTGTATCCGTATCCTAGTTTTTTAGAATTTATCATGTTCCCGTATTCTACCGTGTCGTATCTTCGTGTCCGTGTCCGTGCTTCTTAGGGTCTTGGGGCCCGATGGTCGGAGAAGTATGGCCCCGGCTCCAGCTATATGAGTAGAATGTTTGAAAAAGATACCTTGGGTCGTATATTCGGCATTCTTGGAGATTAAACTCATGTCCTCTGGTTGGACTTTGGATTTTTTTTTTTCAAATTTTGGTCGTTTAGAATGAATCATTGCTTTTATTTTTCCTTTTTGAGATATTTTATTTAAATTGTAATTCATGTGCAAATTCTCATTTTGTTCCATGCTCATTTTGGATCAACTCTCATATTTTGCTCACCTAATATATTGTATTTTTTATGAGCAAGATAATAATAATTTTATTTTGAATGTGTTTGACTAAACTTTTTAAAATTTATCTCATATTTATAAAATCCACTGAAAATTTTGTAAGTGTCTTTATTTTTATTTTATTTGTTGTTTTTGCATTATTCTATCTTAGCCTCATCAACCCATTGACTATGAGATAGGAGTAACATGTTAGATAGGAAAAGCAAGGGAGATAGAGTGGGATAGGTAGTGGAAAGAGGAGTTTCAAAAGGTCCATCAATGATTAAGATATTTTATAGTGATTTAGATGATATTATAAAGTTTTAAGTTGTGCTCAAGTTAAATTTTCTCTAAATTTTAATGCAAAAATTCTCTTATCATTGATTTACTAAAGTGAACTTTGTTAGATATCAAAGAACTTCATAATAACTTAATCATCTCATAATCACTTAAATAGGTACCACATATTTTATTATAATTGTTAATCATATTTTATTGCATTAAGATAATATATTTTGATGAAAAGATTCAATTTTTAGGTTGTACTCAAGCAGATCTTTATGTAAATTATAGTACAACATTATTCTTTCATCTAGTTTTTAAATTGAATGTTATTATATATCATAGAATTGTATAATAACTTAATTATGTCACAATCACTAAAATTTGTTTCATATTTTTTTTTTTCATTATTGTTAATTATAATTTAGAGCTTCCTCAATAAATTTACATATATACTAATTTTTGGACTTGTATATGTGAAAAAGATATATAACCCATATATCTCTTTCAGTGATAACTGAGCATGAATATTCTCAATTTGTTAATTATTCATGGAAAGATTAAATTTTTATGTTGTTTCAATAATATTTTGATAAAATCCAATACAATATTTGCTTTTTATAGAGTTATCAAAGGCTAATTTCATTAGATAGTAGGCAATTATATAGTAATTTAATTATCTCATTATTACTAGAATTGTTATTATATATTTAATTACTTTAATTAGTTGAATTCTAATATTTTTTTGCATTAAATTCACATGTATGTTATTTTTTACATACTCATGTATGTTGTATTTTGCATGCTTATGTATGATAAAGATAATCAGGCTTCGTATCAATTTTGATGTATTGATTGTTTCATGGAAGAGACTTAGACAATGTAATTCTCTATATATATTGATTCCACTCTTACAATGTAAAGCTTTCTTTGGCCACTAAATATGGTGCAATGGGGAAACTTATAATCTTTTCAAAAGCATCATCTAAATTTGTGCATTGACTTGGGTTAGATCTAAACAATATGGGTTGATTATCCTGACATAAAAATACCTAAATGGACTTCCAAATAGGAAAAGAGACTTCTAAGTGGGCATGAATCTCCATTCTGAAAATTGTAACTTTTTTTCCTGATTCATTTTTGACAAATTAAAAGAGTTTTTTTTTTTGGGTGCAAATGATTGTTCATGGGTTCTTTTACTTTCTTGGTTCCTTCTAATATATAGTTTAGTTATAAAAAGAAAGAGAGAGTCAATTGCAGCTGGAAGCTCAATTTGAAGGACGAGCAGATTACTGATTTATGAAAAAATAGTTTCTGAAAATATCAACACTGGCAGCCTGCCTATTTTTTGTGGACTGAGCCAGATTGATAGTAATTTTAGTTCTCCGGGGGAGTTGAGAACTGAGAAAAAGATGTTTATAATTTGTGTATCTTGGTTTCATTTGACACACAACTGATCTGATGGTGATGGATTAACTTTTGCAATCGTGTTATGACATCAGCAAAAATAGGACTGTGATGTATTGTTCATTTTTCAGGAAATTCTGCAAATTTTCTTTGATTTTGGGGACTTGGTGCTGCATGATGCTGATCCCAATCTAGTCACATTTTTTCGCTCATGTCTAAATCGGTTAGGGATTATTTATTAGCAACAATGTATGGTACCTTTGTTGTTTCATTTAAAATAACTTGTAACATTCAAGCTTATGTTATATGATTTTACTTATATAAAACATTTTTTTTTTTTGGTCGCAAAATCGAGTCTTGGGAAAATTGCACTTAAATCATTATTATCATTAAAATACATTATTGATATAATCAAAGTTGGTCACATAATTTTTAATTTTTAAGCAATATAATTATGGTACGATTAATAGTCAAGTTGTTGGTATTTCACATAATTGCTATGACATTTAAATTGTCATTTAAGTTGTCATAAATATATTAAAAAATATACAATTATGTATATTAAGAAAAAAAAATGCACAAGGAAAAATATAAATACCTAGTAATGAAATAAATAAATAAAGTTTATGCAAGAAAAAATTTACCAGAGATTGTAAGTTGTAACTAATAAAGTAGTAGCAGCATGATGCTATCTATCAAAAAGTTTGGTGAATTGTTCTTTATCTTGATCAAAAAGTGATTTAGCTTAGATCAAGATGAATCACTTTAAATAATACTTATAAAAAGCAAAAGATATTGTAGGCATGTTGGTTTGTTGGTGGGTGTATGAGATTATCATTCCATTTAATTAGTTGTAGATTATATCTTTTTAGCTTATAAAAGAATGAACTCTATGCTATATGGTGAGAATCAACGAGACAAATCTTTATGAGCTTGGATCGATGAACCTTAACAATTGAATTATTGAAAGGTAAATTGATGGAGTGAACAAAAATAATTTTCAATAATGTCAAATGGATAAATTAGAGAGAATTTTCATGTTTTTTTTTTTGATTAATTATTCTAGTGAAATAACATGTATTAAGTCAATGCTAATGATTTTCCAAACTATGTGATGGCCGATACAAAATTTAAATTTTTTATTTTTTATTTTTATATAAAAATTCTTTTAAATTCGACAAGCACAATATGACAATGGAAAGTTTTTAAAATTTAAAATAATTATATTTTTGTTCGACTCTCAGCACCACACATTGTCTTCATTTGATATTAGATTATTTTAGAAAAAAAAAAATTAATATCAAGAAGATTCAAGTTTTTTTGTTGCACTTGTTGAATGTATAATCACTGACCATTGCTTGACATGATGAGATGATTAATTGGGTAAAAAAATTGATTTGGCTAGCAAAATTATTTTGTTACAAGGTCAAGTAATTATTTGGTAAAAAGATTTTTTACCAAAGTTCTTACCCATTTGTCCAAGATTTTTGCTCAGCATTAAGTTTGAGAGAGATTCATATATCTTATTCTTACTCATGAAACCTAGTTATTTTACATCTGATGAGTGATGAGTCTTGAACTCGAGACCTACTGTTTTTAGAGAAATATAATCGCCATTGCTCTAATGCTCGATCTTCATTAAATAAACAATTTTGAGGAGTTTTAATTGAGATAAAAAGCATGAAATGGAGTTCAACGTAATATTAATGGTAATCATTATAAGTATCACGATCATAAAAAGTAGGCTTGTAGGATAGTTATTTAATTTAGTTTAATTAATATTTTATATATATATATATATATAAATATATTTAAAATGATTATAAGTAGCTCATATATTTATTATAAATAGTCAATGCTCAAGATTATATGTGCTAAAGTGTAATTTTATTGTTTAATTTCTTTATGTAAAATGAGGGATAAATAGTTAAAGTAGGGGGGTTGAACAACAACCCTTTTTTAATTATATAATGCTCCACTTCTTTGACAACGATTAGGCTGCGCCCGACCATATCTTCAACAATCTCTGATGCTCAATTTAAACTACGCGAACACAACATTCCAACAACATAAATTAATCACTCTTTGACAATTGTTTACTCAAAATATTATATAATGTGTAAATGAAGAATTGGTTCTGAAATTTTAACTTTGCTCATCCATTGTTCATATTTTTCACAGGGAATTTGCTGATCCAGTTGTTGCAGAAGCAATGCTTGACTTTCTGAATGCCAATAAAACCAATCTCTCAACTCAATTTCCCAACTTATTACCCCAGGTATGCTTTTTGTTTAACGGCATGATCTTTGAAGGGTAGTTACTAGAATGAAATACTAGAGTGGTTATATGCATTCCATATTGCCTAAACCACTAACATAGGGGCAATATTTTGATCTTTGATATCTATCTAATGGCTGCTGCATGACAGTTTTTTCCACTGTTGATAAAGTTGATTGCGTGGCATGGAGGAAAGTAAGTACACCCTTTTGAGACATGACATTGGTTTTTTCTAAGTGCTGAAAAGCTTTTTTTTTTTTTTGCATAATGATTCAATCTAATGTAGGATGTAACTTTTTCTAATTGAGATTTGATGTCTATTTTTAAATGAGCAATTGTCATATCACAATTGTTAGGGTTTCATGAAGAATCATAGAGAGAGAGTGTGTGTGAAGAAAGGAGAGAGAGAGTGTGTGTGTGTGAAGAAGAGAGAGAGAGAGTGTGTGTGAAGAAAGGAGAGAGAGTGTGTGTGAAGAAAGGAGAGAGAGAGGAGAGAATGAGGAGAGCGAGAGAGAGTGTTGAGAGTCAGTGTGTGTAGAGAGAGAGAGAGAAATAAATAATATTTTTCCATCATCCAAAAACTAAAAATAAAAAATATGTATATACTCAACTTGGGGCTACCTACTTGTTGGATGCTCTAATACAAACCAAAATAGAACATGAACAAAATAAATTAATAAAACAAAACTAAATCTCTTTTTTTCTTCAAGTTGACATGTGTTTGTCACAAATACTATACTTGGAAGAGGAAAAATAATTGTTATCCTTTAATTACATTTGTGAAAATGTCTAAAATTTTCTCACTTGTAGAACATAGTCTATGACTATTGAATTGTCCTAAATTTTTTGTGTAAATTAATAATTAATTTTAATATATTTTTTTATTTGTGAAACAATGTAACTTCATAGCAATCAAATTAAAGTATTACTAATTTTTGAGTTGACAAACATACTTCTTTCAAAAAATAATTGATTTATTGAAACTCATAAATAATCAATGTTATAGTTTTACTTACCATCTTTATATTTAATCTAAAAATAATAGTTAGCTACTTAATTTTTCACCAGAAATGTTAAATCTTTTTAATGATTTTGTCATGAAATTTTGAACAAAATTATCATTGATCTTTGAATGAAATTATATGTCATGAAGCTCTTTTCATATATATATATATATATATATATATATATATATATATATATGAGAATCTAGTAAATAATGTTTATATGAGTTTATTTGAGAGAATTTAGAAAATAAGTAATTATATTAATATCATAGATGATATTTGATATGATTATCTTAAATAGTTTAACTTTTTAATGATTCTTGTTCTTGTAGAAGTATCAATTGTAGAGTTGATATCAATAAACAAGATTATCCGTGGATCAAGTTGTGGGTCAACTAATGTGTACTCCATAATGTTAAGATTAGATAAAATATCTAAAATATCTCTTATTTGGAATAGAAAAATTGTATCTCTATACTATGCGATCTTAAAGTCCAAAAAGTACCTTAGATATCACAATTCTTTATAGCTTGAATATTGTTAAAATATATCACTAAAATCATAATTTGATCTATATCAGTGGTAACAAGAATAATCTGATACACATTTTTCAAGATCAAAAATAATGAGTATTGAATATAATCTATTGAACAATTTATGTTTTCTTTGGAATAGTAAAATTTGATAGTTATTATATAAATATTTTTTTAACATTATTGTGAATGAATGTATTTCACATATTTAGTTGATATGGTCTACCCGTGGGAGGCAACAATAGAAAGCAATTCTTAGATAGTAGTCATCTTGGGCATAGAAAAAAATATATTAATAATTTATATTATGTCCATAAATTATTGGACTACTAGCTTGAATTCTAAGTTAATTAATCTTTTATTTAGGTTTAACATTTATCATGTATGCCTAATTAAATCTCATTAGAGGTTTATCTGAAGATTTTTAAAATATTATTTTATGATTGATTGGAAGTGAATGCACTTAGTTCATTTAGCATAGTCTGTTATTATCTTAGAGCATCTCCAAGAGACTTGCTAAATGCTTTTCTTTGGGTATTTTAACGAGAATTTTCTTAAAAATCAACTCTAACAGGCTTGACTCGTCATTTGCCTATCTATTTATCATTTTCTTTGATTGACTCGCCACATGTAGCTAGCCATCGTTCCTTGCCAGATGCCATCACAGTTAATGAGCATGAGACTTTGACGTCATTTTATTGCTTCAAGTTCCGCATTCATCGTGCTTGTTCTTCACCGCCAAATCCAAATTGGTATTCATCTTCTCAAGCTTTTGATTTTGATTCTCCAACTGCACCATCTGTTTTTGCTTAGATGTCAAATTCTGATCATCTCCATTTTTCTCCAACATGAGATTCGGCTATTCTTGTTGTTGTTGTCGGAACATCGTCCCCAGAACAAAATTCTCAATTGACAACCCAAGATTTTCATATTGCATCCCGAGTAGATGTCGAGCCTTGTTCCATCTGGTGTCGTATTCTCCGTTTGGTTCATATGCTTTACTTTTGTAAAAATTCAAAACACAAAATCAACACATACATTCATCATCTCTCTCATACCATATTCATGCACACAAATTTAGCGGATTACATGAATTCTCCTTTTTTGTCATCATCTCTCTCATGCCATGCCATGCCCGACATGGCATGGCACACATACAATTTTGGCATGACTCTTTTCTGTGTTGTATCTTGCCTAGGATAACTTTTTTACGTTGTGTCGTGGGTTTGGATTGGGTCACCCAACCCATTTGTAGAGGTGTTAAACGTGTCTTGCAATGTCAGCACGACCCATTTTTTGGGCGTCCTAGTCATGCCACCATATCGGGTCGTGCCTGGCACAACATGACTGCTAGTCTGCCTGACCTTGCACGGCTTGACGGACATGATTTGGGAAGACTCTTGCCTATTGTGTTGGGTCATCTTGGGTCATGTCAGATCATGTTGGTTTTGTGGGTAGCACTACAATAGCCACCATCCACTGGCTACCACCACCTCCATCGCCATTACGCATCAATGATCAATCACCTATCACTATAGAAACACACAAAAAATATAAAATAATTTAAACTAAAACAAAGAAAAAAAATTTAATTACATGTACAATACACAACAGACAAAAATTAATAATAATAGTATAAAAAATACAATAATAAAATGTAATTGTAGTATCAAAATCAAATCATATCGTACAAAAATGAAATTATAAAAAAACAAATTACACAATATCAATAAATAAGAATTAATCCCAATACTAATTGATGTCTTTATACAAATTATTATCATTATGTAAGTGTCTGATAGTATTGTTAGTTGTGATCTCAATATTCTTTAAGTTCCATTAGTTATCATATGCTAGTAACTTTTCTTCTCCTAATCATACTCTATCCTAAATGTTAAACCTTAACATTTTTCAGGTTTTCATACATGCAAATATTTTAATGATATATGATCACAGTCTTGATTTCTTATTTGAAATGATATTGGCTAAATGAAACAATAATCAGTAACTAAGTACTGTGATAGTTTTTTCCTATTCGATAGTCAATCTCATTATTTCTTACTTTCTAATTGAATGAAGAAGTCATTGTTATCTAATATGGTGACCATGTTCATACTTAGAGTATAACTACAACTACTATTATATTTAGTGTCGTAGTATGTAAATAAGTCAGTCAAATTTTTGTAAATGAATTATTCTGGTTGGTGATCCTGGTTCATGCATGTGATATATATTTTAAAATATTATCTACTTTTATTTTAATCTTTGGATTTATACAGGCAGCCAAATAATAAAGATATAGAATGATGGGTTAGTATTATGAATACTTACTTTTTCATATTAATGGTCATGAAGCTAAATATAGTGTGATCTCAATTTACTAATCATGTTACTAATATTATATATATATATACTTGATTGTAATGTAAATGGTAATAGTGCTCATAGACTAATATATGTTTGTCGTGTTATAAATAATTTTTAGGAATTTTATAAAAAAAATTTTGTATCCCAGAGCCTAGTTACAATCATTAATAATAAGTTTGTCATTCTTATTATTGACGTAATTTAATATAATATGTTCGTATCTAACATATATTTACAATATCAGGTAAGTGTAAGTCTAATTGTGTCTCATATTTATTTAGAAATTCTTCTTCTTTAGACTCAAAGACAAATTAAGACTACAAAATTTTTGTTGTCTAATAGTTATTTTAAGATATTTTAGTAAATTTTTTATTTTTTTTTAATATTGGGAAAATAATATTTATTCACGTATTATCATGTTAATAATGTGACACATACACTTAATTCAAAAAATTTTACTTCATGACCAATTTTTAATAGTCCTAACAAATATACTAATAATGACTCTATTATTGAATATATTATTAAATATGATATTAATTATCTTATTGTGAATGTCATATTTTATAAAGATCATTGTCATGCACGTATATATGACAGAGCTATAATGAGGATAAAAAATTTTAGGAAATCTTAAAATTTTTTTATTAAGTTTATATATAAAAACTTATATAATAGGCATTGAGACATGCAAATAATGCATCGTTACGATTAATTTAGATATTGGATATCACGGACATAACTTTACTATATTTCTTAATTTTATTAATTATTATTTATTTTTTAACGTATAATATTTAATTATGTTATTCCTACATATGTTCCTAGGAATTGTATAATAAATAGGCTGCAAGTAGGTTTCATGATACTGACTATTCTAAAATTTTCTAAAAATCTTATTGGAAGATTAATGATTATATCCAGTTTGACAAAACCTTCACTCCTTAAATTATTGTAGTATATAAACATGATCAAAGAAACTAAACTAGATTTAGCTTCAAATATTCTATTGCTCATACTCATTTGGTTTTTATTGGATCTAATCCCTCTTTTGGTGATCTATGTCTCATGTACTTATATTTATATAAATATTTTTGATAATATATATATTATATCAATTTTTTATTGATACTTCTAGATTTTTTATTTTTTGATATCTTAAAGTTATTTTAAACAATCGAAGTTTTTTTAAATTTTATTTTTTAGGTATTTGATTTTGAGCTGAGACAATGAGATAAAATATGATTTTGGTCTTGAATCTTTTCGTAGTGTTATTATTATTATTATTATTAATATCTAAATCTATATTAATTAATTATTATTATATTCACTACTAGTCATTCGTTAATTTTTGTATTAATTTTTTTAAAAAATTAACTATGTTTAATATTAAAAAATAAAAAAAATTCAGATTTTGGTATCATTAGGCGTTAGCATAACTGCAACCGGAGGTGAAGCTTGGACTTTGGAGTTACTATTATGTTTTGGTTTCTAACTTTTGAAAGGCAGAGCAACAGTCTTGCAGAGAGATAAAATTAAAGAATAATAAAAAATTTTAAATTATATTTTGAAATTTGAGAATGAGAGAGAAGAACACAGAGAAGAGGGGAGAGCATAGCAAATGAGAGGAGAGAAGAGAGCTTAGAGCCTTATAATTGAGAATGAAAATTCAAATTACTTAATCTATATTTATCGATTTGTCTATTAAAAAATTATATTTTTTAATATGTATTTGAATTTTTTTTAATATATAAATGACATGGTCCATCGATATGGTGCCCAATAATGACAGTGATTTTTGTTGTTGTAGGGCACGTGAGCATATTTGGGTTTGCCTGATGTTCTGATGCACATGCCATCATGTACAAGACATGCCACACACCCTTAAACCATTGGGATTTTGGTCCTAACGGGCTGATCCACCACGTCAACATGGTGGATTGAGTTTAAATAAAAATTTAAAAACTTATCACGCGGATGTGGTTAGCACAACACTTAAAAAAATATTTGTTATTTTTTTAAATTGGGTCTGGGCGTGGTCTAGGGTTACAGTGACCCGAGATCCATTTTTACGATGTGGTCCTTGTTCATGAACATTATGCCGGTGAACCATGCCAACACATTAGGCATGTGGATCATGCCTGGCTCAACACGAGCCACAATAGATTTTTGTCCATCACACCAAGAGCCAATCCTCAAGCTAGCATTGCCCAAGTTCATGCACAGTTCTTAATCATGCTATGTTGGGCTAGACACAACTTAGTCGTGCAGTGTCTGGGCCCCCCGATCTACTTGACACTTCTACATATTTGAAGTTTATCAAGATATTATGAGAAAATATATTTGAAATTGAGCAGAATAGTTTATATGTTATTTCTTATATGATAAAATTTTCTTTCATATGTTCTATTGTGTTATACTTTTTATTATTGTATTTTTAGTTTGATCACTTATTTTTGATCAAATTAAAATTATTTTACTCTAATCTTAAGTTTTTTTTAATCGAAGATATTCTACACACCAATCTGTCTTGAGTAAACATCTATTTGATTTGATATACTTAGATTTATGAGTACTAATATACATGTGATAATAAATAAATTTTTGTATTTTATCGTTTTTATTAATGATTACTCGAGATATAAATGAGTATATCTTTTTTGAGATAAATCACATATTTTTTTTATATTTAATATTTATTATAAAATGATAACAAATTAATTTCATAAAAATATAAAAAATTTAGAATTTATGATTAAAATTTATGCCAGACTAATTCAACACTTATTATATGTATCTTTATATTATATTACTTTCTTCAATCATCATCACTCTTTAAGAGAATGAAGTTGCTGAAAAGATCGATAAATATTTGAGTGAGATAGTTCATTCTTTTTTACTTGGAAAAAGTATTTTATAATATTTTTATGAGATACTATTTCAATAATAATTAACGTCATCAATCACATACTTTCTTTTATTATTTTTTAACATATATTCTTTTAGATTCTATATATTATAAAGACTATTTAATTTTCTTCAGAGTTATTGAATTTATTTGTTTTGCCATCGATTGCTTTTGGGATGAGACACATTGATATCTATGGTTGTGAGATGTTTTTTTCTTGGATGTTTTAAAATTAAAAGTGGTATATGTATTTTTCAATAGATATTACTAGGATCTTTATAAGTGAGTATTGTTTTGTTTTTTGATCAAGACTCATTTGTTAAAGAGTCTTGGGAAAGTGTAAATCTAGATATTATATTTGCATCCATAACTTTTGCTTCATTTCTTATAGTTTTGTCTGGATAAATAATTACTAGACAAAATAACTAGTCTATTATATTCGAGCATGGTGATACTCAATATGATATTACGCACAAGGAATTATTATATATATCACCAAATTCAAATAATATTTAGTCTGAAGGGAGTGAGGTTTTTTGGGTAGGGAGATTTTCTTTAGGTCCAACTGACACAATAGTTAATGAGTATTCACCAGTACAGACTTTATTGAATCTTTACCAAGAGAAAGAGACATACCTTGCCTTCTCATGCCAAAAACAAGTTTATAGAGAAGCTAGAATATCCCTAATCATATTCTTTGATATTGACCTTCCAATTGTTCTCATGAATGAATGGAGGAGTTGTGCTCAATCCTTGGTTTCATGACCTTTCTCGTGTTTTCATCTTATTTTTTATTATTTTTGTTGATGACACTAATATCCTCAAGTCTTTATTCTTGGACATTGTCTCATCCAGGATTGTACTATGTCATAATGAAAAAGTTGCTTGTCCTTTACTCTAAGATGACTTGGGAACTATTACCACAAAGTTTGAAAAAATATGTTGTTGATTGCGGGTAAGTGTTCATTATAAAATTATGTCCGAATGAGAGGGTAGATTTTTTTTATTGCGAAACTTGTAGTGAGTGAATTTATTCAGGCATATGATATGAACAATCATGATATTTTCTCTTCAGTGACCAGTATAATCATAATATGAATTTTTATATTTATTGCAGCATCTTATAGTTAGAGGACACACCAGCTAATAACGATGATATCTATTCATGGTAACTTTGATGGTGAGATATATATGAAGTAATTACTTGAATTTTGAGTAGCACAATCATATATAGTTTATAGATTACGAAAAGTATTATATGACCCGAAGTTGTCAGCAAAGGATGACTTGCAAGATTTTAATAAGTAGCCACTTAGTTTGGATTATACATGTGCATTACATATTTTTTGTTGTTTTTCTAGAGTGACACTGATATTGGTATGATTATATTGATTATCTATATGAATGATATTTTGATTACTCGAGATGATTAGTTAGAGATGAATTAACTGAAAGAGTTTCTTCAGGCATAGCTTTAGATGAAAAACATTCACCGACTCAGGTACTCTTGTGGTTTTGTGATTTAGAAGTTGGTTATTTTATGAGTATATCTTCTTATCACGGACGAGATGTACTTGATACTCATATAGAAATTAATCTTTTGGATATGATTTAGTTATCAACTTTATTTGTGATATAGAGATCAACAAATATTTTCATTAATGTAGATATTGACTTTATTTGTGATGTGATTTTTTAAGTTGACTTTGCTACGTATAAGAGAATCATATGAAAAATTAACTGATTGATTATGATCATATTAGACATAGCATACATAATTAATATAATTAGTTATTTTTTAGATTTTGCCTGGTGAATTTATCATGACACAATTCTTCTCATATTGAGATATGATGATAAAATTTTGTATGACTTTTGAATGTCTTTGGTATTCTATTTGCCTTTCTCAGCATAGTGTAATATTCTTTATTATTTCTTTAGAAATAATTTTCAATGATTGTCTTTTGTATAATTCATCCTCTTGCATTGTTTATATCCAATGAAAACTTTCTTATGTTTGATGTTCATATTCAATACAATGTATGAACTATCTACACCAAATTAGGATTATTGTCAAAACCCTAATTTCTATCCAAAAATGAACTCCACCAAATTAGGGGTTTTGTTTAAATACTAATTTTTGTCCTTTATTCTGATTCTTCCAAAAAATTATTTTGAATTAGCATTTCTTTCAAATCATAATTTTTCAAATTGCACAATTGAGGCGCCTTATGTGACAATTGAGAAAAAAAAAAAAGGGTAGGATGTGGTCAGTTCTGCTGCCCAAAAATTACTCATCTCTGAAATCTGCTTTTCTAGTCGTCAGAATTTTGGTTTCGTTCCTCTCCATGACATATGACTTAGTGGGCATCACACACACACACACACACACACGTATTCCTCTAGTATTGTAGACTTATATGTTTTTAATATTGTAGTTATTGAGGACCCCTCAAAGTGGTTTCTGTTGGTCCTACTATTTTTTCTATATTTTACATATTTCCTGTATCTTTTTTAATTCCCGTAAATTAATAAATACAATTGTAGGCTTATATCGGGCAGAGGTGGGAGAGATCCTCGAGCTGCTATACGTTTATTTTTAATTTGTTGTTCCAAATATGTTTTGCTCATTTGCAATAATTCAAGGGAATGTTGATTGTGTGTGGACTATTTCTCAAATATGTTTTTTTGTTCCTGCAGATTAGAAAAACCATTTCTCAAAGTTTTTCCAGGATTGATATCACCTGGCTCATTTCTTCCTCTTTTTTCATCCTTGGTTGACTTACCAAGTGAGATTTTTGATGAAGCAGCTTCTCTTGAATTCTAGTATTTATTTCAGATGACAGTTTTCACATGTGGCACGTCTGTTTTTATCTTGAAATTCTTGATATCGTAATTGTTCGAAATTAGATGTGTCAAATAGGCAACGTTGGACCAACATGACCCATGCCATGACCTATCACTCTTAATCTTTTAAGCATGATATAATTTCAATGATATTTGATCGTAATATAATTATTCTATTTGCAAGTACATTCACAATTATAAAAAATGAAACTTTAATATTATGATAGATATCAGAAAAGTCAATAGATCACATAATATTTTAATTAGCATGAGAAAAGTGAATCTGTATGATTTGTAATAACTCAAAAAGTTAATTTTTTTTATTTTGGAATAAAATCAAATAGTAATTATTGTCTGAGTACCTTAATAACTCGCTCATATTTCTAGGATCTTCTTATTGTTTACTTCTGGTTTACTGAATTGAAAAGTTATTATCTCAAAATATAATATTGATTTTTGTACTCGAAGACTTGTTAAAATTATTATACTTATTTGTATAATACTTAAATAAGTTGTTTAATTAATAATACATTTTATAATTTAGTTCTCGTGGCTGGTTTATGAAGTGAATATATATTTTATAATAATTCTTATTTTTTTTTACTTTTACCTTAATCCAAGCATGCATACTTGCAATAATTGATAAAAAGATAAAATAAACAATTAATATTTTAAATATATTTTTTCTATCTTAATAGTTATGTCATAATTTTATGTATTCTTTATATTTGTCAAATAGACTGCTAATATTGTATATGTATTTAGGTATAATGTATATATTTCATATCATAAAAGATATTAAAGAATATTAAAATCATGACATGGGTGTAGGAACGGTTGTGCCTTGAAAAAACAGGTGGTGCCGGCAAGGCATGGCCCATTTGTCACGTTTATATTTAACTAAAATTTTAAAATTTGTTAATTATTAATTATTTTTTGAATGTATAATATTTTATTATGTTATTCCTATTTTTGGATCTATAAATTCTTCAATAAGTATGTTGAAAGTAGGTCTGCAAAATATTAACTAATATTAGATCATTTGAAAATTTAATTGGAAGATTCATGATTAGGGTTGGTAACGAGATGAGTCGAGCTGAACTGAGCATTGAACATTTTGAGCTAGGCTTGTTAATTTTAAAGTAATCTCGAGTCTGAACCAAGCTTTTGAACGAGCTTAAAATCAGGTTCAAGATTGGCTTGATAAAAAAAAAAGATTTCTTGAGCTCATTAGGTTTATTTTTCATATGAATGAGCTCGAGCTTAACCTCGAGCTCAAGCCTAATTTTGAGCATATACAAGTTTGTATTATAATCAATTTGCAAGCTCAGGCCATATGCTTTTTTATTTTATGTAATTAATTTGATAACAAATATATCAATTAAGGAAATAATTTTTTATGAGATTTATTTTGCCTTGGTTGATTTAGCAATTGATGTTAAAGCTGCTAAATTCATCTCCTTCAACATATGATTTTCTTGGGTGGCTGTCAATTGAGGTAGAGTGTTGGAGGAAGTGTGCCAGTGCTCAAAGCTAGAGCTGACGAATGAAAGGAGAGATCGACGAAGAAGGAAGAATGAAAGAAAAATTCGGGTGCCTTCCGCCTAGTAGGGCTGATGTGGTAGGCGGTGCCTTCAAATTATATGAAGAATTTGGGAATATGGTTTTTGATTTTCAAATTGGCGACGATGGCTAGGGGAGAGAGAGATAGAGATAGAGGGTCGAGGGAGGCATCTGTATTTGGGGTTGTCGGTTAAGACCAGAGGGTTTTTATTTTGGGTTTACGCAACTAATTAAAATGATGTTGTTTTTTAATTTCAGGCTTTGCTGGGCTTGGGTTCTCCTCTTGCTTAGGTTTGCCTCAGGCTCGGCTAGGTCTCGGGTTCGAAATTTATCAAGCCTAAATTAAGGCTCAAGCTTGGCTGATTTAGCTAACGAGCTGAGCCCGAACCTAGCTTTATTCGAGTCGAGCTTGAGTTGAGCCTGAGTAGCTTAGCTTGTTACTAGCCCTACCTATAATCATAATGAGGTTGATCATGTTTTTTTTTTCAAAATTATTACAGTGTATGAAGGGGAAATGAAATTGAATTAGACCTATTTTGAAAGACTCAACTACTAAGTTAGATTTTTTTCTAATCTAATGTACTATATCTTTTGGTGCTTTGATCGATATATTTTTTTAGGTGGTCAGTCCCATACGTACTACTTCATGTGTATAAATTGTGATAATATATACCTTGTTTTATTTTTTTTTTGATATTCTTAAAATTTTATTTTTTATTATTTTAAAGGTGAGGAAGGATGCGAAATGTCTCAAAGGCTAATGGCAACTGGCTACCTAAGCGGAACTCGACTTATGTGGCTGGATTTATTTTTTTAAAAATTTACTTATCGGACGATCATCCGATGAGGCATGATCCGTGATATGAGACCCACCCATGCCTTTCACAGTCATTGATTATGTGGACCATTTCATTGAGCAAGACATGAAGCTCGTCTTGCTTCAGTCAGCATAGTTTAGGATCAGACATGGTGTAGGATTATGTTGTGCCGGGTCGAGCTCATCATGATTGAATTTTGTCATGCCTCGAGTTATTCTCAGAATGATCGACTTAGTTGACACCTCTACTCCTATTAAAAATGATATTGAAAGCCACAAAAAGTAAATTTTGATACTATGTTAGATACCGGAAGGATAAATAGATCATAATACGTTTTAGATAATATGAGATATGTGAATTTATATATTTTTTATTAACTCAAAATATTTAAATTTTTATTATTATCATGTTATAGGATATAATATTAATTAGTATTTAAGTACTGAGATAATTCACTTGTATTTGATGGATCACCTTATTGTTTTATATTGCTAATTGAATAAAAAAGACATCATCTTTAAATATGATATTCATGTTTGTACTTCAAGTCTCATTATAATTATTATACTTACTATTATAATATGTAAACATAGTAGTTAATTTTTTATTAATAAAATCTTTATGTTAGTTGGTTTGATTCATGTAAATGGATATGTATCTTAATATTTAACTTTATTATTCATGCATGCAACCAAATAATATAGAGTTGGAATGCAGGATCAGTATTTTAAATATTTAGTTTTTATCTCAATAGTTAATATTAAATGTATGATATATTTTATACTTGCTAAATATATTAATTAATATTATATATGCACTTGAATGTAATGCAAGTAGTGGGAGTGTACATAGAAGAATACATATTTGTTTTGTTGTATCATAAAAAATTTTCAAGAATTTTATAAAAAAAATATATGTATCACAGTCTCAATTATTAATAATAAGTTTATCATACTTAGTGTTGACTTAGTCGGATATTACATATTGATAACCAAAACTTGATTCTCACATTAGATAGGTATAATTTTAATTCTTATATTTGTTTAAATTTTTTTTAGGATTGCTGATAAATATAGACTTTTAAAATTTTGTTGTTTGTTATGTGTCTTAAGATATTTTAGTAATTTTTTTTAATGTAGGATAAATACATTTTATTTTTGCTTCAATTATTAGGTTAATTACGTGATATATATATTTAACATAAAAAATTTTACTTAATAGTCTGTCTCTAATGATTTTGATAAATATACCAATGTTAACTTTATTATTTGAAGAATTATCGAATATCATATTAAAAATTTTATTCTGAATATCATATTTTTAAAGGATCTTTATTATACACTAATATATGCAAGAGTTATTATAAGAATGAAGAATCTCAAAAAATTCTTAAATATTTTTATTAAGTTTATACTTATAATTTACATAGTGGGTAGTGAGCCATGAAAATGATGTATCATCTTGACTGGTTCATATTTTAGATGTCATATATATTACACTAATAATATTTTATTATATTATTCCTATCAACTGACTTAAAGATTATACTTAATATTGATTATCTTAAAATTTTATAAAAATTTAATGGGAAGATTTATATCAGTAATTAAGTTGGTCATGTTTTTTCTCTCAAGATCTTTGTGATAAATGAAAAGTATCAATGATGTTGAAATTGATCAAATTTCAAAGAATTTGTCACTTAGTTGAATTTGTGTTAGATCTAATGTAAAATATTTCTTGGTAGATTAATCGACGTGTCTCTTAGACAAATTAATTACTGCTCAGTTGAAGGTGATCAGTGTCACATGTGTACTTTTATATGTATATATTTTATATAATATATATTATATCAATTCTTCTTCGATATTGCTATATTTTTTATTTTTTATAATATTAAAGTAAGTTTATACTACTAAAGTTTGTCTAGTTTTGGGTTTCTTAGACAATTGGATTCACGTCATTTGAGATAATTTAGTTTAGGTATTAGATTTTTTAGTTTGATTATCGTTATTATTTATATACATATATATGTCAAAATCATTATTATTAAAATCATAATTTATTATTATTTTTTTATTTATATTTCAAATTTTTTTAAAAAATTAATAATTTTAGATTTTTAAAAATTTTTAATTATAACATGAATTAATAAATAAAAAATAAATGTATAATGTAAAAATCTAAATTTATTTGAGCAACAATCCACGGTCATAGTCACCTTTTTTTAAAAAAAATTAGCAAGCTCAAAGCCAAGAACAAATAGCATATTAGAGCACACATAGAAAATAAATTTGATAAAAATCAAATAAATTTTAATTCTATATATATAACATTTTTTTTATTAAAATAATATATATATTTTTTATTTTTGATTTTTTTTTATAATTTAAATGGGCAAAAATTGATAGTCATTGGATTTCTCCATGTTGCCATCAAATTTATGAAGGTAGCCATTAGAATGAAAACATATAGCTATAAAAAAAGTAGTTTTGTTTTTTTTTAGCAACATCAAAAGCAACAGGTGTGACTTGTTGCTTTTGATGTTGAGACCCATTGTGTAATGGAATGGGAAGCTGCGGAAGTAGGATATCTTTTTAAAAACTCAATTGTGACTCGTGACATTTGCCTAATGATGGGTCATCATGCAAGTGGATTGTGTCAATGGGCCAAGCATGAGACACAATTCTCCCCAGCCTGGCATGACATGAGTCATGCCATGGGCTTGCATGACCATGATTCATGCATTGTTTTGGATCATGTTGTGATGTGCCAAACATGATTATTTTGCGTCGTGCTTCATGCCTCATGTCATGCATGTGTTGCCTGACCCACTTGACACCTTTAGGTATGCAATATTTATTGGGAATTCTTTTTTTTAGGCCTCTTGATTTACATAGCATGAAATTTTTTTATTCTATAATATATTTTAATATATTTTTTTTATGTTTTAATGATTGATAACTACTTTTAAACTTGCTTGTACTATTAAGTTTATTATGTGACTCATGTGTTTTACTTGAAAAATTTTATCTAAGATACTATTAGAAGTGTCAAATGGGCCGGGCAGCTCAGGCCCGGCCCGAAGACCAGCATGTTTAGGCGTGCTTGGCACAGTATGACATGCTATAGTAGGGTGCCCGGGCCCATGCTGGGCGCACCCTCAACATCTGTTGTGTCGAGGGTTTTTGGCCCATGTGCCATGCTAGACACAACACTAGTGCCTGACATGTGGGCACGACATGAGTGACTACGCATCAAGAGATACTCGACGGGGGGAGAATGAGGCTACGGGTGATGGTGGCATTACATTGAAATTTTAAAATTTTAAAAATTTGGCTGACCTGACCTGAACCACCTAACCCAAATTGGGCCAACATGGCCCAAACTCAGGTAGTTTTTTGGCTGCGGGCCTGTGCCGGGCCTGCACTTCAAAGAACTGTGCTGTGCTAGGCATGACACGCCAGTCTGGTTGGGCCCAAAAAAAATGGGCTGGCATGGTCCATTTGACACATTTAGGTACTGTCTATAATGATTCTCACCAATATACTTATAACAGTATCATTATTTGATATTTTATTTAATATAAATTTAAATATATTTTTTTGTATTTCATGTTTTATAAAAATCATTGACATATATTTATATATAGTGGGGCTAAAAAGCATGATAGATAAGTGAGTAGTAATGCATTTATTCATAATATGGTATCAGAGATAAGTGTGTGTGTGTGTGTAGGATACAAATCCTAAAACAAACAAAAAAAAATTCTTGTTCACTGTATCAACATAATTAACATGCAAATCCATAATTAGGGATTGTCACACACTTTTTATGTGCAATTTAAGTTGATGGGAAGTATAGGTGGTGGAATAGGGGTCATGTTGTGATTGCTTGGTAGTCTTGACGTGGTCATGTGGGGTTGGCATGAGTGGATGTGTATGATGATAATGTAATTTGTGAATGTTGTTTGCCTTGAAATCTTAATTTTTTAGTGTAATTTTTTGAATATAGGATTTCAAAGATAAAAATAGATTATGGTTTATTGTTCATTAAACTAATTTGTTTAATGAATAATTTTATACTTTTGGGTTTCTATTTGAGGAAACTTTTTTTTTTTGTTGTTATATGAAGGGATATTATTATAATAGAGATAGATAGATAGATGATGGAGAGCCTCATGTCAGTGTATATATTTCTAGAAGATGAGTCACATCAAATATAGTTATTGGATAATATTTTTAGATAAAATATCAAAAACTTTATGCAACATCAAAAGAAACAAATTGATTATTATAGTTTATTCCTCGTGATAATTATATTTACTTGAGAGGAGTATATGAAACTTATGTATGAGGTATTTGTATGTTTTACTCTTTTTTTTTTTTGATATTATTGATTATTTACTTGTACTCACTCAATATTCTTAGATTTTTAACATCAAAGAAAACAATCATATTATCCGAATTATTTTTTTGTTTATTATATTTTTTTCATGTTCTAAAAATAGTATTAAAAGTAATGATAAACATTCAAAAGTTATAGTATATGATAATATTTAATTTTGATTTTTATTATTTTTATGTTTCTTTCTTATTATTGATTGTTGTGTTTGTTTAAATTTTGTAAATTATTTTTTTTAGATATTTTAATTTTGATTTTATTTTTATTTTATTAATGATAGAGATGTCAAACGGGTTGTGCTAACTTGACTCAACCCATTTTTTAGGACTTTTGACCATTGTGCTTTATCGGGCACAACATGATCCATTCGCCCTCGTCGCATCATTCCATTTTGGCATGACTACAAGGAAATGAGCTCGATTGAGAAATGAGGCATGTTGAGCCATGATATATTAGATTTGATCTGGGTGAAAGCCCAGCTTGCGGATAACTCAACCTAGCCTAGGTTGATTGTTGCAGCCCACAATGCATTAGCTATTGGTTCTCAAGCACTATTGCACTTTTCGAGCCTACTTTAGACTAGATCAGGGGTGGTGCCCCTATCTAATTGATCATATCTGGACATGTGAGTTGGACATTTCAGCTCTTGTCCACACACACACACGCATGAAAATTTAAAAAAATCAAATTACTTTTAACATTTAAACTATAATTATAATGTGTATGAAAATCAATGTAAAAAAATAAATAAAAAAGTTAATTAAGTATGAAAATATAATTATAAATGCTTAAATACAAAAAAAAAAGTAAAATGAACTACAAGCCATTGCATTGCACGGTCGGTAATATAATATCATTGTTTAGTTTGGATCGTGATGATTATAAGTTTTGATATTATAATTTTTTGTATATTTATTATTAATTTACTATCTTATTAAAAATGATAGAATTTTAATACTTTCTAGTTATAGTGTATTTCTTTCATCTAAAATCATATTCATAGTTTTAAAAAAAAATAGATTTTGATTCTGTGATAAATATCTGAGAGATTAGTAGATCATGTATCCTTTTAGATAGTATGAGAAAAATAAATTTATATGATTTTCATAAACTTATTATATTAAATTTTTTTTGTTATTATGAGATAAGTGTAAGTAATAATTGGTATCTAAGTAAATTGATAGTTCACTTATATTTGAAGGATTTCTTTATTGTTTATTTCTTATAATTGAATGAAAAAGTTATCTTATTTGAATATGATATTGATCTCCATATATGGAGGCTCACTAAATGCTCGAACTTATTTTTGTAATACTTAAATATGATAAATTTTTTTATAAATTCTTACCTCTAGTTTTTGTAGTTATTTCATGTAAGTTGATATGAATTTGATAGAATTTTTATCTCTTTAATTTTAATTTATAGGATCCATACTAGTATCTAAGAAATAAAAAAAATTTAATAGAGTATCATTATTTTAAATAATTTTTATATCAATAGTCATGACTTTAAGTCACTAACATATTAGTGTTTTCTATATCATTTAAAAATCCTACTTATATTTAGTATGTGTCTAAGTACAATGTATGCTATGAGAGTGTTTATATATATGTAAACTTATATTTGTTTATATAGAAAGATATAGTAGAGTTTCATTATTTAAATTTTTTTTTTTATATTAATAGCTTTGACACTAAAATATTAGTGTTCTTTTTATTGTTTAAAAGCTTACTTATTTGTTGTATGTGTCTTAGTGTGATACATGTTATGAGAGCATATATATACAAACATATATTTGTTGTATCATATAGATGTTTATTAATTTAAAAAAAATCATATATTATAGTATGATTCATTATTTATTATGGGGAGTTTGGTGGTGTGGGTGAGTGAGGGAGTGTGAGCGAGCGAGTGAGAGTGTGTGCGAGTGAGAGTGTGTGCGAGTGAGAGTGTGTGCGAGTGAGAGTGTGTGCGAGTGAGAGAGTTAGTGAGTGAGTGTCGATAGAATTAGGATATAAATTAGAGAATGAGAGTAGTATATTTATATATATGAAAAATGATTTTTAAAAAAAAAATCATTTTTTTTGAAATTTTATAATTTTTGTTTTGGGCAGAAACTTGATATCAATTAGATTTCAGTTCCTAGTCATTGGGGGTGAATCCAATAACTGAAAAAAGCATAGTATTTTAATTTTGTAATTTAATTGAGATAATGAGATTTTATTATTTCACTTAGATATTAATTAATCGATAAATTAGTATTTCATAATTTAATGAGTTTTTTTTTGAAATTCAATAAAGTTGAATCTTGATTAGCATTAGATGAATTTAAAGAACTAACAAGTTGATTTATGTATCTTATTTATTAAATTAATATAAAAAATAAATTTTACTTTATTATTTATTATTATGAAATAATAAATTATATTTTAAAATTAAGAAATAATAATAATTATTCATTTAAGAAATATAATAATGAATATTACTTAATAAGTTATATATTCATAAATAATGAATATTAGTAAAAGTATAATGAATTATATTTAATTATTAAGAAACAATCAATAATATTTATTATTTTTTAATAATAAAATATAATTTATTAGATTTTTATTAAAAGAGTATTGTGTCAGATAATTGTCACTATCATGCAAACAAAATAGTATCGATGACAAATGTAATTTTTTTAATGAATTAATTCTTTAGTTTGACAACAAAATATATGGTAGAAGAATTTTGTTTGTGTTAGATAATTGTCTAGCACATTCAAGAAATATTAAAGGGCTAAAAATGTTGAGTTATATTTTAATTTTTACTAAATCATTTTAGTTATATTTGTAATTTTTAAAAATTATTTAATTATGATAATAATGGGATCATATATTTATATATGAATTTTTTAAAAATATATTATCTTATTATCTTATCGTAATTGATTATTTTTCAACTAGCCAAGGTTGATGATTGTTATAATTTTTATTAATTATTAATTAATTGAGCATTAATTTAAAGATTTTTTTAGTGTATATACATACTCTTTTGTGTGTTTGCTATAATTTTTTTTTGAAGCGAAATAATGGTAATTAATGCAGGACCACTGGTGATAATCTAGTGAAATTAAATTTCAATTTTGGTGGCCTAATCTGACCACCTTATCGTGCTGGACGTGAAATGAATTGGGTACTTGCGTCGTGCCAACATGGCAACATGGAAGGTCACTCTTGAGTCTTGACCCAAGCTGCTTCATGTTTGGTCATGACTCTGGCTGTGGGTACTGGGTTGTGTTGCAGTAGCCCTTGGCTTTTGCCTGTGCCCCTGGCTAGCACAGGTGATTCAGGCAGCTATGCGTGCCTGCCCCATGTCACTATTTGTACTGGTGAGCTAGAGTCATTGACATTGCTTAGTTTATTATATGTTTTTTATATCATATGTTCTAGATAGATATAATTTATCTTTTAACATCTTTAATCGTGTTTGTTTTGTTATAATCTTATCTTAATACGTGATAAGATGATACATAGTTCAATAAAATATGTTTTCTTAATTATTTTATTTCCTAAAAATATATATATATCACGTGTTACTTATGTGTGATTAATAAAGTATCAAAATACGTTGATATTATGTGAGTGAGTGAGTGTGTGTGTGTGTGTGTGTGTGTGAGTGTGTGAGTGTGTGAGTGAGTGTGTGTGTATTGAGTAGGATTTGTTGTTTTACGAGTCTAGACTTTAGGGTTACAATGTATTTGGGTTGGGGCTGCTTGAAGGGCTACTCGAACCCAATCCAAATTTTAAAAAGGTCAACTCGGGTTATAACTCAACCCAAATTTTGACCCGGGTTCATCAACACTAACTCAACCTGATTTGATATAATAAAACTTAGGTTGAATTCGGGGTGCGTTGGGTTGTGTTGCACCGCATCATTGTAACAATTAAAAAAAAAATCAATTAATTAATTAAAATCTGTAAAATTAAATAATATAAAGTAAACAAAATTTAATTTTAAAGTGTTGCTTTGAAGTTTTATAATTTTTTAATATGAAACTTATTAAAAATTCAAATTAATTATACTAATTTTGGATGTAAATAATTTAACTTAAAATTTTAAATCCCAAATCTTATATAATTAAAGGCATAGTATAACAAGAATTGCCCGTGTCTCTCAACAAGAATTAGAATGAGTTGCTATGTTTATAAACTAGGTTGTGGCTCTTGTGAGTTGGGTTGGGTTGATGCCCAACTCCAAGGGAATCTGAATTTTGCTAGTTTGAAAATTTTCAACTTGAGCATGATATGTACATGAGGAAACCTCAACCCGTCTATTTTTTCTCGAGTTTGGTTTAGGATTCTCATGTTGATTCGACCCAAATTGCATAAGAGGTGTACATGGTTGGGTTGGGCTGGAAGGTAAATAATAATAATTCTAAACAAGTCAAGTTGATAGGCTTTACACCCGATCAAACTTATATCTTCGTAGCCCATAGCAACTCAATCCAAGCCAACCCCATAGTTATCTGGTTGGCTTGGGTTGGTAATAGGATTGGGTATTAAAGTGAGTTTAAATTCAAATTTTAAATTTAAAAATTAGTTTTTAATTTAAAATTTATGCTTAAATATTAATTTTGATAATTTTTTAATAAAAATTTTATATCATGCTCAATTATTTAGTCTAACTTCTTAAAAAATTAAATTAATTTTAAAAAACATTATAAATTAAATCTAACATGATACAAATTAAATCTAAGCTTGTTTAATCAAATTATATCTATATATATATTTGAATTTAAAATAAATACATTAAATTCTTTCAATTCAATATATATATTTATATATATTTAAAATCTAAGTTTCAATCTGTAGGACATTGTAATTATAAAGTCAACTTAAAGTTTTTATCATTAAAATATTTCAATTTATTGCATATTATAATACCAGAAATAAATAAATAAATAAATAAATATATATATATGTGTGTGTGTGTAAATAATGACATACATATAATTTACAACATACACAATATGGGACATGAGCTGAATTCGTTAAGTTGGGTTGAGTTTTAATATGTTTTAATTAGTTATAAATTTATAATCCAAAACCTGACCCTATGAATGTGGGTTGAAAAAATTCAACTTGCAACCCACTTATAAGTTTTTTTTTTTATTTTTGGGTTGAATTGGGTTGAGCAAGTTGAGTTTTTTATCTTTATGAATTTGTTGAACAAGCCTATTTGACATAACAAGGATTAAAAGAAATATTTGGATATCTTATTCTTTATTATTCATTTGGAGTTACTTGGGCTTTCAATTTGGAGGGAGTATTGTCATTTAACTATAACTATAATTGAATTTGTTTGTTTACTCTATAATGATTTTTATCTTAAGTTATCGTATGTATTAACATATACTTAATAGGTTGATTTTGAAGACAATAAGATTTTATAGAAAGATAAATTACTTTCAACTTTATATGATCTAATAGCTATTGAGTTGATTTATAGGTGTCAAATCGGCTGGCTCAAAACCCGGCACTGTTCAGCTGTGTCTGGTCCGAAGGTTTTCAGCTCGCATGCTGTGTTAGGCACGGCACGGGTGCCTGGCACGTGGGCACGGACAAACTAGCCCATGCATCGAGCGATGCTTGACGGGAATACGATGCGTCGATGCCTGATGGGCGATGCTTTGAACGTCTGATGGGCGACACCGGTGCGGCACTGAAACCTTGAGTTTTTTAAAAATTGGCCAACCCAACCCGAACTTGTTGACCTGACCCAAATTGGCCGACCCGAACCCGGATGGATGTTGGGTCGCGTGCTCGTTTCGTGCCTTCCCTTCAAAAAAGTGCGAGTGCAAGGCACGACATGCCAGCCCGTTTGACACATATAAGTTGATTTTAATTTATTCCTTGAATGAATTGGGAGCCAAGAGATTTAATCACCTAGTACTTTGAGTTTATTTTAGGAAAATCAATTATATATTGTCTATATAGAATAATAGTGTTTCTCGATAATCCATAGATAATGCATTAGATTTCTTTTAATTTTTCAATTATTTTCTTGAAAAAAATAAAAGAGTTATATTTAATATTTGTTTTCATAGGTTTTGTCGTACGGATGTTCCCCCCACTTTTTTTGTTTTTTTGATTACAGTTCATGATGATATTATGATATGTTACTTTCCACTACATTGTAATTCATTATGATGTCAAACAATAGTAGAAGAGGTTGATTTTATTTATTCTAATGAGGCTTGAAAATTAGTATCTTGACTTTTATGAATTTATATTGTTTATTATGACTTTTATGATCTTTATACATATACTTATTTTTTTTTGTAATTTCTTACTATTGAATGATATGTCAATTGGATGTGAAGAATTTTTTTTTTTTTTTGTGTTTTTAAGCAAGAGTTGCATATGATATAGCCACCTTGTTTTTGAAGCCAAACATTAGTTTGTCTACTGAGAATCACGTGGCCTTATTTGTAATTCCTCAATTCTCGTTTGTAGATAGAGGGTAGCTATTATATCACTTGAAAATAGTTTCTAAGAAATTAGTTTGTCTTATTTTTAGTAGTGGTTATTTTGTTTTGTCTGCACATGTATTTTATCGATTATTCCTTATTTTATATAGGGTGTTCAAAGAACATATTTTTGTTTTCCGTTTATTGATCGTATATGTGGATGTTATATAAATTATTAGTGTTAATTAGTTGAGAATCATTTAACTCCAAAAATGTATTCACTCATAATTTTAGATGAATTATTATTATATACTTTATTTTTTTTTAGGAATTGGATGTCATATGTTCTTAAAGATATTGTATTATCTCCTAGGAGATATGCCTTGTATATTTTTCAAATATTAATCTTTTGGGTCGCACTCTAGCATATATGTCATTTCGGGTGGATATTAGCTTCCATGTAGAAGAGCTATTACATATTATATTTCTTATTATTTATTTTGTTATTTATACACATTAGTGTATCCATCTACTTGTATAAATAAGAGCGCAATTTTTTCATGAATAATGTGTGCTAAGGAAGCACAGACACAGCTCTCTACAGTCGTGTCCACATGTCTGAAACCTGGACACGTGGACACTACATGGATACGTGTCTATTACGCCACGTGACGTATCATTGATCAATCCATATTCGATACGCTAAGTGGCATATCGGATGGTTGCGTCGGCAGCCGTATCCATGTCGATAGTGCCCGACATCCGATGACGTCGGGTGGTCAACGTCGCCACCACATGGGCGACGTTGGCCACTGGCAGGGGGCGGGCATGATTTGAGGGGAGAGAAAGGGGCGGCACGATTTTGAGGGGAGAGGCAGGAGCGGGCGTGATTTGAGGGGGAGGCAGGGGCTGACGTATTTGTGTGGGGATGTGACATAAAATAAAATATTTTTATAAAATAAAATAAAATATTTTTATTTTATAAAATAAAATATTTTTATTTTATAAAATAAAAAAATATATTTTTATATAATATAATTATAAAATATTATTTTATAAAATAAAATAATTATAAATATTATCTTATAAAATAAAATAATTATAAATATTATCTTATAAAATTAAATAATTATAAATATTATCTTATAAAATAAAATAATTATAAATATTATCTTATAAAATAAAATAAAATACAAAATTTTTATTTTATAAAATAAACAATATATATTTATTTTATATAATAAAATATTTTAATTTAATTTAATTTATTTTATAAAATACCTAATATTTATAAAAAAATAATTTTTATTTTTAATTTTATTTTTTTATCATGTAGTATCCTAGCCGTATCCGTATCCTAGTATTTTAGAATTTGTCGTGTCTCCGTATCTTGCCGTGTCGTATCCCCGTGTCCGTGTCCGTGCTTCTTAGATGTGTGCTGGTTCTTTCACCATGTACCATATAGTTTACCCTCTGTTAACAACAACTGAATGGTATTGTACTAATTGTCAAACTAGTTGTTTAAAATTTTGACATTTGTTCTCCTGAGTTATGCTAGTTCTGGTGGTTGCGTTAGAAAGAGTGGAGCAGAGCTCAGGATCACTCGTTGGAAGTAGCATTTCCACAATCAAAAAGAGCGCAGCTCCCGAGGTTACCCACATTTGGTTTTTTGTTGAGTTTTCTGCCGAGTGCATATGGCACAGCTATGGATGCCATGTTGTTTGCAATTGTAGATGCTGCTTGCACTCATGGATGAAGCATATACAGGTTCGACCATTGAAGATGGCAGAGTAGGCTGTAGATCTGGGGATCACAGCGAGCTAGATGTAGCTGATCCTTTATTTCTGGAGCTTCTAAAGGATGAAAATGATGGAATCGCTGTATGGTTCGCACTATTTATTGTATTATGTTATGGATCAATGGTTCAGCTTTGTATTATATTATGTTATCTTTTTCAATCCTAGGAATCACAATCACTGTTTCAGTATGCATCTATGTTTGAGTTCTGTGATTGTGTGCAGAAGCAATGACAGTCTATGTTGCACGGACACGGATACAGACACGGTGATACGACACGGCAGGATACGGGGACACGGCAAATTCTAAAAAACTAGGATACGGATACGACTAGGATACGTCATGATAAAAAAAATAAAATTAAAAATAAAAATTATTAATTATAAATATTAGATATTTTAAAATAATTTAAAATTCTGTATTTTAAAATAATGTAAAAAAAATTTAAACCCTCTAACACCCCCCACTACCCTCCCTTTACAGTTTTGATTTTCGAACTCTCCTCCCTCCCGATACAGATTCTAAAACCCCCCATTCCCTTTATAGAATTAGGTTACCTTAGGTATTGTCGGCACCTCGGCGGTGTGCTCCTCCACTTCCCGTTTGACGCAATGACAATTGACAACTATTTCTCGTAATCGGCTTGTCGGCAACTCACTGTCAGCGGTGTGTTCCTCAATTTGTTGGAGATGTAGGAGTAATAGTTAATATATAGTGTATTTTCGATGGGTTAGAATCGTAAAAACGCGTCAGCTGGTAAACGACGCGTCTGTTGTTAACGACGACTGTTTCCGAACAACACGTCGGATATGTCTCTGACACGTATCCGACCCGTGTCCGACCCGTGTCGCCGTGTCCACGTGTCGGACACGTGGACACGGCGACACGGGTCGGACACGGCGACACGGCAGTTCCTAGGCGTATCCGTGCAACATAGATGACAGTGATGAGGGAGGGGGAACATGGGAGAACAAGAACAAGATTGCCAAAGTGGGAGAGGAAGAGGGAAAGAGGGATGGTGGTATAGGGGGGATTGGGAATGGTACGAGCTTCTACAACAACCATAAGATAAGAGTGCTGGTAGAGTCATTATTAACCTAAAGCCATATGTGGTAGTTGTAGGGGTAGGCCGTAGGGGTAGGCATGGAGTCTTTTTGGATTTAAGAGATTGTGCAACATGCTATTGCTACTATACTTCCTCTAGGATTTTTATAGAATACACTACTCATGTAATCGCTCACTTTCTTTAAGAGGGAGCACAAAAGACACTTCTTTGTTCAAATTTTGTGTAGTGGTCCTAGGGGAAAATGCATAAGTTATGAGTAGAGGTGTCAACCGGGCCGGGCCGGCCCGGCACGGAAAAATTCCGTGCCCGGGCCCGTGCCGTGCCCGGGTTTGGCACGAGCCATGCCGTGCCGTGCCTGGCCCGGCACGGCACTCCGGCACGTGTTTATCCCGGCACTCGGGCCAACGCCAAGCCAAGCATCCCGTTCCCCTTCCGGCAAAAAAGAATGCGGGTCGGGTCCAATCAGACCCGACCCGCGGTCCCCCGACCCGATCCCCCCCCCTCCCCCCCAACGGGCAAAAAAAAATAATTTAAATTGTTGCCGTTGGATCTCGCCTCCAACGGCTAGGGGGCAGAATCCAACGGCCATCATGATTCTGTCCCCTAAAAAATTAAAAAAAATCAAAAAAATTACTTTTTTTAACAAAAATTATTTTCTTTAATCTATAAAATCCACTCCCCTCTATAACATTTATGTTTTTCATAAATATTTATTCTCTCAAATCTCATATTTTCTCTCTCAAAAATCATGCTCATCTTTCTCGGGACTCGAGAAGTTGGGATTTCGTCATTTGGCTTGGCCTTTTGGAAATCTCAACTTGAGTTTTGAATTTTGAGCTAGACTGTGGTGCACTGTGCACGTGATCGACCTGACTACCTTACCGGGTAATTTATTATAAGTTTTTTTTACATTCTTTCTCTCTAGTTTTTCTCTTTAGACCTAAAATAGATAAATTTAAAATCTATCATCTAGTCTCTAAATAAGTGTTCTGTTTAATAAAAATCTTAAAAAATGATAAATATTAATGAAATATATTTAAATTTAGAAAATGAAAATAATTCACAGAAGTTTGAAGCTACTGAAATTTTAGTTTCTC
Source organism: Sapria himalayana (assembly GCA_029783825.1). Taxonomy (NCBI): domain Eukaryota; kingdom Viridiplantae; phylum Streptophyta; class Magnoliopsida; order Malpighiales; family Rafflesiaceae; genus Sapria; species Sapria himalayana. The sequence continues at coordinate 944,277 of JAREIK010003317.1, forward strand.
CAGTCGTCTCAACCCAAACTTCTAAAAAATAAAAAATTAGGACTTATGTAATGTGGACTCATTTTAATATAATAAAACAAAAAAATGTTAGGGGTGAGAAAGAAAAAATTGCACAGTGCAAATATTGTATGAGACTTTTAACATGTAAGAGTTCGTTTGGGACTGAGTATCTTAAGAGGCATGCCGAACTATGCACCAAAAAATATGATCCATTAGATCCTATGCAAACCCAACTTGGTACTGCATTTTTTGAGACTAGATCAAGTTCAGTCTCAAAGTTTACTCCCTTCATATACTCCAGCGAGTTGGGCAGGGATGACATTGTCAGACTTATCACATTGATGAGTTTTCCGATCAGATTTTCGGAAGATCCAAGGGTAGTGTGCATCATGCAGATATATTTTCAGCCTGCTTATCATATGATTTCTAGGTTCATATTTAGGAATGACATACTAAAATTGTATAAGTTAGAAAAAACAAAAAATAATAAATAAATTTATGGCATATAGTGGAGTGGTGTCCGTGACGTCCGATATCTGGACAAGTCACGATGAATCATCTTATGTATGTCTCATCAGCCACTATATAGATTTTAACTGGACTATGAATAAAAAAATTTTAGGATTCTTTGAGATTCTTCATCCTCATGATGGTCATGTCATATTTGATTTATGATGAATATCTTTAGGGAATATAAAATTCAAAATAAAATTTTTAGTGTCACATTCGATAACGTATTTAATAATGGAGTAGTGATTAATATATTTATTAGGAATATTAAAGACGCACCATTAGGAGAGATTTTTCATGTCAGATGCATATGTCACCTGATTAACCTAATTGTTCAAGCGGGTATGAAGGTGTGTTACCACGTGTTGGATAATATACGTAATACACTAAAATATATTCGCACTCATCGCAGACAACAAGAGTTTGATAGTCTCTGTTTGTCTGCGAATCTTAAGAAGAAGAAATTCTAATCGGATGGGTAACATCGTTGGAATTACACGTACCTGATATTGAAATCATGTGTTGGATACGAACACGTGATATCTAACTATGTCAATAGTAAGAGTGACAGACTTATTATTAACGATACTGACTAGGCTTCAGGAATTTTATTTATGAAATTCATGAAAATTTTTTATGACATTACGAACATGTGTTCGTCGGTTTATACGCTCGCGACTTGTATTGTACTCATGTGTATATGCAACATTTCTAGCATGTTTAGGAAGTATCGAGCTGACCCGACACTTGGCCATATGGATAGTAGAAATGGAAACCAAGTACTTGAAGTATTGGTCCACCGTTCTATCTTTTTATTGCCTTGTTGCATGCATGGACCCTAGGGTTAAGGTGGAAGGGGTAAAAAATATCATGACTTACATTTCTTCGTGCATGAACCTGAAAGAACCACATGAAGGGTTCATTCACGAGAAGTTGACTGACCTGTTCACATACTATGATACTATGTATGGTGGTGGTAGTAGTGAGACTGTGATTACGGACATGGATACATTGTTCAGAGATGATGATTTTTCTATTTATCTAGCGAGAGAGAAACGTAGGGGTGGACCATCATATAGGAGCGAGATACCTCGGTACTTAGATACCAATTACTGCTCAATTCTATCATATTCTGATACTAAGAATCTTATTATATTATAGTGGTGGAAATGATATGAGTCCACCTTTCCCGTGCTATCTAGGATGACACGGGATCTACTGACTCATTCAGTGTTGAGCATAGCATTGGAGTCTGCTTTTTCTGCTGCAGTGAATATGATTTCAGATAGGAGATCGAGATTACGTTCAAATATTATTGAGGCTTTGGCTTGTTTGAAGGATTGGGAGGATTCTAGGTTTAACATCCATGATCGTGCTGGAGCTGGGACTGGGACATGGACTACAGCCGCATCCACCGCGAAATTGGGGGAGTTGATTACTGATGATGATGGTCCATATGATACTGATCTTGATGTTGCGGCTGATGATGCTCATGATATGCTGATTGACGATTGATAATGATTTACTATTTTTTGATCTTGATGTTTTATTTTTTATTAATTGTATGTTTTATTTATACGTTATGTTGAAATTTTAATTTGTTTGGTTCGGCCATTTGGTATCTAATGGCTGATTGATCATTTTTATTTGGTTTGCTTATGTTTTTTTTTTCTTTTTAATTTTTTTTAACAAAATGTATTGATTTATTTATTTTTTTTGTATTATTTTTTTATTTAAAAATTTATAACTATATTATTTAATTCTAATAAATTATAAACTAATTTTATTTTAAATTATAAAAAAAATTTAAAACATTGTAAATTTAATACATTTTATACAATTTTCATTTTATATATTTTTTATATTATATATTATCTATAATTTTATATATAATTTAATATATTATATTATTAAACTAAAATTTAAAACTTTAATATTTTTTTAAAAAATTTTTACATGGACCGAACGGCCTGGTTTGGCCCTTACGGCCAGGTTATGCCCGATCAGGCCGTGTCGTGCCAGACACGAAAGCACGGCCGTGCTCTAAAAAACAGGCCGGGCCGGGCTGACACGACCTGTTTGACACCTCTACTTGGAAGACAATTTTAGTTCTTAATCATTATTGATATTTGATTTTTTATTTATTTATTTTTTCATTATTTTGAAGCATCCAACATGCTAGATGTCCCAACTCTATATATATATGTGTGTGTGTGTGTGTATATATATATATAGAGGGGGGGCGGGAGACGTATCCGACGCGTGTCATACCCGTATCCGACGCTTTTTTGGAAACAGATTCCAAAAACGCGTGGTTTTTGGAAACAGATTCCAAAAACGCGTGGTTTTTGGAAACAGATTCCAAAAACGCGTGGTTTTTGGAAACAGATTCCAAAAACGCGTGGTTTTTGAAATCTGTATCGGGAGGAGGGGGTTTCGAGAGGGGGGGCGGGAGGGGGTTTCGGGAGGGGGGGAAGGGGGTTTCGGGAGGGGGGCGGGAGGGGGTTTCGGGAGGGGGGGAAGGGGGTTTCGGGAGGGGGGCGGGAGGGGGAGGAAGGGGTTTCGGGAGGGGCGCGAGAGGGGGAGGAGGGGGTTTCGGGAGGGGGGAAGGTTTGGGAGGGGGGAAGGTTCGGGAGGGGGAGGGTGTTAGAGGGTTTAAATTTTATTTACATTATTTTAAAATACAAAATTTTAAATTATTTTAAAATACAGAATTTTAAATTATTTTAAAATACCTAATATTTATAATTACTAATTTTTATTTTTATTTTTTTTATCATGACGTATCCTAGCCGTATCCGTATCCTAGTTTTTTAGAATTTGCCGTGTCCCCGTATCTTGCCGTGTCGTATCCACGTGTCCGTTTCCGTGTCCGTGCAACATAGCACGCAGGCACGCGTCGCACTGGCAGCGTGCCATGCGTGCCGTGGCGTGAGTCGTGAGTCGCGACTCGCGACTCACGGTCATGACTCACTGAGTCGTGACCCAACCGGGCCCCCCCTCGCCGGTAAAAAGACCGTGGGTCGGGTCCAAACAAACCCGACCCGTGGTCTTTTCTGCCGAAACCCGAATCCAAAAAAAGTTCCAACGGAAAAAAAAATTTTTTTTTCAAACTTGAGCGATTTTCAGCCGTTGGATTCGCCTCCAACGGCTAGGGGGCAGAATCCAACGGTCCTCGTGATTCTGCCCCTTAAATATATTAAAAAAATTCAAAAAATTAATAAAAAAATATTTTTAAAAAATAATAAAACTTTATTTAGGCTATAAAATCTACCCCCTCCCTATAATATTTTATGTTTTTCAAAAACAAAGTCTCTCAATATTTTCTCTCTCTCACATAAACCGTGCATCTCTCTCTCGGTCCTCGTGAATTTGATTTCGGCTTGGATTTTCGTGAAACTCAACTTGAGTTTTGAACATCAAAGCTTCCTGCGGTGCACCTTGCACGTGAGTGACCTCATTACTTTTACCGGGTAATATAATTTACTTTTTTTTTGTATTTTCTCTCTCTAAAGCTTCTCTCTCTAGAAAAACTTACGAAAAAAAAATGACAAATACACCTAACACGTATTTAAATTTGGAAAATGAAAATGTTAGTGTTACACAGACGTCCGTGGCTCCTGAAACTTTGGTTTCTCCTGTCGTATCAGTCCAAAGTTCTAAAAAACAAAAAACTAGGAGGACTTCTGTAGTTTGGACACATTTTAAAATCATAACACAAGTAGATGTTAGGGGTGAGGAACATGAAATGGCACAGTGCAAATATTGTATGAGACTTTTAACATGCAAGAGTACATGTGGGACTGGGCACCTCAAAAGGCATGCTGAAATATGCTCCAAAAAACATGGACCGTTAGATCCTAGGCAAACCCAACTTGGCACTACATTTTTTGAGACTGGATCGAGTTCAGTCTCAAAGTTTACTCCCTTCGTATACTCCAGCGAGTTGGGTAGGGACGGCATGACCAGGCTCATCACATTGATGGGTCTTCCGATCAGATTTTCGGAAGATCCGAGGGTAGTGCGCATCATGCAGACTTATTTTCAGCCATCCTATCGTAGGATTCCTAGGTCCACATCTAGGAGTGACATACTAAAGATATATAAGTTAGAAAAACAAAAAATAATTAAGGAATTTTTGGCATTTAGTGGAGTGGTGTCCGTGACGTCCGATATATGGACATGTCACGATGATTCTTCTTATGCATGTCTCACGAGTCATTATGTAGATTCAAACTGGACTATCAATAAAAAAATATTAGGATTTACTGAGATTCTTCATCCTCATGATGGCCCGGCCATTTTTGAGTGTATGATGAAAATATTTAGGGAATATAAAATTCAAAATAAAATTTTTAGTGTCACTTTCGATAATGCTGCGAATAATGGAGTAGCGATCAACATGTTTGTTAGGAATATTAGAGACGCACCATTAGGAGAGATCTTTCATGTCAGATGCATGTGTCATGTTATTAACCTAATAGTTCAAGCGGGTATGAATGTCTGTTCCCCCGCGTTGGAAAATATACGCAATGCACTCAAGTATATTCGCACTCCTCGCAGACTACAAGAGTTTGGTAATCTCTGTTTGTCTGCGAATCTTAAGAAGAAGAAATTCCAATCAGATGTGAGACATCGTTGGAATTACACGTACATGATGTTGGAATCATGTGTTGGATACGAACACGTGATATCCGACTACGTCAATAGTAAGAGTGGCGAACTTATTATTGACGACACTGACTGGGATTCAGGAATTTCATTTATGAAATTCCTGAAGATATTTTATGACACGACGAACATGTGTTCGTCGGTTTATACGCCCACCACTTGCATTGCATTCCGTTGCATATGCAACATTAGTAGCATGTTTAGGATGTATCGAGCGGACCCGACGCTTAGCCATATGGTTGCAGAGATGGAGACCAAGTACCTGAAGTACTGGTCAACCATTCCATCTCTTTATTGCCTCGCAGCATGCATGGACCCTAGGGCTAAGGTGAAAGGGGTTGAAAACATCCTGACTTTAATTTCCTCGTGCATGAACCTGGAAGAGCCACCTGAAGGGTTCATTTACGAGAAGTTGACAGATCTGTTCACATACTACGATACTAGGTATGGTGGTGGTGGTGGTGAGACTGTGAGTACGGACTCTGATACCTTGTTCGGAGATGATGCTTATTTTATTAACCTAGCGAGGGGCAAACGTAGGGGTGGACCTTCACATAGGAGCGAGCTGTCTCGGTACTTAGATACCGATTACTGCTCAATCCTATCACCTTCTGACAATAAGAATCTTGATTTATTACAGTGGTGGAAATCATATGAGTCCGCCTATCCCGTGCTATCTAGGATGGCACGGGATCTACTGACTCCGGTGTCGAGCGTAGCATCGGAGTCTGCTTTTTCTGTTGCAGTGAACGTGATTTCGGATAGGAGATCGAGATTACGTCCATATATGGTTGAGGTCTTGGCATGTTTGAAGGATTGGGAGGAATCGAGATTTAGCATCAGTGATCGCTGTGTTGCACGGACACGGCTTGGAAGCACCGTGTCCGCGTGTCGGACACCTGGACACGCGGACACGGGTCGGACACGCGTCGGATACGTGTCCGATATGCCACGTGGCGTATCGGACACAAATCAGACTGAGATACGCCACGTGGCGTATCGGATACGCGTCGGAGACGTATCCGACGAGTTTTTCGGGAACAGTCATTTACCTCCCGACGCGTCTTTACCTACCAACACGTCTTTTACCAACCACAGCATTTTTGAAGTCTAACGCGTCGGAAATACCCCATTTATTAAGAATTACTCTTACATCTCCAACGAATTGAGGAGCACACCGCCGACAGTGAGGAGCACGCCGCCGAGCCGCCGACTATACCTAAGGTAAGGATTTAAATCTGTATCTGGAGGGGGAGAGTTCAAAAATCAAAAAATCGGGAGGGGGAGAGTTCGAAAATCAAAAATCGGGAGGGTGGGGGGGTTTCGGGAGGGGGGTTCGGTGGGGGGGTTTCGGGAGGGATTTTCGGGAGGGAGGGGTGGGGGAGGGGTTTTCGGGAGGGGGGGAAAGTTTCTGTACGGGGGAGGGGGGGAAGTTTTTGTATGGGGGAGGGGGAGGGTTTTAGAGGTTTAATTTTATTTTAAATTATTTTAAAAAATAGAATTTTAAATTATTTTATAATACCGTATTTTAAATTATTTTAAAATACGGTATTTAAAATATATGTTAGAGGGAGTTAGAAGCTGTAACGGGAGGGGGCAGGGGTTAGAGGGCTTAAATATATTTTTTTTATATTTTAATTATTATTGTTTGTTTAATATATATACAAAATATAATAAATAAATAATTTATTTTAATTTTAAATACATAATTTTAAGAATAATATTAAATATGCAATATTAAAATATGGAATATTTAAATATGAATACTCTTGTTAGTATGTATTATGTAATATTTAGTAATATATAATATGTAAGTATAATAGTTTTTGTTATATAATTTATTTAAAATAAATTATTGTTTTATGAAAATTATAAAAATATAATGAAAAATGTAATAAATTATTGATGGAGAAAAAAAAATAAGATTAAATTAATTTTGAATTAATATAGATTATTTAAAATGCATAATTTTTTTTCATGCAGAATTATATAATAAAATGAGTTGTAATTCTGAGCCTTCAAGTAATCAAGAAAATATTCAAGATGTTGATGATAATGCTCCATTATGGAAATATGTCACGAAAGATTCAAATTTAGATAAAGGAAAAGGGGGAGGAAATGTTACTTTTCAATGTAATTTTTGTAGACAAATATATAGAGGATCATATTATAGAGTCAAGGCTCACTTGTTAAAAATTAAAGGGGCTGGGATTGCATCATGTACTAAAGTAACAAATCAAAATTTGATTGAGATGCGAATGATGGTGGAGGAATCTGAACAGAGAATGAAAAAATCTAATCCTAAGTTAGTTTCTTTACCCACATTAAGCATTGCTGATTCTTTTTTTGAGAATTCTTCTTCTAGTGCTAATCCAATTGATCTAAAAAGGAGAAAGGGAACTATGGGATCAATTGAAAATGTATTCAAAATTGGTGCACGTGAATTAGTTGACAGTGAGATAGCTAGGCTGTTTTATTCTGGAGGGTTGTCTTTTCAATTAGCTAGAAATCCTTATTATGCACGTGCCTTTAAAAGTGCAAGTCAACTACCAGGTTATGTCCCACCAAGCTATAATACATTAAGAACAACATTATTGCAGAAGGAGAAGAATAATATTGATAATCTATTAGAACCAATCAAGAAGACTTGGAATGAGAAAGGAGTGAGCATTTGTAGTGATGGATGGTCAGATGCTCAAAGAAGACCACTTATTAATATCATGGCAGTCTCAGAAAGTGGACCAATGTTTTTGAAAGCAATAAACTGCTAAGGAGAGATTAAGGACAAACATTTTATAGCTGATTTATTGATTAATGCTATACAAGAGATTGGTCCACAAAAGGTAGTTCAAGTTATAACTGATAATGCTGCAGCTTGCAAAGCAGCAGGATACATTGTAGAATCAAAATTTCGGCATATCTTTTGGACCCCGTGTGTGGTTCATACTCTTAATCTTGCTTTGAAGAATATTTGTGCACCAACAAACTCAAAATATGATGATATGATGGAATAGTGTGGTTGGATCGCTCAAGTATCAAGTGATATTTTTTTTATCAAGAATTTCATTATGAATCATGCAATGAGATTATCAATGTTTAATAATCATTGCAAGCTGAAGTTACTTTCAGTGGCCGATACACGTTTTGCTTCAACTATTGTTATGATTAAACGATTTAAAACAATAAAAAGAGGTTTGGAGCAATTAATGATAAGTGAAGAATGAGAAATGTATAAAGATGATGATTTAGTGAAAGCTAAAGAAGTAAAGGATAAAATCCTAAATGAAGACTTTTGGATGAATGTAGATTATATCCTCAGTTTTACAACTCCTATTTATGAGATGCTTCGATTAGCTGACACTGATAAACCTTGCCTTCACAATATTTATGAGTGGTGGGATTCTATGATCGAAAAAGTGAAGGAAGCTATTTTTAAGAAAGAACATAAAAGCCCCACAGATAATTCAAGGTATACTTTTAATTTAATTTTTAATTTTTATTATTTTGATTGAAAGTTTAAGTTTTAATTATAATTGAACTTATATGATTTGCTATGTGTTTTAACCTATAAGTTTTTTTATATTGTGAATGATATCCTGGTGGAAAGATGGAATAAAAGCCACACACCTTTACATTCTCTTGCTCATTCCTTAAATCCAAGGTAATCTTACGAGTTTAAATTATAGATTATGATAATTTTAATATAAATGATATTCTATGATTTTTAATATTTTATAACTAATGTTATAACATAACTTGCAGGTATTATAGTCAACAATGGCTTGCTGAGTCTGGTGATCGTGTTCCACCACATCGAGATTTAGAAATAGTAAGAGAAAGAAAAAAATGTTTTGAGAGATATTTTTCTAATGAAGGTGAAAGGAGAAGAGCAAATGACGAGTATGCTATATTTTCGGCATTTTTTGAAGATTTTTCTAGTAGTGATTTCATAAAAGACAGGTGGTATATGAGTCCTATTAAAAGGTGGGTTGTTCATGGAACTGCTGCACCGATGCTTCAATCTATTGCATTAAAATTGTTAGGACAACCTTGTTCATCATCATGTTGTGAAAGAAATTGGAGTACTTATAATTTTATTCACTCCATGAAGAGAAACAAGTTGACACCACAAAGAGCTGAAGACTTAGTTTATATCCATAACAATCTTCGACTTCTGTCAAGGAGATCCCCAAACTATAATGAAGGCGAATCTAAAATGTGGGATATTGGAGGTGATGGTTTTGAATCAATGGATATTGAAAATGCTGGAATTCTCGAGATTGCAGATCTTTCTCTTGATGAACCTGAACTGGAAACTATTTTGTTTGATTCATAAGAAAATGCGAATCTTTTGTTTTAATATTTCTTATGTTTGTGTTTGAATGTTTGTAAAAATAAAGTTTGAGCATTTTATTTATTTATTTAAATTTCTGTTAATGTTAAATATTTATATTTAATTTTTTTTTCATGCCGTGTCCTAGCCGTATCCGTATCCTAGTTTTTTGAAATTTGCCGTGTCCTCGTATTCTGCCGTGTCGTATCCACGTGTCCGTATCCGTGTCCGTGCAACATAGAGTGATCGTGCTGAAGCTGGGACTGTGACAGACACTGCAGTTGCATCCACATCCACTACGATGGCGGAGGAGCTGATTGCCGATGATGATGACCCATATGATACTGATCTTGATGTTGCGGCTGATGATTCTCATGATATGCCGCTTGACGATTGATGCTCATTTGCTCTTTTTTTTCGATATTTTTTTATTTATTTTATTTATACGCTTTGTTTGTACTTTGTATTATACGTTGTGTTGAAACTTATACATGTTTTGTTCGGACTATTGGTTTCAAAAGCATGAATGATAATTTTTCATTTGTGTAGTTTAAAATTTTTTTTAATTTTTATTTTTACTAACTTAATGTATTTATTTATTATTTTATGATTTAAATTTTATTTTAAAAATTAATAACTTTAATTTTTAATATATAATTAATAAATTATAATAATAAAAAAAGCTAAACTTAATTGAATAAAAAATTTTTTTTTTCTAATTTCTAATATTTGTTTGTCTTATTTAATTTTAAATTTTATAATTTTTACAAAAAATTATATTTTTTAATTATCACATATACTCTAAAGTATATACAGAATAACAGAAACTTAATAAAAAAAAAAAAAATTTTTATAATCTGCCAAGTGCGGAAGTGCCAAGCAGAAGCACGGGCCGTGCCCGTGCTTGGCTCCCGGTACCCGGACCCCGGTTGAGCCTGTCCAGGCGTCCAGGCTGGACGCCTGCCGTGTGCCCGTGCCCCGCCTGGCTAAGCTAGGCCGTGGCCGGGCACGGCACGGCACTGCACGGCCTTGCCGTGCCCACTGGCCTTGCCGTGCCCATGGGCCGTGCCGTGCCCACGGGCCGTGCCGTGCCCACGGGCCGTGCCCTGCCCACGGGCCGTGCCGTGCCCACGGGCCGTGCCCTGCCCGACTTTAAAATATATATATATATAATATTTTGAAATATATTTTTTTCATTTTAATAAAATTTTTGGCACCCAAATAGTTGTTCTCTATTATCGAGATATTATTTGTGGTCATGATCATGACTGCCCAATCTTTATAAGGGTATTTTTGTTGATGTTAAATTCCTTCTTTAATATTTAAGTTCTAAGTAATACTCTATCATTGTTAAGGTTTGATTTATTTAATTTTTTGTTTATTGTTTATTTTATTTGTTTTTTTGTTTGGCATGAAAGTGTTTTGTGTAGTGAGATAATAGAAAGAAATAATGGTTGAAATTGAAAGCACACACACACACACACACACACACACACACACACACACACACACACACACACACATATATATATATATATATATATATATATATATATATATATTCTTTTTAGGCTACATTGGTAATGAGGTGGTTTGTGACTTAAGGGGGTACATGAGCTACTTAATTAAAAACTCATATTAGATCAAGATTGATAAGTGCATGATGATCATGCACTACTATTTGTGCATTTATGACAATTGATTGATTTAAGCATGTCAAGTATGTTTAATTCATGTAATAATTGCAAAAATATTTGAAACTTGGCTGTTTTAGTGTATTCTTTATGGATATTTTATTTATATAATAATATTACTTAATTGTTAATGTTCTGATTGACTGATCAGCATTAGACGGCTCATCATGTGACTTGAAGATAATAAAAAATGAGAATTATTGGTGTGATACTATTGTCGATAGATTAAACTATATTGAGAATAGTTAATTAGCAAATTTGTAATTTTTGTTACGTGCATTAATTATGTGTATTTTGACTCAGATTATTGGAGAGAATATCTTTTCACTTCTCTAAGTGGTATACCCGAGAGTGACTCGAACATCTACAACTATGAACTATACCTTATTTGAATGAAGTTCGTAGGAATAATAATATGGTATCTTTGTCACATAATGATAATGATAGAGCTGAGAGAGCTAGCAAAGGTACTCCAAGTTGCAGAAAGGTGATAGTGGCCTATTCTTTCTGTTTGAGGTTGGGTCATACTCAAGAGAGGTTTTGAACATTGAACCATGAGTTATGATAATTTTTTTTGAGGTTTATTGGCTATATAACTAGAGGTGTCAAACGGGCTGGCCCGGCACGGTTTAAAAAAATTGTGCCCGGCACGGCGGGCCGTGCCGTGCCTTGCCGGCCCGCTCGGGCATTCCTGGCCAAGCGGTTCGGGATACGGGGGACCGCGGGTCGGGTCGAATCAAACCCGACCCGCAGTCTTTTTTTGCGGGAGGGGCATCATGGGGTTGGGCTCACGGGACACCCGGCACGGGATAAACCCGTGTCGGTTTGCCGTGCCGTGGGCCGATCCGTGCCGGGCCCGGCACGGCACGGCTCGTGCCAAACCCGGGCATGGCACGGGCCCGGGCACGGAATTTTTCCGTGCCGGCCCGGCCCAGCACGGTTGACACCTCTATATATAACAAAACAACTGGATCTACTTAGTTTAATTTTTTTATGAGTGTATTTATTAGTCTTGTTACATTAACATTTTCTCAAGAAAAATGTATCAAACTTTGTTCTTTGAGCGTTGTTGATTTATACATGCTTATATTCACCATATTTTCTGCTTACCATCTCACTTTAATTTATTGAGTAATAGATCCAGGAAGGAATGCGCATGTCATAAGTAATTATATTTTTTTATTTATTTTGTAGTCTAGAGTTTTTGATATTATCTTTACTGATAATATCATTATACGAGCCAAGTGATATGAAAATGTCAATATTAATTTTTTCTTTTTGATGCATATTTTATATGTTTTAAAGTTTTATCAAATTTATTTTTTATTAAATATTTTATGAATCAATAAGTTATGATATTATATAAATTTCATATGGTATTTTTATGCATGATCATTAGGCTAAACAAATGACTTGCCAAGGGTTTAAATATGGTGTACTATACTTGCTATTCTCTACCCATACGAGCATCTCTAGATGAATGTTTATTATTGATTTATTCATGAAATATTCTTGACTATGATTAGAGGTGTCAAACGGGATGTGCCGGGCCGGCCCGATCCGTTTTTTTTAGGCTCATCCGTGCTTTCGTGCTGGGTCCGGCACGGTTTTGTGGGGGTTCAGCTCGGCACGGGCCCGTGACACGATTTGCAGTGTTCTGCTTGATCGGGCCGAACTTTAAATTAAAAAAAATTAGGGTTTCGGCGCGCTTGAAAATCTAATTTTAAAAAAAATTTAGGATTTTGGCGCACCCAAAACTTTAATTTTAAAAAAAATTAGGAATTGGGAGCGCCCTAAATCCTAATTTAAAAAAAAAATTAGGGTTTCGGCGCCTCCGTAACCCTAATTTAAAAAAAAAAATTAATTTCGACACGGTACCTTACCAACGGGCCACGGTACCGTGCCGGGTCAGGCACGGCACACGGCCCGGTTGGCCTCGGCACTGCACGACACTAGCCCCGGCATGGGAAATTACCGTGCTTGGCCGGCCCAGGCACGGCCGAACCTTGCCGTGCCAGGCCGGCCCTGCCCGGCCTGGTTGAACCTCTAACTATGATATCGTTTTCTGGACAAACTGAAGATTCTAGAGTTGAATTTTACATGAGTGACATGTTAGCTAGAAAAACATATTTGAGTTTTCTATTTAGCATGTCATCAATGTGGTAGGAGAGATCCATTACATATTAAAGATATTTTATTTTTTTTATTGATAATTATACTTAATTTACATGGATATTATTATTTAAGGAAAAATATTAAACTATTGAAATTTTATTAAAAAATAAAAGTTTTATTTGGGTGTGACATTAAAGTATTGAAATATGATAATACAGTACAAAAAAAATACAAAAGCATATGATGGATCGCCTCTCTATAAATGTAGGAGCTCAATTAAAATCAAAATATGATTTCATCATGCAATATATGTGATCTCTAAATAAGATAACACATTATAAAATCTTCTTTTCTTACATAAAAAGTTACTCATTGCATCCATATGAATTTTCATAGCAAAATTTAGAATTTAATTATATATGCTGAACTTTATTAGAAATTTAATTTTTCTATGATTTACTTATATCTAGTAGAATCAAATGACAAACTCATATTTGTAAATATTTCTACTCCTGAATCAAGTGGTGTCACAAGGTGCTCTTTTAGACATATCGAATTCATATAAAATATTCAAATTATATCTTCTCAAAAAAAAAAAAATAATTTATCCTAAATATCTAACCTCAATACTAAGAAAATACTACATGTCTCAAATGCTTCCATTGAAAGTTTGTCTGTAAAAATGATTTAAATTATGATATACTATGTTGTACGGATATGCCTAAGTGCTGTCGTGTCCACGTGTCCGACACGTGGATACAGCGACACGGGTCGGACACGCGTCGGACACGTGTCCGATAGGCCAGGGGTGGGTTTTGGAATCTACATCGGGAGGGGGAGAGTTCGAAAATCGAAAATCGAAAATCGGGTGGGGTGTTGGGTTCGGGAGGGGGGGGAGGGGGTTTCGGGAGGGGGGTTTTGGAGGGGGGAAAAGGTTCGGGAGGGGGGGAAAGCTTGGGAGGGGGAGGGGGAGGGTGTTAGAGGGTTTAAATTTTTTTTATATTATTTTAAAATACAGAATTTTAAATTATTTTAAAATACAGTATTTTTAATTATTTTAAAATACCTAATATTTATAATTAATAATTTTTTTTAATTTTATTTTTTTTATCATGACGTATCCTAGCCGTATCCGTATCCTAGTTTTTTAGAATTTGCCGTGTCCCCGTATCTTGCCGTGTCGTATCCCCGTGTCCGTATCCGTGTCCGTGCAACATAGATGATATACATAATTTATTATCTGTTATAATTAAAATATCATTAATATATATAATTAATATCATATATTTATCTAATGATTCATATCATAAGAAATATGAAAAATTTGACACATCTCTAAATAGCAAATATAGCAAGTGTCCAAGAAAATATGTTAAAATTCATTTTCTAAAAGATTATTTCAAACTATAAATGATATTTCATAATTTACATATCATGTCCAATATTTGTCGAAACTAAATCTTAGTAGCTTTTGCATTAACACTTCATCTTCTAGATCATCATAAAGTAATTTTTTATTTGTATCTAATTGGTTTATAGTCTAAATATTTGTTTTTATAATAAAAAATAGCATCCAAATAGTAATTATTTTTGCCACAAAAGAGAAAACATTGTAATTTTTAATATTATAAATCTCTATAAATCATCTCGCCACCAATCTAGATGCAAGTTGATCAAGCTTTCTCTTAGGTCTCATATTCTCTATTAATCATCCTAGTTTTGGTTTCCCTACAAGTTTCATAATAAGTTATCACATGTGATTGTGTATGAATGTGTTAAATTCATTTAACATAACGTGCCACCATCCTAGATGAGTAAGTGCCTCAGAAAGGATGTTTGCAATCTAATAACTATCAAGTGAGGAAAAGAAATTAAAATATACAATATCAAAACGAGAATAAAAGAATAATTGAAATAATGAATATTGAGTTGAACATATCATTAATTTCTTTCATAACACAATTGGAATATCCAAGTCACTAATCCAAACTAGATCATTTGGTACAACAGATAACTCATCTAGGAAAAATTCCGTGCCCGGGCCCGTGCCGTGCCCCGGTTAGGCTCGTGCCGTGCCGTGCTTGACCCGGCACGGCACCCCGGCACGAGCGGTTGGACCCGACCCGCGGTCTTCCCGTATCCCAAACCGCTCGGACAGGCAAGCCCGAGCGGGCCCGGCAAGGCACGGCACGGCCCGACGTGCCTGCGGGCCGTGCCGGGCTCGGCAATTTTTAAACAGTGCCGGGCCGGGCACGGTAGCACGAACGTGCCCTAAAAAACGGGCCGGGCCGTGCCGGCCCGTTTGACACCTCTATCTGATATATATCCTTAGATTGGGATCATGTCTCCCAACTTTCATACATTCTAATGGGAGATAGACATCTCATGCCCAGTGGGACACTGATATTATGATCCTCTCCTTGGTGCACAACTATAGGATGTGTGTCACCACTCTCCTTAAAATTAATCATGTTAATCATGTTATGTGTAAGCAGAAGAGCAAGGTCCTAGTCTATGATGAATAACCCGTACGCCTCTTCTGAGTACTAGAGCACTCAACTGAAGCTGCACTCAATAGCATATAATGCTATTTTCTCTCTGCTAGGAAAGAAATAATGAGCAAAATAAATATACTCAAAAATCTTAAATGAAAAATAAAAATTACTATTTGGGGTATAAAAGCTAGTATGGGATCTAGCCTAAAAGAACATAATATGATATATGATTAATTAGAAAATTAGTAATTAATAATGCTTAATCCCAAAAATATCTAGACATATTTCTATTAAATTAGAAGTGTCCTAATTATCTCACCAGTATAGAAAGTCTGAAAAATATTTTCGTGTTCCAAAAAAACTAATAAAAAATATGTTTGTTAAGTATTAATATGTACGCAACTTCATCTTCTAAAAAAAATCATAGTTCTTTTGAGATTTAATGCAAGGAGAATTATTTCTTACCTATCTTAGGGTAATATAGGTAAATCATTTATTATTAAGGTTATAAAAGATTTTTATTTAATAAAAAATCTAAAAAATATCAAAATTAATATTAAAGATATACATATTTTGAAATGATAATAAAACCATTCCCTAAAAGTGCATTCGTGTTCTCACGAATGCATATTTTTGCTTTGCTCTTTTATAGGAGAAGTTTTTCAAGGTGGCTTTTAAAACCTTTGATCTCTCATTTAATTCTTTAGATTTGGATCCTAGTTTCATGCTTTATGGTATCGTGGTTGGGTACAAAAGTTTTACCGAATGCATATCTATACATTTTGTGTGTACACACACACACACGCACATAGAGGTGTCAAACAGGCCGGCCCGGCCCGTTTTTTTAGGGGACGATCATGCTTCCGTGCCTGGTCGGGCACGGCACGGTTTAAAAAAATTGAGCCCGGCACGGCCCGCAGGCATGGCGGGCCGTGCTGTGCCTTGCCTGGCCTGCTCGGGCTTGCATGTCCGTACGGGTCGGGATTCGGGGGGACCGCGGGTCGGGTCTTATTCGACCCGATCCGTGCCGGTGTGCCATCGTGAGGTCTTTTTTGTGGGAGGAGCCATCGTGGGGTCGGGCTCACGGGACAAACCCGTGCCGGTGTGCCGTGCCGCAGGCCGAACCGTGCCGGGCCAGGCACGGCACGGCTCGGGCCTAATCCAAGCAGGGCACGGACCCGGGCACGGAATTTGAGAGCACATGTCATCTACGGATGCCCCAAATTATATATATATATATATATATATATATATAATTTTCAATGATATGACACATGCTATAATGGATGTTCTAAATGTCATTGTTTTTTTCGGCTCTCTATCGTGGGAGTTCTAAAATTTGGATGTTTAAGTTCATCGATTTGATTTCAGGAACGGCACTGGACATCACCCAGGATAGCATTTGCTCTCCAGGCCGCAACCAGCACCACAGGGTCTGATCGGTTAAAGGAGATTCTCAAAATGACACCATTGCTTCTTGATGCATTTTTTGCTGTTGCATTGAGAGATGTAAATGAATGTAAGTTATCAACTTTCAAAGCTCACTTTTTACATCTATTGAGTTCTCTTCAAAATGGTATTTTAGGCCATCATTGTGAGGTGGGAAAGCTCACCCTTTACAAGGTACATTCATTATATAATCATGGTCAGGCGTATGGATTTTTGGTTATTCAAACAAGGTGATCGTGATATAATTTTATCTAAATTCAACTCATGCATGTGTTTTTTGGTCTTATTTTAATCAAAGTACATAATTCATGGGAGATTGGTCTCTGTACAAAAGGCTCATGCTTTAGTATAGAATTTATGAGAGATGAATAATTTGTTAGCTTACTCTCAAAATTTGGAGAGGTTGTGTTTGATGACTCTAGAACTTGAGGTTTAGTGTTCTTGGACGAATGTATTTATCATTACATCATGACATTACCTTCAACAAATGTATTTAACACAATGATATCTTGTGTAATAGGTTAATTCAGTATTATTCTCGCACAAATATTTTTAATTTTGATATTTTTATGTGATACAAATATAATGCGTTAATATTTATGTAATCATACGCTGTATACATAATACATGAATTTCTAAATGTAAATATTTTTTTATTAGAGATGTGCTAAGTTTTTTTTTGTCTTAATTAGATAATTAATAAATATCTAATTTTCACCGTTATCAAAATCATATGATTCATTATTTGATTCACGATTCATGAGATAAATGATCCGACTCTTTAAAAAAATCAAAAATATACATAAATTAAAGATTGAATTACTGAATCGCGAATCGATTCACATGAATCGATTTAATACTGATTCTCAAGGGACCAATATCCTCAAAAAATCAAAAAAAAAAAATAAAATACAATAAAAAATTACCAATTATAAGAATTAATTAACGTGGAAAAAAGTAATTCTAACATTTGGTATGACGAATTCAACGTGAAAAAACAATACAATATCAAAAAAAAATCATAAATAAAAACAAAAATACCAAAAAAAATTGTCACTATAGGAAATAAGAATTAATTAACTTAGAAAAAAGTCAAAAAAAATTTGATTTACGATTCGATTTAATTCTCAATCATTGATTCACTAATCAAGCATTTTGATTCTCGATTCGCATCTCGATTTAATAATTATGTTAATTTTTAATTTTATATTTATGAGTTCTCCAAAATATCTATCTTTTTAAGAATGAGTATTAACACAAACAAAAATATAATAAAAAATTATTGTCATTATCATTAATGAAGTCTTATTTCAATTGTTTGGGGTTGTAATCAATACAAACGCAAACATATTAATAATTATGTCTACTTTTAATCGTTTAGATAAATTATTTTTTATAACTTTTATTTCATTACTTCTAGACCTTTATTTATATTTTCTCCCACTCGAATAATTTAGTATATTCTAATTAGTGCATTATGAGGTCTATGTAGGACCCGATCAAATACCCTAGTTGATTTTCACATATCTTATTATTTTATAGAAATTATTTTTATTTTCTTTTAAACAATATTATTTATAATTTGTTCATTCAAAATCTTATCACACATCTATTTTATCATCCTCATCTATGTTATATTTATTATTTTTTAATTTCTCAACATTCATTGTCATAAACTTTGACCAATCTTATAATTATTATATGAATTTTTTTTAATCTATTTGATATATATATTTATCACAAATAACTCATGAAATGATTCTTTATTTGGTATATCTAATCTTAATTTTACAAATATATTATTCTTAATCTCCTCATTTTTATATATAAATGTCAAACGGGCTAGGTCACCGAGTCTTGCCCTTGACATGACATGAAAAGGCATGCCATGCACCACACGACACATGTTGGAGCTGTGCTTGCTCTTTGTGTAGACTAGCCCAT
Source organism: Sapria himalayana (assembly GCA_029783825.1). Classification (NCBI taxonomy): domain Eukaryota; kingdom Viridiplantae; phylum Streptophyta; class Magnoliopsida; order Malpighiales; family Rafflesiaceae; genus Sapria; species Sapria himalayana. The sequence continues at coordinate 963,488 of JAREIK010003317.1, forward strand.
GACACGACTCATTTTTTGTTGAGTCAGGTAAATAGGGCATGTGTGTTGAAGCACTGCACAATGCGTGGGCATCATGTGCTTTTCCATGATATATATATATATATATATATATATATTGAAAAAAGGTACAAGAAGCCTAGTCATCATTTGCATGTACCCCACTTAATAAAAAGTCATTGGTTTTACAATGGCCTTCGACAATGGCAATGATGCAAGTTGTTGTCAATGTCGTTTAATGTTATAAATATCTTAAACATTTTTTTTTTAATTTTTGGGGTGAATCTCGGTCATTTGATTTTTATCAACAATTATTGTCAGAAATTCAACAACTGTTTAAATTTTGTCTATAAAAAATTTTAAAAATAAAAAGTCTTAAATTAAAAATTTATCTACAAATAAAAAGTTAATATTAATAAATTTTCACACTTAAACTATAATTGATTTTCTCTTTGATTCTTAGTTCTCTTGAATTTTCTAAGCAACAATAGCATTAATTATATGTTTTTTATTTTTTTTTAAATAATATAATGTAAAATTTAATTGTGTAAATTAATATTGACAGATGAGCATTTTAATTGATGACTTTTTGTTTTTTGGTTTTAGATTCAAGTCTGAGTTTTGTAAGGTATATTCAATTTATGGTATCATAGTTATTTTTTCCTAGATATTTTTAAAAATAAATAAACAAATTATATTATTGTCAAAAAATCAAAAAAAAAATTTAAAAATAAAAAATAATGATTATTTTGATAATGACGTATACAATGGTTTATATGACGACAACTCAATTGAAATGTATGAGATTGAGTTATTTCCCTGTCATAGAACATCCTCAATATCAAACCTTAATATTTAAAAAAAAATTAAGAATAAATAAAATTTTTTAATACATACTTATTCTAAGATAGTTAAAAATAAAAATTATAAGTGCATCAAAGAAAATTCTATATAATGTATCTTTTATAAAACAATACATACTTATGAGAGTGCTGATGACACATAATGTATTATGAGTCACACCGATTAACTTACTAAAAAATATGATATATTAGTTCTCAGTTAAACTCAACTAAGTGGTGATGTCATTGAATTTAGAACAATTTTATATTTAGTAATTCTCTCTGTTTATCATGATGAGTTTGTAATTTTTATTATTAGCAAGAATCTTTTGCTTAAATTTTTTGAAGATCATAGATTAGTTAATTTAATACATAAATACTTCCTACCCATCAAACATAGAATTTTTAAGATTATATGTAAAAATGACATAATAAAAATTTATAAAATAGAAATATAATTAATAATACATTATTAATAAATTAAGAATATAAGATAAAGTGATATTTGATATTTGAATTAGTTATGATGATAAAATATTTACATGTCACTGTTAACTTTGTTGATTATAATTTGAAATTATTTAAAAGAACATTAAGATTTTATGAGATTCTTTATATTCATTATAATCATGTCATATGTTGGTGTTTGTCGAGGATATTTAGAGAATATGAGATTGAAAATAAAATATAACATAATATTTGATAATCTTAAAAATAATAATGTGATAATAAATATTTTCGTAAGAAAAGGACTACTAGAGATGATACTTTAACTAAGATTTTTTACTTTAGGTATATGTGTTAAATAATAAACTTATTATTACAAGTTAACTCAAAAATTATTTTATTCTCATTAAAATATTTATGCAATTCATTAAAATATATTTGAATACTTATTAAACTACAAGACTTTTATTCTACAATAAGCTTACAAAATGAAATTTTTATTAGAATGTATGGTATCATTGAAATTCAACATAAATGATATTGAATTTATGTGTTGATTATAAATATATGATATTCGATTATATTAATTAAAAAAAGTAGTAAAATAATAATTAATAAATTTGATTAGGACATAAAATATTAATTTTTAAAATGCATAAAAAAATTTATGATATGATAAATATGTATTTATTTATAAATGCTCCTATGATATACATTGCATAGAGGTGTATATGTACAATGAGTTGTACCTTTATTCAATATACAGAAATTTTATATTTTAGTTTTATAATTATTGAGATGAAAAATAAGTACTTAAAATATATCTCTTTTATTCAAGCTATTTATTTCTTTGTTGTTTATTTGAATTTTAGGGTTAAGGTCGAATGAGTATAAAATATCATTAAATTTATATTCATTTGCATGAATCAATCACAAGAGTCAAAAAATAAAAATGATTTATAAATAATTAGATAACTTATTTATATATTATAAAAATTATATATAAATAGGTTATCTGCTAAATAAGAATGATGAGGTATGCTAATTAAGAATGAGCTATTGTGATACTTATAAACAGATTATTACTCAATCTCATCACACAACACTACAATCAAGTATTATTGAAGTTATTATTTGCTTAAAAAATTGAGAGGACATAGTGATGAGCCTAAAAAATAAAATTCAAAATTTACAAGTGGACGATGATGTACACGAAAATGATGATATCGATACTTTGAGTTGTGATGATCCGAATTAGGCACAATGATAAGTGATGTCATATTTTCTTTTTTAATTTATATTGCTGACGTTACACTAACATCCTTTTTATTTTATATATTTTTTATCTTTTTGGGCTTTTTTATTAAAATTTTCAGAATTGTGTCTTTTTTATAATTCTGTTACATTGATGTTCTTATACATTAAAATTTTATAATCTAAATTCTAAAAATAATTTAATTTTTTAAAAAATTAATGTGTGTGTCTGTGTGTGTGTGTGTGTGTGTATATATATATATATAAAATTCATATGTATTATATATGAACCATGCTTACGAATCGTTGCAGATTTTTATTGGGAGAGAAACTAATTTTTAATCCACAGTTATGTAGACAGTAGATTGACCCCTCCAAAGCATTTTTTTTTGTTTTTTTTGTTTTTTTTGTTTTTTTTGTTTCAAGGATATAACTGTTCCATTGTATGCAGCTCTCGTGTGTGCCCTAATTCCTCTGCTTATGGCAAGACACGACAGGATCTTTCCAGACAAACAATTTTCGTTTGAGGTGATTAAGATTTCTTTGCAGTTTGAGCTACTTACGTTATTTGATTTTGTGAATAATTCCCTCCGATCTGTCCTGATGTCTGTTATTAGCTGTATGATTTCAGCAGCAACGTGCTATAACTGATGATTTTGTCTGTGGCATTCTTTTTTTAGGAATTTATCATAAATCATTAAATCTAGTGGTGCGTGATTTGTTCTTCATATGCACGATTGGTGACTATGCATTATATAATTGTAAACATAGAAAATTAAATCAGGTACACTTTTTGTAGGCTTTGAACTGTCTTAAATTTGTATGGGCTATATGACTACATTAAATTTGTAAGTAAAATCACCTGCTTCGTGCCTTTCCAATATGATAAAAAATTAGTTAGATAAATAATGTGACACATTCGAGAGAGTGATTTTAGAATTTATTGATTTATTTATAAAATGTTAAATTTGTGACTTGGGTTCTATACTAAATGTTAAATTTTTTAAGTTAAAATTGCTTGATTGTATTATCATTGTACCAGCATATGATTTTTTTTTTTAATTTTGTATGAATCAATGTTTTTTAGGTCCATTTCAATGAATTACATTGCATCCTTTCTTTGTTAGTATCTTTTGGTTTTTTTTTTTTTTGTTTTTTTTTTATATTTTTTTGTTTTATTTTTTTTTGTTTTATTTTTTTGTTTATTTTTGTTTTTTTTGTTTTTTTTTTTATTATTTTTTTATTTTTTTTTTGTTTTTTTTTTTTTTTTTTTTTTGCTTTTTTTTGCTTTTTTTTTGATTTTTTGTTGTTGTTTTTGTTTTTGTTGTTTTTGTTTTGTTTTTTTTTTATTTGTTTTTTTATTTTTTTTATTTTTTTATTAGTATCTTATGATTTAAGATTTAGGGTTTAGTTGCGACTTGGGTGCTATACTATTTTTGTTAAACATTAAGATTTTTTTTTTATTCTTATGATTCATTGAATTTCGTATTTTATTACCATGACTCTTATTATAATTATATATTTTTTATAATTGTCATTTTTTTTCTCTACCCTTATTTGATTTATCACATGTTCAAAAAATTATGTTATTTATTATATTTTTATGTTTAAATTTATATGATGATGTATGATTGATTGCCTGCTTAATATTTTATTTGAAATTTTGACTCATTCCTTTTTTTTACGTTAACTATTTAATTGATGATATGATTTATTTTTTATATCCAGATTTGAAGTGCATGATGTAATTATGACGCGAGTTTTTTTATGATGCATGCTCACCTTAAAAATATATAAAAATTATATATTTTACTAAATAATTATTTATAATTTTTATCTATTAATAAAATAAAATCAAATAAATAATATCAAACATAAAATCAAACTTCATTAGTATTTTTCATAATCACAATCATTCAAAATTATAAAACATAATAATTGAATTTCAACAATCCAACAAACAAAGTTTAAAATTCAAACATAAAATATATCACATCAAACATTAAAATTAAAATATTATTAATATTTTTTTTTATTACAAAAATTTTTAAAAATAAACAAAATGAATACTCAAAAAAATTATAATTGTTAGATTATATATTATATTAAATAATATAAGAAATATATTTATTTCATCTTATTGTTCTAGTAATTTATATTTTTTATGATATTTTAATTCTTTTTATAATCGGTTGCACTTCATGTTAGGTACAAAATTCACCATACATATTTTTGTAAATTTCTAGTTAGATGTGTCAAATGGGCCGGGCCGGCCCGGCATGACACGGTTCATTTGTGTCTGGCCCGGCACGACATGCTACAGTGTCATGTCCGGGCTTTTTCCGGGGGCATCTACTACACGAGTCGTGCCGTGTCGGGCCGAAGTTTTTGGCCTGTATGCCGTACAAGGCACGACACGATATGCCTGGCACGTCGGCATGACACGCATGACCACCCACCGAGCATGGTCACAATGAGCCGATGCCCGATGAGCGAGGCTCGCCTAGCTCCAAAAACGCCAAGATGGGTGGCGGCACGATGGTGCGCTGCCGAAACCTTATTTTTTATAAAAAAATTAGGGTTTTGGCCAGACTCGAACCGGGCCTAACCAGGAGGATTTCGTGCCGTGGGCCTGTGCCGGGCCTGACCTCAACAGAACCGTGCCGGGATAGGCAAGGTAGCCCAGTTGGGCGGCCTAAAATGGTGCTGGGCCGGTCAGGCACGACCCGTTTAACACATCTATTTCTAATACTAGTTTCAAACATACTTCATCATCCAGCTACAATTAATATAAATAAATTATCCGTTGAATATATTATATATATAATAATAATAATAATATAAATGCAGTAATAAACTAAATTGAATAACTAATTCAGAGGTTTAGTATTGTTTATTCTAATAAGAAACATATTGTCGACGCTCAATGGCAAGGGTGTCGTGGCATAAGCACTTAAGGTGCGCCTTCTCTCCCATGCCTCATGCTAATTAAACTCAAATGATAATCATGCTTAATTATATGATTATCATAATGATTTAAGATAATTCTTTTTTAGTGAGTAGTTTGGGAGAATCTAATATCGCAATAATCTCATCTCTAAAAGTTGGAGAAGCTATACCTAATGATTCTCGACTCCCGGTTCATGGTCAGGTCACCTTGCTGGTGGTCCGTGCCAATGGGCTAAGCACTTGGGCCTGCCTGGCACACGAGACTATATTATCTCTCATAGTAATTATAAAAATAATTTAATTTTTAATGAACAGTGAAAAGTCTTCTTATTATGAATTCGTTCGTGCAGGTCAGCAAGAGGCTCACGGAGTTCATGCTTGCTGCGTTTCAACGTTGGCCGACTTTTATTCCTATTTTGAAGGTGCAATCCCGAGAAAACAAAATGCTGCTGCTGCTGCTGCTGCTGCGTGTCTCTTGACTCTCTTCTGTGTTTTAGTTTAGCCCTACTTTTTTTTTGACATTATGTGCAGAAGCCCATAATAGGCGCACTAGGAGAAGCTTGTGACAGCAGAACGAAGGTCAGTAAAGTGTGTCAGTTATGGTGCATATTTTGATGAGCTCAAGTGTGCGTGTGTGTGTGTGTGCGCGCCCTAAAAGATGTCTCTTTGTGCGTTGCCGCCATAGGCAGAGCTAGCATTACAGTTATGCTGGGCTATTGGGGAGCATGGTGGTGGCTGCGGGAGCGGGTCCAGCGAGGAGGCGGCTCGTGAGCTCTTCGAAAGCTTAGAATTGCTTATGTATGAGAACATATCATCCAGGTAGGGTGGGTGCTTGGCTTTTCCAAGTTTTTGCTCTTTTGCCCTTTGTGACATCTCCTTAGCCTCGGCGGTACCTCTGCTGCAGCAATTGCGGGAGGCCCGCACCTCCAAGGATCCTACGTTGTGTAGTAACAGCTATGGCAAAGCTTGCCACTCGTCGCCCAGAGCTGCTGCCGAGGGCTCGTGTGTCCTTGGGAAAGGTGCGTCATCATGAACTCTTCTTACCTCGTTTACTTCATTATTATATATACATGTCAATTATTCGATAAATTAATATTTATTTATCTAAATGGTATTTTTGGAATTCAACGAAGCTGATTAATGTATCATATTTATTGAATTAATATACCAACTAAAATTTTCTTATTTATTATTAAGAAATAATGAATTTTATTTAATTTCTATGAAATAATGAATTTTATTTAATTATATCGCAATTTATCAGATTTTATTTTTTTTCAGAGTTATTAGTTAATCGATAAATTATATTTATTAATTTAAAGGGTATTATTGGAAATCAGCAAATTTGAATTTTGATTATATGAATTTAAATAGGTTACAAGTTGATTCTTTTATCATATTAATTGAGTTAATATAAATAATAAATTTATTTTCTTTTTCATTATTGAGAAATAATGAATTGTATGTGATTATTAAGAAACAATAAATAATATTTATTTAATTAATAATATGATCAATATTATTTAATAAGTTAGACCTCTTATTTTAGAGAGATATTAGTTAATCAATAAATTATATTTATTAATTTAAAGAATGTTTTTGGAATTCAACGAAGTTGAATTTTGATTACATGAATTTAAATAGGTTACAAGTTGATTCTTTTGTCATATTAATTGAGTTAATATAAATAATAAATTTATTTTCTTATTCATTATTGAGAAATAATGAATTGTATTTAATTATTAATAAACAATAAATAATATTTATTTAATTAATAATATAATGAATATAATTTAATATGTCAGGCCTTAATAAATCATAAGATTTTATTATTTTATAGAGATATTAATTAATTGATAAGATTATAAAAATTATCATGTGAATAATCATGATTAGATTGCAGAAATATTCATGTTGTCAATTAAATGAGAAATTTAGATTTATTATCATTATTATTATTGTTATTATATTTTTTTATATTTTTATTTCATGTATGCACCTAACAAGATTATATAATTGTTTTATATATTTTTTTAATATGGTTAATGAATAAATGGAAAATATAATATTGATGATATATTATGTGGTTAGTACAAGTTAATGATTATTTAACAAGATTATATTATTTTAAATTGCATTTAAATCTCTGATTAAAATGTAAATGAATAAACAATCCACTTGTTTTATGTCTTCTTCAGGTGGCTCGATCACGCATCGCAGATGCGTTGGTCCAGAAGCACGCCTGTGATTGCCTGGGTCTGATGAAGGATCACGCCATTTGCATGTCCATATTTGGGCCTTGTCAGACTCCACGTGGGCACGCAGATATGCCCGGGGTCGTCAATTGGAGTGCAGGGGCCTCAAAGATGATCGCCCACGTGCCATTCCACCTTCTTGGAGAGCATCAAGGTCCATACACTTGTCGTTCAATGATTGATCCTGCCATTCCCATTCCTATTTTTATTTTATTTTATTTATATTATTTCAATGTATTTTTTCTGCAGGCCCACCCTTCCATGATTTTACTTTCTCAAGTATTCTACCAGGATGATTCCTACATGTTTTATTTTATCAATTTCACTTTTTTTTTAATGTAAAATATTTAATACTAATTATTTATTTTACTACCATATTGTATGTCACGTGCAAGACCAACACGGCCTGGTCTGGTGGCGTGCGAGGTAACCCAGGCCGTTCTGAGTCCGCTCGAATGCCAGGAGACGAGCAGTGCCTGGCATGACCACGTGCCTGGCATGACCAGGTGCCTGTTTCTCGTGCCTGCCACACCCTGCACGGCTGGCGCACCATGTGGCACGGAGCCACAAGGTACCAGGCACGAGCCTATACTTTCTGCCTGGCACACCCTGTGGCACGTGCTTGGTGCTTTGTGGCTCATGGCTAACTTTGGATCATGGCATAATAAAATTATTTAATTTCTGTTATAAATAAGTAAAAATATATAAATATTTATTTCGTATTTATGAAATAAAATAATTGATTAATTATTCGAAATCAACATACGAAAATTGGAAAAAAATTGTTCGATCCGCAATGTTATATATGATAGATTTTTAAAATAAATAAAATTGTCTAAATTTAATTGTCACGACTCACAAAAAACATCATATATTCTTAGTTATTATAAAGTATAGTATTTTTTAATTATTACCATTTAACATTGAAATGTGAAAATGTGTGTTTTTTTTTTGTCAATATAGGTAGTGATATTTTATAAAATAGATGTTACATATCATCAGCCACACAGAAGACATTATTTATTGCAACAGAGATAACTTATCTTACACGTGCAAGTGCACAAGCTTTTGTCCCAATGGATGCCGATCACGCACTGGCAACCTGAGCAGAGACAGGGGAGTCTACTAGCGAACCTTGGTGAGAGAAGTTATTTGCTGCATATGTTCCTCGTAGAGCATTGGGCAAGCCCAATGAGCTCAGGGCAAGGTGAGCCGCTTTCTGCCCTGATATCATCATCGCACCAAATGTTGGCCCCTGTGCGACATTACGCTGTGAGCAAGACGATGAAACGACGAGTAGGATGAGAAGAAGAAAGGGGGAGGGTAAGAGTGGTGACCATTCTTGGGCAGCCGTCCATCTCTGCGACTTCCATCCCGGCGACGATCATTCCAGGCACGATCTCTCGGGTGAGGCGAACGATGGCATCTTCTGCGGCGTTCATATCCAGAGCCTTCATCCCAGGAACGCGCTCAATCATGCCAATGCTCTGGAGCCTCTTCACGCCGGTGGCACCGAATGGCCCATCATGGCCGCACGAGCTCACCACCACCTTAGCCTCCATCACATTGGGGTCCATGCAAGACTGCGTGTCATGGTTCATCGACACCAGAGCCCAGTTGGTGACCACCCCACCCACCCTGCCATTTTTTACCACCAAGTCTTCTGCCGCGACAGCGTTGAAAAGCTTCACATTAGGCCGGGCTAACAGCTTGCTCAAGATGGTAGAGGTGAAAAGGGCTGCGTGTTTGATTACTACGTAGTTGTCTTGCTCATCATATGCTACTCCTAGTTCATCTAAGAACACATCAGCTGGTTTGCGAACTACCTGGACATAGACGAAAACCCTAAGTTAATCTTCCAACGGTGAAGAAGAATCGAGAAAAGAATTAGCACTAACCATGGCGGAGAAGAGCTGTCCGCCAAGCCACGCGCCACCACCGGGACTAACAGATTGTTCGACGATTGCGACTCGAACAGAAGGGTTTTTGCTCAGCTCGTAGGCACAGCATAAACCGGCGGAGCCGGCGCCAACGATAACCACGTCGGTGTCTGCATGGGTGATCACGTCCATCATGTACCTCCGCGTCATCTCGCGGGACACCATGGACTCCTTGATGGATTCGAACTTGAAAGTGCTCAGATCATAACTCAACGATGCAGAGAGAGAAGCATTGGGTAGTTTCCGAGATCGGAAGTGAGGTGGCGGGCTCGATGCTGGACTCCCGTGGAAGGAGGAGTGCTGAAAAAGGAAGTGATTTGGGGTTTTGCAAGATGCAAATCCAACAGCCACCATCGCTGCTTGATGGTGTTTTTCTCTTGTGGTCGCAGACACTAAATGGAAGCTATGGAGGAGGAATTCTTATCGATGTAGAGATAAAATTGTCGACAGGGTACTTGTTTCTATGTGCATAATTTAAGAGTACACTGAATGAATGATATTGATAGATGATGACGTGGGCTGCAGAAAACTTCAAATAAAATAATCAAATAGGATGGATTTATGTTGATAATGCTGGTAATGGGGCTGTGACTCTATTTGATGCACGTGGTCTCTACATCACTTAAGTTACAATACTGTGTATGATCACATAGCGGCCTGTAACTTCATTGGGTCCTCTGCTGTACCAATAGATGAAATCGTGTCTGGTTACTATTTTTTAATAAAGCCACTTTTTGACTCCTAGAGTTTTTTTTTTATTATTAATATATAAATCATTGTTTTTAAAGGAATTTTTTTAATATTGGATGCAATCATAAATAGATATTTTCCAGATTAAATATTTTCAAGTTTTTGCTCTGACCTAAATAGATATTCACATATATATCAGATCTAGTGTAGATTTGTTTATAGAAATAAGTTGTGTTAAATAAGCACTGATTTCTATAAGTTCCTCAAATTTTCTGCTCAAATTTATTAAATATTTTTGAACATAATGACAACCAAACATTTAAGTTCATCAAACTCGAAAGTTTGTTAAAATGATGTTAGATGTTTATCCCTATATCCCAGTTTTATAGAGAAAACTTTAATTACTAATTTGTTAAAATGAAAATATTATTTATATCGTAATATATTTGAGAGATTCTAGTTACACAGAAAGGAAAAACTTTTTTTCTATGAAAGAAAGAGATATGTTTAAAGAACGAGAATTAAGGAAATCTATTACAAAAGTATTAGTGTTCATCTAACATTGTGTCAGTAATGCTATTTTCACCCAATTAATAGGCTGTGCTCAAGCTAAAAAAGCTTGGAATCTTCATAAGGAAGAATTCCAGGGAGATAAAAAATCCCGAGGAGCTCTTTTTCATTCCTTAAGAAGAGATTTTGAGAATCTGAGGATAAATAACTTAGATTCTCTAACCGAGTTCTCCACTCAGTTTCTAGATGTGGTTGATCAATTGAAAATGCATGAAGAATTCATTATAGAAACTCAATTAGTTGAAAAATTATTCATATGCATGCCTGATAAATTTGACCATATTGTGACAATAATTGAGGAAACGAAGAACTTGTCAAACTTGACCACTCAACAAGTCCTCAGCTTTCTAAAATCTTATGAGAGTCGATTACTCAAGAGAGCAGAATCAACTACCGAATCAGTTATGCAATCAAGATGAGAGACACAAAGTGTGAAGGAAGATAATCAAACAACAGAAGCTCAAAACAAAAAGAAGCTATCTAGGTATGTTTTAAAAATATGTCTAGAAATAAGAATAGAAGTCATACATCTTCTGTATCCTCAAATGCTCTTTTAAGGGGTTCACATATCTCTTGCAATATATGCAAGAGAACCAACTACACTGAGAAAAGTGTTGGTTCGGAACCCATAATTAATGCCTAAACTATAAAAAGTTTCGGCACCTTTCTAAAGACTGTAGGTTGAAGCACATCCAATGTGCAGAGGAAGTACCCTCTGCAGAACATGTATTCTATGTGTTAGAAACCAAAAATAACTCTTCCCTAAATATATGGTTTATAGATAGTGGATGTTCAAACCACAAGTCTGGAAATCATGATATATTTGTGAATTTACAGCCATTAAGAAATTCACAAGTCAAACTAGAAAATGATGACCTTATCCAAGCAAAAGAAAAGAGTAAAGTTTTTTCCACCATCACGAGAGATAAGGTCATACATGATGTTATGCTGTTTCCAGCATTGGACCAGAATCTCCTCAGTGTGACGTAGTTAATGAAGAATGGATTTCATTTGGTATTCAAAAATTATTCATGTCATATATTTAATCAAGAGTCATAAAATACTCACTGGACAGCAAAAATATCTAGTGGAAGGAGTTTTCCACTGACCCTTGAACAGAAACTAAACATAGCACTAACCATGAATGTGAAACAAGAGGCAACTCTATGGCATAGAAGGTAAAGCCACCTAAATTACACAAGTTTGAAAATACTTTTTCAAAACCAACTTGTGACTGGGTTGCCTTTTAGTCTAAGTATTCCCTCTTTAGTTTGCGAGGAATGTACCATGGGTAAGCAATTTAGATAAAGCTTTCTCAAAAGCATTGTTTGGAGAGCATCCCAACCTCTTGAATTAGTTTATGTAGATATTTGTAAACCTATGTCAATTTAATCCTTAGCAAACAACATATATTTCTTGTTGTTTGTTGATGATTGTATTCGGTTGACGTGGGTATACTTCTTGAAACACAAGGCTAAATCCTTTGATTAGTTCAAGAAGTTTTTATCCTTAACAGAGAGATAATCTGTCCTATGTATGAAAACACTTAGAACAAATAGAGGTGGTGAGTTTCTCTCACATAAATTTAATAACTTCTCTAAATAGAAAGGAATTCTGAGACACCAAACTACATCCAACTTATCACAGTAGAATGATATTGTAGAGATGAGAAATAAGAGTTTGGTGGAAATGACCAGAACACTATTAAGTGAGAAACAAATGCATAATACATCAACTTATTTGCTCAATAGATGCCCAACTAGGCCATTAAAGAATCTTACTCCATTACAAGCTTGGAGTGGGAGGAGACCGAATGTAAAATATTTAAAAGTATTTGGGAGTGTTTGGTACTCTTACATAATTAAACATACTAGATCAAAGTTAGACTCCAAGAGTCTAAAATGTATTCTAGTTGGATACAGTCAACAATCCAATAGTTACAGTCTATATTTACCAGAAATATAAATATTTCTGGTGAGCAAAGATGTAATCATTGATGAGATTGCTAAATGGGAAGACAATATGTAATATTTCTAGTGTGCAAAATATCAGCATACAAGGCTGAAATTTAGAATTTACAGCAGCTGATAACATTGAAAGCAAGCCAAAGTATGTTTCGAGTTCTCATTCTGAGTCTGAGTCAGACATAGAAGAACATGATAAGATAGTTATACCAGTCAAGTATAAGTCATTATAGGAGATATACCAATAATGTAATTATTCCTCAGTTGAGCTTCTCAACTATGAAGAGGCAGTAAAACATCAAGTATGATTTTATGCTATGAAGATAGAAATGTTTATCATTGAAAAAAATCTCACTTGGACATTAGTAGACTTACCCCAAAATAAACACAATATTGGAGTTAAGTGGCTATTTAAGATTAAAAATCAACCAAACACCAATCAACCCTTATAATATAAGGCCAGATTAGTGGCCAAGGATTATTTCAAAAGGGCTGGCACTGATTATTTCAAAACATTTGCTTGCTATAGCAAGGTTAGAAACTATAGGATTGTTAATAGCCTTAGCTGGATAGGAAGGTTGGGATCTACTCCAACTAAACATAAAATATGCATTCTTAAAAGGTAATCTGAAGTAAGAGATTTATATAGAACAACCCATTGGGTTTGTAAAAAAAAGGGCTGAGCACTATAGTTATTAATTAAACAAGACGCTCTATGGGTTTAAACAAGCTCTTCATACTTGGTATCAACAAATAAACTCATACATGTTGAATCAAGGATTCAAACAAAATATGAGTGAGCCAACACTTTATATTAAAAAAGATAAAATTCTAGAATATTGATTGCGTCAATCTATATAGATGCCATAATCTTTACAAGTAACAAGTCTGAATTGGTTGAAGCCTTTAGACACGACAGGCAAGATAAATATGAAATATCAGATTTAGGTTCCCTAAATTACTTCTCGTGACTTAAAATATTTTAAGACTCAAGTGATGTATCAGTATGTCAAACAAGATATATTCAATCAATACTGAAAAATTATGCCATGAATGATTGTAAACTGATTTCTACACCATTATATATAAATCAAAAGATAATTTTTGCCCAAGGTAAAACAATTGATGGAAATTCATATAAAATTCTAATTGGTAGTCTGTTATATACATCTGTCACATGACTTGATTTAGTGTATGCAATACACCTTTTGTCTTGATTTATGCATGCAACTAACCATATATATCTTAATGTTGCTAAATGAATCATAAGCATCTTGGTCATCCAAGAAAAAATCCTCAGTTACACTATCCACTACTGGAGTTGAATATGTTTCTGCTTTAGTAGCAACCTAACATGCTTTATGAAAGAAAATTATTGACTGATTTGGATGAACCTATAAAAGAGTCTACTGATATATTATGTTATAATCAGTCCATTATATCCATAACTAGTGATATTATAATGCATAATAGAACAAAATATATTGGGCTAAAATATCATTTTATTAAAGATGTAATTGAAACTAATGAAATAAAACTGATTTTTTGAATAACTAAAGAGCAACTGGTTGATATCTTCACCAAGTCACTATTTAAAGAAAAACCAGTTGACCTAAGAAAAAGCTTAGGACTTGAACCAATTATATCAAATGAGGGAGAATGTTGATAATGGGTCTCAGCCTCTCTGTTTGATGCACTTGGGCTCTACATCACTTAAGGCTACATCACGGTGTATTCTTACATAGTGGTCTGTAACTAGAGGTGTCAAATGGGCAGGGCTGGCCCAACCCATTTTTTTGGGGCCCAACCAGGATGGTGTGTCGTGCCAGACACGACATGCTATAGTACGTGTCGTACCTAGCATGGCATAGTTTTTGAAGGGCAGGCTCGGCACGGCCCATGGCCCAGAATTTTCCTGGGTTCAGGCAGGTTTGGCTAGGGTTGGTTGGAGTGGTTCGGGTTAGGTCGGATCTATTTTAAAAAAATTAGGGTTTTAAGCTGCACGCCGTCGCGCCGCCCTCGTCCATCGGGCATGCCGAGCCGTCTCCCATTGGGCATCATCTCGTCATCCTCCTTTGGGCATCGCTCGGTGCAAAGTCCCCCGTGTCGTGCTCTTGTGCTAGTCACCTGTGTGATGCCTAGCATGGCACATAGGACGAAAACCCTCAGCATGGCATGATATGATTCATGTCGAGGATCCACCCGGCATATGGGCCTAGGCATGGCACTGTAGTGTGACATGATAGGCTTCAGACTGGGCCCGAGTTGCCCGACCCATTTCACACATGAACTTGTAACTTCATTGGGTCCTCTGCTTTACCAATAAATAAAAGTGCGTATGGTTACTATTTTTAATAAAACTACTTTTTGATTCTTATCATTTTTTTTATTATGAATATATAAGCATTGTTATTATCAGATGTTTTTTTAATTAATAGTGAACATCATTTTTAATATTAGATGTAACTGTGCTTGTTCTCTCTCCTTGGGATCTTCTTCTTCTCGTTATTTCTCTTCATCTTTATCTCTTTTGTTTTGTGATCCTTGCTGTATCAATGAACTATGATCCAAACACAACAAATTATTCTGCCAAGTCCCAACGTCATTAGATCATGTATGCTGTCATTTGCTCGTCACGAGCTCCACGTAGTGAACTCGCGGGAGCTCCCCAAGCTCCTCAGACTTCAACAAGCTTGTTGGAGTTCAACGAGCTTGTTGGAGTTCTCATCACGAGTACCCAAGGGCTCAACAAGCTCTGCTAGAAATAGAAGCTAAAAATAAATAATAATTGATGCATAAAAACCATTCTTCACATATTGAAGAAGATGTTTTATTTTTAACTATAAAAACAAATTCTATTTCCATAGCTAATATCTAGTCATGATGATGTACAAATTCTTCAAGGTTTTGAGGCTATACATTGATGAAGTTACATTTTATGACTTTAAAGGTTAAAAATTAAAGAGTTTCATTTTCTAACTTTAAAGGATAGATTCAAGAGTTTCATATATTAAATAATATATTTCTACTAATTTAAAATGTATTATTATCTAAGGTATATAATATATAAACTTTTGAGTTCATACTATACCCTACTAAGATTGATATTTGATTGGTTGAGTCTAATTTTGTTATATTCTATTTTGGTATTTAAGAGTAACAAATATTGTCAAACACCCTCAAGTGATGCTGTGATAAATTTCTCTTAATCTTAGCTTGAATAAGGCTAATAAAATTTAGGGTAGATAAAGGACATATGCTGAGTAAGTATACAATAGTGTTCACAACTTGTACCCAAAAATATTTGAGCAAAATTTTCACACTCAATATGGTCCTAACCATCTACTACTGTTCTATTTTTTCTCTCAACCACATTATTTTGTTAATGTGTGTATGCGATACTTAATTATTTAGTTATGCCCTTACTAATACTATCACAATAATTTATGAATTTTTTAGAGAGGAATTCACTTTCCCTATTATTTCTAATAAATTTAAGTAACATTCTAGGTTATTTTTCAATCATATTTTAAAATTTTATTAAAACAAATTAAAAGCTTCGTATTTATACTTCAACAAGCAGCATGAAGTATTTGTTGCTTGCAAGTGATAAAATTGATATCGCTACACATATGTCTATATGTATCATGTCAAGAGGATATGGTGATCTATCTCTAGGCAACATCCTTAGGAAATGGGTGCCTATGATGTTTTTCCATGCCACAATTATCACATACAGACTATAATATTTTAATCTTATAAGGCAAGCCACTTATGATATTTTTACGAACAAGGAGCTCTAAGCTCTTGTAGTTGCATGTCCCAACCACCTGTGCTAAAAACTTTAGAGTTTTGGTACTTGTATTTTTTTTTTTTTTTTTTGTAGTGTGTGGACTGTGGACTATGTGAACCATTGAGAGTTAAACTCTTGTTTCGTGCCATTTTGATTTTCCATAGAGTGTTTTTGAAGTTTTTATTGAATATAATACGAGGAGTTCCTTCAAAGGTAAATTTGTAACCTTTCTGGATCAATAGCCTTACACTTAATAAATTTTAATTTAGAGAAGAAAGAGGAAGTACATCATCACGAACTTTTGTTTTCCATTTTGAGTAGTTATTTTGACTTTTCCTTTTCCATTTACCGATATAAGGTCATCATTACTCATCTTTACTTATGAACTTATAGTTGAGTATAAATTCATAAATAACCTCTTGTTTTCTTACATATGGTTTGAACAATCATTTTCAAGAAAACAAATATTAGATAATTTATTATCAGAGAATTTTGTAATGAAGAAGATAAAAAAGGCATTTCATGATTATTAAAGAGTTCAATCAAGTCGACTCAGTTGTAATCCTGTAGATTATCCCAAGTCAAATATAAACAAAAAAGATCATTTTTGGCAAAATTATTAATTAACTATATGGCAATTGAGGATTCAAAAAATCTTATCTTAATAGCAGCTAGCGCACGCGAGATGTAGCTATTTTATAATTATCGTTATTTTTAATTCTAAATAATTTGTTATTAAAGATGTTATATATATATATATATATATAATCAAAATTTATTTAATACAAATCAATAAATTTGATTTAATTATAAAATCAAATAATTTGATTTTAATTAACTTAATTATTTTGATTATATACATACACATATACTCTAAAGAAATAAATAAAATCTTTAAAAATACTTTTTATTGCACTAGATATGGCTATGAAAAGGACCTTGACCTAAATAATATTTCTGACTCCCTATGTAAATTATTTTTTATTATACTCAATATTAATTATAATTCATATCGCTTCATAATTATAATTACATTCACTCATTTATTCAAAATAAGTTATATCATTTGTTATTTAATACTTATTATACTTCTGACATTAAAATTATAGAGACTTATTGATTAAATTAAATTACTGACAATCTAATTCAATTAATCTCTAATTTTTTTTCTTAATATTTTATACTTAATTTATTTGAAATACTAGATCAAAATTCACATACAACGTTTGACAATTTCAAAACGTATAAGTTTTCGTAAAGGGACATCATCAATCATTTTAACAGGACATGAATTCCACTAGCTATCTACTTCATAGAATTCATAAATCTATTCATAGATCATATTCTTTACCAATAAAAATAATTTAAACAAATATAAGTGACTATCAATTACTTCGAAAATTAAAACAACAATATTTATAATAATATTGTATTTTATTTTGCTTGTCTATATAAAATAATCAAATCATGATTGTCCCGTTCATTACACACAAGTATACTAATGCTAGTAGTTAGGACTTTACAATTTCTCGTAGTTAAGATAGACCTACTTATGCCACAATCTTATCGATAGATTATCCAGTTCTATATCTAGATTATGAACAACAAACATACATTCTATAAGAATTTATGATTCTATCTTCTGTATCTAAGTGTAACTCAAACTTTACGCACTAAATCATCTACTATGCAGAATAAATAATACATACATTTCCATAAATTTTGGTCATTGTAAATTTGTTCAATAAAATAAGAAAATGGCGCAATCAAATTAAAATAAAAAAAAAAAATAACTTTTAGTATAAAATATTTCTTAATTAATATTGCAAAATAATTAGTTCTAATAAAATCCACTCAGTCGAATTTGTGGAGATAATCACAAGTAAAATAATTAACAATGAAAATTAATATTTTTGGTTAATTATGTATAAACTACTAGGGATATGAACACTTTGATTGTTGATGAGTAAGCCTCATCAAATATCTTAATTAAACAACACATAAACCCAAGTTTGGGGTCCAGGGTATCCAGCCGCACTTGAAACCCTAGGGTGAAAGGTACGTGTGAAATATAATAGAACTCATATTTTGATCCTTGTGTAATATCGGGACAACCATTATTGAAAAACACAAGTTCTGTTCTTCCTTAGCTCCCGTGCTGACTGTCTCACGAATAACTTCCCAAGGTTCAGTTGTACAAGTCGATGACTTCAAGGCGATTCTGCATGCATGGAAGCAATGTCCCACATGCAAGGCTTGCCCATTACGTGTAGCCATCAGTTCCGACATTCGTCAGTAGATTCTGGCGAAAGTTCAAGAAAATTTGCATAAATACCTATCCCGCGGTGCAGCAAATCACCCACTCAGACATTACGATTACCAGCCACGCTTCAACAATACAATGGCAAAGACGACACTACTCCTAGCCATATTATTCACTGGAATGGTTCTCGTCAATGCTTCAATCTACCGCACAACAGTATTAATCGATGAGGAAAACACGAGACAATCCCGAATGAGCTGCCGCGAGCAAGTTCAGGAACAGCAGAATCTCCAACATTGCCGGCAGTACCTCAGGGATGAATGCCAGTCTAGGGGTTCACGCAGTGGCCGTGATGGCGACCAAGCCGAAGGACTTCGAAGATGTTGCCGTCAAATGGGAGAGATCGATGCCCAGTGTCGCTGCGAGGGCCTTAACATGGCTATCCAACAAGAAGAGCGAGCTGGAGAAATGAAGAGAGAAGATGTTAGGGAGGCTATGAGAACTGCTATGGACTTGCCTGCGATGTGCCGCTTGCCACCCGGTAGATGTGATTTTCGCTCTAGCTGGTGGCTGTAAGTTGTAAGAGGTCCTGATTTGCTAATAAGCATCGGGTTTGTTATCGTTCAATAAGCAAGCTTGACATTAATGTTCATTGCCGAATTCAAGCCCTTCCTGTCATCATATTAATGGAATGAAATCATGAATTAATAATGCAAAATACGATCGCTCTCCTAGGTTTAGAAATCATATCATAAGCAATATCACTTTTACCATAAATAACTGTAAAATGACTGCAAAAACAAAAACATTAGCAGAAGCTACTCGACCACTTCCATTCAGAGGGAATTTATCTCAATGTCGATGTAGTTTGATTGGATATGTAAAGTCAAGACTGTGAGCCAATGTAGATTGCATTTTCATAGCTGCTATGCTATTTTGCATCAAAACATCAAAATTGCATTAGCTGTTTGAGATACATAATTCGATTCCATGAGTAAATATTCGATTCCATGAGATCAATATCTTAAAGAGGAGGTGGAGGAGGAAGATAAGGAGGAGGAGGAGGAGACCAACATACATTGTTTGAGAGAGTATGAGACCAAGGGACTATATTTAACTTCAAAGAGGCAATATCCATGTTTTGGTAAAAAATGAAGTTGAGACATAAGCAAAGAGGCAATATCATTTAGGTATAATATATATCATTTAGGTATTCAAGGAAGAAAATATAATTCAACTCGTATTAAAAAAAAATAAAATAAAATTATTAAATAGGATGGTGGTTAGGGCCGGTTGATGGAAGGGAGTTTAAACAACTGCCAAGAGCTCATCACAAGCTCCATGTAATGCACTTGTAGGAGCTCATGATGAGCTCCTGAATGCCCCCCACGAGCTCCTCGTTATGATTGGACTGAGATTTAATAGCAGTTGTTCGGGTAAAGGTTATTTTTGGAATATTTAATATAATTGATATCTTATATTATTTTTGAAGGATTATGTTTTGTGTACTCCTAATAAAATGATTAAAACAAGTAACTAAATATGTAATAATAATTAAAAAAATGCAACAAATATTTAACTAATTGATATTTGGTGCATTCGAATTTTGTAAACCCATATTACCCTTTCTTAATCCAAAACATTTAATTAAATAATTCTTAATGAATTTAATCCCACTCGCCCCTTGCTCATCGCCCCTCGCCCTGTAACTTAATCCAAAACATCACCCCTTAGCCCTCGGGTCTCAGCCCTCTTCCCTAGTCCCTCAGCCATCGTCCCTTGCTCCTCTCCCTTGTAACTTGCCCATCTTCATTGTAACTCACCCCTTGCCAAACTCGTGGAGCTCTTTGTATAGCTCGATGGAGCTCCCAAAGCTCCTGGTCGATCTATTGGAACTCCTAGTCGAGCTCCATGTAGCTCGACGAGCGACGAGAGAAGAGCAACGAGAGAGGAGCAACGAGAGAGGTGTGAGGGGCAAGTAATAGTGGAGAGGGGTGAGAGGCGAGGGGTGAGTGGTGAGGGTTGAGGGGCAAGAGAAGTGCAGAGAGAATCGTATTGTATTATTAGTACATCTGAGTACACTAAATATAAATTAGTTAAAAGTTTAGTTCTTTTTTTATTATTATATATTTAGTTCTCTTTTTCAATTATTTTTTTTGGGAATGCCATTGTCACAATACAGTGGAACTGAATAATCTACTATTTGATGTAGATCATTCATCAATTGTACAAACCACGTAATCTTCTGAGGTATCATTTCCACTGCTCGATACTCTGCTTTAGTTGTTGACAATGACACTATCAATTGCCTCTTGCTATACTAAAAAATCATTCCAGAGCCAATCTTAAATACATACCCAGTTGTTGACATCCTAGTGTCATGATCACCTGCATAGTCAGCATCACAGTAACCAACTAATGTGCAGTCTTCCCTTTTTTATACAAAAGATCATAATCAATTGTACTTTTCACATATCTCAATATTTGTCGAACAACTTCCAAATGATGCTTCTTTAGATTTTGCATGTAATAGCGTATCACACCAACTACATAAGGGATGTCAGGTTGAGTCAAGGTTAAGTAGATTAGACTACCTACCAATTATCGATACACCATAGCATCTTCCAAGTCTTTTTCTTCATGTACACTCAATTTGGTATTTGGTTCTATTTGTGTTGAAGTTGTCTTGCATTCAAGCTTTTCAAATCTCTTCAATAGGTCTTTGGAATATTTTATTAAAAAATAAAAATTCCTTCATATGTACAATCAATCTCTAGACCAAGAAAGTATTTCAGCTGCCCAAGTTCCTTCATTTGGAAACGAACTAAAAAATTCTCATTTGACTGAAGATTTCTTCATCATCATCACCAGTTATGATTAAATCATCTAATTACGTACACTAGCATGATAACTATATTTCCTCCATTCGCTTTGAAAAATAGGCTAGAATGTACAGGTATTACCGAATAACCACTATGTATCAAAAATTCAGCAATCTTACCATATCATACCTTAGGTGCTTGTTTCAATCATAAAGTACTTTCCGCAGCGTACACATGTATTCGTGATGATCTCGAGTTTAAAAGATCATTGATTGGATCATATAAATCTCCCGATCCAGCTCCATGAAAAAAAGCATTCTTCATATCCATTTGCCATAAATTCCAAGCTTTGTTGGCTGCAAGTGCAAGTAGAACTCATATATTTGTGAGTTTCACTACTAATCATGTATTGTATCTCTCGATCGATCCATTTGGATGCTGATATATCTTGTAAACCTACTTACAAAATATTGGTTTCACATCTCTTGGCTTAGGAACTAGATCCCACGTCTGATTATGTTCAAGTGTATCAATCTCTTCTTTCATAGTTGTTGTCCACTCAGAGCTATGTGATGCTTCCTTTAAACGACTCAGGTTCTACCACAATCATTTCTTCAACTATGATTACATTGGCATAATTGGAATTTGGCCTTCGTGTTTTTTTAACCTTCGAAGTTGAGATATTGAAGTTGACTCTTTAGTTTCACTAGGCACACCTTCTTCACTTGGTTGTTGATAGATGCCAATTTTCCAAGAATTCTAAGTTACTTTTTGTTCAGCATCATTATCATTTGAATCTCTATATTCATCTGAATTTGGTAGAAGTTGAACGGTACCCTTCTCCATATTTTGTTAAAACTTGTCTCCAAATTATATTGAGTCTAGCAACTCTTACTTATTTAGAGACAACCATGAAGATGCTTAATCAAACATCACCTTCTATGAAGTGTAGCATCTTCCATTTGTTGGATCATAAAATCTTTATCCATTTCTCTAGTTATCATATCCCAAAATGATACATCTAATAGCTTTCATGTCAAACTTGCTCGAAAAATGATATGAAAGAAAGACATAGCATACACTACCAAATTCTCGAAAGTAGCTAATTGTAGGTTTCATGTTCAACAATTTATCGAAGGGTGAGATAGATTCTAAATATGGCTGGTAAAGTCAATTGATCACAAAAGTTGCAATCTTCATTGCTCTAGTCCAAATTTCTGCAAGAATGTAGTTCTTTCTCTTAGCTACACAATTTGTTGTGTTGTATTAGCACAAGTATACCGATGACGTATCCCACATTTCCTTATGTATTATGAAAACACCATTGAGGTGAATTCTCCCCCATTGTCTATGCAAATGCAATAGATCTTCTTCTGCACATCTGCTTCAACTTCAACTTAACTCTTTTAACTTTGAGAATGTATCAGATTTTTCTTTTATTAAGAAAACTTATACATACCTTGAGTAGTCATCAATAAATGTCACCATGTATCACATACCACCAATTGATGATTCCTTAATTGGACCTAACACATTAGAATGAACCAACTCCAATGGTTCTCTTGCTTTGAATTATGATTTATTGTATGGTAATTGATGTGCTATACCATATTGACATCCTACACATACCATTTCTATTTGTACATTAATTTCAAGAAATCCTTTAAGCATTGACTTCTTTACTTTCACACTTAGCTTTGAATATCTAACATGACCTAATCGCATGTGCTACAGATCTGTTGTCTCATTTCTTCTTGTCTTATCTATGTATGCACACTCTGTTGACATCCTGTACACTGACTCCAATCATCATCCCTTAATCATTAGATTTTCTATGATCTTGAGGTCTCGAAACACCTTCATATCTTGTGGATCGAAAAGGACATAATGGCCTAATGATCTTAGTTGAGACACCAATAGTAAATTCTTCTCATTTCCCAATACATGGTGATGGTAGACATCTTGAAGTAGCACCTGATTGGGTTTATACCGAGGTATAATTATTGTTTTACCAATGTGAGTTATCAGTAACTTGAATTGTCGGCCGTCACCACCGCACGATTTCCATTGTACTCTAACATATTCTACAACTTTTCTCTATTACCCATCATAGGATTTGAGCATCCTAAGTCTATGTTCCAATCATTCTCGTAGTCAATCTTTTTGGGTGTTATTGCAGTAAGAGCAAGTTCGTCTTCATGCTTAGCGAACAACGATAAGTCATTCCAATCATCTTCATTATTCACCTTAGAACTTGAAGTAGCAGTATTACTTTTAATAGGCTTTTTCTTGCTCCAACAATTTTTTGCCATGTGGCACATTTTCCTACAGTTGTAACACTTGCCACCAAACTTTCTACTATTATCATGATTGTTTGAATTTCCCATTTGATGAGAGTCATTCTTTCCATTCATCTTTTTACCATCTTCTTTTGATCTGCTACCATCATTCTGCTTAAAACTACCTCTGCTATTGTTGGTGTAGAATGCTTCTTTACTATTTAGTGAGACTCTACTCATTTGTTTAGCCATTACTTCTTGACTAGCCAACAAATTTTAAACTCAACAAGAGATGGTTGTGTCGGCCATCCTTGTACAGTGCCAACAAACCCTCAATATTCGGGAATCAAACCATGGATAATTATTCTTTTTATCCATATTTCTTTAATAGGAGTTTTTGGGTCTAAATCTGAAATTTCACGGCATAGTGACTTTATCTAATGAAAATATTAACCAATTGTCATGTCGTGCTACATCATCGATAACAACTCATTCTTGAGAAGCTGCAATCTTGTATCATTCTTCTTTGAAAAAAGTGTAGCAAAAATATCTCATGCCTTCTTTTGTGTTTTGGCATCACGAATGTGTCCCAGCATTTCTTCTTCAACTGTGGTTTTTAAGGCAAACATTGCTTTGCCAGTTTTAATTTTACACTTCTGTAAGATGTCTTTTTGCATCTTCCACTACCAATTAAGTAACTTCATCACCGCCAACAACTTCCTACAAATCTTGACCTTGTAGGTAAGACTCCACACATGTTGACCACATGTTATAGTTTTGGTTGTTGAGATTCTTGATCCCTCCAATGACTTGAAAATTAGTCATTTTGTTTACAATAAACTGCTTCTCACTTGGATGGGGTTACACTAATTCATGGGAACATTTCTCAAAAAATATTATTTTTTGATGTGGAATATCAGACAGTGCTGCTACCACATAGCAAACTCAAAATATCTTAGAGATTTCACAACTTCCCTCTGATACCAAATATTATGAAAATTAAAGAACCAAGCTCTAACACTCTCTACAAAAGAAAACTACTCTCTCAAAGAAACACCTCACACTCTCAAAGAAGAACACTAAATAAAAACTTTCAAGATTATATTGATGAATTAAAAACTAGAAGACAAGGAGGGTATTTATAGGTTACAAGATAACATTCGAGCCACACAATAAAAAAATTCACAAATTTATCTAAATTGTTAATAATAAACATCTACCTAACACCCACATAACTTAGATCAAACTTTCACCTACCTTCCACCTAATTTTCACTAACCTTCCACCTAACTTTCATTAACCTTCCACCTAACACAAATTAAACTTTTACCAAGACAAAATGGGCTTGAAATTGGGTCAGGGTTCAACTTAGGTTTGGCTTAAATTTGGGCTGACATTAATTCTTAACATAAAGAAATGAGATACAATTAAAAAATATAAATTTTTTAGTAAGTTTTTTCACATAGATTTTGAAAAAAAAATGTAAAAATTCTAATTATATTTGTAAAAATATTATCTCATATCTAATATATTTTAAATTTATTTTTTTTATTGCCAAAATACTATCAACCGACAAATTAGTCTATACTTGAACTAAAATAACATATTATTCATAAGTTTAGTTAACTAAAACATTGAGTACAAAATGTAATCTGAGAGACAAAAATTATTTGATAAAAATTATGAATTATCAAAATATTATAACCAAATAGATATATAGGAATCAATTTGAAAAGAAAAACTTTCTTATTAGTAAGTTGCTATACCTAGATTTGAATCAATACAAATATTCTAATTACACTTTTAATAATTATTTATCGCATATCTAATAGTTGATTAATTTAGTTTTTGTCACACTTCCAATATTTATCATCAAATTAGTCTATACTTCAACTAACGTAATATATCATTCATAAATTTATTTTAATAAAAATACGAAGTACAAAATTTAATTTGATAAAGATAAAATCATTTGACAAAAATAACTAATTATTCAAAGAAATCTTAAAGAAATGAACACAAATTCAAAAGACTAAAATCCTTATTTATAAGCTTTTTTACCTAGATTTTGAATCATTATAATTATTCTATTTACATTTTCAAAAAAATTTCAACTCATATCTAATAATTAATTAATTACTTTTTTGTCGCATATGTAAAAATTATTAACAATTTAGTCTATTCTTGAATTGACATAACATATTACCCATAAGTTTATTTTAACTAAAATAATAATTACAAAACTTAATTTGTAAGAGAAAAATGATGTGATAAATATTTGGTTTTTATCAAAAAAGTTATGATGTTAAAGAAATGAGCCAAAATTTAATAAAAAATTGCTTATTAGTAAGTTTTCACACAAATATTATGGGTCATTTTAAGTATTCTAATTATGTTTTTAATTGTGGAATATCTAGCTGTAGAACTATCCAGAACTATCCAGATATACTTTACTGTAAATTATCTTGGTTAGGTTGTTAGCATATAACACTCTTCTAGAATATTCCAGTGTTATATATATATATATATATTTGTTGTCAGTAAAAAATAAATAAAAGCAGTGAATATTAGATAACAAAAATAGAAGCTTTTAGTACAGGTAACAGTTCCCCTGTTTCCGGTATCACCTCTCCATCCAGCTCCATTTCCATGGCTTTGTACATTAATAATTATTTATTTCATATCAAATATTTGATTAAATTTTTTATTTTTTGAAAAGAAATATGAATCAACAAGTTAGTCTATATCTTGTCTCATATAACATATTATTCATTAATTTATTTTAACTTAAATATTCAAGAATTAACTGAATTCAAGGGAGAAAAAATGATTTGATAAATTGCTCATTATCTAATGACTATACCCTTAAAAAAATAAATTAAAAAAAATTATTAGTAAGTTATTTTAAAAATATTTTGAACTATTTTAGTATTCTAATTATATTTTTTAATATTATTTATCTTAAATCTAATATTTGATTAATTTATTTTTTGTGACACATATAATATCAATCAATAAATAAATTTATACTTCAACAAATATAACATATCATTCAAAAATTTATTTTTACTAAAAAATTGAGTACGAAAGTTAATTTGAGAGAGTGACAAAAATGATTAGTTAAAAACTATTCATTATCCAAATGCTATAACCTTATAATGAGCCAAAATTCAAAAGAAAAAGATTTCTTAGTAGTGAGTTCATATAATTCAATTTGAATGGTAGTAAGTATTATAATTATATTTTTAATAATTATTTATCTCACATCTGATTTTTGACTTGTTTATTTTTTGTCATGCATGCAATATGTATCAATGAATTAGTTTATATCTGATCTAATATAAAATATAATTCATAAGCTTATATTAACTAAAATATAAAATAATAAACCTAATTTAACATTTACAAAAAAAAATTTTGAGAAATATGACTCATTATCCAGTGAGAGTCAGAATTTAAAAGAAAAAAAAAAATACTCATTTTTAATTATTTATACTGAGATCCTGAATCATTTTAAAGCATTCTAATTATATTTTCATAAATATTTGTCTCATATCTATTATTCAATGAATATATACTTTATTACATAAGTAACATCATCCATCTAAACATAAGTTTATACTTGAATTGGTATGCCACATTACTTATAATTTTATTTTACCTAAAATTTTATATACCTAGTATAGTTTGTGGGGGTCAAAAAAGATTTGTTATAATGATAAACAAATGAGTCTGGTTAAAAAGAAAGCATTGCTTATTAGCAGGTTAATCCTAGAAAATGAATCATTATAACATTCAAAATATTGACTATAAACCAATATTTGAGAGAGACAAAAATGATTAGATAAAAATTTCACAAGTTATTGAGATACCAATATTGACAAGAGATCAGATCAAGGAATAAATTATGTGCCTTTGGTTCAGTCTTTTCCGCATCGGTTTTCATCTCTTACACACACACACACACATTATTTGTTCTCAAAATGTTGTTTCCTCCTCTTTTTGGAAAATGACATGATAAATATAAAATTAGTGTTGTAAAATAGATCCCACAACAATAATTTTGAAAATAGAAAATTTAACTCTTAAAAACAAAAAAAAAATAATAAATAATATAATAAAAGAAATACAAGCTAAAAGAAAATTAAGATTGAGATACATTTAAAGGAAGAATAACCTCTTTTTATAGAATAAAAATCAAAAATTCCAAAGAAATTTCCAATGTGGGCTAAGTGATGTTTCACTTGACCCTGCCATTACGAGTAGCATCATCATATATTATGTAAAATATGATAGAAAACTTGTAGTGTCGTTCTTCAACTCTATATATAGGACATGATTTACTCATGAGTAAATCATGATCATCTAAGCAGTCAATAATAATTATTGGTTGTATGATATTATAGATTCACTACTACTAGAATGAAATAACTCTTAAATAGCCTAGACTATAAGATTTTGGACTTGTATATGAATTTATGATTGATTTCTATCTTTATTATAATACTCCATTGGGTGTGCTTGCTCTAGAGGTAACATGAGTGTTACATCATATTAATTTACAAGTTTTAAAACTGCCAACTTTGGAGGTTATTCTCAATTCTTAATAACTACTAGTACTATTGAAAAAAATAAAGGTTGGGTCGGGGCGAGTGATTTAACCATAATGTTTCAATTTCATCATAATGTTTGTTGTATAGTTCTGAAGAAATCTTTCTTTCTTCGGTTATGCTTCACCTCCTGTGCTGTGCAGATTAACTTCTGTTTGTAGTGTTACAGTTCGATAACTTCAAGGTTATGATGCATGCATGCAAGCAATTTTCTGCCTGTACGACTTGCAGCTCGATACGTGTAACCCTTAGCCCAGACATTCGCCTGTAGATTCCAACGAAAAGGCCAAGATGATTTGCATAAAAACCTGTCCTGCGGCGCAACAAATCTCCGACCCGACCATTACGAATTGCAAACATATACCAAGAACGCAATGGAAAAGATCACACCTCTCCTAGCCATATTATTCACTGGAATTCTGCTCGTCCATGCCTCGATCTACCGCACAACAATAGTTATCGATGAGGAAAACGAAAACCCAAGAGGATCCCGCATGAGCTGCCGCGAGCAAGTCCAGCAACAGCAGGGTCTCCACCATTGCCGGCAGTACCTCAGGAATGAATGCGAGTCTAGGGGTTCGCGCAGTGGCCGTGATGGAGATCATGCCGAAGGTCTTCGAAGATGTTGTCATCAGATGGGAGAGATCGATGCTCAGTGTCGCTGTGAGGGCCTTAACATGGCTATCGAACAAGAAGAGCGAGCTGGAGAAATGAAGAGAGATGATGTCAGGGAGGCTTTGAGAACTGCTACAGACTTGCCAGCCATGTGCGATTTACCACCTGGTAGATGTGATTTTCGCTCTAGCTGGTGGATGTGAGTTTCTAAGTGGCTCGATTTGCTAATAAGCGCGGGGTTGGTTCTTGTTCAATAAGCAAGTTTGACATTAATGTTCCTTGCCTATGTGGGAATGAATTAGAATTATAAAATGCGATCAAATGCATACTTTTTTTATTTTAGTAATGAAGTAGCGTGCATTTTTCGTTTTTTTTTTTACATATCAAACGTAGAAATGTAGAATATTACTTTTAGCAATATAATCCTCACATATTGGTGAAAATTAAACACTAGCTTTCACTAAAATTTTTAGAAGAAATCAGAGTGATAGAGAGCACTTCCACCACATGGAAACACACCAAAACACACTTATGTAGTATACATCAAAAGATCAAAATTGAGTTTTTAAAGAAATGGATGAAACCCTAAAAAATTAGTGGTAAATAAAGAATATAGTACTCTATAATTTTTTTTGGGGGGGTGTAAATATATTTATTTGCAACTTGTTCTATAGTCCTGCAAAAAACCAAGTTAATTTCATTAGTTTCAATAGCTTCCTTGATGGAGTGATATTCTAAACCTATATGTTTAGTTCGACTATGAATAATCACAATTTGATTGTGGTACTGAAACTTTCTTAATCATAATGCATAACCAAAACACTCGCAATGAATATAGTTGATTGGTTATCACAAAAAATATTATTTGGGTAGTCTAATGGTTTATCTAGATCAGTCAAAAGATTTCTTAATCATAATGCTTAAGGAGTAGCTACTGAAGCTGAAACATATTCAGCTTCAGTGGTAGACAAGGTAATTGTGGATTGTTTCTTGGACTGCCAAGAAATAGCCACAATTCCTAAATTGAATAATATCAAGAGGTATTTTTGTAATCCTCTAGACATTCTCCCTAGTCACTTTAGCAATGATGAGATATCTCAGTATAGTTGGTCTTAGTGTATTTTAGACCTAAATCTATAGTTCAATTGAGATATCTCAATACTCTTTTGGCAGCACTAAGGTGTATGTGATTCGGTGTGCATAAAACGAGACAATAAATGGACAGAATATACTATATTTGGTATTGTTACAGATGCATACATCAAGCATCCAATTAAGCTTCTGTATGCTTTTCTATTCATCAATCTCCCTTGGGCAGAAAGTAATTTCTGGTTACTTCGAGAGGGGTGGAGACAGACTTACAATTTCTCATTCCAAAGTTCTTAAATATTGATTTTATATATGTGGTTTGAGAGATAGACACACCACTTGTGTCTTGAAATATTTCAAGTCCCAAGAAATGTTTCAAGTTACCTAGTTTAGACATTTCATACTTGGTCTCCATATCTCTTTTAAAGTCATTTATTAATTCTATTTTATTACTAGTAAAAATTGTCAGTGTCATATATAAGTACAATTAAGATTCCAGAATTCTTAACTTTCTTAATGTAGAGTGTAAGCTCGCTCTTACTCCTTTTGAAACCTTGATTCAATAAGTATTTATTTTTTGATACCAAACACGAGAAACTTGTTTCAACCCATATAAAGCCTTATTTAATTTATAAACACAATGTTCTCTCCCCTACCCCACAAGCCCATGGGGTTGTTCTACATAAATTTTATACTTGAGTTATTCATTCAAGAATGTATATTTTATATCGAGTTGGAATAGATTCCAACCCTTCTATCCAGCTAAGTCTATTAAAAGACTTATTATTTCCAACCTTGCTACTGTAGAAAAGGTCTCTAGGTAATTTGTTCCAAACTTTAAAGAGTAGCTTTTGGCCACTAATCAAGCCTTATACACAGGCTGATTGGTGTTAAGTCTAGTCTTAATCCTAAAACTCCATTTGACCCGTATACTATGATTGGTGTTAGGCTGATTGGGGCAGGTCAACCAAAGTACAGGTGTTATTTATTTCAATGATGGACATTTCTGTTTGTATTTCATTTATCCATAATTAATGTTTTACAACTTCTTCATAGTTAAGTAATTCAACTGAGGTGTAATTACATCTCTGGTAAATCTTTTATAGGTTTTATATTTTACAGGTATGGTTATTTCATTTGATTCATCTAATACAGACTCAGATTCATAAGAAGAGAAAGAGGTGTAGGATTCATACCTTAGAGTGCATTCCTATTTATAGCTTGTAACATCAATGCTACAACTTTCTTTGTTTGAAACTTCATTTTGAAAGAGGGTTTTATTGCACTTGCTATTTTCATCAATGAGTATATCTCTACTCACCAGAAAAAACTTAGTTTCTGGTGAATACAGTCTGTAACCTTTGGATTGCATATTGTATCCTACAAATATACATTTTAAATTCTTAGAGTCTAATTTGGTTTTGTATGCATTCGGTATGTGAGAGTAGCAAATACTCCCGAATACCCTTAAGTGTTTAAAACTAGGTTTCCTACCAGTCCAAGTTTGTACTAGAGTGAGATTATCTAGTATTTTTGTAGGGCATATATTGAGAAGATACACTGAAGTGTTCACTGCTTCTGCCCAATAAATTTTAGGTAAACATTTTTCATTCAGAATAGACCTAGCGATTTCCATTATAGTCATATTCTTTCTCTCTACACCACCATTCTGTTGTGGTGAGTAAACAGTGGTCAATTGCCTATTTATCCCTTTTAATTCACAGAAATCAATGAATTTTTGTGAGAGAAATTCACACCCTTTGTCTATTCTAAGTGTGTTTACACTTAGTTCAGATTATCTTTCGACAAAGGACAATAACTTCTTGAAGCAGTCAAGTGCCTCAGACTTGTGCTTCAAGAAAAATACCCACATGTGTCTTGTACAGTCATTGACAAACAGTAGGAAATAGTTACTTTTGCCTAATGACAGGACTGACATGGGTCCACAAATATCAGCATGCATCAGTTCTAGTGGTTTAGTGGCTCTCCAAGTAGGGTGTTTAAGAAAACTCTTACTAATCTGCTTTCCCAGTGAGCATTCCTCACATACAGTAGTGGGGATGGCAAGGTTTGAGGGCACTCCATTTACAAGGTTTTTTGGATAAATGTTTTTTAGACTCAAATAATTTAAGTGGTCAAACCTCTTATGCCATAAAGAGGCTTCAAAATCAACATTCATGGTCAATGCCTGGTATGTTCTTTGATCAAATATTAGTGAAAAACTTCTTCCACTAGACATTTTCACTATCCATGAAGGTTGATCAATGTCGTGATCAAATATCTTTTATGCATTATTTTTAAATACCAGCATATATCCTCTTTTAATTAGTTGACCCATACTTAGAAGGGTTTGGTCTAGTGCTGAAACTAAGAGTACATCTCTTATAATTTTTGTTCCAATGGAGGTAGGAATAGAGACTTTGTCTTTGGCTGTTGCCTCGACAAGATCTCCATTACCTAATTTCACTTGTAAATTTACTACTGGAAGTAAATCCATAAATATTTTTTAGTTACCAGACATGTGGTTTGAGCAGCTACTATCCAAAAACCAAGTATTTAGTGAAGATGATTTACTTGTTTCATTTGCATAAAACATGTACTCTGCAGAGGCTACTTGCTCTGCACGACCAGCATACTGTGTATAGTTTATTTTACAGTCCTTTAAAGTATGCCCAAACTTTTTATAGTTTAGGCATTGGTTTTATTTTCAAAACCAACACTCTGTAGCAGTGTGCTTAGGTCTCTTGCATATGTTGCAACAGAATATGGGTCCTTATGTGAGTCAACTGAGAGTGTAGAAGAAAAAGAACCAAATTTAGTTTTATTTCTGTTTTTAATTTTTGTAGCATACCTTGGGTTTGGTCTTCTATTTCTTATCTCTCTTGGTTGAGTATCTTCTTTAGTAAACTAATTTTCCCATCTCAATTGCATTGTTGTCTCTCCAGAAGCTTCAGCTTTCTTGAGCAATCTACCTTCATATTATTTCAGTGAGCTCAAAACTTATTGAATGGTAAGCTTTGACAGGTCTTTGGTTTCTTATATTGCTGCCACAATGGCATCGAACTTGTTAGGCATACATATCAATAATTTTTCAACCAGACGAGTTTCAAAAATATCTTCACCATGTATTTTAAGTTGATTAACTATGTCCAAAACTGAGTTGAAAACTCAGTGAGAAAATCTAAGTTATTCATACTCAAATTCTAAAATCCTTTCTCAGGGAGTGTAGAGAATCTAGCATGTCATGTCTAAAGGTTTCAACCAATTTAGATTTTTACTTGTAAAGATTATGTCATCTACATAGATTGATACATTCAATATTTTAGAATTTCTATCTCTCTTAATATATAGTGTTGGCTCGCTCATACTTCCTTAGAATCCTTGATTCAACAAGTATTAGTTTATTTATTGATACCAAGCATAGGGAACTTGTTTCAACCCATAGAGAGTCTTGTTTAATTTATAAACACAATGCTCAGCCTCTTATTTTACCAACCTATGGGATTTTTCTATATAGATCTTTTTCTTCAGTTTATTATTTAACAAGGTAGATTTTATGTCTAGCTGGAACAGAGCCCATCCTTTCTGTCCAACTAAGGCTATTAAAAACCTCACAATTTCTAACCTTGCTACAGGAGCAAAGGTTTCAAAATAATCTATGTCAGCCTTTTGGGAATAACCCTTAGACACTAATCTGGCCTTATATATGATTTGATTGCTATTTGGTTGATTCTTAATATTAAACAGCCACTTAACTCAAATACTATGTTTATTTTGGGGTAAGTCCTCTAATATCCATGTGTGTTTTTCTATATGACAGACAAATCTATCTTTATAGCATCAACCTAAACTTGGTACCCTACTGCCTCTTCATAGTTGATGGGCTCAACTAAGGAGTAATTATGCCATTAGTATATGTCTTCTAATATCTTATACTTAACTAGTATATTAATTATAGTATGCATTTCTATGGTTACATCTGACTCAGAATGAGAATTAGAATCATATCTTGGCTTGCTTTCAATATTATTATCTGCTGAAGAATCTAGGTTTCATCCTTGTGTACTAATTTTTTGTACATTAGTATTTTGCATTTAGCTTTCCCATTTAGCATTCTCATCAAAGATTACAATTTTGCTTATCATAAATATGATTGTTCCAAGTGAATACAGTCTGTAACCCTTTGATTGCAGACTGTATCCAGCTAGAATATATTTTATACTCTTGGAGTCTAACTTAGATCTAATAGATTTTGGTATGTGAGAATATCAGACACTCCTAAATACTTAAGTGGTACACATTCGATTTTCTCCCACTCCAAGTCAGTAATGGAGTGAGATCTTTTAATGCTTTAGTTGAGCATCTATTTATATATATACTGATGTGTTAATAGCTTCTGCCCAAAAATGTTTAGGAAGTTGTTTCTCACTTAATAGTATTCTAGCCATTTCCACTACACACCTATTTTTTCTCTCCATAATATTATTTTTTTTGTGGTGATTAGGGGTTGGTCAGGTATCTCTGAATTCCTTTCGATTCACAGAAGTTATTGAATTTTTGTGAGAGAAATTCATCATATCTATCTATTCTGAGTATTTTAATACTCAGACCAAATTATCTTTTTGTTTGGTACAAAAACTTCTTGAAATACTTAAAGGCTTTAGCTTTGTATTTCAAGAAATAGACACACATCATCCATGTATAATCATCAACAATAAAAAATAACTGCTATTATCCAATGACTGTACTGACATTGATTCACATGAGTCTGCATGAACTAACTCAATAGGTTGGGATGATCTCTAGACATTTTTTAAGAAAGCTCTATCTAGATTTCTTGCCCATGACATATTGCTCACAAACTGAAGAGGCAATATTTAGATTAAAAGTTAGGTCACTCACAAGTTGATTTTGAGAAAGTAATCAAACTCATGTAGTTTAGGTGGCCTAACCTTCTATGCCATAGAATTGCCTCTTATTCAGTACTCATACTTAGTGATATATTCACTTTCTGATCAAGGTTCAATAGAAAACTCCTTCCAATAGATATCTTTACTGTCCGGAGAGTGTTTTCTGACTTGTGATTATATATAATACATGAATTATTTTTGAAAACTAGGTTATAACTATTCTTCATTAATTATCCCACACTGAGGAGATTCTGGTCCAATGCTGGAACTAGTAGTACATCATTGATGACTTTTTCTCTAGTAGGGGTGGAAACAGTGACTTTGCCCTTTGCTTTTGCTTGAACAAGGTCACTATTTCCTAGCTAACTTGTGAATTTACTAGTGATTGTAATTTTATAAATATGTTATGATTACAGACATGTGATTTGAGCAATCACTGTCCAGAAACCAAATATTCGGAGAGAGATTATTTTTGGTTTCTAACACAGTATATGTATTCTACAGAGTGTTTCCTATACACAACTAACATATTGAATATTCTTTAATCAATAATCTTTAGAAAGATACCCAAACTTTTTATAGTTTAGACATTGGTTCTTAGTTTTGAACCAACACTTTCTTTATCTGGTTATTTCTCTTGCAAATGTTACAAGAGATATGTGAGCTCCTCGAGTGAGATGAGTTTGATGATACATAAGAGGTGTGACTTTTACCCCTATCTCTTAACTTATTCTTAGTAATATACCTGGATATCTTCTTTCTGTTTTAAGTTTCTGTCACCTGATTATCATTTTTTACACTTTGTGTCTCCCATCTATATTGCATGACTGATTCGGTAGTAGACTCTGTTCTCTTGAGTAATCTATTTCCATAGGATTTTAATGAGCTGAGGACTTGTTGAGTTATCAATTCTGACAAGTCCTTTGTTTCTTCTATAACTGCAACAAAGGGGTCAAACTTGTCCGGCATGCATATAAGTAATTTTTCTACCATTCGAGTTTCTATAATATGTTTACCATGGATTTTCAAATTGGTTAACAACATCCAGAAATCAAGTGGAGAATTCTGTGAAAGAATCTGAGTTACTCATTCTTAGATTCTCAAATGCTCTTCTTAAAGAATAAAGAAGAGCTCCTCGAAATTTTTTATCTCCCTAAAATTCTTTTTTAAGAAGATCTCATGTCTGTTTTGCTTATGTGCGGCTTAACAAATGAGGGAATTGTAGAGAACAATCACCTAAACAAATAATACGGAATATGGCTTTTCCGAAATTTAGCACCAAGTTCAAATCAATGGGGAAAACAATGTTCTGTTAGCCATTCGTGAAACGAGAAACAGATTAGTGCAAACGAATCGGTACTGTTAGGATCGTGTAGCTGCAAGATGATTATTATGTGTTTAAATCACTCAATTACTAAATGAAATACAAAATCAGAACTCTATTAATTCCAACGATAACGATGGATCATTCTTGGTTGCTCAAAGTGAGGGATTCACAGCTTTTCGTACGAAGAGACGAGCGGATTATATCTCTAGTGATGCTAAGTGGTGGGCGCTTTTACTTTATCATAATATTTGTGTCACCTGCAACTGAAGAATCCGAGATGATGCAAAATAAAAACGTTGGATTGATGAATAAAGGCAAGAATCAGCTCTGGGTCATTTGTAATCTGTGCAGGAATCCAAATTAAATTTGTCCGCATACAGCATTCGCTCCTCTGCTTGTCTCCACATCAAAAAGAAGATCGACTTACATCACCAACAAGATCTGGGAAAGTTTTATGGAGCCGGCTGAAAGTGGCTGCACCTCACGCCAGTCCTTCCTCCGCCTGAGGATAGCAGATGGATGCTTTTAAGGGAAAAACCACTTAATATATATATATAGAGGAGCTCGAGTTCTTCGAGTCAATTCTTCCGGTCACAACCAGCGGTTGCCAGTGAAATGAGCAACCGACGCCCAAGATTTGCGTTTACTTTGCGCCGCCTTGAACGAGAGAAGAAGAAAAAACGAACGAAAGAAGAGAAAAAAAACTCACCGACAGCGAAGATCGTTCTTCGCTTTGTTTTTTTTTTTGTTTTTTTTTTATTATTAGTTTGACCCGAAGATTGGGCCGGACCCAACAAACTCCCCCTCCGGCTCATCTGGTGGGCTCCAGCAAGCCCGCTCTTTGTCGACAAGCCTCAAGCTTCTCTTTCGGCAAAGTCTTCGTCAACATATCCGAACCATTCTCACTGGTGTGCACTTTCGCCAAGTGCAACTGCTTTGACTCGAGAACGTCTCGAATCCAATGATACCTCACTTCAATATGCTTGGACCTCGAATGAAATGACGAGTTCTTGGAGAGATGAATAGCACTCTGGCTATCGCTGAATACAACATACTTCTGTTGGCGCAAACCTAATTCCTCAAGGAATCTCTTCATCCACAAAGCCTCCTTGCAACCCTCAGTGATTGCAATGTACTCAGCTTCTGTGGTAGATAGCGCCACGCACTTTTGCAGCTTCGATTGCCAGGACACGGCTCCCCCTGCAAAAGTCATCAAGAATCCTGAAACGGACTTATTGGAATCAATATCACCTGCCATATTTGAATCGGTATACCCAACTAACATAGTATCGCTGCCGCCAAAACATAGACACACCCTGGAAGTACCTCTCAGATATCTTAATATCCACTTTACTGCTTTCCAGTGCTCTTTCCCAGGATTGGAGAGAAACCGACTAACTACTCCAACAGAATGAGCAATGTCGGGCCTAGTGCAGACCCTGGCATACATCAAGCTGCCAACTACGGAGGCATAAGGAATTCGACTCATGTCCACCTTGTCTTTCTTACTTGTAGGACATTGCTCCGAATTTAGCTTGAAATGACCTGCAAGTGGAGAACAAACCGTCTTGGCCTTACTCATGTTGAATTTCTTGAGCACCTTCTCAATGTAGTCTTCCTGAGATAACCACAGCTTCCCGTTCTTCCTATCACGAAAAATCGCCATGCCAAGTATCCTCTTCGCCGATCCCAAGTCTTTCATGGCGAAGGACTTGCTCAACTCTCTCTTTAACATAGCAATCTTGTTAGTGTCATGGCCTATGATTAACATATCGTCAACATACAAGAGGAGAATGATGAAGTCATCATCGAAATATTTGACAAACACACAGTGATCTGCCGACGTCCTACTATACCCGTGACTCACCATAAAAGAGTCAAACTTTTTGTACCATTGCCTTAGAGCTTGTTTGAGGCCGTACAGGCTCTTCTTCAATTTGCACACAAGGTGCTCTTTGCCCCTGACTTTAAATCCCTCGGGCTGCTCCATGTAAATTTCTTCTTCCAGGTCTCCATGAAGAAATGTAGTTTTCACATCAAGTTGCTCGATCTCCAGGTTCAAGCGTGCTGCTAAACCAAGAGCAACTCGGATCGAAAACATTTTCACCACCGGTGAGAATATCTCTTCAAAGTCGATACCTTGCTTCTGACCAAACCCCTTCACAACCAATCGCGCCTTGTATCTTGGCTGTGAGCTATTTTCGGTCTTTAATCTGTAAGTCCATCTGTTTTTGAGAGCCTTCTTACCTTGTGGTAATTTCACCAAGTCATAAGTGTGGTTCTCGTGGAGAGATTGCATCTCTTCATCCATAGCTTTCAACCACTCCTTGTTATCAGCAGAGATTTCCTGTTGGTAAGTTTCTGGCTCTCCTGCATCCGTGAGCATCACATATTCATCCTGAGTGTATCTTGTAGACGGATGCCGGTCTCTAGTAGATCTTCTCAACTGAGGTTCAACTGGCTGCTCTTGAACCTCTTCCTCGACTTGTTCAGTCGGCTCGGAATTACCAACGGCGGAAGTTTCATCATCGGTGGTGCCATTGGCATAATCCGGCGCCACTCCCCCGTGATCAGTATGCGTTGCATGTGCAGGAACTGGATCCAAATCAATTAAATCATCATTGTACCTCTCTGTCATCTCTGCCTTGTTGGTGTCTTTAATGCCCTGGTCTTCTACAAACACTACATCTCGGCTTCTAATAAGTTTATTCATCACCGGGTCATAGAACCTGTAACCAAACTCATCAAGACCATAACCGAGGAACACGCACGGTCTTGTCTTCGCATCGAGCTTAGACCTCTCATCTTTCGAAATATGGACAAACGCCTTGCACCCAAAGACACGAAGATGATCATAAGAGACTTCCTTACCTGACCACATCCTGTCTGGAACCTCAAAACCCAACGGAACACACGGCGTGAGATTCAAAACATGTACCACCGTACTCAAGGCTTCACCCCAGAAGGATCTCGGTAGCTGCGAATGCGAAAGTAAACATCTTACCCTTTCCACAAGTGTCATGTTCATCCTCTCAGCTAAGCCATTCAACTGAGGAGTCTTTGGAGGTGTCATTTGATGCAAAATACCCTGTTGTCTGCAATACTCATCAAAAGGACCACAGTACTCACCTCCGTTATCTGTCCGGATGCTCTTCAGCTTTACACCAGTCTGTCTCTCTACAAGAGCATGAAACTGCTTGAAGACATCCAATACTTGATCCTTGGACTTCAGTGTATACGCCCAAGTCTTCCTGGAGTGATTATCGATAAAAGTTACAAAATACGAAGCTCCACCAAGTGTTCTCGTCTTCATAGGACCACACACATCAGAGTGTACCATATCGAGTACACCGGGCTTCCGTAAATGACAAGTTTTCTTGAAAGCAACACGTGTCTGTTTACCTGCTAAACAGTGAACACACCATTTTAGAAGACCCTTTTTAATACCTGAGAGAAGATTCTTCTTGGCCAACATCATCAAACCCTTCTCGCTCATGTGTCCGAGCCGGTTGTGCCAAAGCTCCACGACATCATCACCATCAACCGCATTCACCATGGAATTTGCAATCTTTGCTTGCATCACATATAATGAAGAACATTTTTTTCCCCTCGCCACGATCAGGGAACCTTTGGTGAGCTTCCATTTTCCATCACGAAAGGTGCTGCAAAACCCTTCGTCATCGAGCTTGCCTGTGGAAATCAAATTCATGCGGACATCGAGAATATGCTTCACACCCTTCAGAATCAAAGTGTTGCCATTGTCGGTCTCTAAGTGCACGTCTCCCATACCAATGGCCTTAGCAATACCATCGTTACCCATCCTAACACTTCCAAAGTCACCGGAAGTGTAAGATGCAAAGAAATCCATCCGTGATGTAGCATGTATCGAGGTGCCACTATCGATCACCCAACTCGTCTCTTGACAGGCGAGATTGACGACATCGCCGTCATATACAATAAGAAAATCGTCGATGGCTGCCACTACCTTCTCACCATTTGCACCCTTTTCGGTCTTCTTATCCTTTCCTCTGGCATTCGAATTCTCCCTCAGGAACTTTCTACAAAACCTCTTGATGTGTCCCTTTTTGCCACAATGATAACACTCGAAGTTGGCATGCTTTCCCGACTTGCTTTTACTTCGGTTTCTGTTATTCGGACCCCTACTCTGACTTCTCCCCCGCTTTTCAGCAAATAGGACATCCGAATGCGAAGAAGAACCCTGTGATTTTCTTCTCATCTCTTCGTTTAGGACACCGCTCTTCACTAAGTCCATAGAGCAAATGCCGTTTGTGGATGAGTTAGACAAAGACGTTCTGAACGTCTCCCACGAGTCCGGTAACGTACCGAGAAGCCACAGCCCTTGTATTTCATCACCAAACTTGATGTTCATTCCAGCCAGTTGATTGATAATTCCCTGGAATGTGTTCAAGTGGTCTGACATGGCTTTTCCGTCTTGATACTTTAAGGCCATCATTTGCTTGATCAAAAACAACTTGTTGTTGCCGGTCTTCCGTGCGTACAACTCCTCAAGTTTACTCCACAAGGTCCGCGCATGCTTTTCTTCACTAACGTGGTTGAGCACGTTATCATCTACCCACTTCCTGATGTAGCCGCATACCTGACGGTGACATAGCTCCCACTCTTCATCGGTTTTACCCGATGGCTTCTCTTTGGCAAACACTGGCAAATAATAATCTTTCACATACATGAGATCTTCCATCTTCCCCTTCCAAACATGGTAATTAGACCCGTTTAAAGTAACCATCCGGCTTGTGTTACTCTCCATGACTTAAACGAGGCACACGGACTAACCTCCTCCGATACCAATTTGTAGAGAACAATCACCTAAACAAATAATGTGGAATATGGCTTTTCCGAAATTTAGCACCAAGTTCAAATCAATGGGGAAAACAATGTTCTGTTAGCCATTCGTGAAACGAGAAACAGATTAGTGCAAACGAATCGGTACTGTTAGGATCGTGTAGCTGCAAGATGATTATTATGTGTTTAAATCACTCAATTACTAAATTAAATACAAAATCAGAACTCTGTTAATTCCAACGATAACGATGGATCATTCTTGGCTGCTCAAAGTGAGGGATTCACAGCTTTTCGTACGAAGAGACGAGCGGATTATATCTCTAGTGATGCTAAGTGGTGGGCGCTTTTACTTTATCATAATATTTGTGTCACCTGCAACTGAAGAATCCGAGATGATGCAAAATAAAAACGTTGGATTGATGAATAAAGGCAAGAATCAGCTCTGGGTCATTTGTAATCTGTGCAGGAATCCAAATTAAATTTGTCCGCATACAGCATTCGCTCCTCTGCTTGTCTCCACATCAAAAAGAAGATCGACTTACATTACCAACAAGATCTGGGAAAGTTTTATGGAGCTGGCTGAAAGTGGCTGCACCTCACGCCAGTCCTTCCTCCGCCTGAGGATAGCAGATGGATGCTTTTAAGGGAAAAACCACTTAATATATATATATAGAGGAGCTCGAGTTCTTCGAGTCAATTCTTCCGGTCACAACCAGCGGTTGCCAGTGAAATGAGCAACCGACGCCCAAGATTTGCGTTTACTTTGCGCCGCCTTGAACGAGAGAAGAAGAAAAAACGAACGAAAGAAGAGAAAAAAAACTCACCGACAGCGAAGATCGTTCTTCGCTTTGTTTTTTTTTTTGTTTTTTTTTATTATTAGTTTGACCCGAAGATTGGGCCGGACCCAACAGGAATATTGCATTACTAACATCCTATTGGATAAATAGCAATGCTCTAGCATTAGCTTTTCTTAGTTATTATTCATTAAACATATTTTTTTCTTCCAGAGAAAAGAGGTATTTGTGTTCTATGTAACCTGTACTACAAGTTCCCAAATACTTTGTGATATAAATAGTATTTTCATTTTGAAAAACTAATTATCAAAATTTTATCCATCAAACAAGGGTATAGGGATGGATCCCAAGCTTGAAAAGCTTGGATTTATAAATTTCATAATGAATATATTTGAAAATCTTTAATAAATTTGAACAGAAAAATTAAGGATCTCGTAAGATATGTGTTAATTAACTCATAATATTTCTGGATCTAAACAGATCTACATTAGATCTAATAGATCTATGAATTTCTGTTTATGTCTAAGTAAGAACTCAAGAATATTTGATCTAGAGAAGATTTTTGAACAAACATTTCAAAATAATCTTCAATCTCATATCATAATTGGGCTCTGATACAAGATGTTATATAATTGTATCCTAATTACAATTCCTAGATTCAACAAGGAATTACAAACACTAGAAATAAATTACTAATAATAAAATTTGTGAATTGATGAAGATTATTGTTAAATATTATATATGATCCCCAAAAATAAATTAATAAAATATTAGATATGAGATAAATAATTATTAAAAATATAATTAAATATTTATAATAACTCAAAATATAGGTTCAAAATTACAAATAATAAATTTTGTATTTTATAATTTTGACTTATTTCTTTAAAATTATAACCTTTGGATAATTAGTATTTTTTGTCTATTATTTTTTTTCTCACAAATTACTTTTTATACACATTGTTAAACTAACCTTGTGAATAATATGCGATGCTATTTCAAATATAGAATAATTTGTTGATTAATATTGAAAGCTTGATTAAAAAGTAAATTAATAAAATATTATATTGTATTTGAATAATTATTCAAAATATAACTATGATACATATAATAATTCAAATTCTATAATAAGATACATACAAATAATAAATTTTTGACATTTGAATTGTATGGTATTTCTTTAATGATATCATCTTTAGATGATGAATAGTAATCTTTATCAAATTATTTTTTTTTACTTATTAAAATAAACTTATTAATAATAAGGCATGAGCTATGTTAGTTCAAGAATAAATTAATTTATTAATAGATATTATATGCCATAAAAAATAATAAATTAAAATACTTATAATACTTATAATAATTATAGAAAATAGATATGAGATAAATAATTATAGAAAATAGAATTAGAATACTTATAATAATTATAAGAATAATTATAGAAAATAGATATGAGATAAATAATTATAAGAAAATAGAATTAGAATTAGAATACTTATAACAATAATTATAAGAATAAATTAATAGATATGAGATAAATAATTATAGAAAATAGAATTAGAATACTTATAATAATTCAAATTCTAAGTGAATAATATTACCACTAATTGATTTTCATATTTTGAGTTTTGGATGATTCATTATTGTTATATGGGCTTTAAATAATTTGTAATTTTTAGTAAATCTTTTTTCAATAATTTATATTTTTGTCATTCAAGCAATATACATCAACAAATTAGTTTAGACTTTTATTTTTTGAAATAGGATTAGGTATTTTATTAATATGAGGAGCTCACACTTTTGCCAGAGGAATAATTTTTTATAATCATTCTTGATATATTCACTTTTGAGGCATCAAATAAACTAAAGTTTGAATACATAT
This sequence comes from Sapria himalayana, assembly GCA_029783825.1. NCBI lineage: Eukaryota > Viridiplantae > Streptophyta > Magnoliopsida > Malpighiales > Rafflesiaceae > Sapria > Sapria himalayana. Next base: position 1,007,601 of record JAREIK010003317.1, read on the forward strand.
AAAGATAAAACCCAATTATGAATACGTATAAATGTGCAAACAACAAAACTTTGAAACTTTTAGACGTGTTTAAACTATCACTAATGCACTGGATCTCATAAGAACTCCAAAATTAAATATGCTTGGTCGCGTTCACTACTGAGATGATTGACCAGCGTGAAAGTTTGTCACATTTATCTACAATGTGGTTTGTAAGGGGGGTTAGGGGGGAGGGAAAAAAACAAAATAAAAAAAAAAAGCTTTTGAAAGCTAAATTTCAGATCCACTTTTGGTAGTACATGTCATTTTTTTCTAACTTATCATCCACTGCACTTGGCTTTGAAGGGAGTTCCTAGCATTGTAAATTTCTTTTCCATTCAATCTTCCTTGCTTTGATGATACATATTCTAAATGGTTTCCTTCCTTACAAATATAACATACAGAAGCATTAAGTTGAACAAGCAATTCTTAAACTAACAGGATTTCAGAGTCTAGTTCCCATAAATAAGTTGAGTGTTTTTTTTAAGTTGTTATGTCCTTTGAATCTACTTGGACTTTTATGTTAATATATGCAAATTTCTTACAAATTTTTAATCCCTTTATTAGTGCATGCATTAAATTCTGAATAGAGTCTAGTTAGTTTAGGCTGCAATATGAGTTGCAAAATCAAAGATAATTTTGCTCGTCTTTTTGAAGGATTCCACCTGCTCATAGTTTTCTATTTTTAAAGCTTTTGTTTATCTTTAATTTAAATTTTCCCATCAAGCGAACTTCCCATTTTATCTTTTTAGAATACTCATTTCATAGAGAGAATTATGTTTTGGCGCGTCGTGTATAAAATAATTGAAAAGAAGGAACTCAAGTTTTAATATTTAAAAAGTATTGCACCAAACTATTAACTAAATAATTATTGTGCACTCAAATATAGTAACACAAAAATACCCTTAACTTAATCCTTCTACACTTAATTAATTGTTATTCAATTTTAACTCACATTCACCCCTCAAACATAACTCCATTGATACTTATTGCTCTATCAATCTTAACCAATGAGCTCCTGAAAGCTCTACGTGAGTTTCCAGCAAGTTCCATGGAGCTTGGCAAGCTCCATCGAGCTCCTGGCTCCATGAGATCAAAAGAGCTCCATTACAAAGCTCCAACGACCTCCTTGGTATGTGATTCTAGAAGTTTTTTTTTTATTTGGAGTTTCAGTCAAATAATAAGTTAAGTTGGGTTAGTTTTTAATATAAGGTAATTTTGTTATTAACATAAATTAGCACACCAAAACTTAATTACTGAAGAGTTTAGTGCACCTATTTCTAAATAATAAAACTTAGGTTCAATTTTTTTTCATTTTTTTTTTTGATTACTTCACCAAAAACATAATTCTCTCCATTTCATTTATATTTTCTTTCATGGGTATGTTAATATATTTTCATGTATTTCGTGCTTTCCATATTTTCAAGCATACTATTGGATAAAGTACCCTAGCTAGTCATTTCTTTATTGGTATGCTTTGCTTTTTCAACCACAATTTGTGAATACATAAGTCAATAGGGGCTACTTGTTTCTGTTTTACATAACCAAAATATGTTTCTGTTTTAATATTTTCATGTAAGTACAAAAAAAAATATTAAGATGTTGTAAATACAGCAATAGCACAATAACGGAGGTTCCACTGACCAAAAAATAGTATTGATATAAATTTATTTTTATTTCCGTTTTCAGATGTTGTAATTTTTGCATTCAGAAAATGTTCATCTCTCTCCGATTTCTCCTCTCTGTGTGATTCTTCGGGACTACTTCTATGCACATACTGTAAGAACATTCTGTTTGGTTATAATCTGTAAATACATAAGCATTTTTCTGGTGAATGTAGCTAGTCATGTTGAACGAATAGTGAACAATGTTATATGCTTGTGTTGTTGTGAATTGTGTTTGTTTGTGATTTTATTCTACCATGGTTCTGTTAGATTGGATTGTGAATATATATCGTTTCTTGTTTTTTGTTCTCTTCTTCTGTATCTCTAAAATCACAACTGTGGAAGCGGAATTCCCCAACAAGGGATGTGTTTGTTCCATATATTTTGGAAGAGTAATGTCTTCGGGTGATGTTAACCATGCCTTTGTTTTGCTCAGAGGATAGAGAAATATGCACGTGTAGTGTTCTTTCATATCCATCTCAAGTCTATATGTGTGATATTGTGCATCATTATATTGTTCTATCTTAGAATTCTATACCAAATACGTGAGTCTCCATTTTTATGTTTAAACTTCTCTATGTCAAAGTTTTTGTACCTATATTTTTAATCATTGTGAGTCTTTATCTCATACTTAATATTAGATTAATTTTTGTTTGTCACACATACAATATGCATGAAAAAATTAATCTATAAATAAAATAATTTTGCATATTATTCATAAGTTTAATTCAACAAATATATTGAGCAAAAAACTAAATAGCAGGAAGAGGAATGACGAATAATTAGAAAATAAATTCCTCATGATATAAAGGCTATAACATTAGAAATGAGCTAAAAATACAAAAATATAAATTCTTTATTGAACTTTTCACATAAAAAATTTGAATTGTTGCCTGTGTGCTAATTATATTTTTAATCTAACATTCAATTAATTCTTTTTTTTTTTTGGGCATATAATATGTATCAACGAATTAGCCTAAAACCAAATGAACGCGGCATATTATTCATATATTTATTATATAAAATATTGAATAAAAAATAAAATTCAAGAAAGAATAAATTTAATTTTAAAAAAATTACGCATTGTTCAAAAAGTATAATCTTAGAGAATTGGGCCAACAGTCAAAAATATAAATTATTTATTAGTGAGTTTGTTTAGCTACATTTTAAATCACAATAAGTATTTTAATTATATTTTAATTAATATTTATTTTATATCTAATATTTAAAGAAATATTTTTCTTTCACACACGCAGTATCAATTAAAAAGTTATTGTGTACAAAATTTATTTTATTTTATAAATTTATTTTAACTAAATTCTCGTGTCCAAAACATAATTTAATGAAAGTGATAAAAATGGTTTGATAAAAATTAGTCATATATGTAGTTATTGATCAAAAATTAGTGTATGCTTAAGCTATCATAACATATTATTTAAATTTATTTTAATTAAAATATTGAGTACAAAATTTAATTTGTGAGACATTAAAATGATTTAATAAATATTGTTCATTATCAAAAAGAGTTAAAGAAATGAGGAAAAAATAAAAAGACTAAAATTCCTTATTTAAAAATTTAATCACCTAGAATTTTTAATCATTATAATTAATCTAATTATGTTTTTAATAATAATTTATAAGATATTTTATAAGTGATTAATTGGTGTTTCTATCATACATACATCATTCATCTACAAATTAGTTTATTATTGAACTAACAAAGTGTATTATTCGTAAGTTTATTTTAATTGAAATATTAAGTGAAGAACTTAATTTGACAAAAATAAAAATTATTTAATAAAAATTACACATTATTAAAAGAAAATATGACCTTGGATTAAAAAACAAAAATCAAAAGAAAAATTCATATTAGTAAAGTTTTTACCTAAATTTTAAATCTTCATAAGTATTCTAATTATATTTGTAGTTACTATTTGTCTCATATTTAATATTTTATCAATTTATTTTTTGTCGCAAATAAAATATAGGTCAATAAATAAGTATATACTCTAGCTAACATAGTGTATTATCCATAGTGTATTTTTAATCATTATGTGTATTTAATTATATTTCGAATAAATATTCATCTCACATCTTTATTTTATTAATTTATTTTTTTTATCATGCGTATCTGCAACAATATATTTTATTAATTTATTTTTAGTTTATATTCATCTCATCAAAATATGTCCCATAATCAAAATTTTAGTTAAATTAAGTTTATAAATAATTCTATATGTTTGTTCAATAGATTAATTTGTTTATTGATAATATATTTGTGACAAAAATAAATAAAATATTCGAAGCGAAAAAAAATTATTAAAAATTATTCTTACCATAATTCAAAATCGATATTAAAAAGTTAAAAAAAAAAAAGAATTTAATTAAATATATCAGATTAATTACCATAATAATATCTCTCTAAGGATATTAATATTATAAACTTTAAAAATGAATGATTTTAAAGATGTGAACTTTATCCTTCAAATTGAGGTTTGCACTTAATATTTAGTCTAAATAAATTAATGAATTATATGTAATGTTCGTTCAAGTGTAAATTGATTTGTCGATACATATTACATGCATGATATAAAAAAAAAATTTAATGAGATATTATATATTAGATAAATAATATTTTAATGTATATTTTAGATACTCAAAATAATTACAAATTTAGGTAAAAATATATACTAATAAGGAATTTTTGTCCATTAAATTTAGATTCATTCCTTTAAGAAATTATAATTACGAGAAAAAATGAATAAATAATAATTAAATATGTCATAGATAATTATTTGAAAATATAAGTATAATATTCATAATAATTCAAAATCAAGGTAAACAAAGATAATGGTGAAGAATTTGATCTTCTAGAACGTGGCTTATTTTTTATGATTATAAACTTTTTATGGTGATTAATTTTATCAAATTATTTTCTCTCTCAAATTAAGTTTTGAGAGAGATTCCATTAGTGGGAAAATAGATTAATGACATGTCAGATATGTAATAAATAATTATTATAATATCAATAACAAAATTATAATTATTCAAAAATAGGTGAAAAAAAAATCTACTAAGAAGGGATTTTGGTCTTTTCAATTTTAGCTCATTTACCTAAGGGTATAAAACCCACTTAATAATTAATTTATATCACTTTATTTTTTATCTCATAAATTAAGTTTTATTCTCATTATTTTAGTTAAAATAAATTTATAATAATATGCTATTTTAATTCAAATACAAGTTAATTTGTTGATGAAATATTGCATCTTGATAAAAAGTTAATAAAATATTAATAAAATTTCAGTTAAAATATACTTAGTTAAAAATATTCAATACACTATCTTAGTTAAAAATATTCGATAATAATATACTTAGTTAAAATTTCAGATAAAAAGTTAAAATATTCAATGATTTTATGAAAAATACACTATCTTAGTTAAAATATAAACTAATTTATTAATTAATATAGCATTCTTGATAAAAAAAAATATTAATAAAATATTAAGTATAATAAATAATTATTAAAAATATGATTTGAACAACTACAATGATTTAAAACTAAGTGAAAAAAGTTACTAATAAAAAATTTTAAGTAAGTATAGACTAATTTTTAATAAATAATTAATAAAATTATATTATAAAAACTTACAATAATTAAAATTTAAGTGAAAAAATAATTGATGAGAAATTTTGGTCTTTTAAATGTTAATTAATTTATTCAATGTGATAAAGATTAATCTTATAAATAAAATATTAATTAAATTTGTTCAATTATAGACAAATTTGTTGATTGATATAATATTAATGATAAAAAAATATAATATAATATTAGGTACGAGACAAATAATTTTTAAAATATAAATATATTACTTATAATAATTGAAACTTTAAATGGAAAATATTTCAAATGATAAATTCTTGAAATTTGAAGTTGGACTAGTTTTACCAACGTTATAATATTTAGATAATGAGTAATTTTTATGAAATTATTTTTTTGTGCCAAATTAAGTTTTCTACTAAATAATTTAGCATAAAAAACTCATGAGTAATATACTTTATCTGTACACATAGAGTTTAATTTGTTGATATATTTCATTCATGGAAAAAAATAAAATAATACAAAATTAAATATGTGATAAATAATTATTGAAAATATAAATAAAAAATTATAATTATTCAAAAAGTAAAAAAAGAAAATTAAGGAGATATAGAGTTATTGAAAATACAAATAGCAAATTAAATTTTCTCTATTTTAGATATTAATTTGAATTAGCCGAGTTGGTTAAATAAGGAGATATAGAGCTATTAAAAATTATTTTAATGTTTAAAAATGATTTAGGAATAGAAAATAGTGAAGATTGATACTAAATTTGATAGATTTGAATTTTTAGAGAGACAATTAGATCATTTTAAACTTGATGGGCGATTTAGTCATCTTACTTTTAAATGTATATAAAATTTTCATTTCTTTTATTTCTCTTATCATTTCATGGCCTCTCTTATGTTTCTCTTATTGTTTCTCATATTTCTTTGATTCCCCCTTATTTATTCACAAATATTATTGAAAAAAATATAAAATTCATGATTTTTGATAAAAATTCATTCTATGAAGTAATTAAGCTCAATAACTTTTTTGTTTCAATAAAAAACACCCCATGGAAGGGTTGTAATATTGTTAAGGTAGGTTAGAGTTGAAGTTAGATAATTTATCTTTATTTTTCCTTGTTTGATTATAATATATGCTTGAAATTATGCAAATTATTAGCCTTATTTTTCTTTTGTTTTAGTCTTAGTTTGAATTATGGTTATAGAGCTCAGATTGAAATATTGGAGCCAGGATTTGATATTTAAAATATTGAAAAAGCTTGGTTAAGATAGACAATCTCTAGAAACTCATGTAAATTTTTATATTATTAGTTACGTATATATATATTTGGTGTGTAATATTATGTTTGTGGTTATAAACCATTTATTTTAGTTTATTTAAAATAGTTTTCATAAAATTTAAATCATTTAATTAAAATATATAAATAATTGATGAAAAATCATAAATTTGATTGAATGAAATGATTTTCTGATAATAATTGAAACTCTTTTACCCATGTATTTCTTTCAAAGTTTTTTTTTTTTTTTTTTTTTTTTTTTCAACCTCCCCCAATCCTCCCTTACCAACCCCAGGGTAGATGCATACGACAAACAGACATATTGATCAATCGTCTCAGTAGTAATCACAACCAAACACATTTGACTTTGAAATTCTTATAAGATCCAGTGTATTAGTAATGATTTAAACACATCTAATAGAAAATTATTTTAAAAAAAAAATAGGAAAATGATATATTGCTATGTGTAAATGGTACTAAAAATCAGGATTGATAAATTATCTGGCTAATTTTGAAATGAGATTACGCTGATATGCATGTACATAATCCTATGAGAAATAATTGAAGCTATAGGAGCTATATGATACTTTGCATGAATTTAACTAAATTCATGGGTAAAACTAAGAGACATGGAGGGCTAAAACTAAAAGAATATCTTTGGAGGTAGGGATTAGATATGCCCTTGAGAGAATGACCCTAAACCCTCTCGTGCACTTGTAGTACAGTTTCGCTATGTAGAGGATGTGGTTGCCTGGCTGAAAATCAATAATTTGATAGTTTATGCATATTAATTATATTCTCTGAAATTCAGACCATTTTAAATGGTAAAATATGAGGGATTATGACTTATTATTTTTTACTTATTTCCACTAATTTTTTGAAGTTGTGAATATTCTTGCAAATGTGATAACATGAAAAATATGAAGGGAAGAAACTATTTTTGACTTTTTTGCAGTTTTCTATAGGCATATGATCAACCATGGGCATTATTTTTTTTTACAATAGTTTTTTTTTTTTAATATTTCCAAACAAATTCATTTATTTTTTATTAATATTTATGATAAACATTCTTTGGTTTATTTTTACATGTAATTTATGAGTAATTTACTAAATTTACAAAACCCATCATAAAAAAAATGCAAAAACCTCTCACATTAGATTTTAAAGTATCTTAAATCTAATTAAATTTAACTAATTGAATCGAACATGTCACAACTTCTGAGTGAGAGTGCTCAGGAGTCCTGACATGAGATAAAGAATTATTAAAATATAAGTATAATACTTGTAGTAATTCAAAATCTAAGAAAAAAAAAAAAGAGATGCATACAGAATTTGATATTTTGAATTTTGACTTATTTTTTTATGATTATATACTTTAGATAATGGTTCATTTTTATCAAATTGTTTCTCTCTCACCTTAAATTTTTTACTCAATATTTTAATTAAAATAAATATATGAATAATATGTTATGTTTGTTCAAATTATATATATATATATATATATATATATATTGATGAATAAACTAAAGGTTAGATATGAGTTAAATACTTCTTAAACAAATAATTACAATACTTAAAATGATTCAAAATATATTTAAAAAATATATTAATAAACAATATTTATCAAATTATGTATCTACCAAATTAAGTTTTATAATTAAAAAATTTCGTTAGACAATTTTTAAATAACATGCTATGTTATTTTGGTTATAGATTATTTTATTAATTGATATTGCATTCATGAAAATAAAAATAATTTAATAAAATATTATGTATCAGACAGATAATTATTAAAAAAATAATTATAATATTTACAATAATTAAAATTCTAGATGAATGAGCTTACAATTAATAAATTTTGGACAATTGAATTTTAACTCATTTCTTGAAATTACTCTAGTGTTACCTAAATAAAGTTTTACACCCAAAACTTAATTAAAAAAAAAAAAAACTGGTGATTAATATATTTTGCTTAGCATGGAGTAGCTTAATGTTAGATGTTCTATTCATGAAAAAGAATAAATTAATAAAATAATAGATATCTAATAAATAATTATTAAAAATTTATATAACTGAATTATAATTTTTCAAATTATTAACTACATGGGAAAAAATCTAATGGTAAAGAATCTTTATATGTTCAAATTGAGCTCATTTTGATATATTAATAAAAAAATATAGATTTATTTGTTAACTGATATTGTATTCGTGATAATAAAATCAATATTATATTATTTTTGATAAACAATTATTAAATTTTAATTATATAATTGCAATGATTAAAAAAAAAAAGGTAAAAAACTCTACAAAAAAAATGTTTTTTATATTTTGAATTGTTACTTATTTTTAAAGTCATATCTCAAGGATAATAATAAATTTTTATCTAATAAAATCACAAATTTAATTTTGCACATATTATTTTAGTAAAAATATTATTTTAGTAAAAATAAATTTATGAATATTTGTATATTGGTTCGAGTATGTGTTAATTTGTTGATTTATATTACATTTCTAACAACAAAAAAAAAATTAATAAAAAAGTAGACAATATTTAAATAATTATTAAAAATATAATATAAAAATTTACAATGATTAAAATTAGGTTAAAAACTAATTAACAATAAATTTTCATCTTTTCAATTATACCTTTTTCTTCAATATTAAAAATCTTTGGATTATATTTAATTTTTATTAAATTATTTTTTTTAAATATCTCCACTTAAGTTTTATACTCAATATTTTTCAATATTTTTTCAATATTTTTATTATAAATTTTGACATTCGAATTTTGTCTTGGAGATTCTATTCTTAGATTAAGTTTCTTTAAGAAATTACTTTTATTTCTTAGATTAAGTTTTTTTTTAGTTCAAGTATAGACTACTTTATTCATGGAGATTCTATTCTTAAAAAAAAAATAATAATAAAATAATAAATATGCAATATTTAATATTTAAAACTTATATATCAAAATTACAATTATCCAAAATATATGCGAGAAAGAATCTTAAATAAAAGTTAAAATACTCTTATGAATAATGAACAATATTAAATAAAGTATAAACTAATTTATTATTTGATATCTTATATGCGAGAAAGAATTAAAAAATATTAGATATGATAAATAATTATTAAAAATTTTATTAGATACTTAAAATAGCTCATAACTAAGTAAAAAAACTCATTAATAAGAAATTTTAATATTTTGAAATGTGACTCATTTTTAAAGTTATATCCAATGGATAAGGAGACATTTTTATTAAAATATCTTGGTTGAAATAAATTAATGAATAATTTTACATCTTAGTTTAAGTATAGACTAATTTGTTAATTGATATTATATTTGTGACAAAAACAAATAATTTGTAAAGGTATTTAACATAATATAAATAAATATTAAAATTATAATATCAAAACTAATAATTATTAAAGTCTAGGAGAAAAAACTAACTATTAAAAAATTTTGGTATTTTTTTTTTAATTTTCACTAATTATTTTACTATTATAATCTTTAGATAATGATTAATTTTTATCAAATTATTTTTGCTTATTTTAGATTATATTTTATGCTTAATATTTTAGTTAAAATAAATCTATAAATAATATGTTAAGTTAATTCCAATAGGCACTAATTTATTAATTGATATTATATTCGTGACAAAAAATAATTAATAAAATATAATGTACAAGATAGATAATTATTAATAATATATTTTTTACCATACTTATGATTATTGAAATTTTAAATAAATAACTTATAAATAATAAATTTTAGTCATTTAAAGTATAAATTGTTTCTAGAAGATTATTACTTCTAGATAATAAGCAACTTTTATAAAATTGTTTATCCTCGAATTAAATTTTTGGCTGAATAATTTAGTTAGAATTTTTGTAAATAATAAGCTTTATTAGTTGAAGACCCGACTAATGTTTTGATTTATATTCAAATTATAAGAAAAAATATATTAATAAAATATTAAATAATTGATAAACAATTATAAAAAATATAATATACAAAAATTATAATTATTTAAAATATAGATGGAGAAGCTTAGAAATAAGGAATCTTAGTCTCTTTGGTTTTGGGGCATTTATTTAAAGTTGTAGCATTTAGATAAAAATAATTTTTATTAGTCTATTTTGTCTCTCTTGAATTAAATTTGATGCTCGATATTTTAGTTCAAATAAATTCATTACTAATATATCATATTAATTCAAGTATAAAATAATATTTTGATTAATATTACATATTTACAAAAAATTAATTTAAAAATTATAACTATGAGATAAATATTTATTAAAATATATAATAAAATACTTATAATAATTCAAAATTATTGTGAAAAAGTAGCGAAAGTAAAATTGGATTGGTGACTAAATCAAAAAAATTATTGGTTCATAGTTCACTAGTCAAGGTGACAATTGGACCACTATCAAACTGGTGACATCATAAATATATTTTATATACTATTAAAATTTTAAAAAGTACACACACACATATAAATAAAAATATTGATATATACAAATATATATTAGATGAATTTTATGAATATATCTGATATATTAGTAAATTATTAATAAAATATTAATAAAAATATAAAAGTTATTCAAAAATAATGAAAATATTTGAAAAAATTTCAAAAAATTATAAAATAAAATAATATATATATATTAATTCATTTTGTAAGTATAATTGACATAAATTTTATTTAATTTAATACATTCAATAAAATAAAATAAATGATATATATATATATATATATAATCATATAAATGGTGCAAAAAAATATGCTTGTAATATTATAAAAATAAATTGTATATTTTGCATAATTATCATTTATGTAAAGTTATTATTATTAATTTATTATTAATAATAATAACCTTAGATCAAAATACATTATGTATTCAATATTATAGTTAAAATACACTTATTAATAATGCACAATGTTAGATAAAGCATAAACTAATTTAATAATTGATATTGTATTCACGATAAAAAAATAAATAAAATAGTAGATATGATAAATAATTATTAACATTTAATTAGAATACTTACAATAATTCATAACTAAGTAAAAAAATTTATCAATTAAAAAGTTAACTTTTGAATTGTAACTCTTTTTTTTTTTTTTGATAAGTAATAATGAATTTTAATTCATTTTTAAAGCTATATCTAATGGACAATAATAATTTTTTTAATAAAATATTTTTGTATCACTCAAACTTTATTTTGAACTTAACAATTTAGTACAAATAAATTTAGGAATAATTATATGATATAAAAAATTTTTAAAATAGTAATAATTTTTTATCAAAATTTTATTAAATATGTCATTTAAATTATAATATCATTTGAGCCAAAAAAAAAATTAGTGAAATATGAGATAAGATATAAATAATGATTAAAATTATAATATCAAATTGCAATGATCTAAATCTAATGGAAAGATAACTAATAAGAAAATTATCTCTTTAATTTTGAATTATTTCTCTACTATTATATTATTTGGAAAATGAATATTTTTTATCAATTTATTTTTGTCAATCTCAAATTAAGTTTTATATTCAGTATTTTAGTTAAAAAATAAATAAATAAATAAATAAATAAATAAATAAATATATATATATATAAATATATATATATATATATATATAATACATTATGTTAGTTTAAATATAAATTAATTTATTAATTGATAATGAACTCATGATAAAAAATAATTATTAAAACATTATGTATAAGACACAAATTTATTAAAATTATAATTAAAATACTAATAATAATTTAATTATAAGTAAACACCTTATAAATAATAAATTTAAGTAATTTAAATTTTAATTTGTCTCTAAAAGATTATATCTTTTATATAATAAGAAATATTTTTAAAATTATTTTGTATCTCAAATTAACATATCTACAATTTAATTAAAAAATTTATATATAATAAACTTTATTAGTTACGGTATAGATTAATTTATTAATATATATATTTTTTATTCATTGAAACTAAATTAATACAATATTAAATATGCTATATTTAATTACATTAGGGTATTTGGTAAAGACACTATGTGACATTTATCCGATATTATTGGATATCAAACTCGCATTTTACAGGGTAAATTAGTCTTTCTCATTTGCTAATTAGACTATCATATTATTGGTTAGTAGAAACTAATTTGTTAATTAATATTACATCATCAATAAAAATTAATTATACAAATATTATGTATGAAATAAATAAATAAATAAATATATATATATATATATATATACACACACACACACACACACACACACACATACATATATATATATATATATATATAATTATTCCAAAATATAGTTAAAAACTTACTAAATAAAAGAAAATTTTAAAAATAAAAATTATGTACTCAATATTTTAGTTAAAATTATTTTATGCATACTACACAATTTTAGTTAATATATAAACTAATTTATTAATTAATATTGCATTTGCGATAAAAAAAAGTGATAAAATATTAGGCATACTTGATAATTATTCATAATTTATTTAGAATACATATAATACTTTATAACAAAATAAACAAACTTACTAAAAAGGAAATTTGATCTTTTGAATTGTGATTCATTTTTAAATTTTTATTAAACCAATTTATCTTTTGGAAACATAATTTTATATTCAATATTTTACATAAAAAATGTAAAAATAATTATTTATTAAATGATATTATAACAGTGCTCAAATAAAAGATTAATAAAATATTTGATATAATAAAAATAATTATTAAAACAATAATATAAAAATTTATAATGAAATATTGAATTTATAAACAATAATGCAATGTTCGTTCAAGTATATACTAATTTGTTAATACATATTATAAAAATGATAGATAAAATAAATTAATAAAATACTTGACGAGATAAATAATAATTAAAATTATATTTAGAATACTTAGAATAATTCAAAATCTAGGTAAAAAAATAACTAATTAATTAATTTATCCTCTAAATTTTAGACCATTTAATCAAGATTTAGTTAAAATAAACTTATGAATAAAACGCAAAATTAGTTCGTGCATAGATGAATTTGTTGACAGCTATTATAATTATAAAAAAATAAAAAAAAATAAATTATTAGATGTGAAATGAATAATTATTAAATATATAAGTATAATACTTAAAATAATTCAAATTCTAAAAAAAAAAATAATTAAATAATAATTCAAATTTCTACAATCATTAAGCTTCTCAGATTAAGTTCTACAAGCAATAATTTTAGTCTCCTTCCTAGCATTAAATCTAAAATATTTTTCTATTTTTCAAATAATAATAATAATAAAACTAAAATTAAGAATCAAACACTAAAATTGGCCATTTTAGAATATAATAACAATAAAATTCAGCCAATGAAAACAATTTTTAAAAATACTAAATTTAAATCATGGATGATGAATGATTGCCCATTTTTAAATACCAAAATCAAATTTTATATTATATATATATATATAGAGAGAGAGAGAGAGAGGAGAGAGAGAGAGAGAGAGAGAGAGAGAGAGAGAGAATAGAAATAGAAAATAAGGAGAAAATTGTCAAAAGATGTAAAAAGATGTAAAAAGAAAGGTGTGCACAAAATCATAAAAAAATGATTACTTGGACTTTGAGGGAAAATGGTTGCCTCCAGTGGCAATCTTGTAGAGATAAAATGCAGTCATGAAAGCACTGCAAAAGACAAAAAGAAAAAAGGAAGGCACAAATGACAAGCCAGGTGGGACAGTGGCACAACATTCAGGTCAGGTCGGCTAAACTAAATGTGAGTCTCGGTGAGCTCAGGTCTTGATGGCATGAGCCACAACCAGGAGTTCCAGATGCCCAAATGCTGGCAATTTAGCCGAGCCGGGTTGGCCTGGGCTCAGCCGACCTTACGAGCCAAAGTGGCAACACAACAGGTCAGCACAACAGAAACAGCACATTGTCGTTGTAGCCATCATGCTGTAATGGGTGAGGGGGGGTTAGGTTGGGTTCAACTTGCCTGATCCCAGCAATGATGCCAGCAGGCATAATTTTGTGAGTCTCCAAGTATCGTTGCCCCATGATGAACGCCAGGCTGGCAGCACAACCTGCCCACCATGCAAAAATTTAGAGGCCAAAAAAACAAGCTGCATCATGCTGTTTCAAGTAGAAGCACAACACTGCTGATTTTGGGCAACATGATTTCTTTTTTAAGCAGAATGACATGCACACTTGCGCCAAGTAGGCCGGGCGGCCTGAGCACAGCTTGAAGCACGAAACGACTGAGCTGAGCCTGGCCCCATACGGCACAGCATGGTCCAGAACCATGCCTGGACCAAAATCATCATGGTCCATGATAGCAATATATCTATTTACTCTCTTAAGAAACAAAAATTACATCTAAGAAAAACATATAAATTAGTAGTACAATTTTTTTTCATACAATCTAGTGCTCAACTCGAATATGAATACTCATCTAATAAATATATGATTAAATTAAAAAAAAATAAAAAAAATAAAAAAAATAAAAAAAATAAAAAAAATAAAAAAAATAAAAAAAATAAAAAAATAAAAAAATAAAAAAATAAAAAAAAATAAAAAAAATAATAGAAAATAAAAAAAATAAAAAAAAACAAAAAAAAACAAAAAAAACAAAAAAAAAAAAAAAAACAAAAAAAAACAAAAAAAAAAAAAAAAAAAAAAAAAATAAAAAAAATAAAAGAAAATAAAAGAAAATAAAAGAAAATAAAAGAAAATAAAAGAAAATAAAAGAAATAAAAAAAACAAAAAAATCAAAAAAAAATCAAAAAAAAAATCAAAAAAAAATCAAATATTTAATGTTTCTTATGACAATCCTATAAATAATATAATGAATTCAAGAAATCAGACCAGACAATAAATTAATATTCGAATCAATTGGAATATCTGCTGGAGTAAAACCTAAAATACCAACTTCTATAAGAATAATATCTGGGCGAATCCAAAATAAAGAATCTAGGAAGTAATTAATTATATTGACTATATAAATTATATATTTTATATGATTTTCATAAAAATAATATAATTAACTAGAAAAATATTATTATATAAAAAATTAATATTTGAAACAAAAGATCAATCTCTATAATTCTATCAACCACATATCTCATAAGTCATAATGAAACCATGACTGAAGGTACTCATTAAAATATGTGATTCCCAGCTCATGGTTTCTTAATAAGAATATCATTTACGTACACAATAAATAAAATTAATCTAACTTTAGAACTCATTAGGAAAAACAAAGAGAAATATACAATGCACACGTGTAATCCAAAATAAATAACTATGTATATGAAAATATCACAAATTATACTCTCAGAGACTAGGTTGGGCCATATAATACTTTTCATAATCTACAAATTAGATCTTTCTTTAGTGCTTGAAATTAGGTATGAGAAATGGGCTAGCCCAGCCAATTCGGGTCGTGGACCAAAATGGATTGGGCCACGATGGCCCATTTTTATTCAGCCAAGCAATTAGCAAGCCCATCCCAAACCCTACATGGTTTGTGGGCCAAAACGAGCCAAATGAGCTAAAAGCCTAAAGTGTGAGAAAACTGAATACAATTATATGTTTACGTAAAAAAACATTTCAACAAGACAAATCTAAAACAAACTAAAAAATTATACTCTTCAATTACACTACATATTTTAATATATATGTAGTGTAATTATAATTTATATAAATATTCTATCTATATAATAGAAAAAATAATAATATAAAAAAATAATCCATGTGAACAAGCCCGGCCCGAACTCAATTGACCCGCTAGACTATTTGCATCAGGCTAAACAGCCCGAATTTTATTTGGGCCTTCATTTTTTGAGTCCGGCCCTCTAACATTTTGGGCCAATCCACATTAACTTGTCGGGCCCAACCCATATCCCCAGCTCTACTTGAAGCCAAGTAGTTACTTCATATACACTCACTCCTTGAAGTCACTGTAAATAAAAATATTCTTCATATTTAATTGATATATCTTTCATCTATGAGATGCCGATAATGAAATAAAAAATTAACACGAACCATTTTTGTCGCTAAGAGATACCAAATATCTTGAGAGAACCTGCCCGTAACAAATCATATATTAAGATGATCTATT
Organism: Sapria himalayana; assembly: GCA_029783825.1. Classification (NCBI taxonomy): domain Eukaryota; kingdom Viridiplantae; phylum Streptophyta; class Magnoliopsida; order Malpighiales; family Rafflesiaceae; genus Sapria; species Sapria himalayana. Next base: position 1,024,308 of record JAREIK010003317.1, read on the forward strand.
TTCTCATATGCAGCTTTTCTTTCATAGCTACTAGTATGTACATCAATCAACCAATGAAGTCTTTGTCCTAGTGGCAAAGGCAGGGGTATTCCAGGGAAGAGGACTCGAGTTCGAATCCCACTCTGCGTAAGTGAAATTGTGCCTCCGAAAAAAATCTTTCAAGCGGCTAGGGCTTAATTAGGGTTTTCTGGGGCATGGGACCATGCAAGCGGTGGAGCCTATCACCATAAAAAGATCACCCAAACCCTAGTTTAATCAATGAAGTCTTTGTCCTAGTGACAAAGGCAGAGGTATTTCAGAGGAGATGACTCGAGTTCAAATCCCACTCCGCGTAAGTGAAACTGTGCCTCCCAAAAAAGCCTCTCAAGCAGCTGAGCCAAATGTATGTTTTCTGGGGTATGTAGCCACGCAAGCGGTGGGGCCTGTAATATAAAAAGGTTACCCGAACCTTAGTATGTACATGCAATCAACAATAAGACCTTCTGAATGGAGATGTACTGCTTCTCAAGTCATATTGGAGTAGAGGATATAAATATATATCTCTTCAAAGATAGCCTGGAGCCATCCTAGGTGAGATAATGTCTCGACAAGAGGCTTATGTATCTTAGTAGAACCAAGAGATGTAATAAAAAATAAATAAATAAAAAATAGGAATATCACAATATCTATGAAATAGTAACCTAAGTACGACTTATTTGTTTCTTTTTGAAAAAAATCAAAAGATCAAAATTAAAGAAACTAACTGCCGAATCATCTGGACTCTCGAGAGACTCTCCTCGACCCTGAACATGCTATGCACATGCCACTATCCTAGTGTAGATTCCAAGCCTAATGTGATCAAGCTTCAAATCTCTTAACTCATTATAAGCCAAAACTAGAGTAGACTTACGGACTACTTAGGAAATCTCACTCTCTCCAAAGTTAGCCTGATTTTTATTTATTAATACATATGATAACTCCATAAAAGTGTTATTGTAACGTAAAGCAAAAAATATATGATATAACCAACAAGTGATTCTCTCTATGTCTCTCTCTGTCTCTCTCTGTCTCTCTGTCTCTCTCTGTCTCTCTCTGTCTCTCTATGTCTCTCTCTGTCTCTCTCTCTCTGTCTCTCTCTGTCTCTCTCTGTCTCTCTCTGTCTCTCTCTCTCTGTCTCTCTCTGTCTCTCTTTGTCTCTCTCTGTCTCTCTCTATCTCTCTCCTAGTCCTAACTAGTGGCTTATATAGAATAGCAAAGAGAGTGAGACAAAATAATATGATGGATCAGATGTATCATTTAGATTCTTATTCTTTCTTAATTTGCTAAGAAATAAGTCTTGCTAGAATAAAATAACATCAGCAATCACTAATATTCTATCAAAATCAAGTGAAAAACATTTGTATGTTTTTTAGGGATAATAGTAATTAAAATGGACATATCTCAAAGATCTATGTGTCATCATATCTTACCTGAGAATATATCACAACAAAATATTGTTTACACACACAACGCCACACTACAATGCGCTTTTAAGCAAGCATACACACACTACACAAACACAACACCATATTACTTTGCACTGCTCTACGCACTACATGATAATGTTTGCACTGCGTCGAAACACTATTGACATCGACACCTCAATTCTCTCTCTCTCTCTCTCTCTCTCTCTCTTTTTCTCTATATTATTTTATAGTTTTTCAAATACTAGCACTGATACCATGCATAAATCAATAAAAAATATATTATATTCAAAAGAATAAGATTAAAAATAATCTTTCATGATCAATAAATAAAAACCTACATAAATGAGAAAAACAATTGTAAGAACAACTCACATGTTTGTTGCTCTCACTAATGAGCTATATATCATATTCTATTTCTCATTCTTTATCTAAAGGTGTGAACTGGGCCGGGCCGACCCGGCCCGGCACGAGGCACGACACGGTTCAGCCGTGTCTGGGCCGGCCCGGCACGGGAATTTCCCGTGCTCGGGCTCGTGCTGTGCCGTGCCGAGGCCAACCGAGCCTCGTGCCGTGCCGGCCCGGCATGGTATCGTGCCGAAATCAATTTTTTTTTAAATTAGGGTTATGGGGGTGCCGAAACCCTAATTTTTTTTTAAAATTAGGGTTTGGGCGTACCCAGTTCCTAATTTTTTTTTTAAATTTGGGTTTCGGGAGCGCCAAAATCCTAATTTTTTTTAAAATTAGGGTTCGGCCCGACCGGGCCGATCCCGTCGAACCGTGCCGCGGGCCCATGCTGGGTTGAACCCCCACAAAATCGTGTCTGGCCCTGCACGAAAGCCCGGTCAGGCCTGAAAAAAACTGGCCGGCCAGCCCGGCACATCCCATTTGACACCTCTATCTTTATCATAAAATTTATGTTCAAAAAAATATTTAGCTTCATGTAAAGGTCTATGAAACTGATTTTTGATCTCACACCAATAATTTAGATAAGCAAAGCTAGGGTTTTTATTTTTATTTTTTCATTTTGATAGGAGCACCTAACATATGTGTTACCTCAGTTACATTTGCTCATTATATAAGAGCGTGAGTTGTATATTATGTTTTATTGAGAATTATTATTTGAGCTAGTGATTTATTGTAACTAGTTATGTTTCTAGAAAATTCAAGTCTAAATTTCTCTTTACTTCCACTGATTTTTATTCAATTGAATGAGAAACTCTAAGGAATACATCATTTGAGATTAAAAAAACTAAATTATATCTTCTTTTCAATGATAAGATCTTACTTGAAATGTTTGAGTGTTTTGAATCCGTTACTTGAATATTCTCAGCTTGATCAGCCATCGTTGACTAAATTGAAATACCTTTAAGACTAAGATTAAAATGTAAGATATAAGCCCTGGTAAGGTTTCTCAGCTGACATGCCTGAAAGTCTAGGGTTGAAATACCTTTGAGTCTAGGATATAATATTCTCAACCCTAGATTATCAGGCACGTCAGATAAAATATCTTGCCAGAGCTTTTTATCCTACATGTCAATCTCATTTAAATAGAGACTCATTTAATCTGATTCACTCAGCATATGAGAACCTATCAAAAATATGATCCAAGAGAAATTTAAGAATTTGATCATTTTTATTGATAATTTTTAAATATATTCATGAATATATCACAAGTTCTTTATATTATTTATGCTTTTCACAAAAAATAATAATTTTATTAAATAAAAATATTAAAAAATTAAGAAATAAAATATGTCACTCTAATTTAGTACTTATTGTATGGATTACAAGATTATATATCAGATTTTCTATGATATCACATCTCATTCACATAAGATTGCGAAAAAAAAAATGTCAAAGAGTGTTGCAATATTTTTTGAAAAGAAATTTTTAATCATAATTTATCTAATCAATTTGATGCTCTCTTCTTGTCTTTCTCAACACAAATAAAAAACATAACAATAAATGAGGAAGATATTATTGCAAACTACACCTTTATCAACAAAAAAAAAAACTTACATTTCCTAACAACGACCTTATAATATTTAGTAGCCATGATATATATATACATATATATATATACATATACATATACATACACATCAAATAAAAAAATTATTTTCAATGACTTCTTATTTTTTGAAAAAATTTAATATCTTTCAAAATAATGTAAATCTAATACAATTATAATCATTCCTATTTTAACGACTTATCTATAAGAAATTATGTAAATAAGATTTAGAAAAAAAAAAACTCTAACTTAAATACTCAATATTTAGACAATAAAAATTTAAAAAATACGTGTAATCGCATAATTAAAATAATTTTGAAATAATTTGCATAATATTCTTTTATTCAACTTGTAAAAACCCATTCATCAAGTAACTCAATTATATTATCTTGAGTATTAAAAATACATCAATGAAGTGGATAAATATTATTCTAAGTAAATAATTAATCAAAAAAATTATCAAAACTCCACATCCCTCATTACCGTATCTAGTTGACAGAACAATATTTACTATTTTGATTGAACCAAATATTTTTGTTTCAAATCTTTAGTATTGATGAATTTACTTTTGAGGTTCAATACTTAAACTCCAATCATCTCAATCATAGATCGAAAATAAAATTATTCAATAAATCCATATTTTCTACCTTTTTTTTTAAAAAAAATAAGTTTTTTCCCCATACCCATCAAATAAAACCTTCCAAATAGAAGTATTAGCATGGTTATATATAAACAATTTTTTTGACAAACAAGCAAATTGAGGAGAGAGAGAGAGAGAGAGGGATGTGATGATGGTGATCAATTACCATACTTGAGTTAGAAGATGTTATTTCCCATAGCCAACCTCAGCGAACTCGAGACTAGACTAAGTGATGATGGTGATGAATTACCAAGCCATGTGAGAGCGCAAAAAGTCCTTGAGTTTGGGATTCACTAAGAAAGACTGAGGCAATCTATTTAGAATTAATGAACAATAGAATGTTCAAATAGAAGGATAAAGCCTCAGCGATAATAGAGCAACAATATCCAACAGAACCAACTTGAGCGGAGTCAGATTCGTAGTGAAGGTGAAGCGAGTCGAATCCAACTAGATTCGACTCGACTATGAACCAGGATCTCAATGTGGCTAACTTGGACGCAGTGATTAGCCTCGTAGAGGCTTGAAAAGGCCAATCGCAAGATGGCATCTGCTAAGAGTTTGTAATCAGAAAATTTTTAAAGAACAAAATCAATCTCAGGGTACCAGTTTCGATGGCGATGGCGAGAGGGGAGTTCTTGCGATTCTCAAAAGCCTTGAGACTTAAGTAGCCGGATAGAATGAGCAGCAGCCCTGCGCCCACGCCACCGGCGAGCGACGCGACGCTCGATTTCTTCACGTAAGCAACGATTCCCCCGACTATCAGAAGCAAACCGTATGGGATCGTGATACAGAAATCGTGCATCTTTCTCATTTCCCTTGTTAGAGCTGCTGAACAGAGTAATTCTTATTAGATTTAGCACAGCACTTCGAACAGAGCCTTCTCGGTCAACGAGCAATGACCAGCACTACGAAGAAGAAGCCGTTGGCCCGGCACCGGGTCCGTCGAGGTCACGGAGCTTCTCCTGCAAGTTCACGTCGACTTTCCCGTGGCCCCACTGAGAAAACCAGGTGGAGCGGAGAGAATCCAGCTGTAGGGCAGGCACTGGCGGGCTCAGCCATGTACTTGGGCCGGGCTTATCAAATGGTCAACAGCGAAGCATGTCGTCATGGCCCAACAGGCCCAATACCCCATAACGTTTATCCGAGTTCAAACCCATACAGCGTTTATTTTTATATTTTTATTTTAATAAATATTATTAAAACAATAAGTTAGTTTAATAATAAAATAGTTTTTTTCAAAAAAAAAAAGGATTTAAATATTTGAAAGATAAAATTAAAATTATTAGAAACAATTAAATTAAATATTTAAATGTTGAATGGGTCATGGCTTGGATCATTTTAGCCTGAGCCCGACGCCATTCACGACTCACGGCGTCCCCACGGAGGCCAGTTGGCTTGCTCTGATCAGGAGCTCCATTGACGACCATTTCTCCGATCAATGCTCAGGTGGATCGGCTTGGCTTCTCGCCGTCGTCAGCTCAACGGAGCGGCTTCCCTTGGCCGGCGATTATCCATCCGCGCAGTTGCAGGCGCCGATCAGAAGCGCCGATCAAAACACGGCGAGGCCGAAATCAAGCAGGCTCTGAAATCAGACCTTGATTTCGACTTCCGATACTCCTACTCGGAGGCAGATCCGGCAGCTCAGCCAATCGGCTACAGAGAGCCGAAGCGGTTTTCGCCGTTCGGCCCCGGACGAATAGATCGCGGATGGACCGGCACGGCCGCTCCCGTGCCTTTCGAGGTGGATCGGAAGACGGCGACGGAGAAGAGGAACAGAATTATAGGCGATCCGCTAAGCAAGGAGGAGGTGGATGATCTGGTGGAGCGATATCGGCAGTCCGATTGCTCTCGCCAAATCAATCTAGGTAACCAACGGTTCTCATAAGTTTCTCCAAACTTCGAAGCCACGTCTCGTATCAGGCTCAACGAAAACAGGGAAAACTATGGAACACGACGCCGAAATCGTAGCGACCAGATGAAATTACCTCTAGGTTTTCTGTTCGCCCGTGTGTTAGGAAAGGGAGGAGTCACGCACAACATGCTGGACGACATCCACAACCACTGGAAGAGGGCGGAAGCCGTGAGGATCAAATGCCTGGGAGTGCCGACTCTTGACATGGAAAACATCTGCTTCCACCTCGAGGTCTGAAACCGAGCCTAATGCTTTGTCTTCTTCTTCTTCTTGATTTTGATTTGTCTGGATTGATGCTGAAATTGGCGCGTCCTGAAATGCCGCCGTCAAGGACAAATCAGGAGGGAAGATTATCTGCAAGAACACCAATGTGGTGTTGTTATACAGGGGCAGAAACTATGATCCTCAGAATCGACCAGTCGTCCCTCTCATGCTGTGGAAGCCATACCAACCGATCTACCCAAGGCTGGTCAAGAGCACTGCCACCGGTCTTTCTTTTGAAGAAACCAGAGAAATGAGGAACAAAGGACTGGTCTCCCCTCCATTAATGAAACTCAGTAACCTTCTTTCTCTCTCAATCACCGACTCCATGTTTTGTTGAAGAAGATGAGGTAGCTCTGTAAGGCGATAATGGAGCTTTTTTTTTTATGTCTGCGTAGCAAGGAATGGGGTGTATGTGAGTGTGGTGGACAAGATGAGGGAGGCATTCAAGGGCCAGGAGGTGGTGAGACTTGACTGCAGCCATGTGGGTCTAAGCGACTGCAAAAGGATTGGGGTCAAGCTGAAGGTACGGCTCTACGCCCCCATCCATTACTGATAATCGTATCGCCCTCACTTTCCTGCTTCAAAATTTGCAGGATTTGGTGCCGTGCGTGCCAATTCTGTTCAGGGATGAACAAATCATACTGTGGAGAGGCAAAGTATCTCGCTAACAGATTTGCCCACTTTGTTAGTTTACTTAAAAAGTTAAGAAATTGAACCCGAGGGCCATTATTATTAACAAGGCAAAGTGCCTATTTCTGAGACTTGTATTTATCCTCAGAGTTCGGATATGGTGCATTTAGAGCCCATCGGAGAGGTTAGCCAGGCCGAATCAGACTCGACTGGCTCGTCGTCGTCATTACGATGCCAGCTCCAGTGCGCATGAGTGGAGTTCACTATTCTCAGCTCCCCGTGCCCAAAGCTTGCTTCTCGAAAGGCTGACCATTCTGGTTGCGGGTTTATGTATCTACCATGCACGATAAATCGAAGTAAATATTTAAACAATAAAAAAAAATATATATTTATTTTTCTAAGAATTAAAAATTATCAAAATAATATCATGAAATGTAATAATAAAATAAGTGTCTCCATTTGAAATAAAAATTGTTTTTTTTAGGGATACTACTCTGAGAAGCTGTCACGTAGAAAATCAAATTTAAATATTTAATTTTGATGTTGCTAATTTTCTTTTTCCGAAAATACCCTTCCACGAGAAAATAGTACCCCCAGGGAAAAAAATTTCAATATAATTACATAAATAGTTTTTTTGTGACATGATGACGTGTCAAATAGAGTATATTCAACAGGGAAAAAAAATTGGGCGAACTAAAAGTTTGAGGAATTGAGCGGATCAAATCACAATACCTGGGAGCCAAGCCTTCGCGGTTGCCGCCGTCGCCGATAGTGATGTGCACTGGGCCGCACGGATCGATGTTGCCTTGATACACGCGTCTCTGCCAAAAAAAGCAAAAAATAAAACCAAGCCCCATTAGATTTAAGATCACAATTTAGAGCCGAGGGCTAAGGCTATGCGGCAGGGTCGGGGTGTTCCAAACCGAGCGTTCATAAGCATGGACGTGGCCGGCTAGCACAACGTCCACGCCGGCGGCATACAGCAACGGCTCCATGGCAGCCATCATCTCCCCCCCTTCGCCCTGATGAGCCTCGTTGCTGTTGTACCATGGCACGTGAAACTGAGCGAGTAGCCATGGCGTCTTCCTCCTATCGACCTTCTCAAGATCAGCCTGCGCACCAGAAAAAAAAAAAACTTTTAATATACGGCCCCCCTACATTGTTGCTGCTCGTTCGCCGAGCAGCAATCTACGTGCGAAGCGACGGAGGAGCTAACCTTGAGCCACTTGTACTGGTCCGAGTTAGGGAAGTAATCTGCGTACGAGGCGAGGGCGACGACGTGGACGCCTGCAGCAGCATCAAAAGAGTAGTAGAGATTTGAACTTGAGCCGCTCTCCACGAACGGCATCTTCCACCTGCGACTGTAGGATCGAAACCCATCTTGAAGCAGAGGGATGCTCTCTCTGTCATGGTTCCCCTCCGTGACCATCCATGGCCTGGCACTGGCAAGCGGCTGCACCAAGGCGCCAAATGTGTCCCACCTGGGCTGCACGTAGTCGGCATAAGAGAGGTCCCCGGGAAGAAGATGAAGGTCGGGGGCACACCGGCTGATGTGATCCAGCGTTGACTGGGTCCAACCCGTTTGGCCCAAATCCCCGGCGACGGAAAAAGTAATGGGAAACTGCGCTGGAGGCGTCTTCAATTGGAACTCAGAACCCTGACCTCCACACCTGTAAAAATATACCGTGCCGTCCTCTAGAGGCCCAATTACTGTGTGATGTATCCTCCCCGAGCTGTATAAGAAAGAAGAGTACGACGTGCTCTCTCCCTGAGATACGGCACTGTATCTCCCCGATGAAGTTCCGTATTCAACAGTCGACGGACAAGATTTACTGCCTGTTATCCAAGTAACCCGCACGTGCTTCTCTCCAGCAATAGAGATATGAACCTTCAATATTTATAACATCTGGATATTATATCCACGTAATTTATCGGACATATTTATTTTCCAGCAAGAAGATCAATCAAGCCCAAGCCCAAGCCCAAGCCCAAGCACAAGCCCAAGCCCAAGCACAAGCACAAGCACAAGCACAAGCACAAGCACAAGCTGCTCAGATTATAGATGAGTCTGCCAAGGAGCCAATTACTTTCAACTTCATATTTAGATTAGAGGGGTCAACCAGGCAGGGCTGGCCCGGCACGAGTCGTGTCGTGCTTGACCCGGCAAGGTTCGGCCCGTGGCACGGCACAAAGGCACGGGTTCGTCCCGTGTCAGGTGTCCCTCGAGCCCGACCCCGCGATAGCCTCACGCCCCTCCCGCAAAAAAGACCACGGGTCGTGTCTGATTGGATCCAACCCGCTGTCCCACTCCCACGAGGCCTGAACAGACCTAGATCCCCCCAACGGGAAAAAAAAAATTAATATAAAATTATATTTTCAGCCGTTGGATCTCGCCTCCAACGACTAGGAGACATAATCCAACGGCCCTCATGATTCTGCCCCCTAAAAAATTTAAAAAAAATTCAAAAAAATTAAAAAAAAAATCTTTTTTTATAAAAAATTATTATCTTTAATCTATAAATTTTACCCCCATCTCTTTAACATTTATGTTTTTCATAAACATAAATTCTCTCAAATCGTTCTATTTCTCTCTCAAAAATATTGCTTCTCTCTCTCGGGCCTCGGGATTTTGGCATTCGGCTTGGATTTTCGGGAATCTCGCCTTGAGTTTTGAACATTAGAGCTTGACTGCGGTGCACCGTGCACGTGACTGACCTCACTGCTTTTACCGGGTAATTTATTTTATGTTTTTTTTAAGTCTCTATAGTTTCTCTCTCTAGACCAGAATTAGAAAAATTAAAATCAGTCTTCTAGTTTTTATTAAACTATTCTTAAAAACAAAAATCATAAAAAAATGATAAATACAACTGAAACATATTTAAATTTAGAAAATGAAAATATTACACAGAGGTCTGAGACTGCTAAAACTTTGATTTCTCTAGTCGTCTCAACCCAAACTTCCTAAAAAATAAAAAACTAAGACGACTTATGTAGTTTGGACTCATTTTAATATAATAAAAAAAATATTAGAGGTGAGGAACAAGAAATGACAGTACAAATATTGTATGAGACTTTTAACATGTAAGAGTTCGTTTGGGACTGGACACCTTAAAAGGCATGTCGAATTATGCACCAAAAAATATGGACCATTAGATCCTAGGCAAACCTAACTTGGCACTGCATTTTTTGAGACTGGATCGAGTTCAGTCTCAAAGTTTACTCCTTTCATATACTCCAATGAGTTGGGTAGGGATGGCATGACCAGACTTATCACATTGATGGGTCTTCCGATCAGATTTTCGGAACATACAAGGGTAGTGCACATCATGCAGACATATTTTGAGCCTGCCTATCATGCAGACATATCTAGAAATGACATACTAAAGATATATAAGTTAAAAAAATAAAAAATAATTAATGAATTTATGGCATATAGTTGAGTGGTGTCCGTGACGTCCGATATCTGGACAAGTCACGATGAATCTTCTTATGCATATCTAACCAGCCACTATGTAGATTCAAACTGGACAATCAATAAAAAAATTTTAGGATTCTCTGAGATTCTTCATCCTCATGATGGCCCGACTATTTTTGAGTGTATGATGAAAATCTTTAGGGAATATAAAATTCAAAATAAAATTTTTAGTGTCACATTCAATAACACATCTAATAATGGAGTAGCAATCAACATGTTTGTTAGGAATATTAGAGACGCACCATTAGGAGAGATCTTTCATGTCAGATACATGTGTCACGTGATTAACCTGATTGTTCAAGTGGGTATGAAGGTGTGTTCCCCGCATTGGATAATATACGTAATGCACTAAAATATATTCGTACTCCTCGCAGATAACAAGAGTTTGGTACTCTCTGTTTGTCTGCGAATCTTAAGAAGAAGAAATTCCAATCGGATGTGAGACATCGTTGGAATTATGCGTACCTGATGTTAGAATCATTTGTTGGATACGAACACGTGATATCCAATTACGTCAATAGTAAGAGTGACGAACTTATTATTGACGACACTGACTGGGCTTCAGGAATTTCATAAATAAAATTCCTGAAAATTTTTTATGACACGACGAGCATGTGTTCGTCGGTTTATACGCCCACCACTTGCATTGCACTCCGGTACATATGCAACATTAGTAGCATGTTTAGGAAGTATTGAGCTGACCCGACACTTAGCCATATGGTTGCAGAGATGGAAACCAAGTACTTGAAGTACTGGTCCATCGTTCCATCTCTTTATTGCCTCGCTGCATGCATGGACCCTGGGGTTAAGGTGGAGGGGGTAGAAAACACCCTGACTTACATTTCCTCGTGCATGAACCTGGAAGACCCACCTGAAGGGTTCATTCACGAGAAATTGACTGATATGTTTACATACTATGATACTAGGTATGACGGTGGTAGTAGTGAGACTGTGCTTACGGACATTGATACCTTATTCGGAAATGATGATTTTCCCATTCACCCATCGAGGGAAAAACGTAGGGGTGGACCATCACATAGGAGCGAGCTTTCTCGGTACTTAAATACCAATTACTGCTTAATCCTATCACATAATCTGATAATGAGAATCTTGATTTATTACAGTGGTGAAAATCATAGGAGTCCACCTTTCCCGTGCCATCTAGGATGGCACGGGATCTACTGACTCCTTCGGTGTCGAGCGTAGAATCGGAGTCTACTTTTTATGTTACAGTGAACGTGATTTCGGATAGGAGATCGAGATTACGTCCAGATATTGTTGAGGCCTTGGCTTGTTTGAAGGATTGAGAAGATTCGAGGTTTAGCATCAATGATTGTGCTGAAGCTGGGACTGGGACTGGGACTGCAGTCGCATCCACTGTGATGGGGAGGAGTTGATTGCCGATGATGATTCATGTGATACTGATCTTGATATTGCGATTGATGATGCTCATGATATGCCGATTGACCATTGATGATGATCTACTATTTTTTGATTTCGATATTTTTTTTATTGATTGTACGCTTTGTTTGTACGTTGTGTTGAAACTGTAATTTGTTTGATTCGGATCTTTGGTTTCAAATGGCTGATTTATCATTTTTCATTTGAGTTGCTTATATTTTTTTTCAATTTTTATTTTTATTAAAAAAATGTATTGATTTATTTATTTTTTTTGTTTTAATTTTTCATTTAAAAATTTAAAACTTTATTATATAATTATAATAAATTTTAAACAAATTTTATATTACATAAAAAAAAAATTTTAACTTTGTTATTTTAATAAATTTTAACATTTTTCATATTATAAATATATAATACTATATAATCTAAAATTTTATATATTTTTTAATAATTTATATAAATAAAATAAAAAAAAATTTTAAAAAAATAAAAAATTAAAAAAAATTTAAAAAAATTTAAAAAAAAATTTTTAAAAAAAATTTCTGGCCCATAGGGCCAGGCTTGGCCCGAGCGGGCCCGGCACGGCATGGCACGGCCTACCGTGCCTTCTGGCAGTGCTGGCCTCGGCTTTTTTAAACAGTGCCAGGCACGTAAGCACGCTCGTGCTCAAAAAAAAAAATAGTCGGGCCGGCCCGGCCCGACCCGTTTGACACCTCTAATTTAGATTGCTCTCCAAAAGATATAAAGAAAATGTACTCAACACTTGATTTCACAAATGTTGTCATACTCTCATTTTTATCTTTTACAAATGATGTCAAAAAGGTGACTTGGGAATTAGTAATATGATATTCAAAAAAGTTTGTTATTAGTTGCAGGTGGATATTCACTGTAAAGACATATCCAAATAAGAATGTATATCACATTATGACAAGTCTTGTAACAAGCTAAAACTTATCACAAGTTCACCTTGACATAACACTTTAGTTACTGAATTTTGTGAAGAATTATCTAGGACTCTTAAACTCTTTCAAGGATCATGGACAATTCCAATTAGCTGAATATTTAGATTCGAGTTGGACATGAATATACACTGAGAGAATATATGCAATCGGGTTTTATTTTTTTCATTGAGGAAATAAAATGAGACCATTACTGCAAAATACATTTAGACAACAGAGCAGCAAGCGATTATCTCCATGAAAACCTTGATGAAGTTTCAACTGAGTTTTATTTCTTCGTATGCTCGCCTAGAGGTGTCAAACGGGACGTGTCGAGCCGGCCCGACCAATTTTTAGCCGGCCCGACCATGCTTTCGTGCCGAGCCAGGCACGACACGATTATTGTACCGTTCCGTGCATGGCCCAGCATGATTCTATGGAGGTCAGCCCAACACGGGCCCACGGCATGAATCCGCCGGATTGGGCCAAACCCCTAATTTAAAAAAAAAATTATGGTTTCTCAGCTCATGCTGAGGTACCGTGTTAACGAGCCACGGTATCGTACCGGGCCAGGCACGGCACGAGGCCCGGTTGGCCTTGGCACGGCACGGGCATGGGCATGGGAAATTCTCGTGCCTTGCCAGCCCAGTCACAGTTGAATCATGTCGTGCCTCATACCGAACAGGGCCAGCCTGGCCTGGTTGACACCTCTATGCTCGCCTATCATATAAAAACTTTTGATATATAAATAATATAAAATATTATTTTCATTTATATTTTTTATATTTTTATTCTAACGAAGATGATAGAATTTTGAAAACCTATTTTAGAAGACACAAGTAAACCAACTGAATGAGCTGCATCATATATAAAGTAAGTATTTTAATTAATTATAATATCCACTATAGCACACCCCAAAAGACCAGCCTCTATGAGGGAATCAATTATATGCCTTTATAATAATATAATCTCTCTCTGGAGCAGGTCATCAAAATCCCAAGAAAATATTTGAGGTTCCCAAAATCCTCTGTCTGGAACTAGTGAACTACGACTAAAATTACTATTTGATCTGGGTGATTCGTAACTTATCATTTCATATAATAAGAATAGTATTTGTATACATACTAAACAAAAATAACATATCACCTTAGTTTCTTAAAAAAAAAAATGTAAAACATATTTGTAAAAGCTAAAAGAGAAGATTGTCTTTAAACAAGGAAGCACGGACACGACTCCCTAAAACCGTGTCCATGTGTCCGACACCTGTACATGCGGACACGACACGGACACGTGTCCGACACGTCACGTGGCACACCATTGATCAATCCACATCCGACACATCACGTGGCATATCAGACGGTTGTGTCAGTTGCCGTATCCATGCCGAGAGTGACCGACGTCCGACGATGTCCAGTGGCCAACTTCGCCGCATGGGCGACGTTGGCCACTCGACGTAGGCGGCGGGCATGATATATGGAGAGGCAGGGGCCGAGCGTGATTTGAGGAGGGGAGGCAGGGGGCAGGCGCAGTTTGAGGGGGGGGGGGGGGGGAGGCAGGGGGCGAGCGCTATATGTGGGGAAAGGCAGGGAGCGGGCGCTATCTGTGGGGGGAGGCAGGGCTGGCATAAGATAAAATAAAATATTTTTATTTTATAAAATAATTATAAAATATTACTTCATAAAATAAAATAATTATAAATATTATCTTATAAAATAAAATAAAATACAATATTTTTATTTTATAAAAAAAAATATATATATATTTATTCTATAAAACAACGTATTTTAATTTAATTTAGTTTATATTATTTTATAAAATACCTAATATTTAAAAAAAATAATTTTTATTTTAAATTTTTTTTTATGTCGTATCCTAGCCATATTCGTATCCTAATTTTTTAGAATTTTCCGTGTCCCCATATCCTGCCGTGTCGTATCCCCGTGCCCGTGTCCGTGTCCGTGTCCGTGCTTCTTAGACTATAGAAATCTCTCAAACAAATTCTTGATAACTACTCAAGGCCATACGACAACTTTTGCAAATTCAAATAAAATTTGATTGTACTGCTCAAAATTCACATGATTACTTGTGGTGACTTTATTACAATACCTTATTTTTATAGTTAGATATATTTCAAATACTAGTTGGAGGAGAATCTCTCATTCAATATCATCTTGAAGTATATGGATTATCCATGTAATAAAGTAAGACATTAGTCTGCGCATCAATCTTACGGGAATTGCAATAGGAAATTAGGCTAATCAAAAAATAATTACCTACTATTCTAGTAGACACTATAAATATGATAATTATTAATTTTATGTGCTTGAATTTTTAAATGGCCTTGTTGTCCTATCGGCATAGAAGCTAGTTATAAATTATTAAGCCATTCACAATAAAGACCCCCTCAGCGGCCATCTCCTCGATATTTTAACACCGAGACACCAAATCATCTATTGTCTTAGATCATCATAAGTTCCCATCTTTTAGGCAGCTCACTAACTATCTTTAATGATTGCTTCGAATATGTATATTTATTCTTCAATCTCTAGTGTCTTTCTCGATGAAAATTGATATGGTAATAAACATATTTATACTTTCAATTTTATTAGTGTCACACTCGCACAGATAATATATAATTTCTCTCATATTTCAATATGTTCATTTATTCTTCCACCATTTTTCTAGTGTCATGCTTATCACTATTGCTCACTATGATAGGTAACTCTCATACTAAATGTAAAACCCTTAAGAACATATTTTGTTTACCACCCGATATCAATTAAAAGTCTGTTCCTCTAAGATATGCATAAAAAACTAGCTTATAAAAATATACACATTTTTGACTTCGTAAATATCATACTCATAATGAGTCAATATATCTCAATTTTAGGTTTTTAAGTATGAGCTTATCTCGTGCATCACAGTCGAAAATACGCACAAATAGCAAAAACCTTAATCTCAGTTCTATTTTAATACCAAATTATTCATGACCAAATTATTCATGACCAAATTATTCATGTCTACCAACCCGAAACCTAGGATAAGCTATGGGGCAAGGGTCAAGTCCCAACGGGATGATCGCCCGATGGGGCAAAATATTTTTTAAAAAAAAAAATCTACCCGTGTCGTGTCCGAGACAGCACGATGGCACAGTCGTGATGATACGGCCCATTTGACACCACTAATCACATATAGATACATTAAATTATTTATAGATCCATCTTAAGGTAGATTTCAAAGCTTACATGAATCTATGTGCACAATTTTAACTATAGAAAAAAAGTAGATTTCAAAACTTAAATCTCTAAAAACATATTCAATTTCACTTAAAAGTGTCAGATGGATCATACCATGCCGACAAGACATATTTTTCGGTGGCCTATCGGGCCACCGTGCTATGCTATGCCAGGCGCGACTTTAGTATGACCGGCCCGGCATAGCCCGACTCTAAGGGAATTGGGGGAAAGATTTTTTGCGCTATAGGTGCTTTTTTTTTTTTTTTTTTTTTGCATTGAGTGAGGTACGGTGTTTGGTTCATTCAACCTATTCTTTGTTGGTGTCTTCTCCGATTCTACAAATCCATGACTCCAAGACCTACGAAGGATTCTTTTACCCTAATCCCATCGTACTGGGCGGGCAGCCACAGTCCGAATCTGATCGGACTGTGCCCGATACCCGATTAGAGGTCCATGGACGAGGGACCGTGGATGGCAGGGCAGGGCATGGTCGGTACCTGTGTTGCTGAACTATGCCTACAAGCCTGGCCCTAGACGTGGCATGGCTTTACATGAGTATTATTATAACATAAATCGGCATGACCAGATATAACCAACAAGTGACTCTTGGTACTAACTGAAGATCTAAATGAGATTATAGAGAAATAAGAAAATATAATAAATAATATTAAAATATTTAAGAGATACTAAATAATTCATTTTCAAGATACAAAATCTGAAAGAGTACACAATGAAAAAAAAAATAGTTAATTGATGAGCTAATTTGTGATTAATACCACATTTTGGTATAAAATTCAAAACACTTTATATTAAGAAGTAATATCTGATCTGTCACAATCAAATATCTATGTTTTTATTATATAATTTTATTTTATATTTTTATATTAATTATATACCAAACAAAAAATTATGTATAATCTCATAATTAATATAAATAATATTAAAATTGTCTGACATATATTATAATATATAATTACTCCTAATTTTTTAATATTTTAACGAAACTTATTTTAATTTTTTATTAAATGACAAAAAATCAACAAAGTATATGATATAAATTGGAAACAAAACAACCAAGATAATAGTGTATTATTTTCATAATAATATATGACTTTATATATTTTTAATAATAATAATAATAATAATAAAGTATCAAGTGTCACCAAAATTGGGATGCACCTACACATCAATCAAGTTGATGCCAAACGAGTTTAAGGCACATTACATAAACAACACAAACATGAGTTAGATCACGGCTCTTCTAAGCTAGCTCCTCACAATTACTTGGGCATCTTATCACATTTTTACAATCAAAAAAAAAAAAATCCAAGAAGACTGCTCCATGTATGATCCAACAATTGCTGAATGAAAAAATTATGGCAAAATATTTAGAGCATCTCCAACCTATTCTCTATTTATTCAATTTTAATTATTTTAACTAGCCAAACACAAAAAAATCCTCTCCAACTCACCCTCTATTTCATTCTCTATTTCCTAGCTTACTCAAATGACTCAACAAATGTATAGAATCAGCTCTCTAAATTTTCTCTCCCTTTTTCTCTCTTCATCTCTCTATATATATATATATATATATATATTTGAATTTTTAAAAATTATTAAAAGTTAGGTATAAAATAGAGAGTGTGGTTGGGGTTTATTCTAAAAAATTACTAGCTAAAATAGTAAAATTAATATTTCAATATATTTTGAGTAGCTATTTTGTTAATGTAAGTGGAGATGATGTTAGAGCATCTCCAAGAGGCTAGCTAAACCTTCTATTTTAGCTATTTTACATAGACAATCCTTAAATTTTGTCTACAAGAGACTAGTTATTACGCTAGTTATTTTCCATTGGCACCATTCGACTAACTATTTCTAGCTAGGGCAAAGTTGCTAGCTATTTCCACTTTATTTATTTTAAAAATATTTTCTTAAATTTATCCTAATCATGTACACTAAACAAACATATTACAGCTATTGGTTCAAATTTTAAAATTTTTTATTTCATGATTATTGCAAATTAGATCATTATTAAAAAAATAAAAAAATTAAAATTTTGATGACGTGGCTTAATTTTATAGTTTTTTTTAAGTATAAATGATAGATCTATCCTTAATTTAAAAATTATACATCAGCAGTGTGTGTTTGTGTGTGTGTTGTGTCTTTATAATTTTGTGTGTTTGTATATGTGCTTGTATGTGTGATTGTGTTTGTGTGTGTGTGATTGTGTTAGTGTATATAAATAATGGTACAAGTTATATAAATATGACCGTTGAAAAATTAGTGTTTAAAATTTCAAATTTAAAACTTTTTGAATTTAATCAAAATGGTATTATGGTGATGATATGGTATTTTATATATTATTTTAAATCTTTTTTTAAGTTAGTTATAGTTAATTGAAGTTATTAGCTAAAATAGATAGTATTGTTGGAGTTAACTGAAAAATTTGAAGTTGGTTATAATATTATAATATTATATTATAATATAATATTATAATATTTTTTAAGTATCTATTTTAGAGATAACATAACTTTTAGTAAATTTTGGCAATCTCAAGCTAAGACAATGGCCGCCTAACTCAGATCTACAAGCCACGGCCGAGATAACATCGCGAAGAAAAATATAACGAGAAAAGACATTTTGGGAATTACGGGGCAAACAAATCAAGAGAAGAATCGCAGTTCATATACGGACGAAAATAGGTAGAGATAACATTGTGAGTGTGTACCTGGTGCGGAGAAGAAATATGCGTCGATCTCCATGGCAATTGTAGCGTTTTACGAGGCAGAGGCCGAATATACTTCGTCGTCACAACTACACGCAGCAACGGAAACAACGCCGCCGCCGCCACCACCACCACCAACAACGGATTCGACCTCAGCTCCATGAAGAATCAACCCGATATGTTTCTACTTTTTTGTTGTTGCGAGGAAGAAGACGAACTTCTGCAACAAATTGCCTACGCTCGCCGCCCCACATTTACACCGCATTCCGCTGCGCCCGCCATCATAATCACGGTAGAAACCAGCTCATATCCCACCAGCAGCAACGAGCCAACGAGCCAACGACCCAATTAAATGCTTCCGAAAAAATAAAAAGATGCCTGGATTGAGAAAGGTAGCCGTTAACACCATGCACAAAAAACCACAAAAAACAAATACGCGGCATCTTCTCCTGCACCTCGTAGCTGATTAAACAATTGTACTAAAACAAAGAGATATCAGAGTTATAAAAACGGGCAGAATTTCTCGGGTCACATTTTATAAACTTAAACATAAATACGGGCAGAATTTCAGAATTAACAAAAATCACAACAGCAAAATCTACTAGCGCGAATATTATAACAATCTCGTAATTTTTAAAACTATAATATTTAAACATGACATTTTACCGAAGAGAGTATTTTCTCGAGGATTAATTTTCCTAGAAACTGCAATTTTACAATTTTATAAAATTTGGAAATTATAAAAAATAGACTTATAGCTGATTTTTCATTATTTAAATTCAAAATTCCACGCCTAAAATAAATTAATTTTTTTTTTCTTTAATGATTTCCAGGAGGAAAGAGACTTGTTGATAATTAAGGCAAGCGAATTGTTTTTTCTTTTTCCAACAAAATAGAAGCAATTCTGCAGAAATTTTGCCAAAAAACAAGACGGGAAGAACTGGAAGAAGGGGAAACCAGGAGCTCAGAGGCAGTACGCCGGGGCGATGGTAGGGCGATAGACAAAAGGGCGGACCCAGTGAGAATAACCGGATGGATGGTTATAACTGAACTTGACGCCCTGGCTCCTTTTTCCCGGACCCGGGCGAGCACAATGGTCATGAAAACTGTCGATGGGGCGCGCCAAACATGCGTCCCACCGCTCGCTTTCTGGCATGGTCTCGATCACATTATAGATGCCCTGTGCATTTGTAAAAGCTTGGTAATTTAGAACTTCTCCTGATTTTGTTATGCAAAGCACAGCTACCTCTGCACCTGCATCTCAGACAATTGCATGTGACATATAGCATTTCCATGGTTTATATTTAAACATTATATATATATTTTTTTAAAATATAATATATGTATATATAATAAATTTGTATTAATTAAAAATATCTCTACATTAGACAATGAATAATCACAGTGATAACAGAAATATAATGTTGATTTATTTATTATTTAAATATATCATATGGTAAAAAATTAAAAATGTATGAAAATTGAAATTCACATGAAAATTATGTGGGAATGAATATATTTAATGTTGAATTAAATTGAAACAAATAAATTATAATTTTTATTTTGAAAATTTTAAATTTAGTTCCTTCAAACTACACCATATAAATTGGTTAAAAATGAATATATTTTATACTCGTAGATATTTAAATGTGTCAAATAAGTCAGCCCAAGTGCCGGGCATGGTACGGTATCCAAATAAGTCAGCCCAAAATAGCCCATTTTATCAGCAGCCAAGCACTATAGTCCCTGGTCATGCCAATTATGGGCACGAGTCTTTAGTCGGTGTTGGACTAATGGTCCGTTTGATAATACTAAAAAAATTAAATACTCAAAAATAAGAAGTGAAAAATTAAATGCTGAATTTTATAATTGTTGAATTTGTATTAAAAAACTATTTGATAAATTAATGATAATTAAATACTGAGTTTAAATATATTATTTAATAAATATAAATACTGCATTACGTATTATCCAACAAAAATAAAATTTTTAATAATTTTTTTTTTCACTATACTTATTAATTATTATAAAAAATAAAATCACTAAAAACATATCCATAAATAAATTATAAATCCAAGAAAGAAATAAAAATATTTAAAAAATAACCAATAATATCTAAACTTTTTAAAACTGTTTAAAATTTAAAAATAAAAATAAAAATTAATGAACAATTAATTAATTTACTATTTCCTATCTTAAATAAATAATGAAAATAAAACTAGGATTAGAGTTTGTGGTGATGGAGAAATGAAGAGGAGAAGACAAATTAGCAAACTGAACTGTAGCGTGAATAAAAAAATGAAAAATAAATGAATAAAAAAATGACAAAATAGTAACTTTAAAAAAAATTAATAAAAATTTTCAACATTAATTAGGTTGCTATCTAATTAACACATTAAAAATTTAAAACTATTAAAAATTTTTATTTTCAATGGTTAGAACAAATTTAAGTGATGAATCAAACAACCCCTAACTAAAAATAATATAATTAAAAAATACATTGCATATTTATATTACATTACAAATTGAAATTAATAAAATCAAAATTAATAATCAAATAAATAATATAATTATTTTTGAGTTAGCTCAACACAAAAATAAAAATATTTAATTAAAAAAAAAAACAATTCATAAAATGATATATCATACATAACATAAGATATTTGGGCTTAGTCTGGCCCCCCAAGAACTAGAGGTAAGCGCAGCTCACAACAAGATATTACACAAACAATATATTGATGGATAGAACCATAACACAACACATCAAATCACAGAAAGGATCAGCTCACAAGAACAGATGGACCGTTGTTGACAACTAGAGGATGGCTGCCAGAAGCCAGCGACTGGTTGCCAGCAGTGAGCAGTCACCGCCAGCCGTCGAAAAATTATGATTTAGCAGCCAGCACTTAATCGCGTATATCAGCGAGTAATGATGAACAAACGATAGCTGAGATCCATCGAAGGCTTGCAGCCTAAAAGTTAATTACTAGAAATTCTAATTTCTAGGTTACAATAAATCATCTCAGGATCATCTGCCTGGCAAAAAATGTACCAGACAGATCAAATTGCAGAGTAGAGCACGAACACCAACCGTCAAGATCGACTGATTGAGAAAGTCTAACGCAAAATTCATGAGCTCTCACCTCTGGAGATTCGGGAGTAGTCTTCGCGATCTCAGAATTACGAACCATAACGTAGAGAGAAAGGACAAGAGATATGAAGAATTATCATCTATCGCACTCTTAGATTGTAGATCGGACTGCGGATCGACATCGCCTCGTCTTCTAATGGCGGAAATGTAAGCCTCCATGATCTCGATTATTCGTTATGGATGGTCAAGTGTAGAGAAGCTGACGGATGAGAGATAACACGTGTGCACAATTGCGTCCGACGCGATTGTGTTGGCAACATCAAATAATTCACAGCAGTTCAACACCATAAATAAAGGTTAAAGCATGGACGAAGAAGATGACCTTCTAAAACATGGTCTTCTGGTCCAATCGAAGAATCGTCGCACACATCGCACACTACTCTTCCACGCACATAGCCCGTCCACGCTTCCGCGCTGCTGACGGACAGAAGCAACAGTAGAATTTGTATCGCCTGCGATTCGAGCTGCATGCCTGCATCCGCCTTTTTTTTTTCTCTGTTGTTTTCTGCTCCAGCTCCTCTCGGCTTCTAGTTATATATAGCCAGCCCACCCCCCCCCCCCCCCCCCCCCCCGGCGCTCACACGAATCACGACTCTTTCAAAATTCCAAATTGGTCCGAACTCCGACGCCGACCCAAAGTTAGGCCAGGCAGGCCAGACTTGACAATATACCTTAGACCAAACCAACAGGCCTGCCCGTGCCCGATTCTCTAGTTGATTCGCAATTACTTTTTCTTTTATTTTTTTTATTCAGTAAGCAATCAAGAAAAAAAAACCATCTACCATGAAATTAATTAAAAAAAAAATAAAAAATAAAAAAAAATAATTTTTTCTTATTTTTCCAAAAAAAATAAATTCAATCACACCGGAAACACAAAACAAGCAAGCTTTTTATTTTTAATTATGAGAAATAAAAATATATTTATATTAAAAATATATTAATACTAATAATAAATATCTAACCCACATCGACAATTGATAATAATCACATACAAATATGTTGAGTACAAAAATGAACCTACAAACAAATAAAAATATATTAAATTAATTAATGCGATATAATATTATAAGAGGCTAGGCGTCAAACGGGCCAAGCAGCCCATTTCTAGCACCAACAATTTGCTTAAAAATGGGCCGGGCCGGGAACGACCCGCTTGCCTGGCCCAGGAACCGAGGACCGGCTATGGGCCATGGGTCAACTACTTAGCAGAGTACCAATCACGTGCATACTTGGCATCGACCGATAAGTCAACTTTAAGAATGTTGCTGCCGCAGAAGGGCCGAGACATGCACTCTACCACGATTGCCTTGGCGGTTTCAGCTGACTCAGTGGGCCCCTCTAGGATTATTTCATCGTGCACCTGTTTTTCAAACAAATATCCGAGGGATCAAAAAAGTTGATATTAATAATTAAATGAAAGGTAAAATAATTTTTTTGATTAACATATTAAATTATTTTTTATATTTATTTTATTTTATATTATTTTATGCTTTTGATATAATCACCCAACCTATGAGCTGCCTCAATCTATTTTGCCCATTTTTACAAGTACAAACTTGTATAATGATTTTCTCAAGCATCATTACATGTTTTTTTTTTAGATTATTTCATAACATGGTATCAGAGTTGCCCTAGAATCTCTCTCTCTCTCTCTCTCTCTCTATCTATATATATATATCTCTCTCGCTCGCTCTCTCTCTCTCTCTCTCTCTCTCTCTCTCTCTCTCTCTCTCTCTCTATCTCTCTCTCTCTCTCTCTCTCTCGCGCGCTCTCTCTCTCTCTCTATCTCTCTCTCTCTCTATCTCTCTCTCTCTCGCTTGCTCTCTCTCTTATCTCTCTCTCTCGCTTGCTCTCTCTCTTTATCTCTCTCTCTCTCTATATATATATATATATATATATATATATATATATATATATATCTCTCTCTCTCTCTCTCTATCTATCTCTACCTCTCTCTCTCTCGCTCGCTCTCTCTCTCTCTCTACCTCTCTCTCTCTCTCTCTCTACCTCTCTCTCTCTCGCGCTCTCTCTCTCTCTCTCTACCTCTCTCTCTCTCGCTCTCTCTCTCTCTCTCTGGCTCTGTGGGCGTGGTTGAGCGGTGGTCGTGTCATCGTTAAGCAGTTGTTGCATGGTAAACCCTAACTTATTTAATTAGAACAATTTTATATTTTAAGTTAATACATGAGACTTAGTTCGGTGAATAAAGTGTAGGTAGGAAGATGAGTCACACAAGAGATAATTATTAAATATTATTTTTAGAGAAGAAACATAAAATTTTGCACAATATTGAGAGAGACAAACTAATTACTATAGTCATATATGAGTTCTCACATGATTTATCTACCATGATATTTACATTTACTAGAAATGGCTATATAAAATTCATCTTTAAAGCAGCATCACATTTACTAGAAATGATACTTATATTTATATTTACCAAATGCTAATCCAACTCAAGCATGGCAATTCAATAGAGATGAGACAAAAGAGATTTAGATATAAAATCACTTTTATTTAATGCTGTGTAGAGATATAAATAAACAATTTTTTTTTTCATGACAGATCATAGTTTTTTTTATTTTTGAAAATTTATATAAAATGATAGAAAAAATCAATATAACAAAATAAAAAAAAAATAAAGAAAAAATAATCTATTATAATATATGTCAGATCAATTCATAATTTACTGTATGAAAAATGAGATTATATACCAAATTTTTTGTGCTGCTACCTACACCCCTACAAAATTGGGATTGCTGAAAAGATGAATAAATATCTAATTGATACAGCTCGGATAATCTAATAAGAAAGAGTTGTAAAGTATTTTTTGTGAGATACAATCTTGACCATAAACTAATCATCTTAAAAATATCTAATTCGGATATTCTCTTTTGTCCATTCACAACATAAACCCTTTCAACTTTTACATCCTAAAAATAGATAATTTAACTTATTTTTGATGATGAAATTTGCTCAAATATTTGATGCGAACTACTAGAAAACTTTTTCTTTAGTAACTAAGTTAGCCTGAGTATGAATTTTTATATCTCTTGCAATATCTCACATTTACATACAAATCAACTAGATGTGAAAAATATATTTCTTCATAGTGACTCTCTGAGGAGGAGATATAAATATATGTATACACACACACACACACACATATATATATATATATATGTATATATATGTATGTATGTATATGTATATATATGTATATGTATATATGTATATATACATATATATATATATATATATGTATATATATGTGTGTATATATATATATATAGTAGTTACCCAAATTTCAAGCAGCATAATCAAATGGAGTTTAGAAATTATGAAAATCAAGAGCATGACTTATGAGATTTTCACATAAGATAACCATATTTGAGTTATATGTGTGTTACAGATTTTTCTTTATGTTTTTCAAATGAGCACTAATGACAAGGTGATTTTGTTGAATACCTACGTGAACGTCATTCTGATGACAAGAGATGATGAATTAGGGATCATCTGGCTCGAAGAGTTCCTTCGAGCACAAACATAATTTCAGACGAATGATCTTGTGAGACTCAAATACTTTCTTAGTATCAAGACTATTACACATGAGATAGATTTTTGATACTCTTACGGATATCCCAATTACTATAGGCAGTGACTTGATTTTTTATGCGCCTCATCCAGTTGACTCAACTATTTACAAAAGGATGGTAATAAAAATAATTATCTGACTATGATAAGAGCAAATATAACATACTCATTTAACATAATTAATTATTTTCTAGATTATTCTCGATAGATTAACTTTGCTTTAGCTCTTAGCATACTGAGATATATTTGTAAGCGATAAATGCTCATTATTTTTAATTTTTATTTTTAAAATATTATAATAATCAAAAATAAACTACTAAAAGTCCTTAAATATTATGATAATATTTAACATATTTATGATTTTTTATTATTATTTATATTATGGGTAATATTTGTTTTTTCTTAGTTTTTACTTTATGGATGATAGCATCCAATAAGCGTACTCCTCTCCTCTTTATTAATAGCATCCACTTTTGCAGATCTATTTTTCATTTAGTGTTTTTTTGATTAAGCTAAGTGCCAAATGCAATTTCGCTTAATCAGCCAGAATCAGGATCAGATTATACTGGCATCCAACGGCTCGGGGAAACCCCCATTTTCAAAGCAGCATAGGACTATTTGATAAATGAACGGCATCTAATGGCTCTCGTAAAAACACAAGCATATTGACCTGTAGAAGCAGTTTCCATCCCAGATCCTTCAGATGGGTATGTTTTGATATTTCCAACATGGCCAACATGGCAACGTCAGCAGCACTACCCTGACAGAGAGAGGAATGAGAGAATTAAGTGAAGGCGGCAGAGAGAGAGAGAGAGGGATGAGAGAGATGGATGAGAGAAGAGGGATGAGAGAGAGTGATGAGAGAGAAAGAGTGATGAGAGAAAGGGGGGATGAGAGAGAGGGGGATGAGAGAGAGGGGGGGTGAGAGAGAGGGGGGATGAGAGAGAGGGGGGATGAGAGAGAAAGAGGGATGAGAGAGAGAGAGAGAGAGAGGAAGAAACCTGTACAGGAGTGTTAATGGCAGCTCGTTCTATGTGGTTCCTCTGGGAAAGACTCATGTTGGGTGAGATCAGAGGGAAGCGTCGAGATCGGCCGAGCAGAGTGTAAACCCGCTGCTCTTCTCTCAATTGCGTCTTACATTCCTCCTGCCATTGCAACACTTCTTTCCTTTCGCTGTACCAGAGGCGGAGAGTTTCCCTAGCCTCCTGCCATGAAACCTGCGAAGCACCAGCCGCGATGATTCAAGAAGACGACGACGATGCGACAAGGGCTCATAATGTGGCGAGTTTCAAGAACACGACACGAGCGTGTTGCTTGCCTGCTCGCCTGCAATGTGCAAAATCCCTCCTGGGAAATGGGGAAAAACAAAAAAAAAAAGACACATTTTTGTTGTGTAAATTACATTCAAATCATTCGCAAGCCCCGAGACTGTTTTTCCATAAGCAATAGAAAAATTAACCATCTTAGCTTTTCTTCGTTCCGAGGGGAAGGCATCCTGAAACATAAAATTCAACTAGTCACAACATAAATTTCACATAACTAATAACTAAAACAGTTAAGCTACATATATTAGATCATCTCCAGCCCGCTCTCTATTTTTTAATTTTAGCTATTTTATAGCTAGCAAAACACAGAAATTCCTCTCCAACTCACTCTCTATTCCACCTAGAGGTGTCAAACGGGCCGGCCCGGCCCGTTTTTTTGAGCACGAGCGTGCCATGCTCGGGGTTGGCCTGTCCATACGGTTCGGGCCTCGTGGGACCGCGGGTTGGGTCCAATCAGACCCGACCCACAGTCTTTTTTGCGGGAGGGGCGATCGCGGGGTCGGCTCGGGGGACACCCGACACGGGACGAACCCGTGCCGGTGTGCCGTGCCATGGGCCGAACTGAGCCGGGTCAAGCACGGCACGGCACGACTCGTGCCTGACCCGGCACGGGCCCGGGCAAGGGATTTTCCCGTGCCGGGCCAGCCCGGTTGACACCTCTAATTTCACCCTCTATTTCCTAGTTTACTCAAATGGCTCAACATATGTGGAGAGCCATTTGAGATCTCTAAATTTTCTCTCTCCCTTTTTTCTCTCTATCTCTCACTATATACGTGTTTAGATTTTTAAAAAATATTAGAAGTTAGGTATAAAACGCGCTACGGTGCGCCGCCGAAACCATAATTTTTTTTTAAAATTATGATTTTTGGCTAGAGGTGTCAACCGTGCTGGGCCGGCCCGGCCCTGCACGAGGCACGGCACGGTTCAGCCGTGCCTGGGCCGGCCCGGCACGGAAAAAATCCGTGCCCGTGCCCGTGCCGTGCCCGTGCCCGTGCCGTGCCCGGCTTTGGCATGAACCGTGCCGTGCCGTGCCTGGCCAGGCACGGTTCGGCCCCTGGCACGGCAAACCGCATGCCTCCCCTCCCGCAAAAAAAGACCGCGGGTCGGGTCAAATTCGACCCGACCCGCGGTCCCTATTTCCCGAACCGCTCGGACAAGTTTGCCCGAGCGGGCCAGGCGAGGCACGGCCCGTTGTGCCTGCGGGCCGTGCCGGGCACGGCACGGTAGCACGGTCATGCTCGTGAAAAACGGGTCGTGCCGTGCCGAGCCGGCCCGTTTGACACCTCTATTTTTGGCCCACCCCAAACCGAGCCGAACCCGGCGGATTCGTGCTGCGGGCCCGTGCTGAGCAGACCTCCACAAAACCATGCCGAGCAAGGCACGGCACAATCTTGTAACCATGTCGCGCCTGGCCCGGCATGGTAGCACGATTGGGCCAACTAAAATCGTGTCGGGCCGAGCTGGCACGACATGTTTGACACTTATTTTTGTGCAGCAAAAAAAAAAGTAGACCACATTCTAAAATAATACAATAGCATGGGCAACATGGGATTCGAACCCAGGTCCTCTACTTACTAAAACTGAGCAAACCACACAGTCACACATATTATCAAGTGATAAGCAAATTGAAATGCTTATATATAAATATATTATATGTGAAAACACATATACAAATATACATAAATTTATGTATAGATATAAAATATATATAAATTGACATACATAAATACACACACACACACACATATAAACATATATATATATATATATATATATATATATATATATACATATATAATTATACATAACTATATATGTATAATTATATATCTCTATAAATATATATGTATATTTAGTTATTCTCGATTAAAAATGGGTACTAGTGGTATTGTTATAAGATTCGCAAGTACGTAATTTCTACTGATGTATAGATGTCCAACGGACTATGTCATACTCAACACGGAATGAGATGTGTTCTCGTGTCGCGCCTAACATGACGTGAGATGAGTTAACGTGTCATGCCGGCACGAATTCTTTCTTAGTCAGCCTGGCATGGCATAATTGGCTGGCAACTGAGAACTTTTGTGGTAGGTCATGCCGAGTCGATTCCGGATCGTGGCAGTTATAAGTGACAGAAAGTCCCAATTAAAATTTCTTGAAATATTAATTTTATATTTATTTAAAATATTAAATATCAAAATAATAAAATCTAAAACTATAATGCAATATAAATTTTAAAAAATTAAATCAATAATTAAAAAAATATTTTATATTCACACAACTGAAGATATCGTTTAAAATAATAAAATCCAAAATTTTGTATGACAAACTTAAAAAAATTCAAAAATATAAATAGTAACAAATAAATCAGTAGCATAAAATAATAATTATGATACATAATATAAGCAAAAGTATAAATAAAAAAAAATACACATAATCATAGCATGGGTTATCAGTCTGTGTGATATGGTAGTGTGGATACAAGTTATAATATAGGTGTCAAACTGACCGGCCCGGCACGGTTACAATTCCATGTTAGCCTAGCACGGACCCGCCGCCGAACACCGCCGGGTTCGGCCAGGTTAGGTCGAAAAAAACCCTAATTTTTTTAAAAAATTAGGATTTCGGGGCGCACCTCCACGCGTCTTCGCCCTTTTGGGACTCGGTGAGCCTCGCCTATCGGGCATCAGCTCGTATTGACCACGTTTGGTGCGTGGTCACGTGCTGTGCTGTCGTCTCGGCACGGCACAGTAGCGTGCCGTGTCGGGCATAGGCAATGCATTGTAGCGTGACGTGCCGGGCACTGGCACGGGCACGACACTATAGCGTGTCGTGGCCGTGCCAGGCCGGCCCGGCCTGTTTGACACCTCTAGGTTATAATCATCATATATGATTATGAAGGTAGCACTAGTAGTGACATCAATATCCTTAATATCTCATGAGCCATCATTCACCAGCAACTCATTTGCTTTATCTAGAATGCACAAATTTACAATTTCCCAATCTTTCAAGCATTTAAGTGCTTCTATGATATTTAATCATAATTTTTTTCTTATATCTAAAATAAAATTAGTATAGAGATGTTAAATAGGCCGGGAGGCTCGGGCACAGCTTGAAATAGCCGTCCGGGCCTGGCACGGCATTGTACAAAAACAAGCTTGGACCTGGAGCATGCCAACCTGAGGAACAGCTCATGTCGTGTTAGGATGAAGCGAGTCACGCCTCATACCAAATCAAGCATGACTCACGTGCATGGACTGATGGCATGGTCCACTGGGATGATTACCCGTGATCAGGCACAAGTGGGCCATTGGTCATGGGTCATCGATCACGCCACATCATGTTCGACTTATGTGGCTTGCCAATTTTTTGTTTTCATGTAATAGGCACAAACAACAACAACATCAAGTGCAAGATATCATCTCCTTGCCTTAGAAAAATATAGCCGTCAGATTATTTCCAACAATTGCATACCAAAAAACCGATGGTTGTTGAATTTCTAGCATAAAAAACTTTTATATATATATATATATATATATATATATATTTATTTATTTATTTATTTAAACAATCTATATAATTAGAGTTTAGGAAATTTATGAATTCCATTCTCATTTCTATAAATCTCTTTCTTGTTTCTCTTGTGATTCTTTCTTCACCTTAAATGATTCTGTTTTTGTAATTTTTTTTTCACTATTTTTATATTTAATTTACGCACACGAAATACACAGTGCAGGTTGCAACTAAAAATTTTAATTGAGATCAAAGTGGTACAAAGAAAAATATTTTACAACAAAATAATAATGATCATAATACATTTTCTTTAGTTTTTTTGTAAGTTTTTTATTAGTTTTATTAATATAATATATAAAATTTAAAAATAATAAATTATGAACATAATAATAATAAATTTGAAATTGATGAAGATCGGTAGATAATAACAACCATACAGAAAGATTCAACGTCCAAGGCCGAAACTAAGTCATCACTAATAGCCTTGACACAAACTCATTTTCTACCTAAAAAAAACAAAAAATTATATGAACTTTAATAGTATGGACTCACTTTAAAATAATTAAAAATAAAAATTTTATTGATGTCAAAGAAGAATCAGTACAATATATATATTATCAATTTATTTATTTATTTATTTATTTATGCAGAAGAGTATTTGACACTAGCCACTTTAAGAGGCATGCAGATCAATACCCCCAAAAAACATTTTACATTAGATCTGAGATAAATATTATTGAGTGGTATGGTCTTTTAAGTTTGACCTAGTTAAACTTTATTAACTATTTCATATAGCACAATGATTTTGAGAGTAAATTTATGATCAGACTGATAATAAGAATAAAAACTAACTTTTTAAAAAAACATATTAGGTAAATGTAATGAGCAATGACCAATGCTAGACATGAGTTTTTAATAAAACTACATGGCCGTGACCCATGTCATGTCACCATGCTTGTGGACCACACCAACGAGTAGGTATGCAAGTCATGTCTGGTCCGACAAAAGGCATGGTTGGGCTTGGCACAGCACAACACAAGCCATGCCATGAGCTGACAAGAGCGCGATTCAGGCACAATTCTAGACCATACTATGTCGAGCTTGGCACAACTATTTTGTGTCATGACTCGTACCTTGCCCGAGCAGCCCGACACACTTGACACCTCTATATTGATATCATTTTTTCTTAAGAATGAACCATTCTCTAAATCTTTGGTTCATACTAGTCAGGAGGAGGATGATGGCATGTTTGCCTATACTATTGTTCGTTATATTCAGTTAAGCAATGGAAAAATTTAGCTTGGTGAAAATTAAATCCAATTACTTAGTCTTTTACCAGAATCTCAAATTAGGTATCATCCTATTTATTATATATGTAGATGATATTGTTATTACTTAGAGTGATATGTCAAGTATATCAATGCTTGAGTCCTTCCTTAATAGTGATTACATATATTGTTATTACTTAGAATGAACGAGAGTCTTGTGGACTATCCCAAACCATATATACACAGTAGTAAATTTTTTTTTTTTTTTTTTATTTTTTTATTTTTTTTTATTTTTTTTTTATTTGGGAGCACTCAACTTATGGACTATCCTAAATCACACACACACACACAGTTGCATTCTTTTTTTTGTTGTAAATAAATGAAAAATAGTTTTTACTTTTCCTTTTTTTTAAGTTCTTTCTCTTCTCTTCCTCTTCTCGACCATCACCACAACACCCTAACAAGGTTCTGACTATAACAAAACTATAATAATTTTCAATTATATTTTTATTTTATGTTTTAATCATATCAGATAATATACATAATAGAGTAACCATAATAAAAAGATGCTCTAATCAATTTGTTTATGAGTGAGTGAGTGTGTGAATGTGTGAATTAGTATCAAGACCAACATTAATTAGAAGAGTTAAATTTAAGTTTATTCATTTGATGTATACCACTCAAACCACCAAATAAAGAAGCTAATAAATTTTGATTACTAGAATAAATATATTTGTACACATATATGGGTGGGTAAGTTTATCAATGTAAGCACCCACAAGCTTATATAAGCTTGTAATGTGTAACGGATATCATGAAAACAACATAACATTAATAAGAAGAGTAACATTTAAGTATAGTTATTAATGTATATTACTCACACAATCAAATAAAAAAAGCTAATGAGAATTGATTACTAGAGTAATAAAAATGTTCACAAATTTCTTCAAATTAAAAAAAAAACTATACCAAGTGGACAATGTTTCCATTCCACCTAGTGTGAGATTTGCGAGACAATAATATCTCAATAGTTTTACCCCCAAAAATCAAAGAAGATGCATCTAGAGGTGTCAATCGAGCTGGGCAGGGTCAGCCCATTTTTTTTGGGCTAAACCGAGCTGGCGTGTTGTGCCTAGTACTGCACGGTTCCATGGAGAGAAGGCCTGGCACGAGCCCGCGGCTAGAAACCCATCTGGATTCGGCTTGGATCAGGTCAGCCAGTTTGGGCCGAGTCGATCGAATTTTTAAAAATTTAGGGTTTCAGCATCACGTTGCGGTCGTTAGTCGAGCATCATCACGTCGTCCCCCCGTCGAGCATCACTCGATGCATGGACACCTGTGTCGTGCCCACGTAATAGGCACCCGTGCCGTGTCTGGCAAGGAAGCACGGACACGGCTCCCTACAGCCGTGTCCACGTGTCCGATACCTGGACACGTGGACACGGCACGGATATGTGTCCGATACGCCACGTGGCGTATCATTGCACAATCCGTATCCGATACGCCACGTGGCATATCGGATGGTTGCGTCGGCAGCCGTATCCACATCTATAGTGCCTGACGTCCGACGACATCGGGTGGCCAACGTTGCAACATGGGCGACGTTGGCCACTAGCAGGGGGTGGGCACGATTTGAGGGGAGAGTAAGGGGCAGCACGATTTGAGGGGAGAGGCAGGGGCAGCACGATTTAAAGGGAGAGGCAGGGGCGGGCGGGCGTGATTGAGGGGAGAGGCAGGGACGGGCATGATTGAGGGGAGAGGCAGGGGCGGGCATGATTGAGGGGAGAGGCAGGGGCGGGCATGATTGAGGGGAGAGGCAGGGGCGGGCATGATTGAGGGGAGAGGCAGGGGCGGGCATGATTGAGGGGAGAGGCAGGGGCGGGCATGATTGAGGTGAGAGGCCGGGGAGGGCGTGCTTGAGGAGAGAGGCAAGGGCATAAAATAAAATATTTTTATAAAATAAAATAAAAAATATATATTTTTATATAATATAATTATAAAATAAAATAATTATAAATATTATATTATAAAATCAAATAAAATAAAATATTTTTATTTTATAAAATAAATAATATATATTTATTTTATATAATAAAATATTTTAATTTAATTTAATAAATTTTATAAAATACCTAATATATATAATTAATAATTTTTATTTTTATTTTTTTATCATTCCGTATCCTAGCCGTATCCGTATCCTAGTTTTTTAGAATTTGATGTGTCTCCGTATCCTGCCGTGTCGTATCCCCGTGTCCGTGCTTCTTAGGTGTCTGGTACGGCACCCGGGCTGAAAACCCTTGGCATGGCACAGCAGGACACGTGTCGAGGGTGCACCCAGCAATGGCCCGGGCATGCCTGAAACACGCCTGGCTTCAGGCCCGGCCAGGGGCGCCCGGCCCATTTGACACCTATAGATGCATATGATGAGTCTCGAATTCAAGACCTACCTCCCTTAAATGAAGATACTCGTGATCACGCCAAGGTACGACCTCCTCTCGAGTTTTTACTTTTCAAATACGTTCCCACACACGTGGGCGTGTGCACGTTTGTCAACGCAAGCACCCTCATGAAGCGAACATAACATTTTTCATCCGTATTTCGAACTATGAACAAGAAGGATTGAATCACCTTTAATAATGGAACGGGTGGGGAATCATCATCAGAGCGAGGAACCCATTCAAGAAGTACTTTATTTTCATCAACAGCGTCGCGGACGTGTGGGTACATGTTCAGCGCGGTCCTCGAATGGAAATCTCCACCAGCTTTGAAGGCATCCAGCATGCTCTTGCAGTTGGCAATGTGTGCCAGAATCCTAAGTTCCAACTGTAATGTAACTACATATTTGAATCGAGCATGATACAGAGCGCAATCCAAAGGATCATCCACGTAACCTACCTGCCCATAATCAGCGACCAAGAGGGAATTTCCCGGACTCGCTATGAAGGCCCGGCGAATCTTGTAACGGTCTTTCTCCAGTGCAGGTTGATTCTGCTCCACCCAACCAATTTTCACAATCATAATCTCAATGACACTCGAAAAGAAGAAGAGTGATAAACAACCACAACAAATTATAACAATATTTTGCATTGAAAAGAACCCATTTTTCAAGTTTCTTTTTTTGTTTGAAAAAACTTAATTTCATTAGAGGTGCCAATCTGGTCGTGCCGGCTTTAAGTCTCAGAAATATACTTAAAGTATAAGATTGGTCTACTTCCTTCTTTATAATGAGTTTTTTTTTTTTTTTTTTTTTTTTTTTTTTTTTTTTTTTTTTTTCTGGGGGTGGTCATGGGAGTCATGCAGTGCCAAGTACGGCTGCCAGTCTGCCTGGGCTGGCATGGCACGGCCGACACGTTTCCGGACTTCCATCCCAACGGGCCGATCCTCCACATCAACGTGGAGGATCGGATTTAAATAAAATTTTTAAAAACCTGCCACATGGATGTGGCGGGTACATCACATAAAAAAAAACACCCATTTTTAAAAATTAGGGTCGGACGCGATCCTAGGTGATGGTGGCCCGTGACTATGACCCATTCCTGGGACATGGTCTGAGCCCCTAGGTCACCGTGCAACTGGACCGTGCCAAAGGGCCGGGCAAATAAGTTGTGCTTGGCCCGGAACGAGGCCCAACGGCCTTTAGCCCAGCACAACACAAGCCGTGTCTCGGGCCAGCACGACCTAGGTTAAGGTACGGTCCTGGATCGTGTCATGCCCAGGCCGCTCGACCCACTTGACACCTCTAATTTCTATAATGAATTAGAAAATATATGATAATTTGCAATTATATGATTAATAATAATTAATTCGAGAAAGTGTATGATAAATCGGAGTGAAAAAATATAAGCTATGGTTATCACATATTATCCCTAATTATATCATATTTTAATGAAAGAATAAAATATATTAAATTAGTTGTTATTTTACAAGAGAAAAAATACAGAACAATTTGATTTTATATAAAGGTGATAATTTGGGCCATCCAAGATATTCTGATCCAACAAGAAGACTGGACAACCTAGTAAAAATTGGATGGGACGGACCTAGCTTAGAAATGGGAACGTGCATAACTAGCCTAGCCAGACTGCTAGCTCAGCCATTCTTTTCCAAGCCCACATATATTCCTAACCGGATCAGCCTAGATTAGAGGTGTCAAGTAGAACGAGCAACTCCGACACGACACAAAGCACGGCCTTACTGAGTCATGCCTGGCCTGGCACAACACGGTCCAAAACCGTGCCGAGACCTAGCCCATGTCGTGCTTGTGCTCGTGCCGAGCCAGGCATGACCCTCATGCCTTGCCCATTGGCACGGACCATCAAAATGGTGATCATGATCCAAGACCTGGAACTAGTCATGAGTAAAGGTGTCAAACGGGAGTGACTGGGCTGACTCAGCTTTAAACCACCCAACCGAGCTACCATGTTGGGTCATGCACGGCATGATACAGTAATCATAGTCGTGCATGGCCCGGCACAGTTTCCTCAGACCAAGCCCGGCACAACCCGTAGGCTCGGCCGATTAAGATACCATGCCAGGTCGGGCCAGTTCTAACTCATACGGGCTGGTTTTAAAATTTAATATTTTTTTTTAAATTATGATATTTTTTATGTAATAATTAATTAGTTTATGTTTAAAATTTTTTAAATTGTAAATTATTAAAATTTTATAACTTGAAAAATTTTTTTAATGTAAATTATTTTTACATAATTAGAATTAGAATTTTGATAGAATTAATAAAATATTAAAATTTAAATATGAATTAAATTTTAAATCAAATGCACAATAAAAATAAAAATAAATAAATATTCAAGTTTCACCTTTCAAGCATCATTCACAACCAAAAATTAAATAAATACAGCAAATCGAAAATACAAATGACAAAGTCAAATCAAATACAATATAAATAAAAATGAGTACATCGAAATCAAAAATAAGAATCAGACATAAGCATAACTTACGTGTCGCAATTCGGAATCAACTGTCATGTATCAAGTGGCAACGTCATCAATCATTCATCATCATATCATTATCATCATCAATATCAAAATTATTATCACATAAATCATCATCAAAAATCAACTCTTTTGCTTTTACTGCAATCTCAGTATGATCCCTGTATGCCTAAACTCGAATTCCTCTCAATCATTCATACATGCTAAAGCCTCAACAATATTTGAATGTAATTTTGATCTCCTATCCAAAATTACATTCACTATAATAGAAAAAATAGAATCCGGTACTATGCTCGACACCGGAGGAGTCAGTAGATCTCGTATCATCTTAAATTATACGAGAAAGATAGATTCAGTATAATTTTCACAATATAATATATCAAAATTCTTAGTATCTAAATATGATAGAATTGAATAGTTATCAGTATTTATATACTTAGATAGCTCGTTTATATTCGATTGTCCACCCCATCGTTTCTCCCTCGCTAACTAAATAAAAAAATCATCGACTCTGAATATGGTATCCATGTTCATAATCAGAGTATGGCTACCACTACTACCATATCTAGTATCATAGTAAGTAAAAAATCCAGTCAATTTCTCATGAATAAACCTTCAAATGGATCTTTAAAGTTAATGCACAAAAAAATATAAATCAAAATATTATATACCCCTTCTACCTTAACCCTGGGATCCATGCAAGCAGCCAGATAATAAAGAGATGAAATGGTAGATCAGTATTTTACGTACTTGATTTTCATCTCTACAACCATATGGCAAAGTATTGGGTAAGCTCAAAACTTCCTAAACATGCTACTAATTTTGCATATGCACCTAAGTACAATGTAAGTCCAACGAATACATGTTCGTCGTGTTATAAAAAACTTCAGAAATTTCTGTAGCACAGTCAATGTCATTAATAATAAGTTCATCACTCTTACTATTGACGTAGTCAGATATCATGTAATTGTATCCAACACATGACTCCAACATCAGGTAAGTATAATTCCAATGGTGTCTCATATTCGATTGAGATTTCTTCTTAAAATTCACAGATAAATAGAGACTACCAAACTCTTATTACTTACGAGACATGCAAATATATTTTAGTGAGTTATGTATATTTTCTAAAGCAAATGAACACATCATCCCCGCTTGTACAATCAGGTTAATCACGTGATACATACAACTAACATGAAAAATCTCTCCTAATAGTCTATCTCTAATATTCCTAACAAATATATTAATCGCTACTCCATTATTAGATATATTATCGAATGTGATACTAAATTTTTTTTAATTTTATATTCTCTAAAAATCTTTATCATACACTCAAATAGTCGGGTCATTATGAATATAGAAAATCTTAGAGAAAGCCTACAATTTTTTTATTTAGTTCATTTTGAATCTACATAGTGAGCGATGAGGCATGCATAAGATATATCGTCGTAACTGGTCCAGATATCAAACGTCAAGGACATTACTCTATTGTATGCCCTAAATTCATTAATCATTATTTATTTTTTTTAACTTATAATATTTTAGTATGTCGTTTTAAGATATTAATCTAGAAATCTTATGATATGCAGGCTAAAAATATGCATGCATGATACTGATTACTATTTGATCCTCCAAAAATCTAATCAGAAATCTCATCGTAGTAATTAATTTGGTCATCTCTTCCCTTCCCAACTTACAGCTGTATATGATGGGGGTAAATATTGAGACTAAACTGGATCCAATCTCAAAAAACTCACTGCTGAGTTAGGTTTGCCTAAAATATAATGCACCATATTTTTTTTGTATTATTCGACATGCCTCTTAATATGCCCAATTTCACATGAAATCTTACAACATAAAATTTTTTTATAATATTTGCACTATGCCAATTCTTCTTCAGCACCCCTAACATTTTTTTGAATTAATATATTAAATTGAGTCTAAATTATTGAAGTCAAAATTTTTTATTTTTAGATGTTTGGGTCGAAGCGACCAGAGAAACCAAAATTTTGGCTACCTAAAATATTTGCGTAGGATTTTCATTTTCTAAATTTAACTTAATTTTATTTTTGTTATTTAAATTACTATTTATTATTTTTTTAGACTAAAGAGTTGGAGTAGATAGAGAGAAAGTGAAAGATTAATTAAATTTTAAAATTAAGCTAACGATTAAGAGTTAACTAATTAAAAAATATAAAATACCCGTAAAGTAGCATAAAACACATGTACCACAAATCCAAAGTCCAAACACCAACCAAAACTGAGTCTGAGTTCTGAGTCTCAAAAAGCAGATCTGAAATCTTAATTCTCAAGAGAGAGAAATTTAGGGAGGAGAGACAGAGAGAATGAGGATTGAGATAATTAATATTTTTAAAAAACATAAATCTCATAAAGAGTTTTATAAATTTTAAAAAAAGAACTTTTTTTAAAAAAAAATTGATTTTTTATCAATTTTTAATGATTAATTTGGGGCAGAATCATCTGGGCCGTCGGATTCTGCCTCATAGCCGTTGGAGGCGAAATCCAACAACTTACATTCAATTTTTTTTTAGAATTTTATTGTTGATGGGGTGGACTTGGACTCAGGTGAAAAAAACTGTGGGTCCATTTTGAGGCCCAACGCCCCCTCGATGGAATTTTCGGATCCATCAAGGGCTCAGGATGATTCTCGACTCATGCAGAGTAACTAATCCCACGAGCCTCGGGACCAGTCCCAGGCCCATTTGATACCTCTAGTTTCGATTCACATAAAATCAAGTAACTAGATTTCTATGACCCTGCCTGTGCATAGACCCATTTAAAAAAATGTTTTTTTTTTATTTTTTATTTATATATATCTATCACGTCCATGTGGTGATATTTTTAAATAAAACTCATATCCAGCATGATCCTGCACGATCAAAAAGATGACCTAGCACTGTCAGTCATGATTCTGCCCAAAATTGTACAGGTCATGCTATGACAGACCAAGCAGACAATCAATCATGCGTGCTAGGCATGGACATGACTTCCATGTTGGGCCAATCACGGCACGACACAGTGGCCCGACTAGGCTACCCAAAAATAAACTTTACCCAACATAGTACTACTCATTTGACACTTCTAGCTTAGATAGGCCTAGACATTTTAAAAAATAAAAATATTTTCCACAAAATGAGGCATATATTTTTTGCAACTAAGGCTACAAAAGATAATGAAAATAATGAATAACCAGAACTAGAGGTGTCAAACGGGCCGGGACAGGCCGGCCCGGCCTATTTTTTTAGGGCACGATCGTGCTTTCGTGCCGGGCCAGACCTAGGCATGGCTGAATTATCATACAAAACTAAATTTTGTATGATAATTGCATATTTTTTTAGTGTTTAATATGATATTTTATAAGAGATCAAGTCTTTGTATGATGACAAATATCTTTATCCAAGGATGCTGAGTTTCAGATTCGAGATACATCAGACATAATGATAGGGACATTTGCGATTATCATGCCAATGATGATACCACTCAAAAGGCATCCTATATTTGAGCCCGGAAAAAAAGCTTCTAAAGAGTTTATGGAAAAGGCTCACATTGTGCTTAAGGCATTTTTGTCTTTTATTTTTATTATAATTTTTTTATATATTCTATATCGTTATGGGTCAACCGAATGTTACTATTTGGTTGACTGGACCCTCCCCCCCCCTTCTCTATTTTTTGTTTATCATCCCCAACCCATATTTTATTACATGGCCTATATAAAATAGCTCACACACTATTCTAGAATATAATAAAATTGAAAAAAAAAATTATGTATTTTTGTCTACTTTGTTATTGGCCCCAATTTTGGCATTAAAATATTTCATAAGTATCTTGGGTGGGTGTGTGAAACTTTGCTGCGTTATTTCATTTCTCCCAAAGCCTTAAAGTGAGAGTTGAGTGCCTCTTCAAGTAGATAGGTGGTGGGTAATATGGAACTCTCTTCTCTTTCTTCATCAAAATGAATTACACCTTTTCATATTCTCCTAAATGACACCTATCAATAACCCTCAAAATAGGATCCAAAACATATCTAATTCCTAAAAGAGAATTAGGTTTTCAAATTTAATACCACGAAATTAGACTCAATTCATTCAACTAAAATCCTTAGATTTTCATGATCTTAATTTCGAAAATTGAGTTTTCCAAATTTAATTTCCACCAAATTAAACTCAATTTGGCTAAAATTCTCAAATTTAAATTTGAAAAATTAAATTACCAAATAATTCTCCCTAAATAAACTCAATTTGTGAATATGGTACTACATTCTAATATGTCTTTTAATTTTCTAATTAACTTTATTTTTATATAAAAAAAAACTTGGTGAATCTAATATTCACATCATATAATCTCCATAATTTTGGGAGATGAGACTGTTAAAATATTAATCTCTCTTATACCTCACGTTAAACATAAGCCTAATGTCTTCGTATGACCTTTTAGTTTGATTATTATTACTTAATGAAGTTTGTTTGTGGTAGATAACAAATTGCCCATCATCAATTTAAGAAGATCGAATCAATATCAATAATGATATATTGCATTAATTTTTCATAGTGAATTAAAAAGACATGATCATTAGGATGTAAAAATAATTAATTTGACAACAATATCATTCTCTAATTTTACTCTAATTTAAGATTTAATTATGAAAAATACTCATTAAAAAAAAACAAACCTAATTATTTATGAAAAGTAATATCCTATATAAGAAGATTGGAAAAAAAAAAAGTCAGCAAAAATTATCTAAATATCTCAAGTAGATAAAGATATACGTGTGTGTGTGTGTGTGTGTGTGTGTGTGGTAAATAAACTATTAAGCATCACAACTAATAAAATAAAAACTTATTTTCCATTTATTTTGCAAAAAAAATTAAAAAACAAATGATGAAGTGCAAAAGATTTAACTACCCAATTAATATAATAAAGTGTCATTAGAAGAGATAGACGTTTTACTATCTTATAGGTATAGGTCGTACTCAGTATACAAGGCTCACACTTTAACGTGAAATTTAAAAGAGATTTAAGATCTCGATAGTCTCACCTCCAAAAATCAAAGAGACTATGTTTGATGAATATCTCAAGTATAGATATCTCAACACACAAAGCCCCCACTCATATGTCATGGCCTAGGGTAACTCAATCAAAAAGTATCTCAAGTGTATTTAGCTCATGAACCATATTCTCACCAAAGTTACTCATTATAAATATAAGTTTGTCTTTAATTTCTACTAAGTTATCCCTTAAGATCTTACACTAATTCCAGTAATCTAATAAGCATGGACACGAGAAAACGACACAGCAGAATACGGGGACACGGTAAATTCTAAAAAACAAGGATACGGATATGGCTAGGATACAGCATGATAAAAAAAAATAAATTAAAAAAAAAGATTATTTTTTTTATAAATATTAGGTATTTTATAAAATAAA
The DNA here is from genome assembly GCA_029783825.1 of Sapria himalayana. Classification (NCBI taxonomy): domain Eukaryota; kingdom Viridiplantae; phylum Streptophyta; class Magnoliopsida; order Malpighiales; family Rafflesiaceae; genus Sapria; species Sapria himalayana. Next base: position 1,066,233 of record JAREIK010003317.1, read on the forward strand.
ATAAAATAAAATATTTTATTTTATAGAATAAATATATATTTTTTTTATTTTATAAAATAAAAATATTGTATTTTATTTTATAAGATAATATTTATATTTATATTTATTTTATCAAATAATATTTTATAATTATCTTATATTATATAAAAATATATTTTTTTTTATTTTATAAAATATAAATATTTTATTTTATTTTATGCCAGCCCTGCCTCCCCTCACAGATAGCTCCAGCCACCTGCCTCCCCCCCACAAATCGCGACCACCCCCTGCCTCACCTCCCCCCCCCCCCCCTCAAATCACGCCAGCGCCCTGCCTCCCCACATATCGGACCCGCCGCTTGCGTCGAGTGGCCAACGTCGCCCATGCGGCGACGTTGGACACTGGACGTCGTCAGACGTTAGTCACTCTCGGCATGGATATGGCAGCCGATGCAACCGTCCGATATGCCACGTGGCGTATCGGATACGGATTGATCAATGATACGCCACGTGGCATATCGGACACATATCCGTGCCGTGTCCGTACCGTGTCCAGGTGTCGGACACCTGGACACGGCTGAAGAGAGCCGTGTTCGTGCTTCTTTGCCAATAATCACTATGGTACACAAAAACATAATCATAAACGATCAATAAATTCACATTGCATATACTAAATATATGTTTGTTTATCGTCGACTACAAGTATCAAAAGAGTCGTGCCAGGCTGGCATGGCCCATTTTTTCCGGCACATACTAGCCTGCATGTCATGCCTAGCATGGCATGATTCATGCGAAGGTAGGACTGGCACGGCCCACCGCCCAAAATCAGCCCGGTTTCGAGCCGGTTCGTGACAGGCATCATCTTCACTCGTCAGTCATCGTCGCTTCGTCACTGCTTCGTCGACTGTCGCTCGGCATAGATCACGTTTTCGCCGCATCACATAGTCTCTCGTGTCGTGCCCATGTACCAGGCACCCGAGTCGTGCCTGGCATGGCACACAGGCCAATTAGGATTGTAACCGAGCCGAGCTACTCGCGAGCTGCTCGGTGTTCGGCTCGTTAGAAGCTCGCTCGAACTCGTTTATTAGGTTAAACGAGCCGAGCCCGAACATCATTTTGAGGCTCGCAAGTTAAATGAGCCGAGCCCGAGCACCCTCAAACTCGGCTCATCAACTCATAAACAGGCTCGTGAATAGGCACGTGAGCAAACTCGTTAACCAGGCTTGTGAACAAGCTCGTGAACCAAGCTTGTGAACATGCTCGAGAACATGGAGAAGGCTTGATGCACAACAAATTTTTTCTACAAATGAACATGATGAATATTTTAACTCTTGAACTTCAATTAAGTTAATTGAACTTTTATTATCTAATCTTTTTAATTTAGTTATATGTTGGCTATTTTAGATGAATATTTTCTTTAATTACGGAACATCATTTTGAGGCTCGTAAGTTAAACGAGTCGAGCCCGAGCACACTTAAACTCAGCTCGTCAGCTCATAAATAAGCTCGTGAACAGGCTCGTGAATAGGCTTGTGAGCAAGCTCGTTAACCAGACTCGTGAACAAGCCCATGAACCAAACTCGTGAACATGCTCGTAAGTTAAACGAGCCGAGCCCGAGCACCCTCAAACTCAGCTCGTCAGCTCGTAAATAGGCTCGTGAACAAGCTCGAGCCTACTCCTTTAAAACTGAGCCAAGCTGAGCCTGCCTAATACTCGGCTCGTCTCAGCTCGGTTACACCCCTATGGCCAATTTCCCTCAGCACGGCATGGCACGAGACGGGCCAAGAGTGAGCCCGACGCGGCTGAACCAGGCCTAGCTACGGGCTGGGCTCCGAGCAGGTCTATGGACCGGGCCCAGGCTGTCCGGGCAGGTTGAAACCCATGTTGCCGATGCAGTCGTGCAAACTACCACAAAAACAACCAAAAAACATTTATAGATACCAAATACGACAAAATACCTTATTCCATATGCAAAAAATACATCACCCCTCGTTTCTATACATTTCCAGAAATGGTGCTGCAATTATAGGTACCAATACCGCAGTCACTATGCATCACCATTGATTCATTTATGTTATGCTATGATACCATGTTACAATCAGAACTCATTAGGGTTCCGATGATAATCTAGGAAATATAGAGGATGAGGAAGAAGGAAGTAGGGAGAAAATGTGGAAAAAAATATGTGATAGAGTAAACTATCTACATTCAATACTTAAGTTATATTTAATTTGGTGATGGTCAAATAGATAATCTTTCATATAATTCTCATATATGTGATAGAGTAAACTGAATAAGTCATTAGATAAGAAATTAATATTTGGCTTAATTTAGAAGTGTCAGACGAGCCGGTCAAGGCCGGGCTAGCCCGGTTTTAGGTGGCCCAACCAGGACACGATGCAGTGCCTGGCCTGACATGGTTTATTCAGGCCAGGCCCGACACGGTTCTTTCAGGGCAAACCCAGCAAGGCCTGTCAGCCCGGCAAGTTGAAAAACCATGCCGGGTCAAGGCACTGCAGGCCAGTTTTAAATATTAAAAATTTTTTTTTTAGATTATGTTATTTATGTATTTAGAATTTTAGTTTAGTTTATGTTTAAAATTTTTTAATACTTTAAATTTTTTTTATTATTAATTATTTTTAGTAATTAGTTAATGTTAATTATTTTTAATACTTTATAATTTATATGTGTATCAGATTATCAATGTAAGTGTATGAAATATAAATTAATAAAATATCAAAACTTAAATATGAATAAAAATTAAAAATTAATATATAATAAAAATTCAAAAAAATAAATAAATATTCATGTTTCCAACTTTAAAGCATCAAATAAATCAATTCAATCCACATATGCACAAACTCAAGTCTCAAAATAATATCACAATAAAAAATTAAACAAACACAAATATAATATAAATAAGTAAATCGAAATCAAATATCAGAATAAGTCATAAGTATCGTAATCTGGTAATCGTCATAAATAAAAAATTAAATATCATAAGGATCATCATCAGCAATCAACTCATTCGCTTTTTCTGCAGTCCCAAAATGATCCTAAATGCTCAAGCTCAAATCCTCTCAATCCTTCATGCATGTTAAAGCCTCAATAATATCTGAAAGTAATCTCGATGTCATATCCAAAATCATATTTTCTGCAAGAAGAAAAATAGACTCTGATGATACGCTCGACACCAGAATAGTCCATAGGTCCCATGTCAGCTTAAATAGTACGAAAAATATAATTTTGTATGATTTTTATCACTATAATATATCAAGATTCTTAGTATTAAAATATGATAGAATTGAACAGTAATCAGTATTTAAGTATTGAGACAACTCGCTTATATTCAAAAGTTCATCCCGTCATTTCTCACTCATTAATTGAATAAAAAAATCATTGTCTCCGAATATGGAATCCATGTCCATACTCGGAGTCTCACTACTACTATCACCATACCTAGTATCATAGTATGTAAATAACTCAGTCAACTTCTCGTGAATGAACCCTTCAGGTGGATCTTTCAAGTTCATGCACGAAAAAATATAAGATAAAATATTTTTTACCCTTTGCACCTTAACCTTAGGGTCCATGGAGGCAACCAAACAATAAAGAGATTATAAAGTGAACTAGTACTTTAAGTACTTGGTTTCCATCTCTATAACCATATCGCTAAGTGTCGGGTCATCTCGATACTTCCTAAATATGCTACTAATATTACATATGCACTTGAGTACAATGCAAGTCGTAAGAGTATTAATTGACGAATACATGTTAATCATATCATAAAAAATTTTCAGAAATTTTATAAATAAAATTCTTATAGCCCAGTCAGTATTGTCAATAATAAGTTCATCAGTATTAGTATTGACATAGCCGGATATCACCTGTGATATTCAACACATAACATAAACATCAGGTAAGTATAATTCTAATGGTGTCTCACATCATATTAAAATTTATTCTTAAGAAAAACAAAGACTACTGTCCTCTTGTTATCTACAAAAAATGCATATATATTTTAGCATCCAACACATAGTCATATCATAATATCGAGCCATGTCTAGCCCAACACATAGCCCTGTTAGGCCTCAGCACGGCAAGGCACAAGCCGTGCCGTGAATAGGCACGGCACGAGCATGAGCACGGGTAATTCCCATGTCGTGCCATGCACGGGCAAATCATGTTGTGCCTCGAGCTGGCCCGACCCAGCCCATTTGACACCTCTAGCTCAATCATAATATCCATTGAATCACAAATCAAAAAACAATATTTGTGTGAGTACAAGCTATATACCTCCTTTATAACAATACAATCTCTCTCTTAAAATAGACAACTTTTATCCCAAAATAGTATCTAAGTCACCAAAAATCTTTTATCTAACAAATATGATTAGAGTTACTCCACAAGCCAAGTCAGACCACACAACCCAATTGTCATCTCAATCCATTAGTATAAAAAATTAGAAAATAATTTGTTGAATAAAATCACCCTAAAGAAAGAAACATGAAAAACAAACAAATTTTACCCAATAATCATAAATAGAAGGGTTCCTTATTCTACATAAAATAGCAAAAAATAATTGAAAAAAATCATAAATTAGGTAATATCATCATAAACATAAAATAAATAAAAAATAAATAAATATTACAACTTCCCCTCAAACAAGTGTTTGAATATCTAGAACATCATGCTTTGAGAAAAGAAAACAAAGCTAATATCTTCTCAAGAATTTCATAAGTATATCTGCTAGTTAATCTATTATATGAATACATGTTATATCAATAATATTATCATTTTTTCTCTAAACAAAAAATAATATACATTTCTATATTTTGTCTACTAAATAAATATTGAATACAAAATTATATATATAGTTATCTAACAATTAGAATAATAATAATAATAATAAGTAATTAAAATTTTGATCTTCTCAAATAAAAGTCTAATCCAAAAAATCTCACAGATAATTATAGTAATCATCAAGTATTATACATAGAGGAGTCAAACTGACTGAGCGGCCCGGATCTGGCCTGAAGCCCAACATTGTTCAGCCATGCTTGGCCCGACATGGCACGGTATAGAACCGTGCCATGGCTCGGGCTGAGGTCTTCGGCCCGCATGTCGTGCCATGCACAACCCGGGTGCCTGACACGTGGGCACGGCATGAGCGACGATGCCCAAAGGCCGAAAAGATGCCAAACAACCAAGAAAATGACACCCAAATGAGACAACACGGCATCGCCCGACGAGCAACAGCTTGGTATACCCGATGGAAGACAGCAGCACGAAGGCACCGATGCAACCTGAATTTCCTAATTTCAAATTAACCTAAAACTGACAGCTTGGTAACCCTAATTTCCTAATTTCAAATTAACCTAAAGCTGACCCGACCCAACCCGAACCCGAGCTGATTACGGACCGATGACCATGCTAGGCGTGCCCTCCAGTTAACCGCGTCATGCCACGCACGGCACATGAGCCCAGGTGGGCCTGAAAAAATGGGTTGGGCTGGGCTGACCCAACACATTTGACACCTCTAATTATACATTTGCACTAGACTTAGAGATTATTATTTGTCAATTATTTTTTTAAAAGAAAATTATAACTTATCTCAAAAAATAAATAATAACTAACAATAAATCTCTTATGCAAAATGGTACCCAAGTAGAATTGGATACCCAATTAACTAGAAAAATTTTCACATATTTAAGTTTGAAAATAGCTATGACAAGGTGAGTCTATCATGAAAAATCTAAGTAAAAACTAATTGTATTGACCGCACAAGAAATATATGATTTAGTGATAGTTAGATAATTAATTTTTTCTATAATTTTTTTATGTGTAGTCGAATCAATAAAAAAACTAAATCAGATATTAAAGATTTGTATCTGACTTAATTAAAATATCTACTAAAACATAATTTAAAAGAACAAAATTTAAAATAGTATTTTATATGTTACAATACATCTTTAATGTCATGGCACCATAATCCCTAGAAAATATGTCTCCCAATCTTTTGTCTAAAATTATGAGTGAAGTGAATCATTCAAATATACTGCCAACAAAAAAATATATCATTTGAATTCATTCGGCAAAATAAAGGATAATCTAAAATATATTTGTGCAAATCAAATGTGATAATCATGATGGTCACTCCATATGTATCTCTTCCTCAAGATCAACGTGAAAAAATAAATTTTTTATATATAACCAATGAATTATCCATTTATGAGGAGCTACAAAAAGCTATAAGCATCAAAATTAAAATTATCTTGTTTACTAAAAAAAGCATCTTGATAATCAACTTTAAAATCTGAGTAAATACTTTTATAATAAATCTCACATTTAGATAATATATTTTGCTATCATACCCAATTTTCATAGCAAACACCAATTTGCAACCAACAATAACTCTTCCCAAATGTTGAGATTTTAATTTTCAAATTTTATTAGAATAGAGAGCATTAATCTTTACGACAATGATCTGATACTATTTTGGATAAGATAATATATTAAAATGAAACTTACGTAACCTAATAATATCAAGAGAAGCAATATAGAAAATAACAAGAATAAGATATAAGTACGATAAAATAGGTAAGATAAAATGATGAGCAGAACAAATATATTTCATGCAGAGAGTAATTAAAAAATCAAAATTAATTTCAAATTAGTCAGACTTTTCTAGAGGTTCTTCTTAATTCTAAAGAGACTGAGTAGGTTCTTTTCTTCTAAAATAAATATGAAAAATTTAATAATCAAGTATCAAAATTTTCAACTCATTTAGAATTTAGACTATTATGAAATATAGAGATACTACATCATCTAGAGAAGGAGAAGATAAAAGAAAACCTCATCCTCTTTGTCAAAACACAAAATCACTTCTTCTTTACTTATTAGCATATATATTGATTTAACAGGAAGAATCATCATAATATGATCCAACAAATTTAGAAGTGATTAAAGAATAACAATAAATATTAGTCGGAGGCTCAAAAAAAAATTCAAGGAGAGTAATTCAAAATATGAGATCCATATGAAACATTATAATCATTATCAGAACTATATTTGTTAAAGAATGAGGCATACCAAAAAAAAAAATATGTCAAATATATACTTTTTAAATACTAGAGTAATTAATAAAATGTAATTTATCATAATTGATAATTATGATATCTTATCATATCTAAAAGAACTCATCCACCTTTATGTTTGAGAAATGTTAGACTTTTTCTAAAAAGAAGTATTTCATTGACGACAATTAGGTCATGCCACCTCCTGATACATATCCCTGGTTGCCTAGTGCTCACTCGCACAATTTGATTTCTCCTCTCATTCAACCGATAGCTTCTTTATTAATAATGGCATTCTTTTGTGGCCAAAACACAACAACTACTATTGAGTTCAATTCACTGATGTATTTCTTTATGATTTTTGCGTGTCATTACTTTACAACTTGATGGAGAAAAAAAGAGCAATTATAGGTTACTCTTTTGTATTGACCTTGTTCTAGAATCTCTTGTGCTCACAGACTTACATGTATGTAAGCCATGAATTAATGCAAATAAAGCAAGTAGAAGAACAATAGAGAGAATAAGAATGAGCAGGGAAGGTGAAGAATAGCATGAGAATGGCTTGGCAGAGATCAATATCAACATTAAAATACACTTTTCTTGGAAATGTTCATCTTAACTTAGAATCAACTAATTATTCTTAAAAAAGTCTTTTGATCCTGCAAAATAATATCAAAAGAGTGAAAGAATATATTAATATTAAGTTACTTAACAAAATAACTAATGCAAAATAAATTATTTAGTCATTTAATTTTGAATAGAACTGGAGATGAAAATAGCATATCAAGATCAATGTCAGCATAGCCAATGACCTTGGATATTTTATCATTAGTTATAATAATACCTAGAGAGCTGGTAATAAAAAAATAAATAATATATGATTACCAATAATATAATAATTTGCTCATGCATCAATTACACAATAATTAAAAGTAAAAAGATGAGTTTTAAAATTTATAATACATGAAAGATAAAAAATATTTAATATTGCATTACTAGGGAGAAAATTTGATATTTCTCGCTTGTAATGATCATTGCACAAAAATTTTATCTAAATAGATCAAATAGTTAGCCTGCGCCGAAATAATTTATAGTATTATCTACTTCCACTCAAGAAATAATTATCAATAACACTCTCATATATGATCATTTTTCTCATTGTGTATAGATTAAAGTAGAGATATCTTGCCTCTGCTTCCACCTCGACTAGTAATTATCTTACCAGTGAGAGTCATAGAAAACTAACAGAAACTCCTAACAATGGGCAAACATGCATTAGTCTTTTATTTCCATTTTCTTTATTTATTTTTCTTTTTTTATGACACTACAAAATTCTCTAGGGTATGGTGCAGGAGTGACAAGCATGGTTGTGGTTGATGCCGACGTGATAATCGACAAGAAATCCAATAAGGCCGCCGAAAGACCCGACCCTAGACGAGAAACTCCAACCCTTGAAAACCCTAGCTAAGACATCACATAGAATAAAATCAAACTACATAAAGAAAAATGAAAAACAAATAATTCTCACATAAAAGTCATAAAATACAAGGATTTTTGATCTTATATATAATAGTGAAAATACCAGCAACATGGCAGTTCAGTTGACAAAAAAGATAGATGTTCTTACCCTAGAGTTACAAGTTTGATCCAAAATGATGCTGGATATGCTCTACAGGGTATTTATCAGTTGGATCTATCATGTTGTTGCGATGAGAGCCTTAATTGTTTCAACCTCAAGACCCCAAAACCAATGATAAAAATTTCCGATATATCCACCAATATATCTTCGATATATCCGTAAATTCTAAGTATCGATATATCCATTAAGACCGATATATCTATCCTTGATTGGTGCTCATATACAAATACACATTGATATATCTTCGATATATCCGATATATCCGTAAAATCCAAGTACCGATATATCCGTAAAAACTGATATTTTAATCATTGCCCAAAACACATATATAGGCTAAAAGACAATATGGGTTTTATTTGGATGAGAAATAAAATTATATATATATATATATATATATATATATATATATATATATAAAGTAAAATCAATTAGAATAACCCATAGGCCATAAGTTAGGTGATCTCATCACAAACATAAAATAAATAAATAAAAAATATAAACAAATATAAGAGCAATAAACAATAATCCCTACCTTATAAATGTAGCTCTTAGAAATGAAATAATTATTACTCCAATATTATTGATAGTTCTGAATTTTTGAAATAAAGTCAGTTTTTTTTTTTTGGAAATTCAAAAAATAATATGAGTACAGTGCCATGACTACTTGAGATGTTTTTTAGATAAGACATTTTTAAATAACTAATCAGACATTTTATAAGAATCAAGTCAGCAAACATATTGAAAGAGAGAAAATCAAGTCACCTACCATACTCATAATAAAGTCATGATAAATCAATAAGATCTAGAATGAGGGAATCTCCATCATAAAGCATATAGGAGCAAACAAACAGCCCATTTTGTTTTCATTAGTGGAGTGTCGCTATAAAATTTGAGTGTTACTAGTATTATGAATTGATGAAGAAGAAATGTGATCCCTGTGTAATTGTATTTCTAGGTTAATAGGCATAAAAACTAAATTAAGAGCACCTGCAAATTTGGCCTCCTTGCTGATAAGCGCCCAGTTTCAGTATTGATATTCAGTGAGCAATGAACACGCCCATTCTTGCCCATTATGTTGCGCCCCTGCATTCCACGTAACTAACTTGACACAGTTTCTATTGCTCGATAAATATGGCACATAAAAGCTGCTAAAAGTAGAAGGCCGATTGCTATTTGAGTGCTCCTGATTGCATCCAACGGTCTCCATTTCACATTATATGTACTCTCTCCATGAATTTTAATGAATAGTCTTTTTTTTGGTTTGCGATGGATACTATGCACTTGGATATTTTTTTATTTTACTTTTAAAGTTTATTATCTTTTATATTTAAATGGGTTTTTATTCTTTTATTTTAATAATTAGCAATGTAAATGAAGTACAATTAAAATTATGCTGTATGATAAATTTTATTCGTGATGATATGAAATATGATAGTTTGATTAAAGTTGTAGCTTAAAAGTAATATATTAAATTTAAAAGAATTTTTTATTAATTTTTATCTTTTGCAGCACTACAAATGATTCAACCCGACCCAACTCAAACCCAACTCGATTTCAACCCGAGTTTCATAATTTTAAATCGAGTTGGGTTTGGGTTGAAAAACTGAGTTGAAATTAGGGTTGGATCTTGGGTTGGCCCTCAACGCTCAACCCAACCCAACCCGCCTGAATTACAACCCAATTCAATATCCAAATGGAAAAAAAAAAAAAACCCTAAAACATATTCAAAATTACATCTAAAAAAATATTCAAAATTATATTAACCTTAGTAATTTTTTACAAATAATTAGATTATCATCTATATATAAAAAATATTTTACAAATAATTAGATTAATTTTCATACACATACAATAACTAATTTGATGAATATATTTGAGAAAGCTATACATGGACTACAACAATCTTCATGAGCCTAATTCAATAGATTTTCTACAAGAGTGACTTCCTATAATTTGTTTAAGTTTGTTTCTAAATTTTTTTTTCTAGTTGATGAGCTCACATGACATGATTATTTTCTGAAAATTTGTGCATGACAATAATAATAATTATAATATTATTATTATCATTATTGTTGGAAATGAAGAATAGATAACTCAACTATTGAGATTAATTATTAAATTATCTAAAAAAAGATACATAAAGATTATGTCATTATTATTTATGTATCCATCTTACATCATATTACAAATATAATCACAAAAATATATAAATAATTTTGCTTCTTCAAGATTGACTTTTAGCATAAATACACATCAACATGAGAGGTATAATTACGGCTGGTGCCTTACGTTCTCTATATATATTTTTTTATTTTTTTAAGTTGTATGTCAAGTATAGAGGTGTCAACCGGGCCACGCCGGCCCGGCCCGGCACGGTTCGGCCCGTGGCATTGCACACCGGCACGGGTTCGTCCCGTGTCGGTTGTCCCCCGAGCCCGACCCCCCGATTGCCCATCCCGCAAAAAAGACCGCGGGTCGGGTCTGATTGGACCCGACCCGCGGTCCCACGAGGCCCTAACCGTACTACCAGGCCATGCCGACTTTTTTAAACCGTGTCGGGCCAGGCACGGCACGATACAATAACCGTCTCGTGCCTGGCCCGGCATGAAGGCACGCTCGTGTTCAAAAAAAAAAATGGGACGGGCCGGCCCAGCACGTTTGACACCTCTAGTCAAGTACATGGATATGCATCTACGAGAGTGTTTTTATTAGTTTTTCTTTTTATTATATTAATATTATAATACCTCCCTTTATTATAAAAACTAATTTATGATTTATTCAACATAATTACCAATAACAAATTAAAAATCGATATCCAAAAGAATCAAAGGCATAATAGTATGGTTAGCAAAGAGGTTTGATGGCCTTACCTTAGGATCACGAGTTCAATCCCCAGATATGCCTAATAAGCTTCAAGGTGTCAATTCGTTCTATCATATTGTTGGGATCGGACCTTACCTACTCCGACCTAAGGATGACAATTTGCCTCATCCTCGCTCTGCCCCACCTAGCTCCTCCCAGAACGAGGTGTAGATTCCCCCACAAAACCATGTTGGCAGAGACGGGGCAAAAAATTTTGCCACACGGTGGGGTCGAGGAATATGATCCCTGCCCTATTTAGGACGCAGGGGCAGGATTGGGGCGGGTTTGGAAAATATGATCCCTGAGCCTCGTGTCCCACCTACGAGGCGTGGGGCAAAGCTAGAGTTGGAGAATCCCCGTTGGAGCCGAGCAAGGGAAGGGTCGCCCCAGCTCAGCCCATCCCCGTCGCCATGCCTACTCCAACTAGAGGTGTCAAACGGGCCGGCCCGGCCCGGCCCTTTTTTTTTTGGGCACGTTCGTGCGACCGTGCTCGGCCCGGCAAGGTTTAAAAATTGCCGAGCCCAGCACGACGGGCCGTGCCTTGCCTGGCCCGCTAGGGCACGCCCGTCCGAGCGGTTCGGGATACGGGAAGACAGTGGGTCAGGTTGAATCAGACCCGACCCGCTGTCTTTTTATGCGGGAGGGGCTTCCGGAGGTCGGGCTCACGGGAAACCCAGCACGGGACTGACCCGTGCCGGGGTGCCGTGCAGCGTGCCGAACCATGCCGGGTCAGGCACGGCACGGCACGCGCCTCACCAGGGCACGGCACGGGCCCGGGCACGGAATTTTTCCGTGCCGGGCCGGCCCAGGCACGGCTGAACCGTGCCGTGCCTCGTGCTGGGCCGGCCAGTTGACACCTGTAACTCCAACCCCGAGGGTATGATATTTAAAAGACGGGCTTTTCCATTAAACAACAGTCAACTATTAAATGAAGCAATCACCTGTAATGGAAGGATGAAATTGGATATGAGCGAGTTGATTGACGATATCCCACACAAAGAAGCAATCGCATTGCAAGCATCGATCCTTTCTTCTCGGTCATGAAATGCTACAAAAGGTGACTCGGAAGAAGGCGCATCCATATCTGCAGAAAGCTTCTTAACTATGCTTTTCAATGCATCAGCACACACCGAGGGCCAGCCAGATGGCGTATACATCTCAGGAGTCAAACCCTGAAAAATACTGCTCAGCGTCACAGCACGGAATTTCCGAGGAAGCTTTTTTCCTTCTTCAACAACTTGGTCAACGTTTTCGACCTTGAAAACTTGTGAGAAAGGAACAGTCTCTGCATTATCCCTCCTGCAGCAGAACAGAACAGAACACAATCAACAATGCAAGTTCTCCTAGCACAGAATGAAAATATGATATTTTTTAAAAAAAAAAAGATTCTTTTTTTTTAACCTGTTTGGAGAGCCACCAAAAAACAGCACGCGCAGTTGTGTGTCACTTGCTACGTTCATATGCCTGGCATCAGGGCAATACTGAGATGCCCAATTGCGAAATGCAGTAGCAGCAGCCAGTTCTTCTGTTTTGGCCAATTTCTCCATCTCTGCCAAATATGATTGATCGATCAGCATCCCTTCAGTTTCCATTCTAACTAGAACTTCACCAAAGGGCTGCCAGTATCGCTCATAAAACTCGAACATGGAATTCCCAAGTTTAAGCTTTCCAAACTTCCAAGGCATTTCGGACAGATGGCCATGGAGGCTGTAGTAGAGGTGAAGAGTGTTAATTGCATCCTAAAGTGGAATAGCAAATCCAAGGTACGCGTTCTTCCCTCTGTAAATGCTCGACTGAAGCAATGCTGATAGCTTTGCGCTTAGATCCATCCTTCTTGACATTTGACTTCCCAAAAATTGTTTTCATTGATACTTTGCCAATTAACTCTTGGTAGCATGATTGGGTTGTGCCCATCACAGTTTTGTTCCTTGTAAGAGCTTCAAGAGAATACCCCCCTTCCCTACGCCTTGATGAATCCCATAGTCGCGCCATGTGCATAGTATCGGCATGGAACCCACTAACAAAAATTCCATAGTTTTCAATTGAGTGTTTGTCAAAGCTATAGTTGTGCCAAACCTATAAAATCAAATGGCTTTTTAAAAATTAAAAAAAAAAAAAATGAAAAGACCTCTGTTAAGAACAACAACAAACTAGGGGGAACAAAATGAAGTTCTACAAAGGAAAAAAAAAAAAGAATAAAAAATATTAATTAAGAGAAACTAAGATCAATTTCAATCCATATTTAGTTTGGGTTCAACTAGATTCACTGATCAGATGTATTTAAACAATAATTAATGCACTAGATCTCATAAAAATTCTAAAGTTAAATGTGATTGATCGCGATCACTACTAAGATGATTGACCAGTGTAAATGTTTATCGTATACATCTACAATAAGATTGATAAAAAAGAATAAAAGGGAGGATGAAAAAAAATTAAAAAAACTAGATACATTGATTTTCAAAAAAAAAAATATCTAGGTCAACAAGGTCGTAGTATAGACAATAAGAGCTTCAATATTTATACAAATTATACTTGCCCCAAGTTGTTATTATATTATCTTATTTATCCATCTACCTCATTCATTTTATTGTTAAAATTATTATCATCAAACATATTCTTGATAATTATCGAAATTCAATTTACACATATTTTCTCTTACTAATTTTTAATAATTTACTTGTTTTTCTATATCTTTTACTAACTTATTGATCTAAATATTTTTTTAATTAAAATTTTCCAATTCGTATATCTAAATTATGGGAGAAGTTTATATATAATTTTGTTCTCAATAAGTATGATGTCAAAATTATTCTTATTTCTCATATTTTTTTTATAATTTTATCATGTATATCTTATGTATATTTGCTATATTTATTTTTTAACATCACATCTTATAGAAACTTAATATTATGAATCATAAAACATGATTGGTCTAACAATTATCAAATAATATCTTCCTTTAAACCTAACAAATATTTTTCTATCAAACAAGCCTACTGATGTCATCCTCTAGTAAATTCAATTAATTTAAATCTTATACTTCATGTTCAACACTGAAAATATCATATTTTTACGAATATTTTTAGCTTATTTCATGTGGTATTTATATGAAAAATGAGCATAAAGGACAAATTTCACAAAAATTGATTTTTGATGAGTTTTAAAAAAAAATAATGAAATCAACTATAAATTAAATACAAGAGACATATTTAATGAGATGCATAACTAAAGTGTAAAAGAAAAAAATCAAGTCGCGACATTTTCAATGTTGCTACATCATTTATATTTAATACTGCACATAACTTCTAAGTAGTCAAAATAAATCTTTCTTAGTTGTGCCTCTACATATTGGTCATGACATTCATTATACATCATGATTCTACCACAAAATCACTAACTTTTTAAGTTGCAACACCTTCATAGTCACGATAATATTTTTGAGTCACTGTAACATTTGCTCTAAAAGGTATTTTTGGTAGCGACATTATTTTTATGTCATAACATCCAAAATACTAAATCTCAATCACAGCATCGAAATAAAATTATGACAATGTTCAAAATTGAATAATAATATGAACTCACGAAATACTTTTCAAGGATGTGAGCCCGTGATAATTTTGTTATAGAACCAAATTTATAATATCCCCAGGCTTGTGAAGCTATGTTTGGTCGTAACATTTCTTTTACTTCGCAACATAATACTCAAGGGCGTGATTAACTTTAATCATGATATTTTTTTGTTTCGCGACATCATCCTCAAACATACATAACAATGTCGCGCGTTTATTATGACAATCGTATAGTTTTAAAAAGTGCAAGGCGCACCAAGGCGCAAAGGTTTCTTGGAGCCTTGAGGCGTAAGGCGCACCTAAGGCGTGGACTTTTGTAAAGTGAAATGTGACTTTAGATGCACATAAATTTTTATTAAATATGATTCTATTGATAAAAAAATAAATATTCCGAATATTTAAATAAATTTTGATAAAAAAAAATAAATAAAATTATATAAATTTCAATATATAATTATAAATTTTGAGAATAAATGTATTTTTTAAAAAAACTATAGTACATAAAGCACGTCTCTTCAGTAAGGTGCATGTCTTGGAAGACGAAGTGCTATAGCTAGGGAGTGGTTGTGACTTGAGCCTAGGCATGCCTTAAGTACGTCTTTCACAACTATGGACAATCAATGAAGTGATGTTACAGAAGTAATTTAACTCAATCATCAACCATGACATCAACCCAACATTGCGAAATGGAGCTCATTAAAGATGCTACAGTGTACATTAAAATTCCAATAATATAAAAGCTAGACTTAATAAATTATCAAATAGTTCAAGAAACTCAAAAGAATTAAGGAGACATTAGGAGAAAGAAAGAACTAGAGACAAGACAAATTTCATTCCGAGTAAGGAAACATAGCAAGCCGAATACAAAATTGATTGGATTGAAAAATAAATTGAAACCTAGATCCTAAATGCCTACCACCTTCGAATATACCCAATTCAATAGAATAATTTTTAGATTATCTTGGTCAAATCACTCCCTAGTGTCAGGCTAATTTAGGAATTTATGATTTAATTTATATAATTATGTATGAAAGATATGTTTATATTGAATTATTTATAATTTTGTAATATATTAAATATTAATGACATGGGAGTGTCTTACATCATCTAACCTAGAGTTTTACAATGCCTATAAATAATTTGTGCAGGTCATGATAAATGATGACAGATAAATCATAAGACACACACAATGAGACATGCATCAATAAGAAATAACGGCCCTCCAACTGCCTTTTCGTTACGGTGGCTTCTAATGGTAAAATTATTAAGTTGTCATAAATTAATTGATGTAAATAAAACATTAACGAAATCAAAAGCATAAAGGTTATTATGGTCATATCATTATGTATTCTTTAGAAATACTAACTAGAAAATAAAGATATGCATAGTCAAAATATTGATTAAGAGGAGTTGGAAAAGTACCTAAAAAGAATAAGAATTACAAGATTGATAATTGTTATACAAATGTGTACTTCAATGGACAATGACAAGTATATCAAAGACACAACCAGAAAAAAATCATTCATGATAGTAACCATCATTGGTTGATTAACTCTTGAAGGCTAACAAAATAATTGAATATCACACATTTTTTTATCTTTCATCCAATAAACATGTATTATATTATCATAATACACATAACAGAAATATTATCATGCACAAAAAATAAATAAATCCTAAAATATAAGTATCTTTTCGAAACTCAATTATATTTTATCAACTTACGTAATTTAATCATTTCAATGATATTTAATCAAAAGTCAATACAATCATTGTGGGATTGATATCAAAACTTATATCAATTTTATTACTTGGATAAATCGTATACTTGCGTAACACAATTAACAAGCAGAGAAGACACCTAATGAGCTCTTGGTGCATTCGCAAAGAACCATCAAAATTTTAGCATCGTCAACGAGGTTGCAATACTTCATATCTTTTTTAAAATTTTACTATTATTTTGAATTATACATCATAAATATTGAAAACGATCATATCTTAACATTTTTATCCAATCAATCTCGATTGAATTATTTTTTATTCCCGATTCAATGTTAAATTTATAAATTTGATTTTTTATTATCAACCAATCAAATTTAAAATATTTATTCTGATAATTTATGCAACCTTTCTATTTTTTGACACATAATTTTACAAATTTTATCAATAAAAACTTATGTTATTAAATCACAAAAAAAATCATATAAAACTCAATAAAAAAAATGAGGTGTCAATATATAGTAGACTTGTTGGATTGGGATAAAACACAAGTTAGATACTCTCATCCATAATATAATTAAAAAAAAAACAAAAAAAATTATAAATTCAACACCCCCTCCTCATGTTGTATGTAAACATCCAACACACCAACCTTTCAGAAAAGAAAAATATATGATTGAGGCCTCTTCTAAACAATAATAAAAACATTCACTAGTTAATTTATTGTCTAAACATAAATAATATTAATAATCTCAACTTCAATATTCTTTCTCAGAAAGAATCATTTGATCTTTATGTATTTCATTCACTCATGAAATATTAAATTAAAAATTATATCTTATTAGCTTATTATGACGGTAAAGAATAAAGGGACAAAAAATAAATATTTAATCTTCTTGAGCAAGTATCAAATCCAAAATATCTTATTAGTGACTGATATTATATTTTTGAACTCTACTTATATATTAGATCTTAAAAGAATGATTTCTCTAATTTTGCTAAAGTGACAATATTGTATCCAAAAAAAATCATAAACCTAAACTCAACAAAATGGTGCCTATCTTTAAGGTGTCGAGTGTGCCGAGCAGCGAGAGCCCAACACAACCCGATTGAACCATGCCTAGCCCAGCACGACACTTCTATATCTCTCACTTCTCAATTTCACATCTCACAATCTATCTATCTCTAATCTCTTCACTATCCTTAACCCTCTCTTAAGCATGTATTCGGCTTTTAGCTTTTCTATCCTATTGCCCTCAGTCTCAAGACTTGAGTGCGGGCCATGGAGACTACGGACATTGGATATCTAACATTAGCTTCGGCAATCAGTATTTCATAAATGGTCAAATTGAGATATCAAGTGGGCTGAACTTCCCGAGCTCAGAACGAGGCACAACCCAATTGAGTCGTGCCAGGCCCTGCAAAACATTGTCCAAAAATATATGTGTCAAATGGGCCAGTTGATCTGGGCCCAGCACGAAGCCCAGCATGTTACAGTACCGTGCCCGGGCCTATGCAGGATGAACACTCAAAACGAATCATGTCATGTCATGCCAAAGGTTTTTGGCCCACGTGTCGTGCCAAGCACGACCCAGGTGACCACACACTGAGCGACAACCAACAGGGAGAGGACACGACAACGCCCAATGGGCAACGATGCTACGGTGTTGAAATCCTAATTTTGTAAAAATTTGACCGACCCATCTTGAACCAACCGACCCGAACCTGAGCGGTTTTTTGGTTGAGGGCCCGTGTAGGGCCTACCCTCCAAGGAATCATGTTGTGCGACACTATACTATAGCATGTCATTCCTGGCACGGCACACCAACCCAATTAGGCCTAGATGAGTCAAATAGGTTAGGTCAAACTAGGCCAAGCCGTGCCAATTATTTCAGGCCGAACCAGGCTGTCATGCTAGGCACGGTTCATTGGAGGTTAGGCCCGACACGGGCCCGCAGCACAAAATCTGCCCGGGAAAGGGCCAAAACCGTAAATTTTTTAAAAAATTAAAATTTCGACACCACACCATTGTTGCCCTGTTGTTGCTCGCCAAGCCTCACTAGTAGGGCATCGGCTCATCGTGATCACGGTCGGGTAGTGGTCAACCATGTCGTGCTCACGTGTCAGGCACTCGTGTTGTACATGTAACAACATGCAGGCTGAAATCCATCGGCTCGACACGGCACAACTAGTACAGAAGGTGCACTCGGGCACGAGTCCGTGCATGGTATTGTAGCATGTCGGGCCTAGGTCGGGCCGGCTAGTTGATACCTCTAGTTGGGCCCAAAATGGGCCGGGCCATGTCGGACCCAAGCATCGCCAACCAGTTAGACACCTCTAGTGGGCCCAAAATAAGTCATAAATGGCCAGTCCGACCCAATTTTTTTGGGCCCTATCGGGCTGGCATGTTTTGCCTGGCACGGTGCGGTTCGTTAGAAGTCAAGCCCGGCATGGTCTCATGGCCCAAAATCCGCCCGAGTTAAGGCCAGTTTGGCCCGATTTAGGTTGGATTGAAACCCTAATTTTTTAAAAAAATTAGGATTTTGATATCACGACATCATCATCACCCTGTCGGGGCTTGTCGTGCCTCACCCGTCGAGTGTCGGCCATAATTATTTAAGGCGCAAGGCACACTGAGGCGCAAAACCTTTTGGGGCCTTAAGGCGCAAGGCACACTTGAGGCACGGGTTTTTTTATTTGAGGCGCACCCAGCCTAATACACATAAAAATTATACATTTTACTAAATATAGTCTTTAATTTTTATCTAATAATAAACTAAAAAACATTAAAGATAAAAATCAAATATTAATAGTGCTTTCATCATCCAAACATTCAAAATTTCAAAACAAAATAACAAATATTAAAGTTCTAAAACAAAATAAACACCCATGTATTTACATTTTAATCTAAATCAAGAAAGTTTTCATCAGTATCATCCTCACCATCAATCTTTCACTCTCCTTCTTCTTCATCTTCCTCTCCCGATGAATGGATCATCTCGTCATCTTCATCAATCAAAGCAAGAGTAGAAGTATGTTTAAAGCTAGATAGTCTTGACTTTAGTTTTGTGTTTGTGTTTATGTTTTGCTTGGTTTAGCACGGACATGGGGATACGACACGGCAGGATACGGGAATACGGGGATACGGCAAATTCTAAAAAACTAGGATACGGATACGGCTAGAATACGTCATGATAAAAATAATAAAATTAAAAATAAAAATTATTTTCTTTATAAATATTAGGTATTTTATAAAATAAAATAAATTAAATTAAAATATTTTAGTTTATAAAATAAATAAATATATTTTTATTTTATAAAATAAAATTATTGTATTTTATTTTATTTTATAAGATAATATTTATAATTATTTTATTTTATAAAATAATATTTTAAAATTATCTTATATTATATAAAAATATAATTTTTTTATTTTATAAATTAAAAATATTTTATTTTATTTTATTAAAATATTTTATTTTATTTTACCGCCCGCCTGCCTTCCCCCTCAATTCCTGTCCGCCTGCCTCATCCCTCAATTCCCACCCACCTGCCTTCCCCTCAATTCCTGCTCACCCCCTGCCTCCTCCCCCTCAATTCCCACCCGTCCCCTGCCTCCCCCCCTCAATTCGCGCCCACCCCTTGCCTCCCCCCTCAATTCGCGCCCACCCCTTGCCTCCCCCCTCAATTCACGCACGCCCCCTGCCTCCCCCCCTCAACTCATGTCCGCCATCTGCCCTCTGCCACCCACTGGACGTCCAATACGCCACCGTCCGATACGCGATGTGGCGTATCGAATATGAATTTATCAATGATATGTCACGTGGCGTATCGGATACGTATCCATGCCGTGTCCGTGCTTTCTTGCCCGCTGCGCCTCACCCTCCTGCACCTCGCCTGAAGCGAGGCATTTTTCCGGGGAGTGGTGGCGCCTGAGCTTTAGGGGCGCCTCAGGCACACTTTTAATAATTATGACTATGACAATCTCTTTTCATACTCAAGACATTGTCCAAGGGATCAACCCAAAAAAAGTTGTACATCAAAAAAATGACATCCAAATTAGGATTTCTGCCCAAAAGCAAATTAAAGCCAATACACCAAATTAAGATTTCTGCTCAAGCCCAAATTTAACCAAAAGACAACTCAATTATATATGATGGTAATATGTTGGTTTAGCAAAATAGAACTACTTCGATCACACTTCAGAAACTTAATCACAGATATACTGTGTGTGACAATAGATGGAAATAATTGTGCCAGTTATCTCTATAGGAGGCATTACCCAAAACAACCTTGTGGCATACAAATTGTTCCTACAGCACCATGATAAAAAACCCTATGGCCCCTTATCATGGTATTATAGGAACCCTATGGTTTTCTTTCAACGAGGTTTTGGCTTTGATTTCATGATAAAAAACAAACTAACAAAAAGAATAAAATGAAAATCACTCAAAACATAATGTATACAAGCTAATAAACTATAACATTCTTTAATAGGTTAATCTTTTAAGTTGGACTCCAACATATATACTTATTGATCTAGATATTGATCTTTTGAGTTGCTCTCCTCCATTTGACCCAGCCATAAATAAAAAAATTATATGAAAAATTAATTATTTGATGATTATCATATCAAATATAACTTATACAGTCAATATAATTAACTATTTCTTTGATTCTCTATGACAAGCTCACTTTAATGCAACTCTTCGTATATTTTAATATATTAAGAAATCTAAAAGATTTATTATTTAAAAAAAATATTCACAAATTATTATATTTTTCTTAGAGACTATTTTATCTTCAATAAAAATAAATGGATCTCATAGTTTCAAAATCTAATGCAAAGATAGAGAACAAAATAATGATCATAATTATATGTGAGATTCTCTAAATCAGATATCTACTTCGAAAAATCAGATTTTTAATTATTTCTCTTATTATTCTCAATTGTAATAGTAATACAATGAGACATAATTTTAAATCTAATATTTCACAAATAAATGAAAAACATAAAAGTAAATTATTTTTTCTTTTGAAAAAAATTCATAATATAATCATTAGCCATATTCAATATTATTATAATTGTTCAACTTGCATAATATAATCATATTCAATATTATTAGCCTTATTCATAATATATTTACAAAGATCTTAAGGAGTAATCAATTTATTTTGTTTCCTACAAATTAAATATTCTAGATATTTACATATTAACTTGATAAGGTATTCTAATTTCTTTTTTATTTTTGTCTTTTTTGCTTTATGAAAAGAGCAACCAAGATGTGAACTACCCCTACAGCATTTTCCTTTATTGATATGGGACAAGATTTTTATTCATTATATTGTAAAAAAAATCATTTTTCTATTTTCGTAAGTTATTATATTTTTAGTGCATGAAAGTTTCCACTAGCAAAAGAGTATTAATATTTTTTTCAAAATTTTGACTATGCGAAGATAAACCTATTGAATCACATTTGGATTCAATAATAAATTTGAGTTTAAATATTTTGCTTCTCCCCAACTGATGCTACCAGGTACAAATGATTTTTTCCAATTTGATAGAATTTGAAAACAAATAACTATTCATGTGCCCAAAAAAACATAATATATCATGATCACCCCAGATTCAAACTCAAACTAGATCAAAAACAAGTGGCCAAAACTAAAATCAAATAGGATAAAAATAAAATGAAAATTATGATTAATTGGCTTGGGACCTAGCTCCTCAAATATTAAACAAAATCTGAATCAATTGTTAATTTTTTATTTAAATTAAAAATTTAAAATAAAAGAAAAATCAAAGTAACTAACAATTTGAATTTGATTCTAATTTCAACTAGAAAATTTAATAAAAAATGAAAAATCCATAGAGAATCAAAAAAAAAGTAACCATCCTGAGTGATTCAGTATGAAAATCAAATAATTATCATGGTCAAACAGCTAGAGAGAACAAAATTAAGATCAAAAACACACATGAGTTCCTTTGAATCATACTATCTAGAAGATATTGTGTCCTACCACTTTGGCTATAAAGATAGATAATAACTTCCAATTTGATCCTTAATTAACCAAAAAATAATAAGTTTCTCAACGGTTATGCAGCTTTGGGGATCCCCAATTGGCACACTTTTACTTTCAAGTACTCAGAGGGACTATATTCATCAAAGTGGGAAAAATACAAAAAGCACTGACCTTTTTTATTGAAGAGTCCTCAAAAAACCGAGCAAATTCAGCTAAAATACTCCTTCCGCCGCCGTCAAGAACATCAACCCAGATACAAGATTTTCCATCTCCAAAATCTGCATCATATCCACTATAAATACTCAAGCATATTATTTCCCCGTGGTCGATTGTGGTATCTAACTTCACGTTGAGTTTGGCAACCTGTACAGATGCTGTTATCAGAAGATGGCATGAAACCCTCATTTGTTAGAATCCAAAGTAGTTTAATATGCCCAACACCAAAACCATATCTCACGCTAAACTATAATATAAAATCATATTTGGCACAAGAATTCATTTAGTGGCTCGTATAATTAAACTAGTGGAATTGTGAAGACTTGAGAATGAATTATAAAATCTAAAACAAGTAAAAAAAATATGTAAAATACAATTAATATAACTAGTAATCAAACTAAAATATCTTACGATTTTATGATCACGGTAGAATGTCATCGATCATTAAATATTAATGTGAGTTTTTTTTTAGTTTTTTTTTTATTTTTTTATTTTTTTTTTTATTATATAGGAGCACCCAGCTTATTGGTTGTCTCGAACCATATACATACATGTGTGTGTGTGTGTGTGATTTTATCTTATATTCAAAATATGAACTTTTCTTTTTTTTTTTTTAATTGATTTTCTTTTTCATCATTTTTCGGCTCTCTTTCTTTCTTTTTCTCACTTTTTCTTATGCCACCACAAACTCTAGCCATATTATAACATGGGATTGAAAAGTACTTATCAAGTAAGGGGTGATGGCTAAAGGTGCCCAATGGGCCAGGTGGGCCAAGCCCGACCCATGACACGGCCCAAATAAGATGTGTCAGGCATGGCATGGCATGGCATGGCATTGCATGGGTAAGAGCACTACATACTTGCGTGAGATCAACCCGACATGGCAAGGACCATTCCATGGGCATTCAAATTTTGTAAGATCATTACCCAAAATAAAATATTTAATATAATATATAATAATATTTCAAAAAATAGTGTAATAATAAATATTTTTGAGAAAATCATTAGAAATGATCACTTAATAAAGATTTTTCATATTAGATATAAATATTACATAATAAACCTAATAGTACAAATTAGCATAAAATTATTTCTCACTCATTAGAATAAATATAAAATATATTAAAATATAATAGAAAACCTAATAACTATGCGATTTAATATCGGATTCATTACATGATATGTAAATCATTATGTCTAAAAAGAAAGAAATTTTAATTAAGTATCAAATACTATTAAAATTTTACATATTTAATATCGGATTCATGTATTAGCTACTAACATATGATATCTAAATATATAAGTAACATAACCAATAAAATAATTATTAAAGAATTAGATTATGACTGAAAATTTTATTTTAAAAATTTATGAAAATCTATAATATTAAGAACATATATTTTTCTATGTAAACTTTCACAATATGCATTACACTTACGTACATGTGCAACAAGAATAGTGCATTTAACCAATATATGGAACAATCATGTTTTAATAACATGACTATTGAGATGAATATAAAGTATTTAAAATATATATCCTCTATTTCATCTTTCTATAACTTAACTACTTATATGAATCTTAAAATTAAGATGAAAATAATAGAAAATAATATAAAATACATATTCACTTGTACAAGCAAACCACAAGAATAGTGGAATAGAGTTTACGAATAATTACATATTTTATTTAAATATTATAAAATTAAATTTATATTTTAATAAGCATCCAAGTATGAAATGAACACAATATTAAGAGATAATGATTTTTTCATCCAATTAACTAAGAGCAAACGATGAGAATATTCATCAAATAGGAGTAAGTTATCGAGACACTTAGATATTCATTACTATTTCATCTTTTTAAAGCTATCTAAAATAGCACATGATCTATTAATCCCTTCATTATCTAATATTATATCAAAGTCTAATTTTTGTGATAGTGAATATAATTTTAAATAGGAGCATATTATATCCAAATATTATTGAAATTTTGTCGTACTTAAAAAATTAAGAGCATGGATAAATATCTTCAAGATAAAATAAAAAAATTATAAGTGGTTTATAACTTAGATTAAAATGATGGTATTGACTCTTAGACCTACGACTATACAAACTAGACAGAGTAAGAGTGACTGAGACTAGAATTATGTTTATGTTTATGTTATTGACATTGGACTGCAAAGCAATATTTTGTCTTTTTTTTAATTATATATGCAAATAAATATAAATTTTTATTTTCAATTCAAACTAGAATATATTTTTTCATCATATTTGTATACATTGATTTTTTTAAATATTAATCTATACATATAAAAATATTATATATTATTACATATTATTAATATTACCTACAATAACATACACATAAAGGCTATAGCATAGCCTAGCACCTGCTACCTACTAGACAATGAACAGTTGCTAATACCTAGGCCCATTGCCAGTTATGTAATCAATAGCCTACCCAACTAGGTAACTAGACTAGGCAATAGCCAATCCAATGCCCGACCTAGCCTGGGCCACTAGCTAGAGCCTAGCCTAGTAGAGAGTATGAAAATGACTCAGACATATAACCCAAATTAGCTTGGGTTAGCCATGAATCAGTTGTGCCAAGAATGAGTAGGGTCCAAACCAACCCAGCCAACGAATAATGCTATTCCTCATTTATATGCCACCATGTCAACACAGCATGACCCGAGTGGATATATCATATCATGTCCATCACAATATGGTGACCTGGCATGACCAAAAAATTGAAGCCATATCAACATAATACGGCCCAATAGATACCTCTAACGTCAATATTAGGGTGCGTGAATGATGGTGCACCCTCTATAATCACTTAAAACAATAATCACTACAAGATTTGATTGTGCAATAACAATGCCGCAATGTAGTGCTAAAAAACCCCACATACAATGATTATATATTCTTAGATTTTGAGGACTTTAAGCATCCTACGGCATATTATTGAAGACGTGAAACCCATGGCCGCCGACATGGAAACTACGGCACGAAAGCATCGTTAATGTTAGATTACATAATTAAGGTTGCGAGTTTTACTCAAAAAGATAACATCAACATTAACAAATAATTCCATCAGTCTTAAACAAATAATATTTATATTTATTTTGAGTATTAGAATAATAAATAAAAATATATTTTATCACTATAGGTATCATCTTGTCATGTCCTAAAAGAAATCCTTAACAAAGTAGTGCTCCCAAAATTTTTTTAATTGTAAGCTAAATAATTTTTCTAATATGCAAAATTTAAAATGACACATTATAAAAAATAATATTAAAAATATGGTTCATGATGTAATTTATGATTAAAATCTTATCTCCCTAA
The DNA here is from genome assembly GCA_029783825.1 of Sapria himalayana. Classification (NCBI taxonomy): domain Eukaryota; kingdom Viridiplantae; phylum Streptophyta; class Magnoliopsida; order Malpighiales; family Rafflesiaceae; genus Sapria; species Sapria himalayana. The sequence continues at coordinate 1,092,670 of JAREIK010003317.1, forward strand.
AATCACTTCCGAATTCTTCTACCAAATAGGATGTCCTAATCATTTCAACTTCAACCAAATAGGATGTCCTAATCATTTCAACTTCAACCAAATATATATTTTTTATTTCTACAATCAAAATCTATAAGGACGTGCTAGCACAAGTAGTTTGATGTATGATCTGATGATCATTAATGCAAATATGAAAATTATCAAACATATACTCTAATTCATTATCATTCACAATAATTATTATATTTTTTATAATTAAATTTTATTATTTTATAAAATAATTAAAATATTAAAAAAAATATTATCTGAAATGTGTATAATCATTAATAAATATAATAAATTATCTCAATCTATCTCGAGTCTCATCTCTATTAAATCATTATATGTCTTAATATATTAAATTGAATAGTTCATCACTTACACAAGTCTTGTAAATAATTATTTGTATTTTAAATTATCAATTATTCTTGAATATTTTAATTAACTTATATGATATACAAGCATGAAAATGAAGCATAATTGAATTAATTTCATTACTTTAGAATTTTAATAGATTTTAATAAATAAATAAAAAATTAATATATTTTTTGAGATATTTAGCTACTTAATTTATAGATCATCAATACAGTTTTGGCTTTTATTCTTAGATGAAACTCTATCTTATTAGTCGTGATATTTTTTATACGTCATGACTTTACCATCTCATTAACATAATCATTCAACTATGTAATATATTCTTTATGATTGCTTTGAACAAAAAACAAAAAATACAAAAAAAAAATTACAACAATACCATTATTCTTCTAGTATTCCTCAATTTAAATACAAATTAAAATATAAAAATACAACTAAAAATAAATAAAATTATTATAATATTATATTAATATTTTCTAAAAAATCATAACTCAATTATAAATCATCAATCCTAACTAATTTCATTAATAAATTTGTATTCAAAAATTTATCACTAATATTAATTTAAAAAAAAAAATAAAAGCATAGATATCATGAAAAAATAATCAAGAGAAATAATTTATTTAAATTATAAAAAAAAGGCATGATGATTTGAGTCTAACATACCCGAAAGTACCTATGCGACTTGGGCCTTCCCTAGCAGGCTTGAAAGCACTTATTTGAGCTAAGTAATCATGGTATTGCATTTGTAAATACCAAAGTGGCCCAATTTACATATCTAATTGTAATCCTAGATGTCATGTTGTAACATGAATCAAAAAAATAATTTTGAAAAAAAAAGAATATATGAGAAATAAGATATTAGATACAAAAAAAAATTCGATTTTTTCTAAAAAACAACAAAAAAAAAGAAGTTCAAAAAATTATAACATCAAATCACTTAAATAATTTTCTTCTTGGTTATTCATAAATCCCTTAATTTTATTCTTTAGCAATTTGGTTCATAAGAGTTGTAGGATATTCATTCGTAGATTCACTCAAATACAACAATATTAATTTTTAAGTTATTTTGAATGAATAAGTTATTCACACAAAAGATATTGCATTATAATTTTGAAATGAATTTATACTTATATATTAGTTATCATAATTTTACTTTATCAATATGAGAAGACTCACTTTTCCAGAGCCCCGCCATCTCACTATAACAATTATAATCTTATTTGCCCTACTCATTTCAGTTTGTCACATTTCACTTCTCACCAAGGCCCAATGTCCTCGTTACTTTTTCCATCCACCACCTATCAAATTTTCAAATTCACTAGAACCCTTATTTTTCTATCTGATATTATTTGTAATAACTCCATCAAATTACATTTTGAATTATCATTTTATCCTTATAAATATCATTGTTCGTTTTGTCCTTTAACATATAGGTTTGAGAAATTTCTTGAATGAACACATTTTGTATTAGACTCACTCAAGCTAGAGTCAATAATGTTGAGATTGTAAAAACCATGAAAAGGGTCTTCTCTTTTGATAATGATGTGTATAAATTAAAACAAAATGTTACCATGGGAAGGTGATGAAATATGGGTTATGAAGATATTATCTAAGGGAATTAGGTATGTCTTTTTGCAAGAATAATATTAAAAAGATAGATCACCTATGAAATCTTCATATTGTATGTATATATGAGAAATAATGCACTGATGCAATAATAAGTATCTTTATCCAAGAATGATAGGTCCCAAGTTCAAAACTCAACAAACATAATCTCTCTAATTTTTGGAGACAAATATATTTGTCTATGGATAAAAGATCTCATGTTGAAAACAATCCAACGCAAGATAATAATAATTTATTTTGATCAACTTATGAGTGCAAATAACAATCCAATTCATTTACAATTTATGAGTGCAAATAACATGAGAAGAATAAAGGTGATGAAATCAAACATTCATACCTCAGTGTCGCAAGCATAGATGCGATCCTTGTATTGACCAGTAAGTTTGCTGACAACTTTTTTTGCCAGGGAGACATTATCCACAACTAAAATGCTGTCATATATGCTAGTGAGCCTCTTTGAAATGGTTGCTTGGCTTTCCTCTTTGGAGAGTCTTGTTTCATTATTTGAGATTCCAAGGACATCAGAATTCACTACTTTCTTCTCATTAATTTTTTCAAACAGTGACATATCATTCTGAACAGATAGGCTTGAGATTACACTAGATAACAACTGATTTCTCTTTCTACTAGACTTTCCTAACAAATTTAACTTGCTTCTATTTAATTTGGCTCGAATAGAAATTGACCCATCAGACTTGTCAGTCACAAGTGACAACCTAGGAGAACAATTTTCTGGCTCATGGTCATGAGCTGGCTGAACACGAACACAATCCAAGGCTAGATTGCAACCATCTTGACTATGCGTTACAGTATCAAATGGAAAATGTTTACTTTTATCCTTTGGAAATGTATAATTTGGAACATTAATAAAGGTATTGTGATCAGCAAGAAAACCACCATCCGGCATATGACCATTTTCACATTGAAAAAATGACTTTCTTAGTTTAAGCAGCTTTTTGCCTAAATTTTCCCACCCAATTGCAGAGCCATCATGATATGTCAACAATGACTTAGAAGCCAAATGAGCCAAATATTTTCTGGCAGCAAAAAACATCTGATCACCCCCTAAAGAAGGTAGCCTGCAAAACCCACAAGTGAAATTCAAAATCCAGAATTTAAAAAAATTAAAAAATTATGCTTGTGATAAAATAATGTAGAAAAAATAAAATATAATAACTATTTTAAAACATCACTATACAAGCAAATCCTCATAAAATAGACAAATAAGATTAGGGTATTCCACATGTTGAGTACTCTCATCGACATAATTATAAATAAGAAAAAATAAAATAAAGCTTAAAACTACAATAGTCCTCCCACCAAGCTGATGCATACCAATTCACAACAACAAAATTAGAAAAAAAGAAAAATAAGCTAAGACATTTTCAAAACATTCGTAAAGATTTCTGTTGGTTACTCTGCTATCTAAACATATATTATAGTAATTATATCGACATTCTCCATAAAAAAGAAATCCACCTCTATAAGTTTTGTCAATTAGTGAAATATAATATTTGAGATTATATATATCACTGTCTAACCGAAATTATAAAAAATAGTGAGAATAAAATAAATATTTGATGTCTTCAGATAGATAACGCATCTAAAATATCTCAAAAAATTATTATCACTCTGAATTTGTCTTTGTATTAAATTTTAAAATAATTATCTACCTATTATTATTTCAAGAGACTAGATTGTCTCCGAGAAAACTATAAAATTCTATCATAGACCTCCTCTCAGCGCATATTGATACCTAACTCAAATTTGAATATTAAGTCAACTAGAATTTTAAAATACTCATGATCCCTAAAATAGATGATTAGTCCTAAAATTTTTTTCAAATGCCTCAATAAATAAAAAACTAAATCAAGATGAACCTATTGAAAAAAATATAAGAAATAATAAATAATACTAACTTTATATATTATATCTAGTCTAATTATAATTATGTAGTTTATTTTCCCTACAATTCTGCTATATACAATAGAGTCAACTAAAATAATTACATCAAAAGTAAAATCGATGTCAGAATCAAAACAAGTTAGATGTGTTGTGTGATCCTCAAAAGATTATCAAGAATATATCTTCTGTGACAAGCTGATATCCCTTATAAAATAAACTAATTCAATACCAAGAAAGTATGTCTCCCAAGGACCATTAGAAATTATGTCTTAATGTACTCATTGAATTGTGTGATCCTCAACTCACAAATCAAGTTATTAATGATTACTTTATGTCATATAATATCTTTTACAATCAGAAAACATCATTAAGATATGCTGCTCAAAACACAGATAGCTACTTCATATATATCACCTCCTCACTGTCACCATGAAATAATATATTCATTACGTCTAATTTATATATTTTCTAATTGTGAAATACTTCAAAAGAAATAAAAATTCAAACTGATATCATTTTAACCGCTAAAAAAAATATTCTAGTAGTTCATTCAAAACATCTGAATAAATATAATCGGTACAAGTCTCGCCTTAAGATAATATATATTCTCATTTGATTATGTTTTCACAGTAAATTCTCATGTGCAACCAATAACAAATTTTTAAAAAAATCATGATACTAGTTCTTAAGTCTCAATAAAATGAATGATAGACATCTCTTTCATTATGACATAACATCATCCTAAATGATGTAATGCCTTGGAAAAAAAACTTGATCATTCTAATGCCTATAAAAACAAGATAATAGTATAATAAAATTTATAAAATTAAATTCTGAGTACAACTACTTTATCTCTTCGATCAGAAAGCTAAAATTAGATAATTACTACGAGATCATATAGCTCTTCAATCAGAAGACCAAAAATTGAATTCTAAACCATGAGGTTGGGTAAGTACCTGACTCCTAGTATTGACTATAAGTCGTGAATAATCAGTTTAATAGTGGCTGACTCGGTATGAACATGTAATGAAGAAGACTCGTGGACTATTATGTCATCTGGATATGTAATATGTGTTCATGATTCATTAACAATATTGGATAAGTTTTTGGCGCAATTTATATTTAACATCACATGTGATTATCAAATATATATATAATATAATTGAAAATCATAAAGGTTACATTTTGAATATTGATAATTTTATTTGAAAAAAAAAAATAAAAATTATTTTCAATATTAAACATTCTTAAAAATATGGAGGTGGTTCCCATTGCACAAGGCTCCTATTTAAGGACAAAATTTAAGAGTGATTAATATCTTGATTATCTTACTCTTACCTCCAAAATTTAGAGACGTTATATTTGATAAATCTCAAACCCAAGACCTATTATTTTTAAACAAATATAATAATCATCATATCAAAGAATGATATCTAATATAAGCATGTAACATAAGAACTTATTAAATAATTAATCATTCTAATATTATTCTCACTTAAATATATTCAGCTTTTAAGTTCTTATGAGATCTAATATGATAGTATTTATTTAATCAAAATTGTTAAATAATTCTTAAATTATAAATTATCAAAATTGTTTTGTATAGCATTTCAAATTTTATTTAATTTTAATTTGATTATAACTTGATGTCTTGCATGTGTTATTGAGATTACATATAAAAGCATATATAATAATTTTGTAATGCACTTAGCACTATCTATTTTGTAATATTTATTCATGACTAATTAATAATGCTAGATAAGGTTTTGGCTTGATTTATATTTAATATAATGTTCATTATAATGCACTTAGCATTGTCTATCTATTGTCTTTGATCATGTTGTCTCGGTCACTATCATTGTCAATTGTCACCAATCATGGCTCGTGTGGGTCATTTCAACAATCACCATATATGAGTATGAATTTAACCCCTACTAATTTTTTCTTCAAAAAACCGCATCATTTAGAAAATATTTTAAGGGTGATTCAAATGGATTTTCATTCGAGTGTCATAAACCCTACTTCCAACATCTAGTATGACATGTTACCCAATTCATGTTGATCTTTGTTGAGCTATTGTAGGCATCACTTATGAGCATCATCTAGTGTCAATATCATAATAATGCATGAACCAAGTTTGTGTTGAATCACAATGCAATCAAGTCATTTGACAACAACCCTAGTCTAATCATTCCACCTATAACATGTCCCTTATTTTGAGGAAAATTTGTCTCTGTATTTGACAACAACCCTAGTCTAATCACAATGCAATATCATAAGATATATTGTACGTAAACTCTTCAATTGATCTATGTTTACCTGAAATATATTGAACTGTTTAATAATATATCTTCAATCTAAAAGGAAAAACACAATCATTCAAAATCTAGCTGTGATACTTAATAAAACAACTTGTAGTGATGAGCACAAAAGCATCATACCATGGAATCATTTTATATATCTCACTCTCTCTGTCATATCTACCCTGATTAGGAAAACCTCAAAAAACTACAACTGAATATATGAAACTTTAATAATTTATTTTGGTTCTCTAGACTCTTCTACTCTCAATCTCATAAATTATAAAATAATATCACATAACTTCATAATTTGTGATAAGTACAATGATACTATAAAATTCAATAATATCTTACATTTTATGAAAGAAAACAAATAGATGACAACTTTATCTCAGTGAATTATCACATAATAATCAACAATTGAGAATCAATCTGTGGTTAGGCCTACTTTATCATATCACTAGGAGGCTCCTTCATTAAGTAATGAAGTTTCCCCTGATTAAAAAAAACCATATCCAAACTACAATAGCCCATTGAGTATAATTTTATTATCTGAGACATTCAAAGAAATAACTAGGATTTTAACTTTCATTAATCTGTGTGTGTGTGTGTGTGTGTGTGTAAATCACACAACATTACACAATATTGCTCAACATACCACACCAAGTAATAATTGGGTAACTGCACACACGTGCACACTACACTACACATTGCAACCTTCATTGTGCACAAAACACAGTTCATTGCAGACACTCTTCATCTTATCCACTTTCTCTCTCTATCGATCAGCAATTAGTCATGATACTATGATAAAACCACAACCAAGAAAATCTCAACAAGAAATAAATAGAATAATACATCAAAAACTCTCACTCATTCAAGTGAGAGACCTAAATTTTACATTTAAAAAATAAGACATTCCAGAAGTTGGGTAGTCCATAAAAAATAGTAAATACATAACATAATAACATAAAATAAAAACATCGATACTATTTATCACTTCATGTAAGTATGTTATCAAAAGTTCTTTTTACCTAGATAAATCATTTCTAGATTAAAAGTAAAAAATAGACTAACAAGATTTTGTTCATCAAATCGAGCCACCAGCACATAACGATGGGATCTTGTAGATGCATGGTTGCCAGGCCTGAGTGTCGCCCATCCCCAAGGTGCATGCCGACCAAATGGATCATCTGTGACTTAGACTCATGCCACACAAGGAGCCACGATCTGTGCTCATCATGGATCATGCTCGGGCACCCATGATCCATTACTCATGACCCATGACTTGTGACCCATGCCCATGAAGCTAGACCCTGTGTGAGTCATGCTCGGGCACCAGTGGCCCGAGATCCAACCTGGGACCCACCGTGTTGCATCATGCACCAGAGTATTATGTATAGTATAAAAATAACATTCACACGGCCGATCACAAATAATTAGGTTAGTACTTAGATGATGATTATGATTATAATTTCTAAACCCTACCCCAAAACATATTTATGCTAATATAAATCTCTCTTGGTGACAATTTTATAAAATATATATATAATTAAATTATCATCAATTACTTTAGATGGAGGAGCATAATTTCACCATGAATCCATTTTTTCACTTGGTTCACCTATTACTTCATCATAATGCTATCTTTGAAAACTATAACTTAATAGTCTAACCTTGAAATCACATTCCAAAATAAATATGCAAATAAATAATTTAAATTTCAATTGACATTGAACATTGATTTATTTGTATGTGTTTCTATACAAAGTCATATACACAAATATTTTCATATTATTTTTAATTTACCCCTGTTACTTCATCATAATCCTATATTTAAAAAATATAACTTAGTAGTATTACCTATATATCACATTCCAAAATAAATGTGAAAATAAATAATATGAATTTCAATTGACATTAAATAGTGATCAATTTGTGTGTGTGTGGTTGTGTTTGTGTGTGTGTGTTTCTATACAAATGCATACATACAATCATGTGCATACACACACGTATATATGTGTTGTGAATATAATGAAAGCGCTACCATTTTCAGTGAGCACTTTCTAGATAACAAAAATTAATAGAACAAACATATGATGTGCAATTCAAATAAAAACACAAGCTCATATTAGCTTAGAAATTTGATTAAAACATAGCATGAACAAGCACCCAAATAAATCTTCTTGTCAATAAGGTCCAAAGCTCCATGAAAGCGCATGGTACAAATTGGCCATGTTAAATCTAACTAATGGTCGATAAATCAAATATGCATGTTCAGTGGAACCAGAGATAACATGAAATAACCTGTAGAATCGCTCAATTAATCAGTATAAACTATCAAGTTGCCGCGTCCCAGGTTCACCACGCAGAAGTACAAAAGTTGTTGATATGGCAGCAATAAAACGGAGAGGAAAAGGAAATCCAAAAACACAAAAAAAAACACTGACGTAACGTCAGGTTTCGATTAAACTGTAATAATGATGATGAACCTGTGAAGCGCGTTCGAGAGAAACGGACGAGGCATTGGGCGGGAAAAACCACTGAAATAAGACGATAACTCTAATTACCAGACTGCGACCTGCTTATTATCTCCGAGTTAGTCTTTCTTCTGTGAGTAGCTGCTGACAGCTGAAAGCTGACTCCACGAGTGTTCTTATCTTGTTTTTAGTATTTTACAGAACAGGGGGAGGCCGGAGGGAAACTTTTGCCTGTCGGAAGCGAGGTGAACGCCATTGAAAGATGAACTTGTCGGAGAGAACAGACAAGTTATACATGGCCAACCGCCCAAGCCCAACCCACATCGTGAGATATAATTTTTTTGGGAGGTGGGGGTGACTATATAAAGGTTTCAAGTTAAAAATAATTAAGAAAAATCTACCCTATTTTTAAAAATTTAGAAAAAAAAAAAAAAGGCATAAAAATAATAAATATTTATGTTTTGATATACTCAATATATATATATATATATAATCTTACTCAATTATATAAAAATAAAAATAATATTTTAGAAAATATTGTTTTTGTTTTTTGTTTTTTAATGGCAACGTGGATGAATGTAAGTGTATATTTCAATTTCTATTTTTAAGAATATAAAAACATAAATATTTTTTTTATTCTAATTTTATTTTTAAAAATATTTAATATTTTTAAAAATATTAATAAATAAAAAATTTGATAATAATTTGTTTGTAGCATGGAGCTCATGGACTTGGTTTAACAAAACATATATCTAACATATATCAAATAAAATAATTAAAAAAATGTGTGATTTAGCTCAACATTTTTGTCTTGTAATATTCATTTGTGTAATTTTACAAAAAACTCCCAATATTTTGTTTTATTATAAGCAATGTAAAGTAAAAAAAAAAAATACATATCACATCAAGTAAAATAATTTAAAAACATGGTTTTATTAAAAAAACAAAAATTATATCTTGAGGTAGTACTAGAAAACAAGTTTCTTTTTCTTAAAAAAAATTATGAAAAAAAAAAATCATTTTCTAAAAAAAAAATTACAAACTTGTAAATTTGAAAGATGAACAAAGAATTAGCTTAAAAAACTCATAATACAGTAGTCCAATTCCAAATGGTGGATGTGGGATGTACTCCTCTTTGAGTTCACTAGCTTGATCTTCACTCAACCCTTTGTTCTTAGGTATGGGGATGTAAATATATGGGTAAGAAAAAAGCATAACTAGCTTAAAAAATATTATTCAGAGTTTGATATTGATTTCAATTTATATTATATTTTATGTTTATTATTATTACATTATATTATAATCAAAATTATGGTAGTCCAGTTGATAAAAAGGATCACTACTCTAATTCTATAATCACAAGTTTGATACTTAGGAGATATCGGATATGCTCTTCAAGATATCTCTTATTTTGATTTATTATGCTACTAGGAAGAGGAGCTTACCAGCTCCAATCCCAAGACCTAGAGACATATATAAGTTTAAAGATTATATTTTTAACATGGGTGAATACGTATTTATGATGCAAAAGAGCTTCTGTCATATTAGAAGTATCAAGTGGAATAGGCGACCTGAGCATGGCATGAGGCACGGCCTGACTAAGTTGTACCTAGTTCAACACCATGCAATCCAAACTCATGCCTAGACCTAGGCCATGTTGACCGAGGCATGACTCATGTCATATTGGCACTATTCACTAGCATAGTGACTATGACCCAGGATTGAGAATGAGTCAAGAGTTGCAGAAAACCAAGTAACTAATTTTCTATAGTGGCAATGTGTGGTGGTTGCGGAGATGATGGGTGGATGGTGCAAGTGATGACGATGCCCATAAAACCAACATAATCTGGCATGACCCAACACATTAGGCATTAATCTGCCCAGAATCATGTTGGTCATGTCATGCCAGACTAGGAAGACTATCAATCATGTCAAGTCGGGCATGACAGACTGGCCGTACTAGACCACTCAAAGACAAATTCGACACGACCTATTTGACACCTGGTGTATATAGTTTGTTTTGATAAACTATTCTGTATAACCATATTTTCTATTTCAATATTTTTAATGTTAGTACAGGAAAGAAAATATTGAAAAATTGAAATTACAGCAATAGCACAATAATAGGGGTCCCACTTTGTTTATAAATATCCAGAAACTGCTAATATAAATATATATTTTTCTGTTTTTATTTTTCTGGTGCTATTTTTTTACACGACTATTCTCTCGTCTCCCTCCCTCCTTTGTGTGATTTTTTCTGGCTACTATTCACAAACTATAAGAATATTTTGGATATGATCTGTAAATACATAATTATTTTTCTGGTGGATGTAGCTAGTTGTACTGAACGACCAGTGAATCACGTTATTTTCTGTGTTTCTACTATAGTTTATATTCTGTCGTGGTTTTAGATCATGGTTTGATATATATTTATATACTGTGGTCGTGGTTATATTATTTGTTGTTTTCTTTTTATGAATCTGTAAAATTATAACTTTTGAAGTGGAATTCCTTTCAATTAGTATCAGAGCGGGTTGTAGAAAGCTTCAAGCAATTTCACCATCAGAATTTTGTGATTTTCTATAAAATGATATCCTGTTAGAAAAAAAATGACAAACATTTAATACCACGATCAAAAAATTTAATGGTAGAAATAGTTTTAGTATGTGGCAAGTTAAAATGACGACTCACTTGAAGAATTTTGATATATGGAGTCCTCTTGTTCATGATTTTGGTCATAATACTACCGCTGCTCTTGGAATAACAGAGGTAGAGGCATGGAGACGTAAAGAAAAAGCTAACTCCACCATTCTTCTAAGCTTGTCTGATAAAATGATTGTTGAGGTAGCAGATGAATAGTTTGCTATAGGATTGTGACTCAAACTTGAGTCACTATACATAACAAAATCTCTTACAAACAAGCTTCTATTGAAGGGAATGCTATTTACATTAAGGATGCAAGAGGGAACTTCCTTAAAGAAATGTCTATTTGATTTAAATAGCATTCTCATAGACCTAAAACGTGTTGATGCTAAGGTAGAAGATGAGGATATTGCACTTCTGCTCTTTGTGTCAATTCATGCTTCCTATGAGAATTATGTGGAATCACTAATAGTGAGAAAGGAGGAGATCACTCTAGAGGATATTTGATCTGCCTACACTATAGAGAGATGAGGCAAAAAGCTATGGTTGAATGACTTGAACAGCATCTTGTTAGATTGGTGGTGACAAATAAGAAGCCACAACCTGTTTCATTCAATAATTAGGGGAACAAGCTCCAGAAGAGGTCCAAGGTGGGTTACACTTGTCACTATTGCAAATAGAAAGGGTATTGGAAAACTGAATACCCAAGGAAGAAAGTAAGGCTAGAACAGCAGGGTCAACCTAATCCCTCACCTGCTGCTGCCATGACTTTTGATGACTTGGATGATGGAGAAGATCTTGTGCTGGTAACCTCTATAATGGTTGCAAGATCGGATTCTTGGATACTGGATAATAGTGCTTTCTTCCATATTAGTACTCACTTGGAGTGATTTAGTAAATATGACATGAAGGGAGCTGGTCATGTTGTGGTGAGGAACAGCTAACCATGTAAATGTGGTTGGGATTGGCACAGTCAGATTAAGAATATACGATGGCTAGATTGTCTCTCTATCTAATGTAAGGTATGTTCCTAAAATGATAATGAATCTCATTTCTCTTAATGTTCTGGATGATCAAGGATGCACATTTAGTGATGGTGAGGGAACATTAAATATTCATAGAGAAGATGATATCATATTGAAGGGGCAGAATAATAAAATGCTATACATACTGATAAGTTCTACAGTGACAGGGGTTGTTGCTGTCACATTCGAAGAGGCAGCATCTAAAGATGAAGTTGGTCATAAAATTAGTAAACTTAATTTTTGTGATTATTATGTTTTTGGTAAACAATATAGAGCTAAGTTTGGTAAGGCTATACACTACACAAATAGTATTTTGGATTATATTCATACTGACTGTTGGGGCCCTTCTAAAGTCACATCTTTGGGGGTGCTTAATTTTATTTATGTTTAGCTGATGATTACTCCAAGATGTCTTAAGTATTCATGATGAAACATAAATCTGAAACTTTTATTAAGTTTAAGCAATAGGTTAGCTTAGTAGAAAACCAAACACAAAAGAAGATTAAACTGTTATGATCAGATAATTGTTAAGAATTTTATTTGTCAAAATTTGAGGAATTCTATAAGGACAAAGGTATAGCCAGACATAAAACTGTTAGGGATACTCCTCAGTAGAATGACATTGCTGAAAGAATAAACCAAACTTTTCTGGAGAGAACTAGATGTATGCTCTCTCAATCAGGCTTAGGCAATGAGTTTTGGGTTGAAGCTGTTAATACAGCATGCCATCTGATAAACAAATCACCACATAGTGGAATTAATTTTAAATTCCATTTGAGGTGTGGACTAATAAACCTGCAAATTATTCTAATCTAAAAGTATTTGAGTGTGTTATTTACTATCATGTAAATGATGATAAACTTGAACCACACGCAAGAAAAGAAATATTTGTAGGATATGGTGATAGAGTCAAGGGATTTTATATCTGGTCCCATCTGAAAAGAGAGTGATTCTCTCTAAGAGTGTTACCTTTGATGAAAGTATCATCTTAAAATAGGTACCTTATTTTATCCAGTTACCTGATGTTCCTCGAGTTGAACTTAATGTGAAGCTAAAATCTGATTTGTAGTTCCATGAAGGATGCTTGTTGTCTCTAGACATACAATTGCTAATCATGAAAATGATGCTAAGTCTATTTACAAAACTTGATCCTGAACATGTACGTGAATAGTCTATTCCCTGTTACATTGCAAGGGATGGACCAAGGAGGGTGAATATAGGTCCTCATTTGCATCTACTATCAATATCTCCTACATAGTCAGAATCAGAATATCATGTTAGAATGAGTTCATATTCATTACCTAATATCATACCAACATTAGAAGTCCCGTTGAGGTACTTAAGTATCCTCTTAACAGCTTTCCAATACTCTTGACCATGGTTTATTATAAACCTACTCACTACACTTACTCCATGAGCAATATTAGGTCGGGTGCATACCATAAGATACATGATGCTCAAGACAAACTAGGATAAGGGACCTTAGACATTTGTTCCTTATCAGATTTAGATTGGGGGCAAAATACTAATGCTAAATAGTGGTTAGAAGCAAATGGTGTGGACAAAGATTTATAAGAACCCATTCCAAATCTAGATAGAATTTTTGAATATATTATTTCTGTGAAATAATTAATTTTTTTTAATTATATCTCTAAATATTTTGATACCCAAAATTTGTTTTGCTCCTCCAAAATTTCTCATATCAAATTCAGAACTGAAGAGATCTTTTAGTTCATGAATGTTAGATTTATTTATGGAAGTAATAATCATACCATCTACATACAATATCAAGTAGATATATGACTCATCCTTGTGCCTTTTGAAATAAATACAATAGTCATGGTCACACCTACTGTATCCATGACTTATCATGAAATAGTTAAATCTTTTGTATCATTGATGGAAAGACTGCTTAAGTCTATAAAGAGACTTCAAAAGTTTGCACACATGGGTTTTCTTACCAGATACCTCAAAACCCTTAGGCAAGCTCATATAAATTTATTCATCCAGATCTCCATGAATAAAAGTAGTTTTAACATCTAGTTGCTCAAATTCAATGCCCCGATGTACCACTAATGCTAGAAGCATCTTGATTGATGTATGTCGAACTACATGAGAGAAAATCTCATTGTAATCGACACTCTTTTAATGATTCAACTTTCTTGCAACTAGACGTGCCTTAAACTTTACACTACTAGCTATAGAGGCATTTTCTTTCTTTTTGAAAACCCATTTACAAGAAATTATTTTTTTACTTTAGGTTTAGGTACAATAAGCCAATTACCATTCTTATGAAGAGATTTAATCTCTTCATTCATGGTAACTAATCATGATTCAAATTCATGACATCTAATAGTATTTTTGAAGGAGGATGGTTCAAGAATGTCAATCTCTTTGACAACTTTTAGGGCAAATCCTACAAATTCATCAAATAGTATTTTTATGAAGAGATTTAATCTCTTCATTCATGGTAACTAATCATGATTCAAATTCATGACATCTAATTGTATTTTTGAAGGAGGATGGTTCAAGAATGTCAATCTCTTTGACAACTTTTAGGTTCAAGAATGTCAATCTCTTTGACTGACTATATCTTCATTGTATGTGGTTCTGTAGTTAGCTGGAAAGCCAGTTTGTAATCTTCTATTACTTTATCTTCTACTAAAGTAGAGTATATGACTCTAACTGAAGCTGCGAACGAAGGGATATGATTGAAAGGTTTTCTCAAGGACTTTGGTCTTTATGAAGAGGTTACAACAGTTTTATGTGACAACATCAATGCTATTTGTTTAGTAAAAGACCAAGTACACCATGAGAAGACAAAGAACATTGATGTGCGATATCATTTCCTTCGATCTGAGAAAAAGGTACAAGTAAAGAGGATTGAAACTTTTGATAAACTAGCTGACATGTTTACCAAACATGTTACTCTAAATAAGCTAAAATACTACCGTGTCTTACTGAACATATCAAATTAGATGTAATCCTATTGGGACTAATTGTTTATAGAGAGTGTCTCTCTATCTGTATGCAAAACAAATTAAACTGGTGATTATAGTATATAGTTTATTTTGATAAGCTATTTTGTATAATCAAAATATTTTTTATTTCAATATTGTTAATGTTAGCATAGGAAAAAAAATATTGAGAGTTTAAGAATATAGCAATAACATGATAATATGGGTCCCGCTCCGTTTATTAATATCGAGAAACTATTAATATAAATATATATTTTTCTATTTCTATTTTTGCCGCCGCTTTTTTTTTGCACGACTATTCTCTCATCTGCATGATTTTTCTAGCTGTTACTTACAAACTATAAAAATATTTTGGTTATAATCTGTAAATATATATCTATTTTTCTGGTGGATGTAGCTAGGCATGCTGAACGACTAGTAAACCGCGTTATTTTTTGTATTTCTACTATGATTTATTTTCTGTCGTGGTTTTGGATCGTGGTTTAATATGCACATATATATATACTATGATTGTGAATATATCGTTTACTATTTTCTTCTTCTTCTTCTGAATATGTAAAATTACAACTTTGGAAGAAAAATTATTAACATCTCTATATCATAAAGTATATTTATTTATTCTATTATATCATTAATGTAGCTACAAATTATATACGTTTCATACTGCATGATATGAATCATAGCTCAATTTCAATGTTCATACAGTAAGATAATTAGGGCCCGTTTGATAAAACTAGAGGTGTCAAACGGGATGTGTCAGGCCGGGCCGGCCCGTTTTTAGCTGGCCTAACCATGCTTCGTGCCGGGCCAAGCACGGTACGGTTCAATGGAGGTTAGCCCAGCACAGGCCCGCAGCATGAATCCGCCGGGCTCGGCCCGGTCGGGCCGAGCCTCTAATATAAAAAAAATAGGTGTTTGGCTGCGCACCATCGCGGTGAACCCCTAATTTAAAAAAATTAGGATTTTTGCGTGCCCAAAATCCTAGTTTATAAAAAACTAGGGTTTCGGCACCCCTAAAATCCTAATTTAAAAAAAATAAGGTTTCGATGCTCCCGTAACCCTAATTTTAAAAAAAAAATTTGATTTCTCGGCTCGTGCCGACGAGCCACGGTACCGTGCCTAGCCAGGCACGACACGAGGCCCGGTTGGACTCAGCACGGCACGACACAATCGTGCCGTGGTCGGGTATGGCATGAGCCCGGGCACGGGAAATTTCCATGTCGGGCCGGCCCAGGCACGGCCGGATCTTGCCGTGCCTCGGGCTGGGCCGGTTGACACATCTAGATAAAACTGAAAATATTAAGTACTGAAAAATAACTGCTAAAAATTTAAGACTAAATTTTATAAGTATTGAATTTGTATTAAAAAACTGTTTGATAAATTACTATTAATTGAATGATGAAGATAAATATATTATTTGATAACTATAAATATTGAATGCTAAAAATGGTGTATTTTACATATTTATTCTTATTATCATTGCATTACATATTTTCCAACATAAATAGATTTTCTAATGAATTTTTTTTCACTAATATTTATTAATCATTAATAAAAATAAAATCTCTAAAAATATATCCATAAATAAATTATCAATCCAAAAAAGAAATAAAAATATTTAAAAAAACCAATAAAATCTAAAATCTGTAAAACTATTCAAAATTTTAATATAAAAAAAAAAATTAATGAACAACTAGTTGATTTGTTATTTATTATCTTAAATTAATTATGAAAGATGATTAGTGCTAGGATTTGTGGTGGCAGAAAAAGGAGGAAGAGAAGACAGATTCACAATGTTAACTGTAGTGTGGATAAGAAAACGAAAAAAATTGAAAAAAAAAAGACAATAATTTTTTTTGAAAAAATTTGTTGAAAATTTTTAGCCTTCAATATTAAGTAGGTCTCTACCTACTTAAAATTTTCAATAAATTTTCACTTAAAATTTTAAATTTTCAGCTCTCAATATTTTGTTATCATTTTCAATAATTTAAAGATTTTAAGTGCGTTATCAAGCAGCCCTTTAGACACATTCAAAATTCTTATTGGGTAGTATATTTAGAATTATAGCGATTTGTTTTAAATTGCTTTGAAATTTATAATCACACTATTAACACCACTTTGAAATCTATATATAATAAACTCATTAATATAATTATGATAAATATAAAGAGCAGTCCCATATATTTCTCTCTAGACTAGTTGCAAATTCATCTCAATCATTTGGTGGTGTAACTCTCAAGTATTTCATGAATATATGACTAGTAGTCATTTTACTTTATGCGAGGGTAAGCAAGAATTTTCTTATCTTACGCTATTATAATGACACTGCTTACATATTTGGCACGAATGAATAGTCACATCACTTTAGATAAGGGTGAACAACATGATTTTTACTTTTCTTACTCTATTATAATGAGATTCCATTACATATTTAGTCATTTTTTATTCCTTGACACCCTATATATGGGCCTTGTGGCCCTAGGGTTGAACCACGTAAGGCCCCCATCCAGTCAGTTAGTTAGCAGTATGAACAGGGTATTTGGCAAAAATACCCTATAACACATATCCAACATCATTAGGGATCAAACTCATTGCCACTTGCCAGTAAGGAGAGCATATCATAGCTAAAAATCAAAGCTCATCTAAGTTATGATTTATGTTTTGATTACATTCATCAAGCATAAGACCAATCAATCAACTGAGCGTAAGTAAGGGCATGGGAATGAGTTTTGATTGGAAGCATGGGCAAGGCCCTGAAACATCTTCAAGAGTGCAATTTTATTGTGCAGATTAGATTTTTTTAAAAAAAAAACTATGAGAGAAGGAAGACGAAGAAAAGATTTGTCTAATGATAAAAACAAAGTATTATGGGTATGTAGCAGTGGGGTTAGTCATGTTGCAAATAGGGCTTGCTTCCTTGTCCATGGATGTGGTTAAATATTCAAGAGCCATAACCACGTCGCTCATTAAAGGCCGAGTCGAAGCTTCCTCCTGCAAACACATGGCCGCCACTGCAAGTGCTTGATAAAGGCCCTTTATAGGGTACCTACCCTCCAGCAATGGATCTGCCATTTTAGTAAACTTCCTTCTGTCCCTAAATAAAGGAGTTGCCTTCCAAAAAAAAACTCAACATTAGACATGTAAACATGTGTGTGTGTGTGTGTGTGTGTGTCCGCGATGATAAATTATTTATTATAATTTTTTTTTACAAATATCAATAATTCATAGATTTACCATTTCGTACAAAAAACTAGGAATTATCTCATTTTCAACCATCAAGTTAGTAGCCCTAAAGGGGTAGCTCAAGTAATTGGGCACGAGTTTAATTCTCATCATAGCTAAACTAAATGGCCTGGCCAACAATTTGGGGAAAAGGGTGCACTAGTGGGACAAAAGCCCAGGCCCAATCAAGCCTAACCGAAACATGTATGTTGGGCCGCCATGTCCTGGTCGGGTCATCAAGCAGAGCTAGGACTCCTACTTTAGGTGTGAGTGGGGCTGGGATGGACCCTAAAAGGATAGCTCAGCTGGTTAGCCATCAGGGCTGTACCTAGCTCAGCTGGTCGAGACAAATAGGCTAGACTCTAATGCAGTGGGTGGTGCACCATTGGGTCAAGTCATGGTCGGGCCATGAAGCCATGGCTGGGTCTCCTAATAAGGGGAGATCAGGACTAGGCTAGACCTGATGTGGAACAACACCTAAGGGACTCAGAGCACATACCCAAGCAACAAGATTCTGCTCTTCCATTGGCTTCGAGCTGTCAATAACTCTCCTCCCGGTGATGATCTCCAGGAGCACAACTCCGAAGCTGTAGACATCTGATTTTGTAGTCAACTGGCCCGTCGATGCGTACTCTGGCGCACAGTAGCCATATGTCCCCATCACCCGGGTGGACACGTAGGCCTTGTCTCCGGTCGGGCCAAGCTTTGCTAACCCAAAATCTGACAATTTTGGGCTAAAATCCTCATTTAGTAGTATGTTAGAGGCCTTGAAATCGCGATATATCACGGGGGGGTCAGCCATTTCATGCAGGTATTCGAGCCCTTTTGCAGCCCCCTCTGCTATCTTCATCCTCGCATTCCAATCCAGAGGCCTTTTCTGTTCTGTTAAATCTGTATTGAATGCCCAGTGAAAAAGATTGTTCCTTTTCGAAAGAGACCAACACACGAACACATGCACGCACGCACACACTCTGTCCTAGTCAGCCAGACCAACTTGACTGGACCCCTGAGAATGGGACCCACTGGAGCCAGATTGTCTTGGTCTTTATCAAGCTCGAGCATGAGCTGACCCGCATGGTAACCGCCCGTCCTGGTCATGGAGAGCCAGAGGGTGTTGACCAGACCCCTAGGAATGGGACCCACGGAAGCAAAATGGTTTTGGTCTATCTCAAGCTCAAGCATTAGCCAAGCTAACCCATATAGTAACCTAGCAGGGCCTTCTTTCTAAAGGCAGCAACCATATGTCCTAGTCAGAGAGATCCAGACCATCTAGACTAGACCCCCAGGGGTGGGATCCACCCCGGTCAAGTGGTTGTGCTCCATCTCAAGCTCGAGCATGAGCTAACCCGTGTGGCAACTCAGCAGGGTCTTCTTTCTAGAGGTAGCAACCATCTGTCCTAGTCAAGGAGAGCTAGACAATCTTGACTAGACACCTAACAATGGGACCCACCATAATATGTGCTAATCAAGGAGAGCCAGACCAACTTGACTAGACCCCCAATAACGGGACCCACCAGAGCAGATGATCCTAACCCATATGGTAACTCAGCAGGGCCTTCTTTCTAGAGGTAGCAACAGTATTTCCTAGACAAGCAGAGCCGGATTGGTTAGCCAACTTGACCCCAGCATGGGTGGTTCAAGAATGGCGCAGACAAGAATGGTGACGAATCAACGATCAGATTCAGGCTGGTCTTGTTTTGAAGACATTCAAAACAACTAAGAATGTGCCCG
This sequence comes from Sapria himalayana, assembly GCA_029783825.1. Lineage (NCBI taxonomy): Eukaryota > Viridiplantae > Streptophyta > Magnoliopsida > Malpighiales > Rafflesiaceae > Sapria > Sapria himalayana. Next base: position 1,112,988 of record JAREIK010003317.1, read on the forward strand.
AATATGTGGGTGAGGAGGCTTGAACTATGCGACTTGAGGTTCCATAGCAGGAGCAACGCAGCAAGTAGAGCATGTATCACAGTACACATACCAAGAAGATGATCCTCGAGGGAGCCATTGGCCATGAATTCGTATACAAGAATCTTTTGCTCGCCATCAGCACAGTATCCAACCAAATTGACGAGGTTGGGATGGTGGAGAAGACTAAGCATCAATACTTCCACTAGGAATTCTCTGTTCCCTTGAAACCCATTTCTGTCGTGCTGCTTAACAGCAACCACCTGAGCGAGAGAAAGAAGAAGACAATAACACGATCAAGAAACTCGTCGTCATCAATTCGCAATATCTTTGTTTGTGATTGCAGCAGAAAACACTATAATGTAAGAATTGTACTGCCACACTACTTGATTTGTTCCTTCGATCTGCGCTCTGTAAACTCTGCCAAACCCACCTTCGCCTAGGAGATTATCATTATCAAAACATTTCGTCGCAATGAATAGCTCACGAAAGGTGAAGATCGTAGCAGATATATTGCCTTTCCCGAACTTCTTCAATTCTTCGTTAACATCCTTCTTCCTGTTACTCCCTGCAAAGCCAGACACACGCGCGCTTAGCTGCAGCAACAGTGAACGCCAGAGGAAAAATATACCATGCGATTACACATCGGCCATTCTCAGACGAATATCATGCAAAGGTTTGGCCTCTTCGGCGCCACAGTGGGCGAATCCAGAAACTGATATAATTGAGAAAGCTCGTGGATCAGATCGATGCGAGAAATTCGCATGATCTTGGGCCGCGTTTGCACGAATTCAAGGAATCCGTCGTTGATCTTTGTTTTCGGAATTGTTCAATGAGCTCAACCAGAAGAAAAAGCAGAAAGTTAACCTAGCTTGAAGGAGACGCTGGCAAAAGATGCGAGAGTTCTTGCATCATGATCCTCGTCGAGCATCTTCTTCAATGATCTTCTGCGTTTTCCTTGAGACGAGCAAATGCGAAAACAGCCCATCTCGAAATCCTCACCATAAACGGATCGACGCGCATGAATTTCAGGAGCGCCCGGCGTGCGCACTGTCTATCCCGTCGTGAACTAGAGGATGAGTCGCTGATCCTGTTTGTTCTGCTTCATTTCTCTGTAACGACTGAGGCAGAGAATTGGATGGGATGTGGGGAAGCCATTTTTGCTGTGTGAACGGCAAATATGGCCATGCATTCACCATTCCCCAATCCCGACCATTAACGAAACTCCCCGGTGCGCGTCCCCGGGATGAGTTCGAGACGGATACCGTTGCGCCAAAATTCTAAAAAAGAAAACAGACTGTCTTTTTTCTTTTTTCTTGTCTCTTTTTTGTTTTTTTTTCTTTTTTTAATATCGATTAGGTGGAATTTTGAGTATAGTATCAAAAGTTGGACTTGCTGACATAATCGGCTAATCTGAATGTCATATCCATGTCCGATTCTCAAGACGATTACGATCGGACTTAGATTTCTCTCTTTAATTATGTATATTTACAACACACACACACGTATATAATACATACATACATATATTTATACATATGTATATAATATAAGAGAAATATATATAGATATATATATATATATATATATATATAAAGGTTATATTATTTTAGGGTGCAAAATCAGAAATATTGAAATTTTAATTATGATTTTTATAAATTTTTAATAAAAAGAACCTAATAAAACAAAAAAAAAAAGAAATTTTATGTTATAAAATATAATAAATATGTAAAGGTGTTTTCATAATTACATCTAAACTTAGATCAAGATGTAAATATTGAAGAATTTTAATATATGTTTTTGTTTTGACTTTTGAGTCACCAAAAACAAAATTTTCCCAAAAATATTTACATTTTGGCCTACTTTTACGTGTTATTACGAAAATACCATTTGACATGTTTTTTAAATAGATGATATGTATAACATATTTAAGTTAAAACTTTGTATATATTTTTTTACATCTTAAACACATATATAACATATATATATATATATATATATAACACATGATTTGTATATATAATTTAAAATACATAGTTTATAACTAATTATGTGTGTGTGTGTGTGTGTGTTTAGAACATGCAAAAGATATAATTTATGTATCATTTATATATGTAATATATATACATAAATTTTTTTTAACATTCTAAACACACACACACACACACAAATGTTTTAAACTATATGTGCTTTATAATTTATATATCATTCTACATATACATATTATATAAATTTAAGCATTCATTGTTGGATTGATTTAGTTTATTAAGAAAATCAATGAGAAGAAAGAAAGACGTAGGTCATTTAGAAGAAGAGGAGAAGTTATAGGCAGCAGTGCGTTTCGTGCGTTTCGTTTCTGAAACGATGCGCCGATTACAAATTACATTTTTACCCCTTGAAAAAAAAACATTAATTTTAACACTCCCCCTTAATATTTTTGTTGGTCATTCCCAACAAGTCTCGCAAATAGACAAACTTGTCACAAGGAAGTGCTTTCGTGAAGATGTCCGCTAGTTGATCATCAGTCTTCACGTGTTTGATCATCACTTCTTCATCATCCACTACTTCTCGAATGTAGTGATGCTTGAGGTTGATATGTTTTGTTCGGCAATGAAATACCGAATTCTTTGACATAGCAATTGATGATTTGTTATCGCAGAAGAGAACTGTTGTCATGTCTTGTTTCTCCCCCATGTCTTCTAAAATCTTCCGTAACCAAACCACTTGTTTGGTTGCTTCGCTTGCCGATATAGAGGTGTCAAACGCGTCGGGCCGGCCTGGCCCGGCACGAGGCACGGCACGGTTCGGCCGTGCCTGGGGCGGCTCGGCACGTTCTTAACCCGTGCCCGGGCCTGTGCCGTGCCCGGGTTAAAAAATCACGTGTCGTGCCTGGCCCGACACGGCTCGTGCCTTGGCACGGCACGCCGGCACGGGTCCATCCCATGCCGGTTCACGCAGGCACACGTGGCACTGGCGGCGTGCCACGCGTGCCGTGGCGTGAGTCGTGAGTCACGACTCACGACTCATGCGGTCACGCCTTGTGACCCATCCGGGGCCTACCATGCGCCCGTGCTACCTGACCAAGCCAAGGTGTGCCCGAGCGGGTTGGGCACGGCACGGCACGGCCTTGCCGTGCCCACGGGCCGTGCCATGCCCGCTTTTGTCTCACCGTGCCGTGCCCGGCACGGCACGGTAGCACGGCCGGGCACGTGAAAAATGGGCCGTGCCGTGCTGGGCCGGCCCGTTTGGCACCTCTATGTCGATACGTATTCGGCTTCGGTGGAGGACTATGCAACTCTCTCTTGCTTCTTCGATGCCCATGAGAAAATACCCGTGCCGAGTAAAAAACAATATCCGGACGTACTCTTCATGTCGTCCATACTTCCAGCCCAATCACTATCACAAAAACCAAACAACTCGATATCTTCTCTTCCATTTCTTTCAAACATTAGACCATGCTCCATGGTCCCTCTTATATATCGCAACAATCTTTTTCCAGCCCCAAGATGAATCTTGCTCGGTCGGTGCATAAATCGAGATAATAGACCAGTAGCATACATGATATCGGGTCTTGTATTGGTAAGGTACAGTAACATCCTAACCAAACTTCTATATTGTACCGCATTAGCATCACCACTACCATCGTCTTTCACCAACTTCTCATTCACCATCAACGGAGTCATCACGGGATTACTATTCTCCATTTTGAATTTTGAGAGAATATTTTCGGCATACTTCTTTTGACAAATAAAAACACCTTCTTCACTTTGATCAATTTCAATGCCCAAGAAGTAATGCAACAATCCCAAATCATTCATCTCATATTTCTTAATCATATCAATTTTGAATTCATGCATCATTTTTTCATCACTCCCGGTAAAAATCAAGTCATCAACATACAGAGAGACAATGAGCATACCGGTTTCTCCATGTTTGATGTAGAGTGTCGGCTCGCTAGGGCTCCTGATAAAGCTTCGTCCGGTGAAGTACCCATCGATATTTCCATACCAAGCACGAGGTGCTTGTTTCAACCCGTACAATGCTTTCTTCAACTTGTACACTTTTCCTTCTTCACCTTCAACTTCGAACCCTTGTGATTGTACCACATACACCTCTCTTTCAGAACATCATTCAAGAAAGCCGATTTCACATCAAGTTGGTGGAGCTTCCACCCTTTGTGTGTGGCTAATGCAATCAACATTCTTAATGTCTCATGCCTCGCAACGGGTGCAAATGTCTCATTATAATCAACTCCTGGTTGTTGAGAATACCCTTTTGCAACCAATATTGCTTTGTATTTTTGAACGGAACCATCGGGGTTCATCTTCGTCTTATAAATCCACTTCAACCCAACCACATCTTTTTCTTTGAGCTTCTCAACCAACTCCCAAGTTTTATTTTTTTCAATCATATTTATTTCCTCTTCCATTGCATCCACCCAAACCTCTTCTTGAATAGCCTGTTCAAAGCTCTCGGGTTCAACTACACAAAAATTGCACCGAGCATATACATCACTCAACCTTCTCGTTTTTACTGGAGTAGAGCTCGGTGTTGATGAACTCGATCCAGGTTGCGTTGTTGGAGATTGTTGATATTCATTTTCTTCAATTCCATCTTCATTGGCTCCATTCGATTCCTCCCTCGGATCCTCTTCGTAAACTGGCATTGACACATTCTCAATGTCTTTCTCTTTCCTATCCCATTATTCTTTTTCATTGAAAATCACATCCCGACTTTCAATCACTTTGTTCTTCTTCAAGCTAAAAAGTCGATATCCCTTCGACTTAGTGCTTTAGCCGACGAAAACACATTTTTCACCTTTATCTTCAAGCTTGTTTCTTATTTCTTTCGGGGCATGAGCATAGCAAATGGATCAGAACACTTTTAAATGATTCACCGATGGTTTTCTACCCCCGGTCCATGCCTCGAATGGCGTCTTGTTTTCAACCGCCTTTGTCGGGCATCGGTTCAACAAATAAACTGCTAAATAAGTTGCTTCTGCCCAGAAGGTCAATGGTAACCCTTTTGCATTCATCATTGTCCTCGCCATCTCGATAATTGTGCGATTCTTTCTTTCAGCAATGTCATTTTGCTCTGGTGTAAAACTCGTCGTCAATTGCCTTTCAAGCCCAATATCTTCGCAAAATTTTCCAAACTCTTTTGAGTTGTATTCTCCACCTCTATCACTTCTTAGCCTTTTAATCAATTTGTCATTCTGTCTCTCAGCCATTCTTTGAAACTTCTTGAAGACAGACAATGCTTCCGATTTTTGTCTCAAAAAGTAGACCCAAAACATTCTTGAGAAGTAGTCTATGAAAGTGATAAAGTATCACTTTCCTCCGTGAGAATTAATCGACATCGGACCACAAATGTCAGTGTGAATAAGCTCCAATGGTGCCTTTGCTCTCCATGCTTTTTCTTTAGGAAATGTCTCTCGATGAATTTTACCGAGAGCACACGCCTCACAAATATCATGTTTACTTTCAATATTCGGTAAACCATATACCATGTTTCTCTTACTCATCAACATCAAGCTTTTAAAGTTTACATGACCTAACCTTTTGTGCCATAGCCATGACAGATCTTCCATGTTGACTTTCAGCGATAACTCACTTGCGGGTTTGAGAGTAAGAGGAAAATTTCGATTCCTCTCCATCTTGACAACGGCCATTAATTCTCTATTATTTTCTTCCTCGTCAAAAATCTTGCAAGTATCATTATTGAAGTGAAGTGCATGACCGCTTACCATAAGTTGTCCGACACTTAGCAAATTTTGAGCTAAGTCCGGAACAAATAATACATCATGAATCAACAATCTACCTTTCTTTGAGGCTATGACAATTGTTCCTTTCCCATTTGATTTTATTACGGCACCATTACCCATTGTGATTCGTGTTGTGTCGCTTTTGTCAAGTTTGCAGAAAACCAAATCATCTCCGGTCATGTGATTGCTACACCCACTATCAACATACCACTCGTTGTCATTTTTCCCGACAGCTGTTTGACATGCATAGAATGTACTTCCATCACTTTCACACTTCTTTTCCTCCTCGGTATAATTGGCCTGTTCTCTACTTATATCTCGACAATCCCTTTTTATATGACCAAATCTCTTGCAATTATAACACTGAGGCTTTCCTTTGTGATAACAATTTTCTTCAATGTGACCTGGCTTCTTACAAAGATGACAAAACTTGTTATCACCAGAGTTTCTTCCTCGGCCTCGGCCACGACCTCTTGTATAACTTCCATCGCCACAAAAATATTGTCGTTTACTCGAGCTTCCGGTAGAATCTTCTTTTACGCTCACTTTTGATTGAAAAGCACTTTCAAGAGAAGCTTCACTATGTTGATTCATCTGTTGTTCATGCATCTCGAGAGAACCCATCAAGTCATGGACACTAAGTGATGAAATATCTTTTGTTTCTTCAATAATGGCGACAATATTATCATTTTTCGGAGAAAGACTTATCAATATCTTCTCACAAACTGACTTATCAGTCAAGATGTCGCCCAAACTCTTGATTTGGTTCACAACTTCGATCACCCTCGAGAAATACTCATGTAAAGTATCTTTCTCCTTCATCCTGAGATTTTGAAATTCTTGTTTGAGTGTCAAGAGCTTCACGATCTTCATCTTGTCGGTCCCGTGAAACTCCTTTTGAAGTATATCCCAAGCTTCTTTTGATGTTCTTGCTCCAATTATTCTTGGAAAAAGTTTACGAGAGATACTTTGTTGAATAATGAACAAAGCCTTCGCATCTTTCTTCTTGAAATCCTTTAACATTTCATCGGACACCTTTCGGTCATCCGGTGATAATGTGTCTTTTGGTTCTTCTTCATACTTATTCTCCATTAAATCCCACAAATCTTGTAAGATCAAGAGTGTTTTCATCATCACACTCCAATAATCATAATCTTCTCCATCGAAAATGATTTGGGCTCCTCGCATCGGCCAAGTTTCACCTTGCATTAGTTTTGTTCTTCGCGCAACTTCGAAAAAATTCACTGTATAAATTGCTAGATTGGTCCTTGAACCATCCCTCCGATACCACTTATGTTGGATTGATTTAGTTTATTAAGAAAATCAATGAGAAGAAAGAAAGACGTAGGTCATTTAGAAGAAGAGGATAAGTTATAGGCAGCAGTGCGTTTCGTGCGTTTCGTTTCTGAAATGATGCGCCAATTACAAATTACATTTTTACCCCTTAAAAAAACATTAATTTTAACATTCATACGCACACGAGCAAGCACGCGCACACACACACACATATGTATGTATGTATGTATATATTATGATACATACATGTATATATATACATATAAATGATATGTTAAAAAACATGTTAATTATGTATAATTTAAAATGTTTACATATAACTTAAATATGTTTTAAATATGTTTCAAATACTAAAAAAAATGTAAAAACAGATTTAACGTGTATATGTTATGTATAGTCATATGATATATATATGTATGTGTGTGTGTGTGTGTGTAATATATATATCATTTTTGGAAAATGATATTTTTGTTGTAAACATCATTGTTCAAGAAAATATCATTTGCATTTTTAAAACAATGTTAAAAAACTAAATGTTATTTATAGTTTAAAATGTGTGTGCGTGTGTTGTGAATAGTTATATATGTTACAAATATTTACAAAATGTTAAAAAGATTTAAGATATTTATGTTATATGTAGTCATATTATATATATATATTATTTTTTGGAAAATACCATTTGCATTGTGAAAACATTAGTGAAAATAATTAAACAAAAAAAAGAAAAATTAAAAAATCAAGTATATCTTATGTAATTAAACATAAAAATAGACCATGACGTAAATATTATTAATTTTTGGTGCTTAAAATTTCTTAAAAAGTCTCAAACTTTATTTTTTTTTTTTTTTGATTGGGTTGGGGTCCCCAAACATAATTCTTCCTATCTATTTTTACCTGGGTTGAATTCATGGGCCTCATTGGGCTGAAATAGATCAGCCCAACAAACTAAAAAAATCATTGTATTATTAAATTCATAATCTCTAAGAACACAATTTTCTATCTAGAGTTTTCGATTAGTGATTTATTATTATTTTAGGAAAATTTGTTTTATCATCTCAAACTAAAAAAAATTAATATTTTAGGACCCAATTTTTCCTATACTTTCATGCACCAAGCCAAATTTGTTTTTGTATATTTTAAATACTGAAATATATCATCCCAACAAAAAATATATCCCAATGAGGATGCTAACAAAAATTAAAAAAAAATAAAATGAAAAATAAAATAAAATAAAAATCTATGTATCTAAAAAGATGAGAATATTAACTAAAATTAAAGAAAATAAAAGGAAAATATATATTGTTTGGCTTACCAAATTAATATATGGACATAAAAATAATATTACATATGAATTTGATGTTTAATTTATAGTGAATCCTTATTAGTTTTATATAATTAAAATGCTAATTAAAAAATAAAGTAGAATATTTGACGCATATGATGAACTTGAACTCTCGTTTAACGCAGTAATCATTATTAATATTAATTGTTATTAAAAGGTAAATAAATTTTATTAAAGTTGAAAAGAGGACGCTTGGATAAATTTATCGGAGGGAGGTTTCGATCCTCCGACCTGTGGGTTATGGGCCCACCACGCTTCCGCTGCGCCACTCCGATTATCATCCCCCTGCTGCGGGGGACCTTTTTTTTATATATATTTTAATAATAGTTACTGCTCATTCAAAACCCATGGCCAAGGTCAACGGCAACATAAATTATCATAACTTTGATTTAAAAATATTTAACTAATTGAAAATAATAAAAATGAATTAACACACCAGATCAGTTAATAGTAGAACTTGGAAGAATAATAATTAATTATATAAAAAATTATGCAAAATAGCCCCAACACTAAAATATATGTTGTGGTCAATATTTTAAAAATATTAATAAAAAATACATAAAAATATAAAATATTTATATTTTAGGCCTATTAAGTATGCACAAGCATAAGCGGTTATGTTAAGCGATAAACTTGACCAAAGCAAATCTTTATTATTTTAGGGTATATTTTAAAAAAATGTTTTTTTATTGTACCAAAAGATAAATATTTAATTTTCATTAAAAAAATGTGAGAAACATTAATGGGAGAATTATAAGCTAGTATTTCACTTTGTCATTGGGATATTTTTGAATCATTCCTTACATATATATATATATATATATATGTATATATATAATAATGTATAATAAAATTAGTTTTAATATTCAAGCTTAACTTAAAACAAGACTAGCTATTTTATATTTTTGGTGTTTTATTTTATATTTAAAAATACCTTGACAAATTAATCACGCATATTTTTTTCTAAGTGGAGTCTCTTGATTAAGGTCATAGGCTATGTCATGCTTGTATAATACTCCCACACCAAATTCATAATTATTTTCTAAAAATTTTATCTTTAATATTCTAAGTGCGTGATCATTTTGGCAAACCATGTTTCTCAAATAAAAAAAAAGAAAAAATATAAAATATAAAAAATATAAAAAAATATAAAATATAAAAAATATAAAAAAATATAAAATATAAAAAAATAAAAAAAATAAAAAAATAAAAAAATAAAAAAAATAAAAAAAATAAAAAATAAATAAAAAATAATAAAAATAAATAAAAAATAAATAAAAAATAAATAAAAAATAAATAAAAATAAATAAAAATAAATAAAAATAAATAAAAAATAAATAAAAAATAAATAAAATAAATAAAATAAATAAAAATAAATAAAAAATAAATAAAAAATAATAATAAAATTAAAAAAATAAATAAACAATAAAAAAATAAAAAAAACAAAAAAAATAAAAAGAAAAATAAAAAAAAAACCATGTCCCCCAAATAAAGATTCTAAAAATATAAAATGTCAAACAATATTCACAATGAGAATAAGAATATTGTGAGTCCCAAGTCAAAAATAACATTTTCGAATATTCTAGAATATTCTAGAATTCATTTTTATTTTTCAAGATATCAAATCATGATACCTAACATGATCATGTAATATGATATCTCTCTCACTTTCTATTTCTCTCTCTATCTACACATACACACACACACACACACACACACTAGAGGTATAGATAGCACAAGCTCTTTTTTTTTTTGGGCCCATCCAAGTCATCGTGTATATTTATCATAGTTCAAAAAAAATGAAAGCCTAACGGGCCCATTAGAATTTGTTGGGCGAATCATGACAGGTCATGTCAAGTCGAGTCGAGTCTGGCTAGGCTAGCTGACATGACTAGCTGGGCCGAAACTAGCCCGCACATGTTGTCATGCCGGGTCATGCTGTGCCGAGCCTACCATGCCAAAAAGATCGGTCCAGCATGGCTCAAATTGTGTCGTGGCCCAGCCCGTGATACTTTCAAACATAGTTATAAATCATGTTGTGCAGTGTCAGGCATGGCTAAACTATGTCGTAGCCCGTGTTGTAGGATGTGTCCGAGCCGCTCGGCATGGTTGACACCTCTAACACACACACACGCACACACATACATAGAGAGAGAGAGAGAGACTCAATTATTTATAATTAAAAGTTCATTAATAATTATAATTTTATATTTTCTTCTTAATTTTTTATTATTATTATCTAACTTATAGGCATGGCTCTAGTGTGAAACATTCATATACGACTTAGATTTCAAAATGGGCATGATTATTTATTTAACACCACATAATTATCACACTAGAGTTGGAGTTTCATGACAACGGCAAATGGCTCTCATTATGTTTTATTTTTTTTTTAATTTTTTTATTTTTTTTAATTTTTTTATTTTTTTTATTTTTTTTATTTTTTTAACCATAAATCTAAGATATTTATATTTTTATCCCATTTTTAAAAGTTTTTATAAAAAAATTAAAGTTTTATTTTTTTATACTTATATTTTGATCCCATTTATATATTGGTCTCATTCTAAATTATATATATATATATGTGTATGTATGTGTGTTAATATATAATATATATTACATATATCAATATAGTTTGTAATAAATATCATCACATGTATAGATATAGATTTATGTTATATATATATATATAATATAATATAATATAAGAATATTTTTGTATTTTAACAAAAAATGGGATTAAAATTTAAATATTTTATATATTGAAAACCCTTTTATCGAACATATTAAAATTGGAGATAAAAAAAATAAATATTTTAATTTCGAGACATGTAAATAATTTTCCCAAAATCTGATGGAATATGTTAGGATGTTGCCTCAATATCTGATGCTTTTATAAGCATTCAGATATTAATTGTGACAGAGAGCAGAAATTAAATGATCGACTTGGATCTAGTTGAATCGAGCAAATTTTAGCTTTCTCACTTCGTTCTCCATCCTCAGAATCCTCGACTCCAGTTCCATTGCTAGGGTTTGGACATTCAGACGGGAAGCTCCTCCTCCTTCATCGTCTTCAACAATAGCGTTGATTTCTGTGTCATCTCCTGTCTCCGCAAGATCGATCTGCCTCTGCATCACTTCTTTCTCTGGAATTCGTAATGGCAGCTGTTGATTGACGATTATCACATCATCGTGTTTTGCATCAGAACATGGTGGATCTTCCTTACCGACATTTTCTTCATCCTCATCGTCTTCATCTTCTTCATTATCGTATTCTTCTGATTCATTCGCAGCCTTTTTGTGTTCATTATGATCGTCTCTCTCGTTTAATCGGATCTTCTTATTCTGACTTTGACTCGCATCTTCGTCACAACGAAAACTCGATAAACCAGGAAATGTTAGGTCGGCATCATCATCTTCTTCTCCGCGTGCACCTGATCTTATGGTAGTATTTTCAAAAATATGAGAACGTGATTGGTTCCGCCATTCGGAATACCTCGAAGTAACACCAGGAGTAAAACTCTTAGACGGAACGAACAGCATAGCGCCATGGATTGGCTTATTGTAATTCTCCCAAGCAATTTTTTGAGATTGATTGCATCTCTGAACCAGAGCAGGAAGATCTTGATCGAATCCAAATTGCATCGCAACTAGGTGCGGCGAGTACTGTTCTATGCATCCCATTCCCACCAATTCGGACGGAATCAAACATCGAGCCAACCATTCTGATTCTTCTCTCAGATCAACGCCAACGCGAATCCACCTCCCTTCGTCACCTTGAATTTGATAAAATGGAGATTCAGTATTTTCGACGTGTGGCCTCCACCGGAAATTGCTCTCGTTTTCTAGGGCAAATTCGATGTCATCGGCTCCCGAGTACTTCACGTTGTGCCACCTAGCCATCCCCGATTCACCCATTCCAGTGGGATTAGGTCTTGGCCGCAGCTCCACGAATCTCTCCCAGATCCAAACCTGCACGACATGAAATGGCGACCAGATGGCAATGCGAGCGGAATTATTCCCTTGCTGCTTGAGACACCTCATATCTCGGTACACACTTGCGAGGAGTGCAGGCGCCAGTGCAACTCTGATGCCGTTAGCTAGCCGAACTGCAATTGCAAATATACGCTTCGATATGGCCCCTCGTGGCTTACCAGGCAGCACAAATCTCGACAGCCAGAGAGAGAGGAAAGCTTCGTGCTCCAGTCTGCTGTCAGTTTCCATGAACTGCATCATCCATGCATGTTCTCCAGCTTTTTTCGATCTCCTCCTGCTAAAGCTCGATCTGATCTTAACAAGTCTCCGCTCCGTCTCCTTCATTTCGCGCGTTTCCAATTCCATGTGCTCGAAAACAGGAACGCCCGTAACGGAGTATCCTAACATCGCCACATCTTCCAGAGTAATGGTCGCTCTTCCCCAGGAGAAGACGAAGGTGTTATATTCAGGGCACCATTTCTCTGCAACTCGAAGAATCAACCTGGAGTTTCTAATTACGTGGTACGTGGAATTCAACACTGCTTGATGAATACCCGCCTGCTTCCACTCGTAATCATGTAGAAGCACCATCTTTTCTACCCATTCCCTCCACCTCTTATGTGGCAGTTTCCAACCATAGTATGATGCCATTAATGGCGATTCCTGTGAGCCACCGCCAAGTCTTGCAGTTGCTACGCTTATGGAGGAGGAGTAGGAATGAGAAGGGAGCGAGGGTTTTAAAAAATGAGCCGTTCTTAGAATTTGGCTCTTGTTGCCATTTAGGTGAATCAGAACGCCTTCTCTTTCTTCGATAATCGATTCTGCCTCCATTGCAGCAAGCTCCATCTTTTTCCGCCGGACAAAACTTCACCCAGGTCCGGCCAACAAGGGAGCAAGTTTTACACTTTTCGACACTCTTTCCGACAGTTGCGTTTCCGTACAGTTATACTTTATAAAAAGCTTTTCGTCCATAATTCAAACAGTCATGTTTAGTTTAGCTCGGCGAAAAAGAAACAATTAACTAGGGCTAGTTTATCTGGCCTGGTTAGAACCAGAGAGATGTTCTCTAAGACTTGTGCAGTTCAATACCCCATGATGATGCTAGCTGCAACAGAAGCTGATCGGGCAGGACGCCTTCCCAATCCTCGGGCAGGTCCGTCGAAGAAGAAGCATCGTGGAAGTTCACCAGCAGGTCCTTCTTTAATTGCAGCGGAATACCAAATGTGTCCGGCCCACCCTCCAGCACTATGTCTGCCAGCTGAACACAACACAAGCAAGATCAATCAAGCAGTGATTGGGCTGGTCTGGGCTAGTCTGAGCCAGCCAAATTGGGGCGAATTGTGAAGCCTTAGATTAGTTAAAAATGGCACCTGATGAACCCAGGGAAAACAAGTGGCTAGCAGGTCTGGGTCAAGCAGGAACTGCGCTATGGAGCGAAGAACCAGGCACGCATTTTTGTTAGAAAGATGATCCAGCATGGGACCTGATCCGTCCATGAGCTCAATAAGTGACAGATCATCTTTTCTGGCCAGTGTGCTGGCGTAAACAGCATCCGCATCCCCAACTTCAGCAGCGTGCACGATAGCAGGCCACGGATCCCAACCAGGCGCGCCACTGTTATCGCCCAGAGGAGCAGCATCTGCAGGAGCTCCTGCCCGAGAGAACCCACCATCTCGGCTGGCAGTGCGAATGGCCTCTCCCAGTCCATCTCTTCCATCTTTATCCCAACCTCTCCTGCCACCTCCGCCATTGCTAGATTTCCCCCCTGGGTTCCTCGACTTCATGGCCATGTGAAAAGATGAATATGTTGCCCTCGACAGATCACGACCCATAAATTCGAGAGCCCTCTCTATGCTCCCTACTCTATCCTCCACCATAGCCATGCTGCTGCGGGACCTACCCATGAACTCCTGGAAGGAGTTGATGAGGTGGACCTGCTGCTTCTCCAGCTGCAGCAGCTGCCTCTGCATGGCCACCCAGTTTGGCTCGCTAGTTCCAGAGCTCGACTGCTCTCCTGTTCTCGAGTCACCCAGTCCCGACGCCCCCTCCTGGATGATATTTCCCGAACTGGGGCATCTGAGGGGCACGACCACTTCCACAGGGAGATCGCCGGAGCCTCTGGCTTCGAGATTCTGGAAGAATTCTGGGTTCAGATCTTTGTCCGTCAGCGCAGGTGCCTTCTTCTTCAACATCACAATCGCGTCGGCACCAATGGTTCCGCCTTGTGCTTTGCCTGCAGGTTCCATTTTTGGGGGCGAATCAGGAGGTCCCTGCTCCCTCGCGCCTGCGCCGTGGCAGCCAGCTCGAGAAGAAGATTTACGAACATCTGGTCCTCCATCTTCTTCTCTCCCTGCAAGTTTCTTCCATAGCTGCAGTGCTTCTGTCATGCTCTCCCGTGCAGGCTTTATCTGCAGAACATTTATTAGATGGGCGCTACCTTATCGCAGCTTTGCTAGATGGACGCTACCTTGTCGAAACGGCAGGCTTCGAGAGCCATCACGGTTGAGTCAGCAGCTTCTTCTGGTACCATGCTGCTCGAAGTTGATGATGACGCTATGGCAATTAAAGAATCAGAAGCAGCCTTTCGTGTTGCCCAATCTGTGCTTCTGAGGCACTCCTGCGTGCTCTGCAGCAATTGCTCCAGGCTCTGAGGTGCAACGGCTCCCACCTACAAAACATACGCTTGCTCGGTTTGATTTTCACAATGCCGAGCCATGTTGGGCAACATTTCAGGTTTTAATTTTTTTATATTTGTTAAAATATCTTATAAAAAGATAAAAATCACTAAAAATGCCAATACACTAGAGCATATGTCTGATGGCTCGTGCACTCTATGGTGTGGAAAAAGCCCAGCCCAGAGGCGTCAAAAGGACTAGTCTGGTACGCCCCATTTTTTTCAGGCCCGTATGGGCTCACGTGTAGTGCCACGCCCAGTAAGGTTCCCTGGGGGGTGGGCCCAGCAAGGCCCGCAGAAGAAAATCAAGGGCAAGCACGATGAGACCCACAGTGCGTAAATCAGACCTTGAGGGAGGCTCGGCATGTGGTCCAAGATGCCCCCAACGAAATGAGAAAAAGTATTAAAGGTATTAAAGATCAAGGATATATCAGTAACTTGATTTGCTGATATATCTAGAAATATATATTTATATATCATGGTATTTTCATGGATATTTTGACATAACATATTCATAAATAATATTATAATGAAAATAAAATTAAAATATAATAAATATCTTAAAACTATAATAGAAAATTAATATGTATCATATAATTTATAATATAAAATTAAAATATATCATATTGATCAATGACAATTATAATTTTGCAATATTATAAGTGTATTACATCTAACGAAAATTAATATATTTTGCTGCATTAAATATTTTATTTAAATGTACATATTTACGCTATTTTGATTTATTATATATAAAATTAATATTACATCTAATTATGTTTTATTATATAAATAATATTAAAAATCAATAGAATTATGATTTTATTGACATAATTAGAATTTTATTTATATATACATATTCCTATACTATTCTAGTTTGCTAAAATAATGATAAAAATTAATTATAATTATATTTCATTACACGATAAATATTAATTCAGGAAAATTATATTGTAATCGTCAAAATAAAAAAAAAAAGTAACAAAAAAACTACCATTTATATTGGTATATTAAAATATAATTCTTCCTATAATTTTAATTATATTTCAATAAATGAGTAATATTAAATTTAAGTTTTTTTATTTATTAGAAATGTAATTAATTATTTATTTAAATATATATTATATATTATTTTAATTTATTCAAATCAATTGAAACTAAAAATAAAAATAGATTTAATTATATTATAATATATAATTAATATAAACTATAATAAGTTTAAAAATATCCAAATATATTTAGATATATTGCAAATATATCTAGATATATCACACACACACACACATATATATCTTGTTACATTCAAATATATCATGAATTTATTTAAAGATTTTATTCTCTAAAATTATCTATATGCATACATATATACACTGTTATCAAAATCATATAATTCATAATTTAATTCACAATTTAATTAATAATTCAGGAAATAAATAATTCAAATCTTTAAAAGAATCAAAAATATGTATGAATCAAAAACTAAATCGCTAAATCACTGAATCATGAATTAATTTAATACTAATTTTCTGGGGACAAAGATTCTCAAAAAATCACAAAAAAAAAACTACAAAAAAAAATACTAGCTATAAGAAATAATTAACGTGAAAACAAATAATTCCATGCTTTAGTATTATGAATTTAATATAAAAAAAAAACAATAAAATATTAAAAAGATAAATAAAAATTAAAATACTAAAAAAAATTATTAACTGAATGAAATATAGATTAATTAACGTAAAAAAATATCACAAAAAATTTGATTTATTATTCAATTCGATTTGATTCTCGATTCTTAATTTGAATCACGATTTAATAACTATGCATATATATTAATAATTATTAATATATCTATGAAATATCATAAAATTTTAATAATAAATATGAATTTATTAATCCACAAATACTTCTCTACCATTTATTATGTCGATAATCACGAATATAAGATATGTCCTCGATATATCAAAAATAATTTTAGATAATTTTACCATTTGTACATAGAGGTGTCAAACGGGCCGGCCCGCACGGTTTTAAAATTGCCAAGCCCGGCACACGGAGGCACAGCGGGCCGTGCCATTCCTTGCCAGGCCCGTTCGGGCACGCCTGACCAAGCGGTTCGGGATACGGGAAGACCGAGGGTCGGGTCGAATTAGACCCGACCCGCGGTCTTTTTATGCGGGAGGGGCTTCCGGAGATCGGGCTCACTGGACACCCGGCACGGGACTGACCCGTGCCGGGGTGCCGTGCCGTGTGCCGAACCGTGCCGGGTCAGGCACGGCACGGCTCAGGCCGGGCAAGGCACGGCACGCGCCTCACCCGGGCACGGAATTTTTCCGTGCCGGGCCGGCCCTGGCACGACTGAACCGTGTCGTGCCTCGTGCCGGGCCAGAAAGATGATAAAATTTCTGATCAACAAAACCATAGAATCATAGAAGTCAAAGAATATCTGATCAAAATTGAAATTAATCATTTGATGGCAACCTCCATATTTAATTTTTTCTTCACTAGCAATACCATACTAAAATTTCTTTGAATACATGAAATCTCCAGAAAGATGATAATGTAAACTAGCTGCTTATAAACTCAGGGAGAGCTTCAACATGATCGAAACGTTTATATAGTCAAATATTTTTGAACAATTTATTAGATATCTTATGCTAGCACTCATATACAAAATAAGAAAAATAAAAAAAAATAAATAAATATTTAATTGAAATGATTTGGACACTTTTCTTACATATAACTGTTCCTAAGTATTTCTTTTGGAAAAAATGAATTAACCACTAATTTTCTGATTAATCAAATATTATCTTATATCCACCACAACCATATCTCATACCAATTTGTGTATCCAGATTAAAAAAAAAAATTCATATTCCATCAAAAATTTCTAGGTTACTTGTTTTGTTTAAGATATCTTTCCTAATAGACATGAAATAGTTACTTGTGCCATCAAATGTGCCTTCCACAAGTAGCCTAGTACTTAGAGAGAATATAAGTACAACCCATATGAGGTCAGAAAGATTATTACAAGTATATAAATAATATTCTTTGAGAATTAAGTATTTTTTCACTGATTCAATCCAAAATGACATATCTTTGGACACCATAATGTTAGGATCATTCCTTTGTCTAATTAGTATCCCTTACATAGTGATAATTGAACATGTTCAAGCACTTGATAATTGAACATGTTAAAGCCAATTTTTATATATTTATTTTTTTATTTTTTTTTATTTTTTTTTATTTTTTTTTATTTTTTTTGTTATTTTTATTTTTTTTTATTTTTTTTGTTATTTTTATTTTTTTTTTATTTTTTTATTTTTTTTTTAACTTTTAGACCCATTTAGTTATCTAAGATAGTGATAAATTATATTGGATGAACTAAGTATAGTAAACTCTAAATAAACATATATGAGATCTTATTTTGAAACTTTTAAAATAATTTTATAATCAGATCTAAGTGGGTGTATATAGTGAAGGCTAAATTTGAAGGTAATGTTGATAATCAGGAAACTTACACAAACTCATAATAACAGAGAATTTACTCATAATCAGGAAACTTGCATAGTGTAATACATGCTATTACGATATTTTTTTCTTATGATCATGATGATTCCTATCAAATTATCACCCTCAATTATTATTTCTTTACAACATAGTGGATTATTTATCAATTAGACGTGAGATTTATATTTCTTCCCATCGATTTTGAGGAGAAGGCGTACTCATGTAGAAGTTGGCGAGTTTTACAATTCTAGGAAATACACGTATAGTGCTTACCCTATGCAAGACTATTTATGACCTATTTGTAAATGATATTTATGTAGAAACAATCTCATAGAACTTGATTAAGACATTTCTCTTTGTGAAATTATTTATGCAAGACTAGTTATTAAGATTGTTTATCTAAATATTATGTTTTTCTTTGTGAATATTTTATATGGAGTAGTCAATAGTCACCTAGTCCTCGAGCAATGGCAAGGTCTTCAAATCTAATTTTGGTCCACAACATCACAGAGAGTCTAGATTATGCCTTAAAAGTTAATAGTCACAATTACTTCTTTTTTATTTGCATGGGTATGTGACTAATTATTCCTTATTTTATCATATAAGTTCAAATGACATATTTACCCTTTTAATTATATGTGCTAATAAAATATTTTTACGAAATTAAAATAACTTGTGATAATTGATAATTTTTATTATTATGAAGAAAATGTCTTAGATAAGGATCCTCTAGTTGATTCAACTATATATATATATATATATATATATATATATATAAGAATTATAAAAAATATTAAATATTTTAATATCATTAAACTACGTGTAACATATATAATAAGCATAGTTAATTATTCTTTTGGATTCTTTACATTAGGCTTACTTTGGTGTTATTCTTCACATACTAAGATATGTGATAAAATTTCAATGACTTTGTGTCTCAATTAGTAATTATGGACATCTTCAAGTAGTTTAACATTCAAATTCTAATTAGATATTAATTTTCAAAAATAAGAAATTTATTATAAATTATTATATTTTTTTTTTATAACAATTTTTTTTCTAAAAAGGAAAATGACATAATAATCTTGAGAACAAATATTGTCGCAATGTATAAGGTGATAATCATCGTTACTTGTGAGGTTATTTGGATTATATCACTTCTTAAGAAAATACAATTTCTAATTATTTTTCTCAATAGTCTCTAATATGATAATTAGATCGCACATAACATTTAATATAGTATTTTACAAGTAAATGAAACTCATAAAGATAAATTATTTATTTCTCATAAAGAAAATTTTGAATATTATTATCATCATATATATATATATATATTTCTACAGCAAATCACCTAGCCAACATATCTAGAAAGACTCTGATAATATCCCTCTCATACGGAGCTTAACTGGTTAAGGCTCTTGGTAATGTCCAATATGTCACGAGTTCAAGTCTTACCGGTGAGAGATACTGAGAATATTTCTTACCCACTCGGTTCTTCAGGGGCCCACATAAGTCGGCGCTGAAGCCCTTTGGTTTCCAAAAAAAAAAGGCCATGATAATGTTTCGGTTTAATGAGCATTATTATAGTATTAGTGATTATTTTTTTATATTTTTTTATGTTTTATTTTATATTTTTAATGCAAACACTCAACATATTGACATATCCAATCATTTTTACTACTTATATATAGGATTATGAACCACATGCATTATTAAAAAAAAAATTTCTATAATCTTTTATTTTTTTTATTTTTCATATTATATATATATATGTATGTATGTAAGTATGTATGTATAATCAATCAGAATAGTTTATTTTTTAAATTTTTTATAAAATTTAATGATAATTGTTGTTAACATACTTAGTTACGAAAAAACATTTTCTAGCCTTGAAATTTCTTCCGAACAAAATCAATAATTTTAAACTTTTTAATAATTTTAAACTTTTTAATTGATCACAAATATGCGGAAACAAACAAGTGGTAGGTACAAATTAAAGCTTTCTCTAATATAAACTTTAACTCCCCACAATAAAATTAGGCCTTGGGTTTGCTACTAATTATAGGCAACCTCTCTAACTTTCAGGAATAAGACTATCGATACATTAACTTCACCTAAATCTCATGCTAAAGTGAAGTGAAGTATGATTCCTCTAAAAGAGCATAATTTATTCCTACCCTCTGAAAAAATAGGGTTTATTTGAAAGCGCATAAACCCTAGACCCATTGCCAAATAATGAACCATCACAGCAGAAAAATGCATCTCCCATATAAAGTATGCCAACAACAGAATTAATCGAACCTGAGACAAGCTTGCCACAACTCCCAGCAATGCAGCTCTAGCATTAAAACTTTGTCCAGAGAGAAACTTAGAAATTTTGGGGCACAATTTCTGCAGCGCACAAATGAGAGCACAGCTACAACTGCCACCTGCAGCACAGTCCACCATTCTGGCCAAGCACATTGCTGCACCCGCCTGCACTCCTTTATCCTGCTCTCCCATTGCCTCGAGCAGAGGCCTAACAAACAAACCCACCTTTGATCCGACTCCATTACTGTCCAAACTCCCCTCCTCGCTTCCACCCCTCAAATAGACACCAGATAGAACACCAATCGCTTCTCTACACGCATCCCTAACACTCGAATCCGGATCTTTCAGTCGCCTAACGATGTGCGATATGATTCTCCCCAAATGGGGCAAGGCTAGATCGTGATGGGACTGGCAAATGGTCGATAACAAATGCATAGATTCTTTCTTGACTGATGGTTTGCTGTTGGAAGAATTAGACAGCGAGTCGTAAAGCGAGTTGAGGAGCAACGGGAGAGCTTCGGGAGACAGAGAGATTGCGATGGCGTGAAGCTCTTCTAGTGCGATCTGATGCGTATCGCGGTCAGCAAGCTTCGTGAGGGACGTTATGATCCTCTGCTTTAGTTCGACCATTTCTAAGTGGGTGGCGACACAAGTCCTTGCCTGCGGTTGTGATTGAGGCTTCCTCGGTTTTGATGATTTGGGTGTTTGGGAACTCATTGCCAACGGCTGTTTAGATCATGAAACTAACAAGAGAGAAAGCGACGACAGCCGGAGATCGAGTGAAGGAGACGACAGCCGGAGATCGAGCGAAGGGGAGACGACAGCCGGAGATCGAGGAAAGGGGAGACGACAGCCGGAGATCGAGTGACGGAGACGACAACCTAAAATCGAGTGACGGAGACGACAACCTAAAATCGAGTGACGGAGACGACAACCTAAAATCGAGTGACGGAGACGACAACCTAAAATCGAGTGACGGAGACGACAACCTAAAATCGAGTGACGGAGACGACGGCCGGAGATGCAGTGGCGGAGACGACAGACGGGGATCGAGAGAAAGAGGCGAAGACGGAGATCGGGATACATCAATCTTAGAAGAACATGCTCGGGGTTCATGAACATTATTGCAGATGTCAGAGAGCCACAAATCTGTCGGAGGGTGACGGGACAGATACAGCCAGAGTTTGTTACCATCGTCTCGTAAATTTTACTCGCATTCGAGAAGAACACAAAAAATGCGTGAGCATGGACAAAAATATTGATAAGAGACCTTTGAGTTTAAGATCAGTATTTTTTTTTGGAGATTCATCAATCTTTTTTATTAATAAATAATCATGTTTCAAGATGTCATGATATGAAAATAGAAATTCAATTTACCTCTTTGAGTATCAAAACCCTAAATCACACATACTACATGCATGCATGTGTGCATATATGAGCATATATATGTGTGGGTGTGGGCGTCTGTAGCATACATAACTGGTGCCACACGTGTTTCAAAAACTGATCTTTATTCATACAAATCTTTATTTAACGCTGGAACAGCCAACCCAGCCAAGCCATCTCCACCAATGGCAAGTTCTAAATCTCAAAATTGATCAAATTTTTAAGTACTTCATGACAGTCTGCACGTCTTTATCGCCTCTCCCACTGCAATTAACGACCACTTTGGCTCCGCTGGGAAGGGCAGGGCAGAGATTCTCTAGGTATGCCAGTGCATGAGATGTCTCCAGGGCAGGAATTATTCCCTCTAATTGTGATAATCTCTTGAATGCTGCACTCAAAATCAACATCAATCTCAATAAGTTGCTGCCAGAGAATGAATTTTGTGAAAGTGCAAGAACCCTAAACAGAAAAAGAAATTTAATTTAGCCACCTGGTGCTGACAGAATTAGCAGTTGGAGATTGCCAGTTCGATCCTGGCGTACTACAAAATAGCCATTGGCTAAATGCTCGAGCAGAATGCCAAACATCATGGCTAGACCATGGGGTGTAGCCCATGGTGGTGCGCGATGGCCTGACTCGAGCCGTGTCAAACCATGGGGTGTGGACCACGTGCCACAACAACACAAGGCACGACACGGTCAATGGAATTGTACCCTGTGAGCCAAAATAGGCCATGGTGACAAAACATGACCAAGTCATGCACTGGGCCATGCCAGGATAGCCTAGCCGAACCATTGAACATGAACCCATGCTAGGATGAGTTTGAGCCACACCATTGAACATGAACCCACGGAGTGTAGCCCGCGTGCCGCAACAACAGAAGGCACAAAACAATCCATAAAATCAGACCCCACGAACCAAAATAGGCCATGGTGACAAAACATGCCCGAGTCATGCCCTGGGTCAGGTAGAAATCCTGACTTGGGTTGGAGTGTCAATCTCACCCCATTTTTTTTTTTAAATTTTGGTTAGGTCAGGACGAGTAGTGTCAAGGCAAGCTGTTAGCCCATGCCCAAGCTAGCATTGGCATGTTCCTAGGATAGCCTACTCAAACCATAGCTAGCCGAACATGAACCCATGCTAGCATGAGTCTTAGCCATGCCAAGCCAGTCGTGTCAAACCAAGGAATGTAAGCCATGTGTCGCAACAACACGATACGCAATATGACCAATGAAATCAGACCCCACAAGCCAAAATAGGCCATGGTGAAAAAATAAGCCTGAGTCATGACCTAAGTTGGGTAGAAATCCTGAAAGAGGTTGGCCGTTGGCATGTAAATCTCATGCACCATTTAAAAAAAAAAAAGTATGGTTAGGTCAGGACTAGTGTAAAGGGCTCAAGGCAAGCTGTTAGCCCGTGCCCAAGCTAACATGGCACGTGTCCAAGTTAGCAGATAGGCTACAAGAACCATAGCTAGCCGAAAATGAACCCATGCTAGAATGAGTCTGAGCCATGCCAAGTCAGGCACAACCTGTGGCCATAGCCTAAGTCACGTCGGGTTTGTGTGTATACTGTATCCTGACCCTTCCTGAATTTCTGATGGGGCACCAAGTCATGCGGGTCCAGCACAACCTATTTTCCACCTGATTCATTCATATTATCATGATTCATTTATTTTCAACCAGTCAACATAATGATCATCAAAAATATATTTATGCCAACTGACAAGAATAGGTGTCAAGCAGGTAGTGCCAAGTCAGGCATTGTGTCGTGCCTGGAACGGCATGGCTTCATCACAGCCGGCCCAGCACGACCCATTGGCCTAGCTGTGATGAAGCTGGGCCAGGTCATGCCTGGACAAGCAGGATCTGGCCTGTTCGGGCTGGGTTTTGGGCAGGGTTCGGGCATTTTATAATTTTTTTTTATCCAAAATTCAAAATTATTAAAAATTTAATTTTTAATTATATATACTTGAAAATTTTATAGCTAAATTAAAAGTGAAATAAATAAATAATTATGTAATTTTAATTTATTAAATTAAAAAAAACATAAAGTATAGTATAAACAACTAAAATATTAATACAAACTAATTCAAATCATAAAAAACATAAATTAAGATTCAATCATCAAAATAAAATGACAAAAAAAAAAAATTAAAGAAATATAATATCAAACCAAAAAAATTAAATTAAAATAAAAAATATCATCAATATTATAGCATATGATCAATAATGATATCAGTATTAATGAATTAATAGCAGTAGGCCGTAGGCAGTAAAATAGACTCAAATGCTCAGCTCAATCAACAAATTCTTAATTTCATTCTCATATCAATCGTCAATCATTAATATTCCAATGATCATCATCACTATCCCACTGATCATCATCAATAACCTAATCTTTCGCTTTTGATGTAGTCCCAACACAATCTCGTATGCCTAATCTTGAATCCTTCTAATTTTTTATGTATTCTAATACCTCAATAATATCTGATCATAATCTAGATCTCCTATTTGAAATTATATTCACTATAACAAAAAAAAAAGACCATGATGCTATGCTCAACAATTGAGGAGCCAATAGATCTCGTATCATCTTAAATAACATGAAATAAGTGAACTCATAATTTTTACCACTGTAAAATATAAAATTCTTATTATCAAAATATGAAATAATTGAACAGTAATTAATTTTTATGTACCGAGACAGCTTGCTCTTATTCTACGATATACCCTGTCTTTTTTCCCTTGCTACTTGAATGAAAAAATTATCATCTCTAAATATGATAACCATATTCGTACTCAAAATCTCACTATTACTACCATTATATCTAATATTATAATATTTAAAGAGCTCAATTAACTTCTCATGAATGAACTCTTCAATTTAGACTTCTTAATTAATGCACGAAGATATATATGTCAAAATATTCTCTACCCCTTCAATCTTAAATTTATACACCATGATAATAAAGAGATAGAATGACAGAACAGTATATTAAGAGGCTATTTGATAACACGCTTAAAATTTTTAATGATTTGAAATTTTAAATGCGTTTTATAAAAAAATATCGGGAACTTAAATTTAAAATTTTAAATGAAAACTCATTAAAAATTTTAAGTTTGTTGACACCTACATAATATTGAAGGCTAAAAATTTTTAATAATTTTTCTTTTTAAAATTTATTATTTTGTTCTTTTTTTTATTTCTTTTTAGTTTTTTCATTCATTCTATAGTTCAGTTTATAAACTTGTTTCTCCTCCTTTCTCCACCACCACAAACCCTAACCCAAACTCTCTTTCATAATTAATTTAAGAAAGAAAATAACAAATCAACTAGTTCAATAATTTTTATTTTTATATTAAAAATTTGGATATTTTTAAAAAATTTAGATTTTATTGATTATTTTTTTAATATTTTTATATTTCTTTTTTGAATTTATAATTTTTTTATGAATATATTTTTAGAAATTTTATTTATTTTTTTTTAATAATTAATAATTATAGTGAACAAAAAATTTTATTAGAAATTTTATTTATGTATGACAATACGTAATACAATGATAATAAGAGAATATATAAAATATATCATTTTTAGCATTTAGCATTCAATTAATAATAATTTATCAAATAATTTTTCAATATAAATTCAACACTTATAAAATTTAATTATAATTTTTCAGTATTTATTTTTCAGTACTTATTTTTTTTAGTTTTATCAAACAGGCCATAAGTAATTGATTTCCATTTCTATAATCATTTTATTAAGTGCCGGATCACCTCTAGACTTCCTAAAGATACTACTAATATTACATATCACCTGAATATAATATAATTATGAAAATATAAACTGACAAACACATATCTATAGTATAATAAAAAATTTTCAAGAATTTCATAAATGAATTCATATAACCCAATCAATATCATCAATAATAAATTTGTTAGTTTTATTATTGACGTAGTCAAATATCACGTATTGGTATTCAAATAGAGACTCCACATAAAATGTGTAATACTAATAATATCTCACATCTGATTACAATTTTTTCTACTTATATCCACAAACAAATAGAGACTATCAAACTCCTATTATCTTTGATATATGCGAAAAAATTTTAGTGAGTTATATATATTTTCTAAAGAAATAAAATAATATTCATCCCCACTTGTACTATGAGAATAAAGACGTGATACATGCATCCGACATGAAAAATTTTTTTTAATGAATCATTTCTAATTATCCTAACAAATATATTAATGACTACACCATTATTAGTTACATTATTGAATATAATATTAAATAATTAATTTCAAAAATTATATTCTTTAGAAATTTTAATCATATACTACCAAATGATCGGGTCATCATATGAATGAATCTCTAAGAATCCTAATATTTTTTTTATTTAGAATTTATTTATAATATATATAATGAGTAATGAGACATACATAAGATGCATCATCGTGACTTATCCAGATATCAAACATCACGGATACAAGTCAACTATAAATTCCTAATTTTTAATTATTAATTTTTTTTCAAAGTTATCGTATTATAGTATGTCGTTCTCAGATGTGGATCAATAAATCATATGATATGTAGGCAGAAAAAAGTCTGCATAATACTGACTATCCTTAAATCCTATGAAAAACTAATCAAAAGACCTTTCATGATGAATAATTTGATCATAACTTCTTATCTTAACTCGTTATGGTATATGAAGAGGATTAACTTTGAAGTTAAACTGGATCCAACCTTAATGAATCATAGCTAAGTTGGGTTAGCCTATGATATAATACATCATATTTTTTGGTGCATAATTCAGCATACCTCTTAAGGTGCTCAATGTCACACGAACTCATACAGTTTAAGTTTTTTTATAATATTTATACTGTGCAGATTCTTTTTCGACACTCCTAATATTTTTTTGTTGTATTATATTAAAGTGAGTCTAGACTATTGATATTTTTTAAAATTTTTTATTTTTTAGATATTTGGGTCGAAGTGACAGAAGAAATCAAAATTTCCGTGGCCTCAAACTAGATGTGTCAAAAGGGCCGGGCCGGCCCGGCAAGTTTTATAAGGGCACGATCGTGCTACCGTGCCGGGCTGGGCCCGTCACGGTTTTAAAACATCCGGGCCCGGCCTGGCCATACAGGCCAGAGCAGAGGCAGACCTGAGACTAAGAGGCAGGCAAAATTTTTTTTTTTTTTAAAAAAAATTTTATATATTGTAATGCTTAAGTGTACAGTATTAAATATAAATATTTTTAAAAATGTTAAAAATAAAAATTAAATAAAAAAACAAAGTTTAGAAATTTTTTTTTATCAAATTCAAATTAGTTTAACTTTTTTTATATTTATTAAATATATAATAAAGTTATTAATTTTTAAAATAAAATTTAAATCGTAAAAAAAAATAAATCAATACATTATGTTAGTAAAAATAAAAATTAAAAAAAAATTAAACAACACAAATAAAAAATTACCAAACATCCATTTGAAACCGATGGTCGGAACAAAACAAGTATAAGTTTCTTACATAGCGTGCAAACAAAGTGTACAAATACAATTAATAAAAAAAACATCTAAAATAAAAAATAGCAGATCATCGCCAATCGTTAATCGGTATATCATGAGAATCATCAGCCGCAACATCAAGATAAGTATCATATGGATCATCATCATCGGCAATCAACTCCTCCGCCATCGTAGTGGATGTGGATACGACTGCAGTGTTTGTCCAGTCCCAGCTCCAACATGATCATGGATGCTAAATCTCGATTCCTCCAAATCCTTCCAACATGCTAAGGCCTCAATCATATCTGGACGTAATCTCGATGTCCTATCCGAAATCACGTTCACTGTAACAGAAAAAGTATACTCCGATACTACGCTCGACACCGAAGGAGTCAGTAAATCCCGTGTCATCCTAGATAGCACGGAAAAGGTGGACTCATGTGATTTCCACCACTGTAATAAATCAAGATTCTTAGTATCAGAATGTGATAGAATTGAGCAATAATTGGTATCTAAGTACCGAGACAGCTCGCTCCTATGTGATGGTCCACCTCGCTAGCTGAATGGAATAATCATCATCTCCGAACAAGGTATCAATGTCTGTAATCACAGTTTCACCACCACCACCACCACCATATCTAGTATCGTAGTATGTGAATATGTCAGTCAACTTCTCGTAAATGAACCCTTCAGGTGGCTCTTCCAGGTTCATGCACGAGGAAATAAAAGTCATGGTGTTTTCTACCCCTTCCACCTTAGCCCTAGGGTCCATGCATGCAACGAGGCAATAAAGAGATGGAACGGTGGACCAGTACTTCAAGTACTTAGTTTTCATCTCTGCAACCATATGGCTAAGTGTCGGGTCAGCTTGATGCTTCCTAAACATGCTACTAATGTTGTATATACAACAGAATGCAATGCAAGTGGTGGGCCTATAAACCGACGAACACATATTCGTCGTATCATAGAAAATCTTCAGGAATTTCATAAATGAAATTCCTGAAGCCCAGTCAGTGTTGTCAATAATAAGTTCGTCACTCTTACTATTGACATAATCAGATATCACATGTTCGTATCCAACACATGATTCCAACATCAGGTACGTGTAATTCCAACGATGTCTCACATCCGATTGGAATTTCTTCTTCTTAAGATTCGCAGACAAACATAGACTACCAAACTCTTGTTGTCTGCGAGCAGTGTGAATATACTTTAGTGCATTGCGTATATTATACAACGCGGGGAAACACACTTCATACCCACTTGAACAATCAGGTTAATCACGTGACACATGCATCTGACATGAAAGATCTCTCCTAATGATACGACTCTAATATTTCTAACAAACATATTGATCGCTACTTCATTATTAGAAGCGTTATCGAATGTGACACTAAAAATTTTATTTTGAATTTTATATTCCCTAAAGATTTTCATCATACACTCAAAAATGACCGGGCCATCACGAGGATGAAGAATCTCAGTGAATCCTAAAATTTTTTTATTGATTATCCAGTTAGAATCTACATAGTGACTCGTGAGACATGCATAAGAAGAATCATCGTGACTTATCCATATATCGAACGTCACGGACACCACTCCACTATATGCCATAAATTCCCTAATTATTTTTTATTTTCTAACTTATATATCTTTAGTATGTCATTCATAGATGTGAGCCTAGGAATCCTACAATAGGAATGCTGAAAATAAGTCTGCATAATGTGCACTACCTTTGGATCTTCCGAAAATCTGATGGGAAGACCTATCAATGTGATGAGTCTGGCCATGCCGTCCCTACCCAACTCGCTGGAGTATATGAAGGAAGTAAACATTGAGACTGGACTCGATCCATTCTTAAAAAATGTAGTACCAAGTTGAGTTTGCCTAGGTTCTAAGGGTACATGTTTTTTTGTGCATAATTCGGCATGCCTCTTAAGGTGCCCAGTCCCAAATTAATTCTTACATGTTAATAGTCCTATATAATATTTGCACTGTGTCATTTCTTGTTCCTCACCCCTAATATTTTTTTGTGTTATGATTTTAAAATGAGTCCAAACTACAGAAGTCCTTCTAATTTTTTATTTTTTAGAACTTTGGATTGAGACGATTGGAGAAACCAAAGTTTCAGCAGCCTAAGACATCTGTGTAATATTTTTATTTTTCAAATTTAAATACGTGTCAGGGGTATTTATCATTTTTTATGATTTTTATTTTTTCCTAATTTTTTTCTAGAGAGAGAAAGTATAACAAGCGTAAAATAAATTACCCGGTAAAAGCAGTGAGGTCGGTCACGTGCACGGTGCACAGCAGCAAGCTCTAATGTTCAAAACTCAAGTCGAGTTTCACGAAAATCCAAGCTAAAAGCAAAATCCGGAGTCCCGAGAGAGAGATGCACGGTTTATGTGAGAGAAAAAAAAAGTTTTTAGAGGATATATGTTTTTGAAAAACATAAATGTTATAGGGAGGAGGGTAGAATTTATAGATTAAAGATATAAATTTTTTATAAAAAAGATATTTTATTTTATTGAATTTTTAATAATTATTTAGGGGGTAGAATCACGAGGACCGTCGGATTCTGCCCCTTAGCCGTTGGAGGCGAATCCAACAGCTCAAATTAATAATATTTGAATATTTTTTTCCTCGTTGGGAATTGGGATTAGGTCGAAAGTCGGGACCGCGGGTCGGGTCCAATCTGACCCGACCAGCGGTCTTTTTTTCAGGAGGGGCCGGGTCACACCCATGCGTGGCCGCGTGAAACCGGCACGGGAAGAACCCATGCCGGCGTGCCGTGCCACAGGCCGAGCCGTGCCAGGCACGGCACGGGCTCAGGCATAGTTTTTTAACGTGCCGGGCCGGCCCAGGCACGATCGAACCATGCCGTACCGTGCCTGACCTTTAACAACTAAACATAAAAAAATACTTATAAATCATAATGCATAAAATAACTTTGCCTTTTTGACATCTACACCACACGCACACCACAATCCATGAATCCCAAAAGCCAATAATGAGAGAAAAAAATGAGAATTGAGAGGAGACCAAGAGAGAAAATATTAGAGAGAGAGAATATTAAAAACATAAAATTAATAAATTTAAGGTGAAAGGGTTTTAAAGATATTGCAAAGATTTTTTTTAACAATTTATTTTGGCTTTTTTTAAATTTTTTTAGAAAGAATTAGGCCAGTTGGAATCTACCTCCTAGCCATTGGGAGCAAAAATATAATGGCCAAAATTTGTATTTTTTTTGATCGTTTGGGTCGGTTCGACAATCGAACCGACCCAAACGATTATAGGCTCCATAAGCTTTGGCTTCTAAAACCATCTTTCTCGGGTTGGCACCGAGTAAAAAATAATGACGAGTAGAGTCGATATATGAAAACGACAAAAATTTGGATCAGTAAGGTTCGGGGTCAGGCATCGAGCGTCAAGATGGAGAGCCAGGCGGAGACAGGGCACAGTTCAGATCATGCTAAAATAACATGTTCTTGGGCCATGGTACCGAGTTGTGCCTGGCATGACACGAGGCCCAATAGACCTAGGCACGACAAGGGCATGAGTGTGTGCCGTGCTGTGCTAGGCCAGGCACAGTCGAGTAGGCCATGGCAGGGCTACCCGGCCCATTTGACACCTATACTCAAAAGTGTTGTAATTATGAGTCCACGTCGCAAATGCCACATAGGCCTGCATGATTACCAATGCCATGTCACACATCTCTGTCTAGCAATTTGCATGCCTTAGAGATAGAAAGTTTTGAAATGCCAATTCATAAGTATGGTGCCTAAGATTCATGCGACATTTTTTAAATAAAAGATATGAAATTAGACCGGATTGGATGGGTGAGTTGCCAGCACCAATCAGCGACTTAACAGAATCATCATCTTTTCGACTAAAAGGCTAGCCATTAGCACGAACACATGCTATCATGAGTTAGTCTCAAGCTCATGCCAAGTACAGAGCATGCCTCAAGCCAACTTGAGTCAGGTTTGTTGCAAAGGAAGACTTGACCCCACACGACCCATTTGACATTTTAAAATAGGAATCACTAAATTTTATTATTTTGTAGAGGGTGGGAGCCCTCATGCGAGTTGAAGTAATCTCCTATATTTTTATTAGATCTATTTTTTATGTCATTTTTTTAAAAGCATACACGTGTTTTACATAATTTTTATTTCTACGAAATAGTTCAAAGGAAATACATATTTCTATAAAAATAAAAGATATTTTAATATCTATTAATTTTAACAATTCTTCATATAGAAATTTGATTTTTTTTTCATAAAGTTATATATTTTATTGTAATTGCCAATCAAGTTAACAAACTCTTATAAAAATATCATTTTATTCCAACTAAAGCATGTGTTGGCATTATTGTATACCTAGAATTTTTGAGTTAAGATACTACAAAATCTTTTCATGTTTCAAATATAAACTTTATATATAATTAAAATATTTTTGACAATTAAATTATATTAAAAATAATCATAAAACATTACCTATATAATAATAAGTATATCTAAAATTGCTCATTCTATCATTATAATTAATAATGTATGACATTCTAGTGGACAGATTTACATGTATAAGATTCTTCACAAGAGTATTCCTACGAGTTGATTCTTATAATTGAATATAATTTAAACACATATAATTTTTATTTTCCAAATTTATAGTTGATTCTTATGTTCTCACATTTTATTACAGATTAAACAACAAGACATGTTTTTTTTTTTATTTAATATTTCATGAATAGACAAAATATATTAAGATAGATCATTATTTCATGGTATGAGTATTCATATCTCGTGCACCAATTAATGCAAGATTTGAGAAACAAGCATATCTCAATAAGTCTTGACTCTAATAAAATTGAGAGTTTACATCTAACTATCATGAACCCAAGATGTATAATTTTTGGGCAAAAATAATTAATATCATATTAAAATATGACCACTTTTAATTGTAATTCCATCAATATATTTACATGATATCAATAAATAAATATCCTGAGTATGTTTAATAATTATATTTTTATTATTTAGATGAATATGAATCTTGAAAAATGAGCTTGAAAGTTCTCATCTTTATATATTCATTTGCAACATAACTTATATAGTTATTATATTAAAAAAAATAAAAAAACTTATATATACATTATAATATATATATATATATATAACTTATATATTCTTTATAAAAAACAAAAAAAAAACAAAAAAAAACAAAAAAACAAAAAAAAACAAAAAAAAAATTATATATTCATTAAATAAAATTATTTATTTATTATTTAAAATTTATATCTTAAAATTTAATGTTGTCAAATAAAAAAGAAGAGAAACACCTATACAAGAATATGAGAATGATTAAATCTCGAATAGCAAACAAATATTTTGCTTAAAAAAAATAATTGAGTTGGCTTACCATCCAGTGCTTCTTGATCAGTGATTGAATAGTATTCTACTCGTTTTTTATCTTTTAGAAAGCTGTGCTCCGGCCCAACTCCGGGATAATCCAATCTAATACAAAACAAAAAAAAATTAAATTAATAACCCTTGATTGGAACAAATTAAATTAACTCACATAATGCAAGGTTCACAAAATAAAATAAAATCAATTCAAAAATGTTAAAAAAAAATCCCCATTAGAAAAATTGTAGGTTGTTGGGGTGTTTATCTATATATGGCATGAGTTGCATCTATCTTAGAGCAAGCATTTGGAGATCAATCCGGCCCATGCCCATTTTCTAATATGGTATTTGAGTCTTTATGGGCCACCCCATGCATCCAGTCATGTAATCCCCACATTCCAAATGACCAACCCTGTGCATGAGAGAGAGCATCAAAAAATGGCCCACATCAAAAAAAAATTATGTTGTGGTGTTTACATAAGGTTTGGATTGCATCTCGCTTAGAGGTAGCTTTTTGAGATGAGTTGGGTTCAATCTCATTTTCTAATATGATATCCATGTCTTTATGAGCCACCACAGATTAAAGGTAACAAATGGGTCGTGCCGTGCCGAGCATGTGGCACGATATGATTCCCATGTAGTGTCTGGCACAATTAGAGGTGTCAAACGGGCCAGCTCGGGCCGGGCCGCCCCAATTTTTTGAGCACGAGCCTGCCGCCGTACCGGGTCAGGCACTGCCCACGGGCATGGAGGGCCGTGCCGTGCCTTGCCTGGCCCACTCGGGCTTGCATGTCCGTACGGTTCGGGATACGGGGGGACCACAGGTCGGGTCAAATCAGACCCGACCCACGGTCTTTTTTGCCGGAGGGGCCATCGTGGGGTCGGGCTCACGGGACACCCGGCACGGGACAAACCCGTGCCGACCCGTGCCGGTTCAGACACGGCACGGCACGGGCCCGGGGACAAAATTTTTCCATGCAGGGCCGGCCCAGGCATGACTGAACCGTTTCGTGCCTCGTGCCGGGCCGGGCCAGCATGACACAGTTGGCCCTCAAAGTAGAAGGTCATGCCAGACCATACTTGTCAGAAGCTCATTGCGTTAAAGCGCATCGAGTGAACGTCCAATTGTAATCAGCCACATAAACAAGACTCAACTTACATGACAAGATTTTTGTTTTTAAATAATCCGCCTAGTCAGACATTCACCCAAAGGGAACCCTGGGCTGGTAGCATGTACACGGTCCACGAAAATGTGGACCATGCCACCGAGCCAGGAACATGGATCATGCGTTGCCCAGCATGGTTCATGAACAAACATGACTATACAATGTCGAGCTGTGGGCCGTGCCTTGCCATCCGGCCCAATTGACACATCTACCCTAGATATCCAATCATGCACTTCCCACATGCCAAATGTCTAATCTTGGGTGTGGGAGAGTGTCAAAAAATGACCGACATAAAAAATATCCATGTTGTGTTGCTTATATATGACCTAGGCTCTCTCTCTCTCTCTCTCTGGGCTAGGTAGCATTTGGAGTGGTAAAGAGCAAGTTGAAGCAACCTCAAAGTTAGACTCACTCTCAACCAAACAAGACTTGATAAAATTTCTTACCCTGCACTAATAGAGTGTGGTTCGATTATTTGCCCTTCTTCATCCTGCAATAGATAGCTCATCGCTCCATGCAACACCCCAACTTTCCCTTTGGTGAGAGTCGCAGCATGTTTGCCGCTATCCAAGCCTAAGCCTGCAGCCTCCACTCCAATCAGCCTAACATCCTCATCCTCAATGAAATCCTCAAAGAGGCCCATAGCATTTGAGCCTCCGCCAATACATGCAACAAGAACATCTGGTTTCCCGCCCCATTTTTCTAGTGCCTGCTTCCTTGTCTCCATGCCGATAATCTTATGGAACTCGCGCACCATCATAGGATATGGATGTGGCCCTGCCACTGATCCCAAGATATAATGGGTTGTCTCTACGTTGGTCACCCAGTCGCGAATGGCTTCAGAAGTGGCATCTTTTAGTGTGGCTGTACCAGAATGGACTGCTCTAACCTCAGCTCCTAGAAGGCGCATTCTGAACACATTGAGGGCCTGCCTTTCCATATCTCGAGCACCCATGTAGATTATGCACTGAAAGCCAAACCTAGCACAGACAGTAGCAGTCGCAACTCCATGCTGGCCAGCACCAGTTTCAGCTATAATTCTCCTTTTCCCCAGGCACTTGGCCAGTAATGCCTGACCTACCGCATTGTTGATTTTATGAGCACCCGTGTGGTTCAGATCTTCCCTCTTTAGGTATATGCGTGGCCCTTCACCATCTGCGCGCTTATAATGCTCCGTGAGGCTCTCAGCAAAGTACAGAGGACTTTCTCTGCCAACATAATCTTTCAAAATTCCAGCTAGTTCTTTCTGGAATAATAGTAATCATTTAACAATTAGCAAGGCGATAAGAGATAATTCAACAACTAATCAGCAAGAAAGAACTATCAGAGAGCAATTATTCATGCTGAACAGAGTGTTTTTCAGTAGTTTTATTGATTTTGATTGCCATTGCCCCCGAAGCTTCCACACATGGCATACAAAAAATGCGTCCGTGGGACCCATAGATCATCTTTATGCACACAGAAGAGAGATGAAGTATGCACTCCTGTAAAATTTCTCGCTATGTAAACAGCCTCTCCCTGTTGGCATGCACAGCGCAATGTCTGATGCGAAAATTAGCAATGTCCTGCAAGAATGATGATGATAACAGCCAGGAGGCAGGTAGAACACGCGTGAAACCCTAGCGTCGAGGAGCAATCCAGCGACCAACAGTGATTAAGCTTTTCTGAATCGAAAATGGAAGATGAAAAATACTTCTATGTGTTATTCCTTTCAAAAACATGCACCTGAAAAGTAGGGTCTGCTCTGAACGAATTAAACGCACTTTCGAGTTCCGAGAGAGCATGCATGAGAGTTTCGGGAACATACTTTCCTCCGAACTTACCAAATCGACCAAAAGCATCAGGACGCTGCCATTTTGATCGGTCCGAGTGGCCCTCCATCTTCACCCCACTCTCTGCTGTGAGTGTGCACCGGACGGAGGAATCGTTAATTTGAAATGGCGGCAGGCGAGGTCCGAATTGAAGGTGGTTAGAGACAGAGGGCTTCAGGGGGAATGCAGAGGAGGCCCTACAGAGAACAGAAGGGACAGGGGTGACACTTTGCATGGCTGCCACCAGGAGGTATGGGCAGTTGGGCTTCGCTCCCGGGGTTTCTAGCATACTTACGTGCTAAAGGAGGGGACGAAAGTTCAATGGACAACCACACGAGCGACCACGCGCACGAACAGTTCGTGTAAAAAACAGTTTTGGTCCCCTCGAAGACCCTGGCAAAAGGAATAATTATGCTACAGTGATCTGGAAATTTAAATAAATGGTGATGGTCTGAAACGAAAATATTTATTTTTTTGACCTCATTTTTTCTATAGTTAATAAAAAAAATATTCTGAAATATAAAATATTATTCTTCTGGTCATATTTGATGTTAAAATCTACAAAAAAATTAGTTCTTTTAGAAAAATAATTCAAAAGAAAGCATGAACAATATTTTCAAACTTCTGTTCACGCTATATATATACATATATATACCCATATATACATATATATACACATATATACATATATATATAGTATATATTATATATTAACATATAATAGTATGTAGGTACATTAATATTTCATATGTAGATATAGTTTCTGTCTCTCTCTCTCGCTATAATGTGAACAATATTTTTCAAAACACTGTTCATGTAATTTCTAGAAATAATTAATTTATTTTATAAAAAATGAGAGTATTTTTGGAATTTAAAAATAAAATGAAACCAAAATATATATATATTTTATATTTATGTTTTTTTTTTATAAAACTTTAAAAAATTAGAATCAAGACATAAATATTTTAGATCTGGGTGGGGCCTATTTTCATAATCTTGGAAAAATCATGTAAAATGGCCCCAAGAATAAAATATTTATATATTGGTCGCTTTTTTTAAAAAAATTATATAAAAAACATACTAAAATAAAAAATATTTATATTGAGTCTTATTTGTGCATATAAAAAATTATCACCCATATTAAAAAAAAAAAACCTTACCTACCACATCATAATTAAATGAATAAAAAATTAAAAAAAAAAACATACACTATATATATTTTCATGTATGTAGTGTTTGCGTTAGTTTTTCTACTAGGTTCATTTAGGTGGATATGTATCTTAATATATTTTTTTCCCCATTTTACATTAACCATGAGATCGATAGAGGCAGGCAATAATATAGAATTATAATTGAGAACTAGTATTTTAAATAATTAATTTTTATCTCAATAGGCATGATACCAAATACATTATATTCTTTATACTTGCTAAACGTTGACGAACATAAATTCACCATATTATAAAAAATCATCCAAATTTTTATCAAAAAAAAAAATGTCACAGTCTAAATTATCAATATTATGTTAATCACTCTTAGGACCCATTTAATAAAACTGAAAAAATTAAATACTGAAAAAAAATGTATTTAAAAATTAATACTGAATTTTATAAGTGTTGAGTTTGTATTGAAAAACTGTTTGATAAATTAATATTAATTGAATGTTGAATATAAATATATTGTTTGATAATTGTAAATGTTGAATGCTGAAAATGATATAATTTATATATTTATATTTATTATCTTTGTATTATATATTATCCAACATAAATAAAATTTTTAATGAATTTTTTTTAACTACAATTATAAATTTTTTTAAAAAATAAAATCCCTAAAAACGTATCCATAAATAAATCATAAATTAAAAAAAAATAAAAATATTTAAAAAATAACTAATAAAATCTAAATTAGTTAAAATTAACTAAATTTTTAATATAAAAACAAAAATTATTGAACAACTAACTGATTTATTATTTCATCTCTTGATTAATCATGAAAGAGGATTAGGATTATAATTTGTGATAGCATAGAAAGGAGGATGAGAAGACAGATTCACAAACTGAACTGCAGAGTGAATGAGTATATGAAAAAAAAGGACAAAATAGTAATTTTGAAAAAAAAAATTGTCAAAAATTTTTAACCTTCAACATTAAGTAGGTCTCTACCTACTTAAAATTTAACTTAAATTTTTAAATTTTCAGCTCCAACTTTTTTTATATAACGTACTTAAAATTTCAAATCATTGAAAATTTTAATTTTCAATGATTTGAAGATTTTAAGTACGTTATCAAACACCCCCTTAGTATAGAGTGCTGACGTGGTCGAATATCACATTTTGATATCCAACCATTAACTCTAATTCCATATAAGTATAATTTGAATGATTGTTAAACTGTTGTTGTTTACAAGATATACTAAAATATTTTATGAAATTTTTTATTTTTTCTAATGTGGGGAAAAAACTTTCATTTTCACATGTAGTAATAGGTTAATCATGTGACACATATATCTAACGTAAAAAATTGTAACTTAATAAATATATCAATGATAACTTTGTTATTTGAAGCATTATTAAATGTAATAATAAAAATTTTATTCTAAATATTATATTTTCTAAAAATATTCATCATATGCCCATGTATGGAAGTATCGTCATGAGG
Source organism: Sapria himalayana (assembly GCA_029783825.1). Taxonomy (NCBI): domain Eukaryota; kingdom Viridiplantae; phylum Streptophyta; class Magnoliopsida; order Malpighiales; family Rafflesiaceae; genus Sapria; species Sapria himalayana. The sequence goes on from JAREIK010003317.1 coordinate 1,151,826, forward strand.
ATGCAATATTTCATAATATTTTCATTTTTTTATTAAATTTTCACTTAAAATTTACATAGTGAGTGGTGAGATAAAAAAAATAACAAATATCACAAATAATCCATATATCGAATGTCACAAGCACAATTCAACTATATTTTCTAAATACATTAATTAGTAATTATTTATTTAACTTATAATATTTTATTATATTATTTATACTAGTTAACATATGAATTTTATAATAAGTATATTATAAGTAGGTCTGTATAATACTGAGTATCCTATGATTCTCAAAAAATATAACTAAAAAATTCATGATAGTAACAAGTTTGATCATATTTTTCTTCCCAAAGTTATTACAGCAAATGAAGAAAATCAATAAAGTTAAAGTTAATCCAACTTCAAAAATATTGCCGCTCAGTTGAGTTTACCTAGAATTTAATACATCATATTTTTTAGAGTATTAATCAGTAAGTCTCTCAAGGTAACCAATGATATATGTACTCCAAAATGTATATATTTTTTTATAATATATATATTATACCAATTCATTTTAACACGCTAAAATTTGTATTTTTTATTATTTTTATATGGGTTCACCTATCATATTCCGATAATAATAATCTTGATATTTTATGATGGTGAAAAACATATGAGTTCGCTTATCTCATTTTATATAAGATGACATGGGATCTACTGGCTCTTCCAGTATCAAATGCATCATCGGAATCTGCTTTTTCAATTGCAGTGAATATGATTTCGAATATGAGATCCATATTACGACCAGATATTATTGAGGCATTAGTTACTGATGATTATCTGTGTGATATTGATAACAATTGACGACTGACGATGATTGACGAATTGATACACTAATACTTATCCCATATCATCATTGATCGTGTGCTATAATACTGTCTGGTGAATATATTTTTCATTTTCATTTTTTTTTTTGAATTAATATTGTCTTTGTTTAATTTTTTTTTCTTTTGTCATATTACTTTGAGACTTGATTCTTGAATCTTCATTTATGTTTTTTTTTTGTGATTTATATTGCATTGGTTTGTATTAGCTATTAGCATTTTAGTTTTATTAATTCGGACACTATTAGTTTTAAAATTTTAATTCTTTATTATACTATAATTTATGTTTATATTTAATTTTAAAAATTAAAAATAAAAAAAATAATTATTATTTATTTATTTTAATTTAACAATTAAATATAAACAATTTAAGTATTAAATTAATTAAACTTAAATGTTTTAATAAATATTCTAGATTAAATATTTTCAAAATTGCCCAAAAGGCCGAACTAGGCCTGAACTTGGCCCAAACGGCCAAACAAACCCCAAACATGGCTCAAATGGGCTAGATCCAACCTATTCAAGCACGATCCAACACGGCTTCATCACAGTCGGGCCGACTGTGATGAAGCTGTGTCGAGCAAGGCACAGTTATTGCATCATGCCGTGCCCAGCATGGCCCATTGACCCAACTAGGCCACCTAAAAATAAATCCATGCTAGCCCATTTGACACCTCAAATCTATCAACAAATCATGATATTGTCTCAATATCATGAATGAGTAGTTAAACTATCAACGAAAACTTATAAAAATGAGTAGTTAAATAAATCAATCGCAAAGTTTAAGTATCTATCAAATATCCAAATCTACTTTATAAAAATGAGTATTAATTAATTCATTACTGTTTAGTTAAACTATTCATATAATAAATGTGAGATCGATATCAAGATTTGCCTATTTTAATACTTATGTGTCTTGTATACTTGCAGATTTCTATTAGACACAATCAATCATCCTACTTGGTTTTGGTGGTGCAACACAAACAACAAATGATTAAAAGTTGGAAGAACTTAAAAAAAACTTGTATCAATTTGTCAAAACTCTCAATTAAACCTCAAGACAAACACTTGAACCAGTACTATACTTTGTCTCTCAACGGAAAATTAAAGAACTGAAACCCATAGCATCCTAACTAACTCCATGTATCTTTACCATATCACATACCTCTAGAAAATTCATGAAGTGGCCATTCAAATCTTCTGCCAATTTCTCACCATATTCATTTTTTTGCATCATAACTATCAAATTAAACTTCAACTCGGATAAATTTATCTATAGTGGTTGCATCTGAATCCTAGAATAACTACCCATTATGATAGGCATAGGCTGCCTATAATCATTCACGCTACAATGAGAATTGAGCTATTAGACAGCTAGTCTTGCATGACTTGGTTGTTTTTGAGCCTTTAGTTTTTCTCTATGATCTACTTATCTATTTATCTTCTCTCTCTCATTTTCTCTCTCTCTCTCTCTCTCTCTCTCTCTCTCAGTACCATGTATCATATAGAGGAATCAAACGGGACGTGCTAGGCCGGCCCGACTGTGCTTTTGTGCCGAGCTAGGCACGACACGGTTACTGTACCGTGTCTTGCATGGCCTGGCATAGTTTTGTGGAGATCAACTCGGCACGAGCCCGCTGGCACAAATCCATCGGGTTCGGCCTGGTCTGGCCGAACCCCTAATTTAAAAAAGTAGGGGTTCGACTGCATGCCGTCGCGCCGTCATGCTGCCGAACCCCTAATTCAAAAAAAAATAGGGTTTCGGCACCCCCGTAACCCTAATATAAAAAAATGGGTTTCTCGGGTCGTGCCGAGGCATCGTGCCGGGCCAGGCACGGCACGAGGCCCGGTTGGCCTTGGCATGGCATGATTGGTGGCGTGGTCGGGCAAGCCACGAGCCTGGGCACGAAAAATTTCCATACTGGGCCGGCCCAGGCACGTCCGAATCATGCCGTGCCTCGTGGGTTGACACCTCTAATCTCATATAGGCTCTTATTATTCTTTCAATTTCTAGATCTAGATATTTTTAACTCAGTTGTAGAATATTTGCTCATTTACTTTTTGGTGACTACAAAATAAAAAAAACAAAAAAAAAAATGCCTTCACAATAGAAATACAATAGAAATAATAAGCAAAAAATATATCAACGTATCCGAAAATAGAATTATCTTTTCACAGTGATTATTATATCAACTCAAATTAACTAATCAAATAATTATAATATAATACATGACAATAGTATCAAAAACTTATTGTGGCATTACGAGAGTACAATATTCATAATTAATTGGCACGATCCCAAAAGTTAGTTGAATAAGGATCTCTCACTCAATCTACTTTCATAATTATATGAGTTATATAATAAATTATTATTTTATTAAGTAACATAAGTCTAGACATCAATTACATAAATTATTTTAAAAGTTCAACCAATCATCTATAAATCAATGATTATTCAAGTTGTATATATATATTTGGTCTTCAGAAATATACTCAAATTCTAAAATTAGCAAATAATCTTGTATATGATAGTATTTCTCAAATTTTGATCAATATCTTTTTTAATTATAGAACAAAAGCTAGATTAGTATCAAAATTTATGTGTTCTCTTGGCATACATGATGATTATCATTCATTGGACTATCATAATCAAAGATAATTTTATCATAATTGTCCATTTAAAATTTTAATATCGAAGTAAAATATTCCATACAAGAGTCATTCGCACATCTACTCATAGTACGTATTTATATTTTGCTATCTCTAATTATCTCAAGGCACATAAAATAATGTGTACTAATTTTATTTGTATTTTTAGCTTAATAAGTATCATACTAATAATAAATAAACATATCTTCTCTTTAATCTCACATATGAAAGTCATACAAGTGAAAATATTTTGTAGGGCTATCACCAATATATGAGACTTTCATACTTGTATGTGTCACATGACATACTTATAATTATTCATCATAGTAAACACATAACTCAAACAATATGGTAAAACTCTTAAGTAAGATATTATACTTAACTATCACATTACTTTAAGATTAGTTTCTCTAGATAGTACATAATATTTAGATTTTTAATATTTTTATGTTTTCAGCTTTGTGAGCATACTCTTTTTTTTTTATTTTTCTTTATTTTTTTTTGTTTTTTTTTAATTTTTTTTTGTTTTTTTTTTGTTTTCATGCTCATAATGATTAACATACATAAACTTTGAGTTTTGACATATTGATTTATCTCATATATTAAGATTAGAAAGATTATTACTTTTTTCATATTGAATCACATAATTATGTCTCATGACCTACCTATTACCATTCACCATGACACAAAACATTATCATAAACATTGATATTAACACATAATATCAAGTATTGATCATAACATAATTACATTAATAGTCTTATAATTTAATTTAGCTAAAAATTAAAAAGAAAACCACATGAGATGTGTTGACATACATCTCATGGATTTTAAGATTCCTAATAAATACCCATATAAATTTCTACGCACAAAATCCTAATTCCAATTGATATTTACTTATTTTTCGCCTTGGATTTACCATTAATGGAATTCATGTCACCTAAGGTTCTTAGCCTGCGCACCATGTCCCCTTCTCTCCTTCCTTTTATATTCTCCAAGTGTAATTTTTATATTTCGAAGATATATTTGATATAATAAGTTGAAAGCCATGATACAAAATTAAAATCATGACTTTATCATCTATTTGGATCTCCCTTGAAACATAAATAACATGATGCTAGAAATTATTATGATAAAGCGAATTTCTCTATAACACAAAATTATGATACTAATAATTAATAATGACAACAGCTTGACTTTAAGATAAATATCACATCACTAAAATTGCATGGATTGAGACAAATCTCTCTGTAATACTAAGTCGTGACGATGAGAATTAGCTAGATCTTTGATATTAGCTTGCCAAAAAAATATTGTAGCATTGTGATTGAAATAACTAGATCTTTGATATTAGATTGCCAAGAAACAGAACATCTTACAGTATGCAGCATGCAGCAGTCGCGAAATCGCGCAGAGAGAGAAGAGGGATGATGAACAGTTCAACCGGGTCAAAACAGCCGCCCGAAAATTAAAATTACAAATCATTTTATATGAAAAATAAACATCCGGTTCATTTAACCGAAGCGAGTCGGATCATGAAACGGGTCAGGCTCTGCTCCAAAAATTTCGGCCCTTTGACTGGTCAGTGGGCCTCCGTTATTGTGCTACTGCTGCATCCCCGGGCTTTTAATATTTTCTTTCCTGCACTTACATGAAAATATTAAAACAGATTATTAAGTAAAAAACAAATTACATATACCGCAATCTCCACCTTAATTTGTTTTGCATACAGATAGAGAGACACTCTCTATAAACAGTTAGTCTAAAAAGACTACACCTGATTTGATATGTTCAGTAAATCAAGATAATGTCTTGACTTATTCAGAGTAACAGGGTTGGTAAACATGTCGGCTGGATTATCAGAAGTTGCAATCTTCTTTACTTGTACCCTCTTCTCATATCGAAGGAAATGATATCGCATATCAATGTACTTTGTCCTCTCATGGTGCACTTGGTCTTTTGCTAAACAAATAGCACTGAGGTTGTCACATAAGACTGTTGCAACCTCTTCATAAAGACCAAGGTCCTTGAGAAAATCTTTCAGCCATATCCCTTCTTTCGCAGATTCAGTCAGAGCCATATACTCTGCTTCAGTAGAAGATAAAGTAACAGAAGATTGCAGTGTGACTTTCCAGCTAACTACAGAACTACATACAGTTAAGACATAACTAGTTATAGACCGTCTACTGTCAACATCTCTTGCATAGTCAGAATCATAATATCCTGCCAGCAAGAGTTCAGATTTATTACCAAATATCAGACCAACATCAGAAGTCCCCTTGAGATACCTAAGTATCCTTTTAACAGCTTTCCAGTGCTCTTGACTAGGGTTTATCATAAACCTACTCACTGCAATTACTGCATGAGCAATATCAGGTCGGGTGCACACAATAAGATACATGAGTCTCTCGACAGCACTAGAATAAGGAACCTTAGACATTTGTTCCTTATCAGATTCAGATTGAGGACAACTATCTACTGTCAGATGGAGGTTAGAAACAAATGTTGTGGACAGAGGCTTACAAGAAGCCATTCCAAATCTAGATAGAAGTTTCTGAATATATTGTTTCTGTGAAAGAAACAATTTTCTTTTAATTCTATCTCTGAATATTTCCATACCTAAAATTTGCTTTGCTCCTCCAAAATCTTTCATATCAAATTCAGAACTGATGAGATCTTTCAGTTCCTGAATATCAGATTTATTTCTGGCAGCAATAAGCATATCATCTACATACAATAGCAAGTAGATATATGACTCATCCTTGTGCCTTTTGAAATAAACACAGCAGTCATGGTCACACCTACTGTATTCATGACTAGTCATGAAACAGTCAAATCTCTTGTACCACTGACGGGGAGACTGCTTAAGTCCATAAAGGGACTTCAGAAGCTTGCACACATGGGTTTCCTTGCCTGATACCTCAAAACCCTCAGGCTGGCTCATGTAGATCTCTTCATCGAGATCTCCATGAAGAAAAGCAGTTTTAATATCTAGTTGCTCAAGTTCAAGATTCTAATGTGCTACTAATGCTAGAAGCACTCTTATTGAGGTATGTCTAACTACATGAGAGAATATCTCGTTGTAGTCAACACCCTCTTTCTGACTGAACCCTCTTGCAATTAGACGTGCCTTAAACTTTAAACCACCAGCAATTGAGGCATCTTCTTTCTTTTTGAAAATCCATTTGCAATACACTATTTTTCTTCCCTTTGGTTTAGGTACAATGATCCATGTGCCATTCTTGTGAAGAGAATCAATTTCTTCATTCATGGCAACCAACCATGACTCAGACTCAAGACATTTAACAGCATTCCTGAAGGAGGATGGTTCAGGAATGTCAATTTCTTCGGCAACTTGTTGGGCAAATCCTACAAACTCATCAAAGCTGAATCTCAGAGGAGGATGTGCATTCACCCTCATTTGTCTATCCCTTGCAATACAGTAGGGAATAGACTCTTCATGTGTAGTTTCAGGATCATGTTCAATAACAGATCTAGCATCATTTTCATGATTAGCTATCGTTTGTATAGAGACAATAGGCATCCTTCCTGGAGCTACATATTCAGATTTTAGCTCCACCTTAAGTTCAATTTGAGGAAGATCAGGTAACTGAATAGGACTAGGTACTTGTTTCAGAATGACACTCTCGTCGAAAGTAACACTTCTATAGAGTATAACTCTCTTTTCAGATGGCGACCAGATAAGAAATCCTTTGACTCCATCACCATAACCAACAAATATTCCCTTGCGTGCTCGAAGTTCAAGCTTACCATCATTTACATGATAGTAGGCAATACACCCGAACACCTTCAGATTGGAATAATATGCAGGTTTACCAGTCCACACTTCAAATGGAATTTTAAAGTTAATTCCACTATGTGGCGATCTGTTTATCAGATGGCATGCTGTATTAACATCTTCAGCCCAAAACTCTTTGCCTAAGCCTGATTGAAAGATCATACATCTAGTTCTCTCCAGAAGAGTTTGGTTTATTCTTTCAGCAATGCCATTCTGCTGAGGAGTGTCCCTAACAGTTTTGTGTCTCGCAATACCTTTGTCCTTACAGAATTCCTCAAATTCAGACGAACAGAATTCTAGACCATTATCTGTTCGTAACAGTTTAACCTTCTTTTGTGTTTGATTTTCTACTAAGCTAACCCACTGCTTAAACTTTATAAAAGTCTCGGATTTATATTTCATCATGAATACCCAGGACATCCTAGAGTAATCATCAACTAAACATAAATAAAACCGAGCACCCCCAAGAGATGTGACTCTAGAAGGGTCCCAACAGTCAGCATGGATATAATCCAAAATACTGTTTGTGTAGTGTATGACTTTACCAAACTTAGTTCTATGTTTCTTACCAAAAACACAATGATCACAGAAATTTAATTTACAGACTCTATGACCAACAATAAGATTAAGATCAGAGAGAATTTTCATACCTTTCTCTCCCATATGTGCGAGCCGCATATGCCACAGTCTGGTAAGTTCAACTTTGTCTTCAGATGCTGGCTCTCCGAATGTGACAGCAATAGACCCTGTCACTGTGGAACCTATCAGTGTGTATAGCGTTCCAGTTTTCTGCCCCTTCAGTACAACATCATCTCCTCGGTGAACATTTAGTGTTCTCTCTCTACCACTGAATGAATATCCCTGATCGTCCAGAACACCAAGAGAAATGAGATTCATTGTCATCTCAGGGACATATCTCACATTTGAAAGTGAGACAATTCGATCATCCCAAGTTCTCAGTCTGACTGTGCCGATTCCAACCACCTTACATGGTTGGCTGTTCCCCACCACAGCATGGCCAGCTTCCTTCTTGTCATATTTGCTGAACCACTCCAAGTGAGTACTTATATGGAAGGAAGCACTAGTATCCAGAATCCAAGAATCTAATCTTGCGATCATTGTGGAGATTACCAACACAAGGTCTTCTCCATCATCCAGATCATCAAAAGTCACAGCAGCAATAGGTGGGGGGTTAGGTTGACCCTGCTGTTCCAGCCTTGCTCTCTTCTTCGGGTACTCAGTTTTCTAATGCCCTTTTTGTTTACAGTAGTGACAAATGTCACCCTCCTTTGATTTCTTCTGAATCTTATTTCCCTTCTTCTTGAATGGAACAGGTTGTGGCCTCCTGTTTGTCACAACCAGTCCAGCAAGATGTTGTTCAAGTCTTTCAACCGTAGCCTTCTGCCTCATCTCTTTGGAGTGTAGGGCAGCCTGAACATACTCTAGTGTGATCTTCTCCTTTCCCATAATGAGAGATTCAATAAAATTTTCATAGGAATGAGGAAGAGAAACCAAGAGTAGAAGTGCATCATCCTCATCATCCACCTTAGCATCCACACGTTTAAGGTCCATGAAGATGCTGTTCAAGTCATCCAGATGCTTCTTTAAAGAGGTTCCCTCTTGCATCCTTAGTGTTAACAGCCTTCTTTTCAATAGAAGCTTGTTCGTCAATGATTTAGTCATGTACAGAGACTCAAGCTTGAGCCACAGTCCTGCAGCAGATTCCTCATCTGCTACCTCAGCAATGACTTCATCCAACAAGCTCAACAGAATGGTGGAGTGTGCTTTCTATTCACGTCTCCAAGCCTCAGCCTCAGTTATTCCAAGAGCAGCAGCAGTGTGTGGACCGAAGCCTTGAACCAGAGGACTCTAAATATCGAAGTTTTTCAAATACGATCGCATTTTAATCTGCCACATACTAAACCTATTTCTGCCGTTGAATTTCTCAATCGTGGTGTTTAGGGTTCCAGCCATTTCAACAGAATATTACTTGTACAGAAAAAACTCAAACTCTAAATGCACAATTGCTCGAAAAATCCCAAACCAATCTTTGATACCAATTGTTGGGTAATTGCGCTTCCACGGGTAGTGAGATTAAGAAACAGAAAACAACAGAAATACAGAAACAAACAATATATATATCCCAATCCAACAGCATCCACGACAGAATCAAAAACGAAAATTCAACACAGGAAATAACGTGGTTCGCTAGTCGCTCAGTACGACTAGCTACCTACACCAGAAAACGCTTATGCGTTACAGATTAAAACCAAGAAATAGAATGTCTTACAGTATGCAGCATGCAGCAGTCGTGAAATTGCGCAGAGAGAGGAGAGGGATGATGAACAGTTCAACCGGGTCAAAATAGCCGCCCGAAAATTAAAATTACAAATCATTTTATATGAAAAATAAACATCCTGTTCATTTAACCAAAGTGGGTTGGATCATGAAACGGGTCACGCTCTGCTCCAAAAATTTCGGCCCGCTGACCGGTCAGCGGGACCTCCGTTATTGTGCTATTGCTGCATCCCCGGGCTTTTAATATTTCATTTCCTGCACTTACATGAAAATATTAAAATAGATTATTAAGTAAAAAACAAATTAGATATACCGCACTTCTCTTGGGATACCCACTTTTTAAGAAATGCTTCCATATTTGTCTATATTGTGATAAATATATCTAACTCCAATATTCTAGCTTATTTTCTCTCAATGACATGATTGTTCAGAGTTTGATAGTTATTTTTTAATTACTCATCAAATAGATATAATGTCCTTCCCCGAGTGAGTTGTTTATAGTCAACCCACACAAGGCTACATCAATAATACACATCAACATATAATTTAATCCTTTGTAGAATATGTGAACTTAGAACCATAACTGAAACTCATATTAAAGATATCTCCTCAGCAACTCTTTAAAATAATTTTATGTATCATACAAAGTATCTAGTTCCTCGTGTTGAAATTGGCTTATCTGACTTCATAACTATGAGGTGATTTGATGTGGAAAAAATATTATGAGAAAAACTTACATAAATTTGTCTAAACTCTCAATTGAGCCAAGAAATAAACATTAGAACTAATTACATGTCGTCTCTAAAAAAATAGATATAACATAAAGACATCTGAATTAACTCTATTCATTTTAAATGTAGCATGATTCCATGAATATTTCAACATTCTCATTAGGATCCTCTAATATCCACTTAGTATACTGATACTATTTAATTATCGCTATTAGACTCAAATTCAACTCAAAATAGTTGACAACTAGTTGCAATTGAATCCCAAAGTAGTTATCCATCATGATATGTTGTCAATAGTTTATAAATATGTGGTGATAGTTGGCTGTTAGATAGCTTGCACATCGCCTTCTTGGGTTTTTGTATTACTACTAGCTCCTTTAATCTACTCTTTCTTAACTCTTTATCTCAAAAATTTTCTTATAGTTCTATTAATCTCTAAGTTTAGAAGTATTAGCTTCATCCTAAAATTTTTGCTCATAAAGATGGTAGCTATAAAAAAAACTCATAAACCAAAAGATATAAAAAAGTAATATGAAATAAGCCATATAAATTAAAACATAAAAATTAAATATTATGAATTTATGATCTAAACTACTAAAAATGAAATTATCATTTTTTTAAGAAATATTTGATCAAATAAAGTTAATTAATCAAACTAAATAATCTTCGTAAGAATACCAAAAACATATTGCAACTATGTTACAATGCCCAAATTTTGGAATTAGAAAATATAATAAAAGCTCATTGAGTATCTCTCATCAAATATAATTATATAAGTATACAAATCATACAAATAATATAATAAACTACCATCTATATAACAAGCTAATGGGGATTGTGTAAGTAGTTCAATTAACCAATAGCAAGTTAACTGTTGCACTAGTCAGAAGAATAAAACTAAATTTTTAATAAGACTATTAGATTCTTGGGTTGATAATTTCATTATGCATAAATATCTATCTAAATTACCTAATTATTATTATTCTAGGTTATAAAATAAATATCATTAATTCCTTACGGACATATAAGATGATTGTCACATATTTACCTATCTCTAATGATGGTTCCCTCATTGTTGCTCTCTCGATGTTTTACTATCAAACTAAAAAATCATGCCTACTTGAGAGATTCAAAAATCCACATGTCTTAGGCAACTCATCAACTATTTTTGACAATTACTTCATATATGTATTTTTATTCTTCAACCTCATATGTCATAAAAATATGAATTGATGTCATATTTAAAATATATATACTTTTAACTTCAAAAGTATCATACTCATTATAATTAATATAAACTTTTTGTAACTCTTATAGGTATGAGTCATATGATAGAAAGTAACTTGTGAGACTATCATAATCTTACCAGCTCCACTCATATGTGTCTCGTGGTTCAACTATCATCATTCACCAAGATGATAAACGACTCCCACACTAAAGATGAAACACTTGACAAATATTCTATACAATTCTCGCATTGCTTGATAGTTAGTTCATCTAAGATAAGTATAATAGATGAGCATATAATAGTGTTTATGCTATCAACTTGTCAAGTATCATAATTTAATGATAAAACTTACCTCAACATTTGGTTTATACATAAAAATTTGTCTTGCACATCATTATTGGAAGATTTATCACTTCCTACTTATTTATATATGAGTATACTTTATGGCTTAGATGTCACTGTCAATCATGATAATACGCACAAACCTACTAATAGTTAAAGTCTAATTTCAATTTTAAATAATAACCACATAAATCACTAACCAAAACAGTATACAAACTAAAATATAAAGTTGATCGATTATATCAATCACACGAAATAATATTAACCCAAGACATCAATTTAGCCTAACATTGAGGATGAATCCATATAACATAATTTGAAATATATCTCATAGAATTTCAAATATTCAATGATAACCATCAAGAGTATCAATGAATGAAAATCTTAAACTCATATTTCTCATTCGTCTATCTCGGATCTAGCCCTAAGTGAAAATCAAAATTCTTGTTTCTCCCTTATGGTGTATGCTTATGTCTTACATTGCCTCTTTGCTCAGGTATCTCTCCTATTATAGAGTAAACTTTTTACCCAAAACCCTAGCTTTTCACATTTTTGCTAGTGCCCTTGCTTTCCTAGCCTCTTGTTTTTGAATGTAGATCTTGTTTTCATATTTGAATGATTGTGTATTTTTTAAATGGGAAGCCATGATACTAGAGAGTAGTTGGGACTCTAGCTTTGTCTTTTGGTAACACAAAATCACGCCAATGAAGAATAACCATAGTTTTGATATCTTTCTTGTATTAGATTTTCCTGGCATGAAAATAGTTATGGCTTATACATTTTATCTATATAACACGAAGTCACGATACTGAAAATGACCACAAGTCATTTATTTTCTCTCTGCAACATGAAGTCAATGCACTGGAAATAATCACGACTCATATATTTCTCCTTTATAATCCAAAGTTACAACAGTAAGATTGACAATGACTTGGATCTTTTCTCGAGAGAAAAAAATTTAAAGACTTTGAAAATTGCGGTGACTCGAATAAATGATTTCTGGAACTCTTTATAGCTAAAAGTAACGATACTAGAGAAAATATATCTTTTAATCTAGTATTTGTGGTTTTGTAATGAAAAAATTGGAACTAATAGATAGTCATGACGTTTAGCATCAATGAGGTACTTAGATGTTACGACATAAAAGTTATATCGCACCCATAAAAATATTTCTAAGTTAGTGTGGTTGCGACTCCATGAAACTTTTGTGGTTTAAAAAAAATTACATAGTAAAATAATTATGTCAACGAGATATTAAAATTGTGACATACAAAAAATATGATAACTATTTATTTAGATCTTCGAGCAAGCATAAATATCAAAACTAAATTTAAACTCATTGTGGTGTAACAAAGTCATAATACGAGAAATTTTATGACTTTACATGACTTTTTACTCTCCATTACTCAATAACTCCACCAAACTTTATATTTCAAACAAAAACTAACCTTAGTATTATTCATCATAACTCATCAAAACTTTTATTTCATTAAATTGCTCTATTTAAATCTATTTTTCATTCAAACACACCATCATAATTACCATAAAAACTAGTATTATATATTATTTAGCATAACGAATATGAATCTCATTCAACTTCTCCCAATTTTAGAATATTTTTAGAAGCATATCCATGAACATTATTATGTGACTCCATAAAAAATAATGCATTTCAAATAATTATAATTGTTGTACATCAATTTCTTACCACTAAAAATTACAAGAATATCGACCAAAATATCGACCGAAAAATTTAGTCAGTAATTATTGTCTAAAACATGACCAGTTAGCGACCAAAAAAAAATATCGAAAAAAAAATTTCTAACCATATTTCCAACCAAAGACAGACCATAATTACTGACCAAATATTTTTGGTCTGTAATAGGTCTGTAGAGTGGTTATCGATTATATTACCGATCATTTAACGACCAAAAATATATTACCATTAAAATTGATCGGTAGAGTGATTTTTTTAATTATTTATAACTTTGTACTTATCGATAATTTACTGACCAAATATATAGGTTAGTAATTACTAACTAATTCACGATCAATTTTGAGATCCAAAGAGACGCATCGAAGAAAAATACATAAAACCAAATTTTTGACCACTAACGACCATATATTACTAACTAAATATATTTGATCGGGAATATAGACTGTAAATAAGAATGGAATTAGCAAAAAATATTCGCAAAAGAGTACCGACTATTTAATGACCAAAAATTTATTACCATTAAAAATGATCGGTAAAACTATTATCCAATATACTTATAACGTTGTAATTTCTGACCAACTACCGACCAAACATTTAGGTCGGTAATTACTGACCAATTCACGACCGAATGCCGACCAAACCTCCCAACCAAATATTTTTAGTCGAAAATTAGTCAGTAAATTAGGATTAAAAAATGAATAAAATTACGGGCAAATTACCGACCATTTAACAATCAAAAATATATTACTATTAAAATTAGTCGGTAAAGTAGACTTCCATATACTTATAGGATTTTTCTCACCAACTATTTACCAACCATAATTTTAGTCGGTAATTCATTGTTTTAATTTTTTGATTTAAAATTTATTTGTTAAGTCAATACCACCGTTAATTCACAACAACATCATTTTTTTCGAATTAGATGCTACTACAAACACAACTTCAATAAACTTTATTCTATTTTTCTGAATCTAGGTAAGTTTTTTTTTTTTGTTCTTCTCCTTCAAATTTCTTATGCATATCTCTGTATCTCTGAATTATGTATAGACAATCAAAAATTCAATTTTTCAGTATATTCGAAAAATTAGGTTTTTTTATTTCTCCTCCGTATTTCTTAATTTTTGCTTCAATTTCATTTAACGTAATATGATTATGACTCGACACAATTAATTAAACTATAAATTTTCATGTTTTAAAATTTGTTCATCTACTGTTTAGATTTTTAGAGTTTTAGTGATTTTGATTTCAATTACATGATATTTACATCCGAATAATTTTAATGTTAAAGATTTATATTAATATAATCATATGACATCTTGTATAAATGTCTATACTTTAATATATATAATGATTTATGTTAAATCAAACTTTTATTTAATGTTAATCTTAAATATCTATAACAGTATATATAAACTTTTATACATATATATACTCATATGATATTATGTATAAATGTCTATAATTTAATATATATAAACATATTACATTATAAATACACAATGATATGTTTATATAAACATATAATGTTTATATATATATATATATATATTAATGTTTATAAAAATCTATACAAAATTTACATTAAACTATCCATTTATATATATTTTTATATAAACATTTTGTAACATTAAATGATTATATAATTTTGTAAATATTTATATTAAATATTATTTTTTATATAAATATAGAATATTTATAGTGTTTATATAAAAGTGATATATATACTATATATTATTTATAAAAGTGTTAAGTATAAATATACTAATATTTAAGTAATATTTATAAAAATATTTTATTCATAAATATTATATAGATACACGTGTGTTTAATTATAAAATCATATGTCATTTTATATAAAAGTATTTATAACTATATTTATAATAATAATAACTATTTTAATAACTATAGTTATAACTTTACATAACTAATTTGTAACTATATAATAATGTATAACTATATGTATAATTCTATATGATTATATTTCTAAAAAAATATACTATATGTATACTAATATATAACTATATATAATTATATTTTACTAAATATATAACTATAAAAATGTTAAATATAATTATATCTTTAACTACATACATAAATATAACTATATGTGTATAACTATATATAAATATGTGTATAAATATGTAATACATTATATAATTTAATATAACTATATTTGTAACTATATATACATATATGTATACATATAATTAAAATAAAATATTTCATTATAACCTTGTATATATTTATGTATAACTACTTATCACTACTTGTATAAATATATCTATATATAACTATTTATTTAATTAAATATAACTATATATATTATATGAATAATAATATAAAACTATAAAAGCTTTATACATAATAATATTTAAATATATACATTACAACTTATATTTAAAATATATTTGTATATATTAGCATATAAAAAAATATTTTACTATATCTATACATATACATAATTATGTGTATAAATATATAAAATTAAATAAACAAATATATAAACCTACATGTATACATATACGTTTAACTATATGTGTAACTATATGTATAACATCATATAATTATAATTATAATTACATGTATAACATGTACCTATATTTATAATTACATGTATAATAACATACAACATTATGATAAGCTATATGTGTTATAATTATATATAAATATTTGTATAACTAAAAAAATGTCTATATAATTATATATAACTATAATTGTAGCTATATATACATATATATATTAATATAATTAAAGTAAAATATTTTTTTATAATGTTTATATTTATGTATAACTACTTATTACAACCTATATGAATATATCTATATATAACTATATGTTTAATTATATATAACTATTTATAACTATATATATTATATTTAAAATAATATATAACTATAAATAATTGTATCTTACTATATATATAACTTTAAATTTTTATGCATATTTATATTTAAAATATAAAATTTACAACATATATTTAATATATATTTGTATATAGTAGTATATAAAAAAATATTTTACTATATCTATACCTATACATTACTATATGTATAAATATATAAAATTAAATGAACAAATATATAAACCTACAAGTATAAATATATATTTAACTATATGTTTAACTATATGTGTAACTATATGTATAATCACATGTAACAATATTTATAATTAGGTGTATAATAACATATAATATTATGTTAAACTATATGTGTACTATATATAAATATTTGTATAACTAAATAAATATCTATATAATTATATATAACTATATTTGTAACTATATATACATATATGTCTTAATATAATTAAATCAAAATATTTTTTTATAACGTTATTTATATTTATGTATACTTGCTTATAACTACTTGTATGAATATATTTATATATAACTATATGTTTAATTATATTTAACTATTTATAACTATATATATTATATATACAATAATATATAACTATAAATCATTGTATCTTACTATGTGTATAATTTTAAAAGTTTTATGCATAATTATATTTAAATATTAAATTTATAGCTTATATTTAATATATATTTATATATAGTAGTATATAAAAAAGTATTTTATTATATCTATACCTATACATTACTATATGTATAAATATATAAAATTAAATGAACAAATATATAAACCTACATGTATAAATATACGTTTAGCTATATGTGTAACTATATGTATAACCACTTGTAACTATATTTATAATTAAATGTATAACAATAACAATATTATTTTAAACTATATGCGTATAACTATATAGAAATATTTGTATATCAAAATAAATATCTATATAATTATATATAACTATATTTAGAGACAACTGTGTTTGTTAAATAAAATAATTTTTTTTAAACTAGTTATGGAAGACGATCATGAATGGATGTACAATGGTCTAATAGTGAATAGAATGTTCTCTAATGAATGAAGAGATAATGTTTATGAATTTGTTGAGTTTGATCTGAGACATCTTGAGTATGTGAATGGTGGTACAGATATAAGGTGTTATTGTACTTTAGTTAAATATTAGAATAAAAAGTTTTTGAATATTGAGACTGTGAAGATGCATTTGTATAGAAATAATTTTGTGGTGGATTACTATGTTTGAATATACCATGGTGAGAAGCAAGTCCACTAGAGGTGTTCAAGTTCAGTAAGGGTGTCAGTAACTGAAACTGATCAGATGGTTTCGGATAATATTAATCACACTATATACCATAAAATAGTTTTTGATGCGGTGGATCCTGAATTCAACCCAAATGAGGAACACAATGCTGAGGCAAGAAATTTCTATGACATGATTCAAGCTTGAGACAAACATGTATATGAGAGAAATTCTAAGCATACTCAACTTTCTACAATTGTGAGAATGTTAGAAATAAAATACAAACACATGTATTCGCAGGAATGATTTGATAATATGTTTAATTTCAATCAGGAATTATTACCATAAGATAATCTAATGCCATAGATTTTTACAACACGAAGAAGTTAGTTAGAGACTTGGGATTACTCGTACAAGTCATTCATTGTTGTATAAACAATTGTATGATATAATGAGGTGATGACAGTGATCTTAACAGTAGCAGAATATATGAGCATACTTGGTAAAAGCAAAAGGTTAAGGGTTCTGAAAATATGTTGTATATACGTAAGTTGAAGGTGTCGTATAAAGAGATGCACTTTTTTCCAATAACACTTAGGTTGCAGAGATTGTATGCATCAACCACAACAGCTAATGAAATGAGGTGACATTCAGAGCATTATATGGAGGACATTAAGATGTGTCACCCTTCTGATTCCCCTGCATGAAAATATTTTGATGAGTATTTTCTTGATTTTTCTTTTAAAGTTCGAAATGTTTGGCTGAAATTATTTTCTTATAGTTTTTAGCCGTTTGGTTAATTTGGACAGCAATATTCTTTGTGGTGCCCCCGTATAATTTACCTATAGACTTATGTATGAAAGAGGAATTTATAATTTTGATTGTGTTAGTGCCGAGAGCTACAAATCAAAAGAGAAAGATAAATATGTTCTTGTAGCCATTAATAGGACAATTGAAAAGTCTTTGGGGGTGTTAGGGTTCAAACTTATGATATTTCAAAATGACAAAATTTTCAGATGCGTTATGCCCTCATGTGGAACATAAATGACTTTCCAACATATTCTATGATGTCTGAGTGTGGTACAACTGGTATGTTCATATGTCTGCATTGTGTGAAAGATTTTGATGCTTTTAGATTAATTAAGAGTGAAAACAGTTGTGATTCAACAACCATCAAAAATTTTGCCCATTAATTATCCATATCGACGTAACACCAAAAACTTTATTAAGAATAGAAAGATTACTAAATAATTCCAATGAGTTAGATCTGGGAATGATATTCTGCAGGAATTGAATAAGAGAGACTTGGGAAAGGTGATAAAGATTGATTCTGAGATTGTGAATGCAGTTATATCTAAGACTTATGGATGGAAAATAAGAAATATTTTCTGGGATTTACACTACATGTGAGAACACTTGCTAACGCACAATCTTGATGTTATGCATATCTAGAAGAATATGTTTGACAATATTTTCAATATAGCGTTTAATATTCCTGGGAAAACTAATGACACTTACAAGTCAAGAGATAAGTTGAAAAAATATTATTGTCATCCTCAATTTACAAAAAATCTTGTGACCAATAAATGCCCCCATATACCATTTATTCTGAATAAATCACAGAAGAAGATTCTGTTGGAGTGGTTACAAATACTTAGATTTCTAGATGGGTATGAATCTAATCTGGGGAGATGTGTAGAAGCGAACAAACTTAAGATGTTTGGCATGAAGAGTTATGATTGTAATGTATTCATATAAAGGTTATTACTAATTGCACTTCGAGAATTCCTAACTAATAGAATATGGGAGTCGATAACTAAGATTTGTTTATTCTCCAAGCAACTGACTTCTTTTTTATTGATTGATGAGGAGTTGAGAAATTTAGATGAACAAATTCCTGTTATCTTATGCAATCTTGAGAAAATCATTCATCCTAATTTTTTTGACTTGATAGAACATATTCCAGTGCACTTGGCTTACAAAGCTAGGATCGCTGGTTTTTTCCATTATCGTTGGTTGTATCCTCCAGAAAGATAATATTAATTCACTAAACAAATTCTTTTCCTATATATATATATATATATTTATTTATTTATATATACACAAAAATGACTTATAATTTTTAATAATCTTTTTGTAGATACTTGAGGAAAATAAAGCATATAATAATGAATAAGGCTAAGGTTGAAGATTTTATATCAATAGATTATATTATGGATGAGGCTGTAAAATTCGTATCATTCTATTTCAAAGAAGAAAATCTAACTCTTCCACTTAAGGAAAAGCAAAATGAGGTTTATCTTTATGACAATATGAATAATGATATATTTTAAATTTTCAAGCCTCCGGATAAAGTAATTAGTGCAGAAGGGAAAAGATATCTAGCGGACTATGAATATTCTGCAGCTCATCTATATGTCTTAATGAATTGTCCAGAGATTCAACTATTTATTGAGCAAGTATTTACTAATAGTCAAATGATATCTATTACGCATTATAATTTACTATTTCCTATCAATGTATCAATTATTTTTTATTTCATTCTTTTAGTGATTTTGTTATATATAAACGTAAAAAGTTTCCAAACATGAATAAAAAAGCTATCAATGCCGTGACGGAGTAAGAATTTCCTTTATTTTTAAAAAAATAAATATGCTTACTTATAATAAAAATCAAAAAATAATTATATTGTTATAATAAAAAATTATAATTGTAATCTAAATAATCAACTTAATTTTGATTATAAGTTCATAATCGTGTAAATAAAATTTACAATCATTATCTTCGAAGTAGAGCACGAGGTCCCCTAAGAGAAGGTAAAACATACAATGGTTACTATGTGAATAGCTTTAAATTTCACATTAAATCATATGGTGGCTACCGGACAACAGACAATACGAAGATATGCTTTAAAGGATCCGTATATAATGAAATTGAATATGACTATTACGAGACTCTAATTGAAGTGATCGAGTTAGAATTTGAAGCCCTCCCTATAAAAAAATTGTGTTATTCAAATATAAATGATTCAACTCAACACCACATGTTGGTAATATTATCCATCCTCAATATAAACTTGTCGATGTGCACAATAAAAAACAATTCAACAAGTATAAACATTTGTCTTAGTAGTACAAGCATCACAAATTTATTATTGTAAATAACTAGGTCAAACCAATCCTAGAAATGATTGAAAAGCTGTGTGCAAGATCATAGCAATAGTTCAAATTGACTTCCTCGCATCACCAATTACTGATATCATAGAACCAACTTTTCAAAATAATGACAATGATGTTATAATCAAAAATGTGATGGGGAACAAAGACATCCTTTTAGTCACATCTTCTGAGATGGATATAAATGGAGATATAGATATTAATAGAAATTTAATTGATTATGAGAAAGAAACGAGTGATGAAGATTAGTTTGAAAATAATGTTACTACATTTGAAGAAGAAGAAACAGATTTTAATGATTCTGATGAAAATGAGTAAACATTAAGTTTTATGATATTTGAATTATTAATCATTTTTATTTATTTTCATTGTCTTATGTATTTTTTACATAGATGACACGTGGACGAGATAGAGACATCACGTTGCAAGGTCGTACGAGTTATGGTATAGGCAGCACGGCCTCAGGTAGGCCCGAAACTGGTAGAGGGATATGAGTGGATGAGATAATAGAGCAGACAGAAAATGTTGTGAATGCACCGCAGCATCAGTATCAGCTGACTTATCCACATAATGGTTCTGAGATTTTGATGAATAATCAAGAGATGTTGGAGGGAGAGGAGGGAAAGAATGGAGATGTTGGAGAGTCTTCCTCAAAACACCCTACAAACAAGATTTTCCCTATTACTCATTTTGAGGCAACAATTGAAAATTTGTAAGATATAAAACTTAACAAATTATTTATCAATTTATTATTTTATTTCTTACTTGCTAATAATTTTTTTGTTACATGACAAAATTAGAGCAGTCTGGTTCCATTTCTAGGCTTCTGAGGACAATTTTCAGTAAGTCCTCTAAACCTAATGGACATAATTGAAAGTTTAATTGAAAGTCACTCACACATAGAGACTAATTAATGATTTGGATAGAATTTAAGATAAATATTACTACCTAAAAAATTTTATATCTTTTATTTATTCTTTTTTCACTAATTAAAAATTATTTATTTATAATTACAGAAAGTTTACAGGTGAACACAGCCAAATGAGTCAGTCAAAAGTGTATTCTACAAACATGCTGTCAGTTAGTATAAAAACATCATGTACGAGATCAAGGATAAATGGTTGAAGACGAAATAAAAAGATTCGAGTGTCCCGGATCATGTTTTCGAGGAGTGGTAGAGCAGATGGGAAGAGCCAGATTATAAGAAAATGTGTGATAAATAAAGCGGCAATAATCGCTCAGAGCATGCTAGGAAGGGTAGTGGCATATCTACACCAACTTGTTGATCTCGCTCTATGTTTGAGCACAACTGAATATTGGTATTATTTCTAATTTATATTTTTTATGTTTATTACTTGGTAAATTACGTTCAATTATGCCTAAATTTCATTTCTCATAAGAAATTTTTTTTCAATATAATTAACGTATGTATTATGTGTAATTATAGACACACAAGAAGGATAAGAAGTCTAGTGCTCCTCGCTTATTCAAATACACGTACACGAAGGCTCATAATGATTAGACTTTCGTTGATCAGAGATCACATGCAGCAGATGTAAGTTTAAATAAAAAAATTAATTTTTCTTTTTTTTTGTTTGAATATAAATTGAAATACTTTACGTACAATTTTATTAGGTGAGATATGAAGAAATGTTAGATGATGCGACTCAAGCATATTCCCAATCTACTTCAGGTTCATGTGATGGTGTAAAAAGTAATTCTCATTCAACGGCACCACCAGTTAATATGAATCATATTTGGTATACGATTGCTGATGTCAAAGAGAATATTCTCGTCTATGACATCAGTTCATCAACATCATCATTCTACTCACATATACGACCAGACTATGAAGCTGAATTTTCAAGACAAGTTTCGAATTTGTTCTCAAAGATGAAGGAATTTCAAAACGTGATATGAAATTCAATACAGTTTTAGTTGGTCGATACTGAGCGACGCATGATCTACTATGAAGATGATAGGAACGAGTTACTTATGCATTTTGACTGGCTTACAAAGAAATTTCAGGAAGGATGACTACATTTCAACACTGATAATCTATCCCGGATTATTCGGCGTAATGTTCTAACTACAACATATACTCCATCACCTATAGCAGCACATGCAGCAACTACATCATAACTAGCAGCAGCAGACAACTCTACCTCAATACTCGACATCTCAACGCGTGGACCAGAAACGTCGCAGTATAATAATTATGAAACTAGGTTGAATGATTGAGTGTATTACACATATTTTTTTTCAATGCCTTAAACTTTGATTTTGGATTTTATTTTTTAATTTATCTTGTTGTTTTTAATATATATATGCAATATATATAATTGTTTGATGGAATTAATTGGATTTTTATTTTGTTATGTTATCTGTAAATATTTCTGCAACAATTGCATCAAAATTGGAAGTTAATTTGATGTTTTTTTTTTGTGTTTTATATTTTAGTTTCTGCTGTAACAGTAGAAAAACTGGAAAAAAAAGTTGGCTGGTAATTATCGACTGAATTGGGACCAAAACCGACCAAAATTATTTAATATCACTGATCGATAAAAGGTCACCAAATTGTTGGTAATTCTTTTGAAGATCAATTACCAACCAATAATTTTAAAAGATTTTGGTCGGTTTGTTGTCGTAATTTTTTAGGTTATTACCGATCATTTTCTAATCATTTACCGAGCAAATACTTTTGATATGAAAATGATTGGAATATAGTTGAAAATTATTTATCGATAAATAGTATGTAAATTATCAGTAATTACCGACTATTCGGAGACTATTTACCGACCTAATATTTTTGGTCGAAAAATAATCAGATATTGTCAGATATTGGTGTCGGTATTTGGTCTCAAAATGGTCATTAATTACCGACCATTTTGAGACCATAAAACGACAAAATGCTTTTGGTCGAAAAATGGTTAGAATTTAGTCGGTAATTATTTGTCGGTATATGATTTATAAATAGTTATTAATTACCGATCATTTAGAGGCCATGTACCGACAATATTTATTTGGTCAAAAAATTATCAAAATATAGTCGTTATATGTTTGTCGACAGAGGACCGGTAAATGGTTGAAATTTACCAACCGACTGATTTTTCATCGGTAAAAAATATAGCGACAAGCAAAATTGCGACCAATGATTTTGGTTAGTAAATGGTTGCTATTTGGGTTACCGATCAAAAAATACGAAATTAGTGACCAAAAAATTGATTAGGTAATTCGGTAAATTTTAGTAGTATCTAAACACGATACTTTTCTCATGAATAATCATACTTTTTCTACTTTCTCCATCATAATTCAGCCCAAAATTAATGGACAAACTGAGTGAGTGAATATCATGTGTATGATATCACCCCATATGTCTATAATCAACATAAAATAAATTACAGATGCAAACTTAGAGTTAACCGACTAAAAACCTAGGATTAATAAATTAGCATAGAGCCACTTAAATTATTAAAAATATAAAATTTAGAACTCAAAATTCAACACGGCGTATATATTATTTAAAAAATGTACTTATAAAACTAGTAATAAGATTGGGCACCTTAGGAAATATACCCAACAATATACTAAAAATATGATATATTGGATCATAGATATGCTTAATTAAGCAATAAAGTTATTGAATTTAGATTTACTTCATTTTTAGTGGCCTCCTTTATATACGACTATAAGTTTACAGAAAAATATATGATCATGTTCATTATTAGCATGGGTCATCTATTCAAATTTGTGAAAAAAAAAAACCTAGACTAGTTTATTATATATATATATATAAATATTTCTTCCTCACTTATCATAGAATCCCTAAATCAACTTGTGGAATTGACGTAAAATAAATTATAAAATAATTAATAATTAATAATTAATAAATTTAGAAATTAAAGTATAATTATCATAGTAATGTCCAAGTCCAACATTTAGACAAGCATTCATATGAGTCATTAATTGCTTTGTTGATTCTAACTAAAAATTAAATAAAATAAATTTATAATTTTGTTAGATTTTATCCTCATGATATTTCTGTCATATATAAAATTATTTAAAAATATTTGGGTAATAAATGTACAATATATATATATATATATAATAAAATATTTGATAATACTTTAAATAAGAACAAAAAAATATTTTTATATGAATTATTTGAAATGATCCCATATCAGAGATTTTTGACGTTGGTGATATGTCTCACATAATAAATCTAATAGTACAAGCCAAATTAAAATATTTTCCTCCTTGTTACAATAAATATAAAATACATTAAAAGTAATAAATTCCCAATAGTACCCCAATAACAAACTACATGACTTTTACAGTCTATGTAAAAGTCTACATATTTAATATTTGATTTATGTGTTGATTATTAATATGTGATTTCTGACCATATTAATAGTAAAATATGTGAAATTAATTAAAAAATCATGCTATGAAATAAAATTTTCCTTTTAAAATTTATCAAAATCTTTTATAATATGAGGATTATATATTCAACAATATACACTCACACATCATATATTATAACTAAGTATATATACAAGATAAGTAGTATTTTTAATCAATATAGATAAGATCTATTTTTTAGTGACAACCATTAAAATAAATAAAAAATATTTAAAATATTAGTCTTTTATTTTATATCTTTATTGCTTAGTTCTAGAATATTATATCTATATATAAATAGTAATTATGTTGAATATAATATTAATGGATTATATAGAACATAACACAATATCACAAGGAATATGAACACAACTACAACAAATACTAATTTTAAAGTGGTTCACTAGTCATCCAATATGATTTACTACATCCACCAGATAAACACATAATAGTTGCAGATTTATTAGCTTAAATATTTTAGTACATAATCAAAAGAGAGAGAGAAAATAGATGACTAAGAAAATAGATAATTATCTCTCCTTGCCTGAACACTTTGGAGACAACACGGGAAAGAAAAAAAAATAGGAGCGGTATAGGTAAGAAACTGTTAGCAGGTGACAAATGACATAAAAGTCTATCAAATAAAAATAAGTTGTTGAAATAATTAGACACTAATTATTACTCTATCTATCAAAACTCATAATCGATTGATACATTTCCAAAATTTAATTACTCAAGTAGATTTAGACATTTATAATTTATATATAAATTATGTAAATAACAATTTTGAATATGCATAAATTATAACATTATAATTTGTGTGTGTGTGTGTGTGTGTGTGTGTGTGTGTAGACACACTCACATACATTCATAAAATTAAATATAATATTATATATTCAAATATAAAGTTATATATTTGAATACGTATAATGTTATATACATTTTGTGTAGGTACGACGTCAACTAGAACAGATAATGAATCCCAAACAAGGCGCATGCAATACAAATACAAATGTTCACACAACACTAGCCCAGCCAGGCCAGCGAACCCAACCAAGCCATTTTCACCGTGGCTAGGCCAGAACCAGGTCTCTAAAATGATCACATTTTTAAAAACTTCATGGCAGCGTCCACGTCATTATCACCTCTGCCACTGCAATTAACCACGACTTTGGCCCCATTGGGAAGTGTTGGGCAAAGATCCTCCAGGTAGGCCAGCGCATGAGATGTCTCAAGGGCTGGTACTATTCCCTCTAGCCGTGATAATCTCTTGAATGCTGCGCTCAAAATTGGCAATCAGCCTCAAATTAGTTGCTCCGAAAACCCTAAACAGGTCGAAAAAATTTTAAATCTAAACATCTGGTGCCTGCGAGTTCGATCCTGGTGAGCTACCAAGCAGCCGTCTGTTGGGATACAAAACAGCACCTGCTGGGGCACATGCAGTTTTCATGTTGCCATTTAGTGAGTCTAATGTGACAAGCACCTGTCACTCACCTTGTATTTTGAAATTAAGAAATATTTTTTGGGAGAATTATGTTTTGGTATGTTTCCCTAAAAATTTTTAAGATTTAGAAAAAAATTAACAAAACTAAAAATAAATTAAAAATAAGTGCACCCATACTCGTAAGTACTAAACTACCCTCGCCCACGCCCCTCGCCTCGCTCTCGCCCGTCTGACTTCACCTCTCGCCCCTCTCTCGCCACCCTTCTCCACCCGCTAATCTCCACGAGCCCCTTCGTAAAGTCGTCGTCGAGCTCGTCGTCAAGGTCCTGGAGTTCGACGTTGCTCTCGGTCGAGATACTGGAGCTCGAAGGAGCTCGACCAAAAGCGAGGGGCGAGGGGCGAGGGGCGAGGGCGTGGGTGAGGGTAGTTTAGGATTTACGAATTTGGTAGAATTATTTTTAAAATATTTTTAGTTTTGTGATTTTTTTAAAAATATCAAAATTCTAGTTTCTAAATCTTATAAATTTCTCGGGAAACACCCCAAAAAATAATTCTCATATTTTTTTAATTTACACAATAATATAGTAATAACCGGTGGGTCCCACTTACGTTCAGCCCGCAGAAGGCTCAATCAGTATTCAGTTGTTAAGCCGCACTGCCTTCGGACGCGGCTTGGGACTCAGAAATTAAGTCATGGCCCAAATGTAAAATCATGCACCTTCAGAACAAAATAGACAATATTGGTAAGCCCAGATGGGGGGTCGGGCAAATGGCTAACACTCGGGTGGAGCCGCCCGGGGACTGAAGGTCAATGGGACCCTCCTTTTGTGACAAACATAACCATGCTTTATAGTAGTAAACATTTTATTTGTTTTTTTCATGTTATCGTAGCCAACAATGAACAAGATAATATTAATAATGCTTAGGCACAACAAGCCTTTTATACACCAAAGTTTGTGCTGGGTAGAATGACAATAGCCTGGCACTACCATACCCGCGCATGAAACATGCGCGGGTTGGCAGGATGGCCCAATTTGAGCCGTGTCGGACCATGGGGTGTAGCCCACATGCCGCAACGGCACGAGGAATGGCACGATCTATTAAACCAGCCTCCTGTTAAAATTTTGTGTGGATGTCAAAACTATCATTAATTGATATTATTCCAAAAGTTTGTTGGGAGAAAATCTCTTGAGCACTATAGCCCCATAAATATACGAGACCTACAACGAATTAACTGATGCTCAAGTTATAGGTATCAAATGGGTCGGGCCACCCAAGGCAAGGCGCACCCACGGCACTAGTCGGGATGTGCCCGGCAGAAAGATTTCGGTTTACATGTCATGCCGGGTCGGGCCGAAAGATGTAGGCCCACGTGCCATGTCTAGCACAGCACGTGGGCATAACATGAGTGACCACACACCAAGCATGGGGGACGAAGAATTGATGCCCGACGAGCAAGGATCGACGAAGCCAGACTAAAACCCTAATTTTTTTAAAAAAAATTGCTACCCCATCTCGAACCCAAGCAAATTTCAGGTCATGAGCCCGTGCCGGGCCTAACTTCTAAGGGGCCGTGACGTGCAAAGCACGGCACGCCATCCCGGTTGGGCCCAAAAAAACATAGCCGAAGCAACCCGGTCCGACCCCTTTGACACCTCTAGCTCAAGTTGAATAAATGTAGCTAATCTTCAGAAAAATACGGACTCTATTATTAACTAACATCATTGTAGGTAGAGGTGTCAACTGTGCCGGGCCGGCCCGGCCCGGCACGAGGCACGGCACGGTTCAGCCGTGCCTGGGCCGGCCCGGCATGGTTCGGCCCGCGGCACGGCAAACCAGCACGGGTTTATCCCGTGCCGGGAGCCCCGTGAGTCCGACCGCATGCAACCCCTCCCACAAAAAAAGACCGCGGGTCGGGCCTAATTCGACCCGACCCGCGGTCCCCCATTTCCCGAACCGCTCAGTCAAGTTTGCCCGAGCGGGCCAGGCGAGGCATGGCACGGCCCGTCGTGCCTGCGGGCCGTGCCGGGCCCGGTTTTTTTAAACATATATGACACCTCTAATTGTAGGTGCGTTTAGTTTCATAGATATCAAACTCATGATAATTAACATATATGACTTCTCACGAATCTCACATATACAAATAATACAAAAAAAAAAGACTTATAGGGTTGCCACCAACATACTAGTCTCTCACACTTGCATGTATTGCATAACACATGTGTCACCGTACGCCACATGAATATATATCATGACTTACCTGTCACCTAAGAAGCATGGACACGGATACAAACATGGAGATATGACACGGCGGGATACAGAAACACGATAAATTTCAAAAAATTAGAATATAGATGTTGGGTAATTGCACTTCCACGGGTAGTGAGATTAAGAAATGAAAACAACAGAAAACACAGAAAAAACAATCAATATATATATCTCAATCCAACAGCATCCACAACAGAATCAAAAACGAGAAATCAACACAGGAAATAAAGTGGTTCGCTAGTCGCTCAGTACGACTTGCTACCTCCACCAGAAAACGCTTATGCGTTACAGATTAAAACCAAGAAATAACGTCTTACGGTATGCAGCACGGAGCAGTCGCGAAATCGCGCAGAGAGAAAGGAGAGGGATGATAAACAGTTCAATCGGGTCAAAAAACAGCCACCCGAAAAATAAATACAAATCGTTTTATATGAAAAATAAACATCCGGTTCATTTAACCGAAGCGGGACCTCCGTTATTGTGCTACTGCTGCATCCCCGACCTCTTAATATTTCCTTTCCTGCACTTACATGAAAATATTAAAACAGATTATTAAGTAAAAACAAATTACATATACAGCAATAGATACGGCTAGGGCACGACATAATAAAATAAAAATAATTACCTTAATAAATATTATTCTTATCGAATTCATCCCTGCCCTACATAATCGAATTCGCCCCTGGCCTACAGAATCAAAATTATGCCCCCCGAGTCCGACACATATCCATAATTTTGACATACTATTTGATCAACGATACACCGTGGCGTATAGGACATATCCGACGGGTGTCCAAAGTGTATCCGCGTATCGAACACATGGCAAACTCTCCAACCTAATCCAAATATCCAATACACACCATCATACAACTCTTCAATAAGTTTTTCCTAAATAAAATCATCAATAATTACTTACTCAAAAAGATTCATTTATACAGTAGCCTGTCATACTGGGCCAAACCCGTCCACCGCACTAAGATTCAACATCGCTCGATCATGTTATACTGACAACACCCTAGAAGTACATTCTCTGAGACCAAATTTCTCCCCTAGTAAGCAACGTCCACGTGCACTACAAGAACATCAAATAGTGTCACATGATCTTGAGAAACCCATAATTAATCATAGGCATTCTTGTTAGAATGTCGAACTACAAGGCAATGACCATATTTGAACCGCTACCACACAGATTTCATTGACTACTTATATTATCATTAGAAGATATTGCACATTGTCCACCATGATCATACGAAATATTGTCACATTCATATTGAGTCTTTGAACCATCTCTGATACTACTTATCATGAGCACAGAGTTTCAACACAATGGGATAGCCCTTGGAATACCTCATGAGAATTCCATCATGGATTCATCTTCGCAAAATGTCAAGCATTAATTCTAAGTTGGACAAATTTCATCTTACCACAAGATCATCAGATGAACGAATCCGAATACTGACTAATTTCTACATGGTTGACCAAAATCATTATTAAGTATTCAGCTTACGACAATGTCCTCAAACTCAACCAGTCAACCTTCCAAAACTCTAGAAGAATCGTGCTAATCAATCACACAAGCATCTCTAGAGCACCACTTTATCGCTTATGCCCAACCAATCAACATATTAATCATCAAAATTATATTTATATAAAGTCATGAATGCAATAATTATAAGTCAATGACACTCACACCACATAATCATGGTGCATCATGCTTGCGCAGTTCATGCACCACACATATACATTTATGCCGAGTATAGGTATCGGGCATGTCGTGCCGTATTGGCACTGCCTATATTTATGTAGCGCAGTCAAGCCATCATGTCATGTCGGTACGGCACGAAATCCCAAACAATCAGCCCGGCACAACACGAGATCACAAATACTTGGCCCAGCAAAACTAGTTGGCCCGCATTCAGGCACTTCCATGCCAAATCATGATTTGTCGATTCTAGGTCTTGTTGGTTATGGGCAATTTGAATGCCCAATTTAAATTTTTTAAAAATTTTATTTTTTAAATATTAAAAAAACAATATATTTACATATCAAAACAATATAATTTAAAAATATATTGCATTAAAAACTTAAAAGAATTTAAATCAAATCAATAATTATAAAAATATTTTATTATTTGTGAAACTCAAAAATCAAAATATCATATGAATACAATATATAATCCAAAATATGATATATTATATAAAATAAAACAAAAAAAATAAAATATTCAACACCAAACATCATCACATGAGTCATCAATCCGTGTTTGTAATATGATCAGTATGGATACGGATCATAATCATCATCATGCATAATTTTGAAGATAACATTTGTGGTAGCCTCAATATTCTCAATATCTCATGAGTCATTATCCGTCAACAAATTATTCAATTAATCATGAACACCTAACATTAAATCCTCAATCCTTCAATTACGCAAGTATCTCAATGATATCCAGCACAATCTTGATCTCTTATCTGAAATGATATTTTCAGGCGTAAAAAAAAAAAGACTTTAATATTACACTAAATACTAGAGAATCAATAAATCAAGTATCATCTTAGATAGTACGGGATAGGTGAATTTATATTATTTCCATCAACCCTAAATATCTAAATTATTATTATCATCATGTTATATGATAAAGGAGAAATCAATATCTAAGTATTAAGACAGTTCATTCCTATTTGACAGATCACATCATCATTTACATCTAGCTAACTGAATAAAAAGGTCAATATTTCTAAAATATAATGTTCATATCAATAATAAGAGCCTCGTTATAACTATTATACATAATATCATAATATATAAATATATTAGTTAATTTTTTTTAAATAAAAGATTCAAGTTCGTCAGCTTGATACATGTAAGTGAATATGAATCTTAATATATTTTCTATCCATTTTATATTAACCCGATGATCCATACAGACAATCAAGTAATATATAGTTAGAATGGAAAACTAATATTTTAAATATTTAATTTTTATCTCAACAGAACAGCCATTGAACTAAATACATGAAATCATTTATTTTTTGTTAAATATGCTACTAATATTACATATGCACCTAAAAGTAATACAATAGTAAAAATATACATTGACAAACACAAGTTCATCGTAACATAAAAAATCATTAGAAATTTAATAAAATAAATTATTATATCACATTCTAAATTATTAATAATAAATTCATCACTCTTATAATTAATATTGCCGAATATTAGGCATTGGTTATCAATACATTACTCTAACATTTGATAGATATAATTCCATTGACATCTCATATCCTTTTAAAATTTTTTCTTTTTTAGAGTTGCTGACAAACATAAACTACTATATTCTTATTGTCTACTTAACATTATAAGGTATTTTAGTAAATTTCTTTTTTTTCTAATATTAGGAAAACAACTTATTCTCAATTATACTATTAAATTAATTACGTGACACATATATTTAACATGAAAAATTTGATCTAAAAATTTATCTCTAATAGTTCTGACTAACACATTAATAATAATTTTATTATTTGAAATATTATTAAATATAATACTAAAAATTTTATTTTAAATATTATATTCTCTAAAGATATGTATCATTCACTCATATATGGTATAATTATTAGAAGGATTAAAAATTTCAAAAAATCTTTTTTATTAAATTTTTATTTTAAATATAC
Source organism: Sapria himalayana (assembly GCA_029783825.1). Taxonomy (NCBI): domain Eukaryota; kingdom Viridiplantae; phylum Streptophyta; class Magnoliopsida; order Malpighiales; family Rafflesiaceae; genus Sapria; species Sapria himalayana. The sequence goes on from JAREIK010003317.1 coordinate 1,184,514, forward strand.
ATAATAGGCAAATGAAACAAACAAATAATGTATCTTTGCAATATGTCAAACTACACGAACATTATTTCACTATATTTCCTAAATTTATTTATTATTAATTATTTTTCTAGCTTATAAAATTTTATTATGACATTCTTACTAATTGACTTAGAAATTTTTGAAAATCTTAACAAAAAATCTTAACAAAAAATGTCTGATTAATATTAATTATCTTAGGATTTTTGAAAATCTTAACAAAAAATTCATGATCATAATCAAATTAATCATGTTTTCACTCTCAAAAGTCATTATAATAAATGAATGAGATAAATAAAGTTTAAGTTAATCCAACTTAAAAGACTACATCACTCAATTGGAATTTTTAAAAAACTAATATATCATATTTTTTTGTACATTAATCGATATGTCTCTTAAGGTAGTCAGTATTATATATATATATATATATATATATATATATATATATATATATATATATATATATATATATATATATATTATAAATATATTGTGCCAATTTATTTTTATTAAGTCCATACTACTAAAATACACTTAGTTTTAAGGTTTGTAAAGGTGTTAAGTGAGTAAGACAACTCAAGTACATCGCACTACCCGAATTAGCCTTGCCTATACCAAGTTGTGCCTCAATTGGGTCATGCTAGGTCATGGCACTACTCATACCATGCTACCCATGGATAGCTATGATTCATGCCAAATCAAGCACAACATGCATGCCTGGCCTAGTAGCCATGGTCTGGAGGTACTTGACCCATCACCTAGACTACGCTCAGGTCATGGATCACATACTCAAAGGATAAAAAGTTCAAACAGTTCGAACCAAATTTTTTAAAAAAAAAATTAGGCATGTTCCCCATGGTCGTGCTACATGTGTCAAACAAGCCGGACAACATAGGCCCTGGCCAAAGCCTAGCATGGTTCAGCCGTACCTAGCCCGGCACGCTACAGTGCCGTGCTAGGTTAGGCACGTTACAGTGCCGTGCCAGGTCAGGCACGTTACAGTGTCGTGCCAAGTCAGGCACGTTACAGTGTCGTGCCAAGTCAGGCACGTTACAGTGCCGTGCCTAGTCAGGCACACTATAGTGCCGTGCCCAGGCCCATGCCAAGAGTTTATGACCCGCATGCCTTGCCAAGCACGACATGGATGCCTAGCAAATGGGCATGGCATGGGACCTTGCACCAAGCGACGTTCGATAGAGGGATGATACGGCAACACCCGATGGGTGAGGGAGGCATGGCGGCGCACCACCCGAAACCTAATTTTTTTAAAAAAACACCCGACCTAAAGTGTGCCGACCGGCCCGGCCCAAACCCAGGCAAATTATAAGCCACAGGCCATGCCAGGTCCATTTGACGCCTCTAGGCCGTGCCCATTATGATTTCATGTAATGAGCCCTGACATGGAATGTAAAGGCACGACATATCACGTTCTATGTCGGCAAAAAAACTAATTTTGTTAAAAATTCTAATGATCTGTAGCCGTCAGATTTGTTTCTAAAGGCCAAAGCAAAAATTCAACGGATATCAAATTTCTTCCCTATAAAAATATAAAAAAAAATTCAAATATTTAAAAAATATATTATTTTAATCTAAAAAAAACTATAATTATAATATAGAAAATTCTAGAATTTCATTGCCTCTTCACCTCTCATATTTTTTATTTTTTTTCTAGGCTCTCCTCTCTTTGCTCTCCTGACTCCTAGGACCTAGCTAGTCCTTTTGTAATTTCTAAAGTTCTGACAAGGCCACGGGTGACACTAGTCACATTAAGAGGCATGACAATCAATGTAATAAAAAAATTAATATATTAAATTATAGACAAACTCAACTAAATAAGAGAGTCATTGAAATAGAATCAAGTTTAGCTTCATTAATACCTTTTATATACCACAATAACTTTAAGAAAAAAGACATAATTAAGTTGATTATGATCATGAGTCTTCCAAATTTTTTTCAAAGTATTCTAAGATAGTCAATATTATACAAGCCTACTTCAAATCTGCATATTATAGAATTCCTAGGTCAATTAATATGAATAACATAAAAAAATATTATATATTAGAAAAATAATTTATAATTAATAAAATTAAAAAAATATAATATAACAATATCAATGAGGTTTGATATTTGCACTAGTCACGACAATATATTATTCGTATGCTTTATCACCCACAATATAAATTAAAAATAAAAACTTAATAAAAAATTTTTAAAAATTCATAATAATTTAATATCTTCATAATAACTCTACCATATATGATTATGATAAAAATTTTTAGGAGATATAATATTCAAAATAAAATATTTAGTATAATATTTAATAATATTTCTAAGAATAGAATATCATTATTATATTTATTAGAATTATTAGAGATGAACAGTTAGTTAAAATTCTTTACGTTAGATATATACGTCACATAATTAACATAATAATACAAGCAAAAATAAAAATTATTTTCCCAAATTTAAAAAAAATAAAAAATTCACTAAAACAATATAAGGCACCTAGCAGATAATAAGAGTTTAGTAATCTATATTTGTCAGTATATTTAAAAAAAATTAAACAATTGAAAAATACTATTTGAATTATACTTACCTTGTGTTAAAATCATATATTAGCTACCAACACATGATATCCATCTGTTCATACTCTCACCTCTTGTATTACACTTAGTTACATGTACAACATTAATAGTATATTTAGTATATATGGGGAAAACCTTTCATTTAGTGTCATTTATGTTGAGATGAAACCAAGTATTTAAAATACTAGTCTTCCATTTCAATTATGTATTACTTGAATACTTGTATAGATCATAGTACTAAGGTTGAATGGATAAAAAATATTTTAAGATATATATCCACTTATATGAATTAAGCAAACAAACCAAATAATTTTATTCATACAAAATTAAGTAACAAGGTTGTATGTTACGACACTAGGTATGATAATTGTAACAATGCTTAGATTATGAATATTAACATTATATTCGAAAAAGATTTTTCCATTCAATTAGCTAGTGAAAAATAATGGGATGATCTGTCGAATAAAAGTGAATTATCTCAATACTTAGATACTAATTATTATTCTATCATTTTATTTGATGATAATAAAAATTTTAATATTTTAAGTTAATAGAAATGATACAAATCCACCTATATTATGCTATCAAATATGGAAAGTCATCTACAGACCCTTCTGATATCAAGAATAACATCGAAATCTTTTTTTTCCTATTATAGCAATATTATTTAAGATAAAGATCAAGACTGCAACAAAATATAATAGAAGATTCAAAGTTGAGCTTTCAAAATAAAACAAAAAAATTACTAGAAGAATATAACTCATGATATACTGAGATCAATGATATTGAGATCACCACTAGTAATATCTTCAGACATATACATGATAATGATAATTCACATTTACATCCATACTAAAAAACTATAGACACCAATTGATAATGATAGCTTGTTCTATTTAAAATATTTTTTTTTATATGATATGATATTTTTTTAATTTTTTGATTTTTACTATTTATGTTTTATGTTATACTATTTATCATATTGATATTATGGTTATGCATACAAATTATTTTTTTTATTTGAGTGAATTTTTATTTATATTTTGAATTAATATAAAATTAAAATTTCATAATATTTTAAATATGCATATAAATATAAAATTAATATTTTTGTAAAATTTTTTTAGGCAAAAATTAGCATGATTTGTCATGACCCAAATTGGCCTAGCATGAATTTGCCTAGTTGCAAACCAAATGGCACGTGTCATGCTTATTAAAATATATGTCATGTCATGCTAACAAGGCATAATATCTATATCATATCATGTTTAGCACATCACAATGACATGACTAGGCCACATAAAAATGAGTCGTGTAATGTCCTCTAGATTGTTAGAGTAAATGAGTCGAGATTATTGAAAAGAACTTGATTTCCGCATTAAATGTTTTGGTTAGATTATCGTTATTATCTATATTTGTATCAAACTTTTTATCATTAAAGTTATTAGTTATCATTATTTTATTTATATTTCCAATTTTTAAAATTTAATAATTTTAATTAAAAAAAAATACTTTTAAATTATAACATGAAACACAAACTCACACTTCACAAATTAATAAAAAAAACAAATATGTATCATAACTAGGTGTCAACTAGGTCGGGCGCCCGGGCACGAGCTACGGCACATCACAGTTCAGCCGTGACTGGCCCAGCACAACATAATCTAGAACTGTACATGGCCCTAGACTATGCCTCCCCATGGCATGGCTTATGATGTACTAGGTTGACACAAGCCATGTTGAGTGAGCACTCGATGAGGCAAGTTATTTTTTTTAAAAAAATACAACCGCATAAGCTGGATCTTGCTAACGTGGCTAATTACAATTGACTAGCCATATTAGCTGGTCACCCATTACATTTTCATGCAACACATTTCAACATGGACAATCCGACATGGTCCAGAATGGCCCTAGACTACACTCAACCATGTCACGGTGCCATGCTGGACTGGCCAACTGGTTCCCATGACATGCCTGACACGAAACGCAAATCATACCATGACATGTCTAGCACGACCATGCCTGGCTCAAACAGACCATGTCAGCACAACACGGCCGCTTTGACACCTCTAATCATAACTATGTAAATTTATTTGAATAATAATCAACAATCATAGTCCACCTCTTTTTGTAAACTATCTAACCTAGAGACAAAAACAAACAACAAAACAAAGCACACACCACATAGTTGAAAGCATAGAAGATAAGAGATAAGAGATGAGATGAAAGAACTGAGCAGAAAAAATGAATTTTATAAAAATCAATATATATTAATTTGATATTCATTAAAATTTTTTATATTAAAATAATATATTTTTTTCTTTTATTAAAATCTAAATGAACACAAATCTAATAATCATCGCATTTCTACTTGTATCCATTGGAATAAAATTTGACAGCTAGAAATAAAATAATTTATTTTATTTTTTTTCAAAGTGACATTGAGAGCAATATTCTATGTATCTCGCTTTCCATCTCGATACCCATTACGTTAAATCATAATAAGCATCAGGCAACAATAATATAGCTGAAAGCTAATGGGGCAAAGGCCTAATTTTTTTAACCTCGACTATGCAGCGTGTGACCCACGACCCGTGACTTGTGCCCAAAACAACATGGAAAGCAACTGTTTATGTATGTTGCTTTCCATCTCGATACCCATTACGTTAAATCATAATAGTCATTAGGCAACATTAGCATAGCTGAAAGCCAATGAGGCAAAGGCCCAATTTTTTTAACCTCAGTTATGCAGTGTGACCCACGACCCATGATTGGGGCATGTTCACAGATCACCATTCCTGTAGACCATGCCAATGGGCTAAACAAGTGGGTCATGCACGAAGCACGACTAGCCCTAGCCAAGCACGTCACGACCCATGCCACAAGCTGGCATGACCCTAATCCAGGCACGGTTTTGGATCGTGTAGTGCCGAGTCGGGAACAACTATTTTGGTTTATGCATTGTAACATGCTCAGGCAACCTAGCCCACTTGATACCTCCAATGCCGAGTCATGAATGCTATAATTACGAGTCCATGACACTCACACCACATAATTCTAGTGCAACATGCCTACATAGTTCATGCACCATGCTGGCCTGCAAGGAAGCACGGACACAGCTACCTACAGCCGTGTCCGTTTGTCTGATACCTGGACACGTGGTCACGGTACGGACACGGCATGGATATGTGTCCGATACGCCACGTAGCAAATCGGACGGTTGCGTCGGCTGCCGTATCCAGTGGCCAATGTCTGACGTCCGACGACGTCCAGTGGCCAACTTCAGCGCATGGGCGACGTTGGCCACTCGACGCAGGCGACGGGCGCGATTTGAGGGGGGAGGCAGGAGGCATGCACGAATTGAGGGGAGAGACAATAGGCGGGTACGAATTGAGGGGGAGGTAGGAACGGGCGCGAATTGAGGGGGGGAAGCAGGGACGGGCGTGAATTGAGGGGGGGAAGCAGGGACGGGCGCGAATTGAGGGGGGGAAGCAGGGACGGACGCGAATTGAGGGGGGAGGCAGGAACGGGCGCGAATTGAGGGGGAGGCAGGGATAGAGGTGTCAAACGGGCTGGCCCAGCACGGCACGGCCCGTTTTTCACGTGCCCGGCCGTGCTACCGTGTCGTGCCCGGCACGGCACGGTGTTTTAAAGTCGGGCACGGCACAGCCGTGGGCACGGCTTGGCTTGGCCAGGCGGCACGGGCGCACGGCAGGGGCAGGGGCAGGGCAGGGGGGGCGGGGCGGGAGCCGCAAGGCTGGACGCCTGGACCGGCTCAACAGGGGTCCGGATCCCGGGAGCCAAGCACGGGCACGGCCCATGCTTGGCACTAGGTAGATTAGAAAAAAAAATTTTTTTTTTTTAATTTTTTTATTAAGTTTCTGTTATTCTGTATATACTTTAGAGTATATGTAATAATTAAAAAATATAATTTTTTGTAAAAAATATTACATTTAAAAATAAATGTAACAAACATATATTAGAAAAAAAAATTTTTTTTTCAATTAAGTTTAGCATATTTTATTATTATAATTTATTAATTATATATTAAAATTTAAAGTTAATAAATTTTAAAATAAAATTTAAATCGTAAAATAATAAAAAAAAACATTAAGTTAGTATAAATTTTAATTAAAAAAAATTAAACTACACAAATGAAAAATTACCATTCATGTTTTTGAAACCAATAGTCGGAACAAAACAAGTATAAGTTTCAACACAACGTATGGTACAAAGTACAAACAAAGTGTATAAATAAAATAAATAAAAAAACATCGAAAAAAAATAGCAGATGAGCATCATTCGTCAAGCGGCATATTAGAGAATCATCAGCCGCAACATCAAGATCAGTATCATATGGATCATCATCATCGGCAATCAGCTCCTCCGCCATCGTAGTGGATGTGGATGCGACTGCAGTGTCTGTCACAGTCCCAGCTTCAGCACGATCACTGATGCTAAATCTCGATTCCTCCCAATCCTTCAAACATGCCAAGGCCTCAACCATATCTGGACGTAATCTCGATCTCATATCCGAAATCACGTTCACTGCAACAGAAAAAGCAGACTCCGATGCTACGCTAGACACCGGAGGAGTCAGTAGATCCCGTGTCATCCTAGATAGCACGGGATAGGCGGACTCATATGATTTCCACCACTGTAATAAATCAAGATTCTTATTGTTAGAAGGTGATAGGATTGAGCAGTAATCGGTATCTAAGTACCGATACAGCTCGCTCCTATGTGAAGGTCCACCCCTACGTTTCCCCCTCGCTAGGTTTATGGAATAATCGTCATCTCCGAACAAGGTATCAGTGTCTGTACTCACAGTCTCACCACCACCACCACCATACCTAGTATCGTAGTATGTGAACAGGTCTGTCAACTTCTCGTAAATGAACCCTTGAGGTGGCTCTTCCAGGTTCATGCACGAGGAAATGAAAGTCAGGATGTTTTCAACTCCTTCCACCTTAGCCCTAGGGTCCATGCATGCTGCGAGGCAATAAAGAGATAGAATGGTGGACCAGTACTTCAGGTACTTGGTCTCCATCTCTGCAACCATATGGCTGAGCGTCGGGTCCGCTCGATACATCCTAAACATGCTACTAATGTTGCATATGCAACGGAGTGCAATGCAAGTGGTGGGCGTATAAACCGACGAACACATGTTCGTCGTGTCATAAAATATCTTCAGGAATTTCATAAATGAAATTCCTGAATCCCAGTCAGTGTCGTCAACAATAAGTTCGTCACTCTTACTATTGACGTAGTCGGATATCACGTGTTCGTATCCAACACATGATTCCAACATCAGGTACGTGTAATTCCAACGATGTCTCACATCAGATTGGAATTTCTTCTTCTTAAGATTTGCAGACAAACAGAGATTACCAAACTCTTGTAGTCTGCAAGGAGTACGAATATACTTGAGTGCATTGCGTATATTTTCCAACGCGGGGGAACACACTTTCATACCCGCTTGAACTATCAGGTTAATAACATGACACATGCATCTGACATGAAATATCTCTCCTAAAGGTGCGTCTCTAATATTCCTAACAAACATATTGATCGCTACTCCATTATTCGCAGCATTATCGAAAGTGACACTAAAAATTTTATTTTGAATTTTATATTCCCTAAATATTTTCATCATACACTCAAAAATGGCCGGGCCATCATGAGGATGAAGAATCTCAGTGAATCCTAATATTTTTTTATTGATTGTCCAGTTTGAATCTACATAATGACTCGTGAGACATGCATAAGAAGAATCATCGTGACATGTCCATATATCGGACGTCACGGACACTACTCCACTAAATGCCAAAAATTCCTTAATTATTTTTTATTTTTCTAACTTATATATCTTTAGTATGTCACTCCTAGATGTGGACCTAGGAATCCTACGATAGGATGGCTGAAAATAAGTCTGCATGATGCGCACTACCCTCGAATCTTCCGAAAATCTGATCGGAAAACCCATCAATGTGATGAGCCTGGCCATGCCGTCCCTACCCAACTCGCTGGAGTATACGAAGGGAGTAAACTTTGAGACTGAACTCGATCCAGTCTCAAAAAATGTAGTGCCAAGTTGGGTTTGCCTAGGATCTAACGGTCCATGTTTTTTGGAGCATATTTTAGCATGCCTCTTGAGGTGCCCAGTCTCACATGTACTCTTGCATGTTAAAAGTCTCATACAATATTTGCACTGTGCCATTTCATGTTCCTCACCCCTAACATCTAATTGTGTTATGATTTTAAAATGTGTCCAAACTACAAAAGTCCTCCTAGTTTTTTGTTTTTTAGAACTTTGGGCTGAGACGACAGGAGAAACTAACGTTTCAGGAGCCACAGACGAATGTGCAACACTAACATTTTCATTTTCCAAATTTAAATACGTGTTAGGTGTATTTGTCATTTTTTATTTTTCGTAAGTTTTTCTAGAGAGAGAAGCTTTAGAGAGAGAAAGTACAAAAAAAAGTAAATTATATTACCCAGTAAAAGCAATGAGGTCACTCACGTGCAAGGTGCACCGCAGGAAGCTTTGATGTTCAAAACTCAAGTTGAGTTTCACGAAAATCCAAGCCGAAATCAAAAACACAAGGGCCGAGAGAGAGATCCACGGTTAATGTGAGAGAGAAAATATTGAGAGATTTTATGTTTTTGAAAAACATAAATGTTATAGGGAAGGGGGGTAGATTTTATAGGCTAAATAAAGTTTTATTTTTAAAAAAAAATATTTTTTTATTAATTTTTTGAATTTTTTTAATATATTTAAGGGGCAGAATCACGAGGACCGTTGGATTCTGCCCCCTAGCTGTTGGAGGTGAATCCAAGGGCTGAAAATCGCCCAATTTGAATTTTTTTTTTTGCCGTTGGAAATGCTCGGATCTGACTCGGGAGTCAGGTTTCGGCAGAAAAGACCGCGGGTCGGGTCCAAACAGACCCGACCCGCGGTCTTTTTACCGGGGGGGCCCGCCGCCCGGATGGGTCACCGACTCACCGCCCAGCACCCACCGGTCACAACTCACAAGGCGTGAGTCCGAGTCATGGCTTGTGAGTCGTGAGTCGTGACTCACGACTCACGCCATGGCACGCGTGGCACGCCGCCAGTGCCACGCGTGCCTGCGTGAACCGGCACGGGTCCATCTTCACCCGGGCACGGCACGGGCCCGGGCACGATTTTTGAACGTGCCGTGCCTCGTGCAGGGCCGGGCCGGGCCGGCACGTTTGACACCTCTAGGCAGGGACGGCCATGAATTGAGGGGGAGGCAGAGACGGTCACGAATTGAGGGGGAGGCAGGGACGGTCACGAATTGAGGGGGGAGGCAGGGGCGGGCGCTAACTGTGATCGCGAATTGAGGGGGGAGGCAGGGGCAAGCGCTAACTGTGATCGCGAATTGAGGGGGGAGGCAGGGGCGGGCGCTAACTGTGATCGCGAATTGAGGGGGGAGGCAGGGGCGGGGCTAACTGTGGACGCGAATTAAAAATAACTGTGGGGATGTGCGAATTATGGGGATGCATAAAATAAAATAAAATAATATTTTTATTTTATAAAATAAAAAAATATATTTTATATAATATAAGATAATTTTAAAATATTATTTTATAAAATAAAATAATTATAAATATTATCTTATAAAATAAACTAAAATACAATATTTTTATTTTATAAAATAAAAAAATATATATTTAAATTAATAAAATAATATATTTTATTTATAAAATACTTAATATTTATAAAAAAAAATTTAATTTTATTTTTTTTATCATGCTATATCCTAGCCGTATCCATATCCTAGTTTTTTAGAATTTGATGTGTCCCCGTATCCTGCCGAGTCGTATCCCCGTGTCCGTGTCCGTATCCGTGCTTCTTAGCTGGCCTGCACAATTACTAATGTCATATGTCACACATCACACACAATCTTACCTACTCAATTACTTACGCATGCCTATGCCTTCATACGCCACACTCTCACAACACACCATATCACACCTCACACTACTTTGCGCATTTCTCCAAGGGTTTGCATGCCTTAGGAAAAAAAATTTAGAACCATTTGCTCTAATACCATGTAAAAACATAATTTTTAAAATCTCATATATGAGAAACAAATTTCATAGTTCCATTGTGCAAATTTTAAAAATCAACTAAAATGCCATTTTGAACAAGTTTCATGTCACTATAACCAATACGACATAAAATTTATTCTATACCTTCATGAAATCTTATGCTCATGCCATGCACATCCCATGTCTTGAGTTGGAGTAAGTCAGGTTTGTTGCAATCCCGACCAGACATGACCTATCTAACATCTCTATGTACCAATTACTAAGTTTTATTATTTGGTAGAGAGTGAAAATCCTCATACTAGTTGATGTAATCTCCTAGATATTAATTTAACAAATTTTTTGTTTTTTTTAATTATATGTGTTTTAGATTGTTTTTATTTCTACAGTTATAGTTCAAAAAGTAATACTTATTTCTAAAAAAATAGGAGATATTTTGAAATATCTTATTTTTGAAAATTCTTATAAAAGAATTTTCAAAAACAAATTTTGATAAACTTAAACATTTTATTGCAATTGGGTTAACATACTCATAAAAATATCATTTTTTTTTCAACTAAAGTATGTGTTGAATATTATTGGAAATTACATTAAAAGAAAGATAATCATAAAATATTAACTATTAAATAATTATGATAACTAATATTGCTTATCCTATCATTATAATTAATAATTTATGAAATTCTAATCGACAAATTCACATGTATAAGATTCTTCACATGAGTATTCCTACAAGTTGATTTTATTCTCACATTTTAAAACAATAATTAAACTACAAGACATTTTTTTAAAAAATTTAATCTCTCATGAATATACAAAATATATTGAGATTAATTATTATTTCATAAAAAAAATATTTAAAAAAACTTACTCTAACTCAAATATCTACAAGGAATCAACCAACACACCTTTTTATCAATGACTTGAGATAATATCAACTTGTATTTTTCTTTTCTAAACTAGAAGTATGACATAATAATATATCAAACTATTTAGTTCTTGTGTGTGTGTGTATATATCTATTTATCTGTATCTAGTGCACGAAGCTCTCATAGAGGTGTCAACCGGGCCGGACCCAGCACGAGGCACGGCACGGTTCGGCTATGCCTGGGCGGGCCCGGCACAAGAAAAAACCATGCCCGGGCCAGTGCCGTGCCCAAATTAAACACGAGCCATGTCGTGCCGTGCCCGGGTTAGGCACGGGCCGTGCCGGGCAGTTCGGCCCTTGACACGACACACCGGCACGGGTTCGTCCCTTGCCGGTGTCACTCGAGACTACTGCCTACCCCGCGAAAGACCCACGCCCCTCCCGCAAAAAAGACCGCGGGTCGGGTCCAATCAGACCCGACCCGCGGTCCCACTTCCACGAGGCCCAAACCGACCATGATCCCCCTACGGGAAAAAAAATTAATATAAAAATATATTTTCAGCCGTTGGATCTCACCTCCAACGGCTAGGGGGCAGAATCCAACGGTCCTCATGATTCTTCCCCCTAAAAAATTAAAAAAAATTCAAAAAAATTAAAAAAATATATATTTTTTATAAAAAATTAATATCTTTAATCTATAAATTCTACCCGCCTCCCTTTAACATTTATGTTTTTCAAAAACATAAATTCTCTCAAATCGTTCCTATTTCTCTCTCAAAAATCTTGCTTTTCTCTCTCGGGCCTCGGGATTTTGACATTCGACTTAGATTTTCGTGAATATCAACTTGAGTTTTGAACATTAGAGCTTGACTGCGATGCACCGTGCACGTGACCGACCTCGCTACTTTTACCGGGTAATTTATTTTATGGTTTTTTTAACTCTCTCTCTATAGTTTCTCTCTCTATACCATAATTAAGAAAAATAAAAATCAGTCATCTAGTCTTTATTAAACTATTCTTAGAAACAAAAATCATAAAAAATGACAAATACAACGGAAACATATTTAAATTTATAAAATGAAAATATTACACAAAGGTCTGAGGCTGCTGAAACTTAAGTTTCTCCAGTCGTCTCAACCCAAACTTCTAAAAAATAAAAAACTAGGAGTACTTTTGTAGTTTGGACTCATTTTAATATAATAACACAAAAAAATATTAAGAGTGAGGAACAAGAAATGACACAGTACAAATATTGTGTGAGACTTTTAACATGTAAGAGTTCGTTTGAGACTGGACACCTTAAGAAGCATGCCGAATTATGCACCAAAAAACATGGATCATTAGATCCTAGGCAAACCCAACTTGGCACTGCATTTTTTAAGACTGAATCGAGTTCAGTCTCAAAGTTTACTCCCTTCATATACTCCAGCGAGTTGGGTAGGGACGGCATGACCAGACTTATCACATTGATGGGTCTTCCGATCAGATTTTCGGAAGATCCAAGGGTAGTGCGCATCATGCAGACATATTTTCAACCTGTCTATCGTATGATTCCTAGGTCCATATATAGGAATGACTAACTAAAGATATATAAGTTAGAAAAACAAAAAATAATTAAGTAATTTATAGCATATAGTGGAGTGATGTCCGTGACGTCCGATATATGAACAAGTCACGATGAATCTTCTTATGCATGTCTCACCAGCCACTATGTAGATTCAAACTAGACAATCAATAAAAAAATTTTAGGATTCTCTGAGATTCTTCATCCTAATGATGGTCCGGCCATTTTTGAGTGTATGATGAAAATCTTTAGGGAATATAAAATTCAAAATAAAATTTTTAGTGTCACATTCGATAACGCATCTAATAATGAAGTAGCGATCAACATGTTTATTAGGAATATTAGAGACGCACCATTAGGAGAGATATTTCATGTCAGATGCATGTGTCACGTGATAAACCTGATTGTTCAAGCAGATATGAAGGTGTGTTCCCCCGGGTTGGATAATATACGTAATGCACTAAAATATATTCACACTCCTCGCAGACAACAAGAGTTTGGTAGTCTCTGTTTGTCTGCGAATCTTAAGAAGAAGAAATTCCAATCAGATATAAGACATCGTTGGAATTACACGCACATGATATTAGAATCATGTGATGGATACGCACACGTGATATCCGATTACGTCAATAGTAAGAGTGACGGACTTATTATTGACAACACTGACTGAGCTTCAGGACTTTCATTTATGAAATTCCTGAAGATTTTTTATGACACGACGAACATGTGTTCGTCGGTTTATAAGCCCACCACTTGCATTGCACTCTGTTGCATATGCAACATTAGTAGCATGTTTAGGAAGTATCGAGCTGACTCGACACTTAGTCATATGGTTGCAGAGATGAAAACCAAGTACTTGAAGTACTGGTCCACCGTTCTATCTCTTTATTGCCTCACTGCATGCATGGACCCTAGCATTAAGGTGGAAGGGGTAAAAAACACCCTGACTTACATTTCCTCGTGCATGAACCTGGAAGACCCACTTGAATGGTTCATTCACGAGAAGTAGACTGACCTTTATACATACTAAATTACTAGGTATGGTGATGGTGGTGGTGAGACTGTGATTACGGACATTGATACCTTATTCGAAGATGACAATTTTTTCATTCAGCTAGCGAGGAGGAAACGTAGGGGTGGACCATCACATAGGAGCGAGCTGTCTCGGTACTTAGATACTGATTACTGCTCAATCCTATCACATTCTGATACTAAGAATCTTGATTTATTACAGTGGTGGAAATCATATGAGTCCACCTTTCCCATGTTATCTAGGATGGCATGGGATCTACTGACTACTCCGGTGTCGAGCGTAGCATCGGAGTCTGCTTTTTCTGTTGTAGTGAACGTGATTTCGGATAGGAGATCGAGATTACGTCCATATATTATTGAGACCTTGGCTTGTTTGAAGGATTGGGAAGATTTGAGATTTAGCATCCATGATCGTGCTGGAGCTGGGACTGGGACAGGGACTGCAGTCACATCCACTACGATGACGGAGAAATTAATGGCGAAAGAGTTATTAACTATATAATTAATAATTATAATAATATTTAAACAAATTTGGTATTACAAAAAAAAATTTTAGCTTTGTTTTTTTCATAAATTTTTAATTTTATCATTTTTAAAATTATAAATATATAATACTATATAATATCTAAAATTTTAAATATTTTTTAATATTTAAAAAAAAATTTCTACCCCGAACGGCATGGCCTGGCCCTACAGGCCAGGCCAGGCCCAAGCAGGCCCGGCACGGCATGCCGTGCCTTCAGGCCGTGCCGGGCTCAGCTTTTTTAAACCGTGCCGGGCCGAGCTAGTTTGACACCTCTAGGCTCTCACTTAATATTGAATCTGATGAAAATGAGTATATCTCAGCAAGGCTTGCCTCTGATAAAATAGAGAGACTACATCTGACTATCATAAAGATAAGCCTAGGGCATAATTTTTGGGCGAAAGTACAACCTCTTTTAATTTCAATCCAATCAAAACATTACATTTCAATGTTAATAAATTATCAGGAGAAGTGACAATGAATCCAAAAATAAGTATAAAAAAGCAAGTTTATTAATTAAATTTTCATTATTAGGATGGTATGTATCTTGCAA
This sequence comes from Sapria himalayana, assembly GCA_029783825.1. Taxonomy (NCBI): domain Eukaryota; kingdom Viridiplantae; phylum Streptophyta; class Magnoliopsida; order Malpighiales; family Rafflesiaceae; genus Sapria; species Sapria himalayana. The sequence continues at coordinate 1,199,727 of JAREIK010003317.1, forward strand.
AAACGTTAGTACAAATTAATCTTAATTAGTTCTTCTCGATATAGATTCATTTGCAACATAACTTACATATTCTTTAAATAAAATTTAATTTATAATATTTAACCTTTATATATTAAATTCAAAAATAAATTAACACTCAATCTCTATCATGCCCAGATCTCATAATTTTGTAATCAAATGAGAAAAAAAAAATAACATATACAAGATCATAAGAATTATTCAACTTGGGTATCTTTCAGATTTATATTTGATAATTATCATTTTCATCATTATTAGACAAATTCGAGAAAGATTTTTTAAGTAATTTTATTAAACTACCTTCAACAAAATATCACCATACTTCAATAATAATATTCCGAAGACCAGAGACATCCCTGCAGGGACTAACGAATTCAAATGAAAATTTTATGATCAAAATGAAACATTTTTATTATTATCAATGTTTATTCCTCATAATATTGAATCAATAATATAAATCTAATTCAGTGAACAGAATAAAATTTTCCCATATATCAGCACTTGTTACTAAATTTCACATGTTCTCCTGTCTTGTCCAAATTTTTAATGAACAAAAAAATTAATCCAGACTCTCATAGCATGAACCAAATAAGAAATCATATTACGAGTCCAAAAGAAATCATATTGCGTAAAAAAAAAAAATCATCAGGTTGGCTTACCACCCAATGCTTCTCTATCAGGGATGGAATAGTATTCTACTCGTCATTTCTCTTTTAGAAAGCTATGCTCTGGCCCAACTCCAGGATAATCCAATCTAATACAACACAATAAAAAAAAATTAATAAAATTAACAAGCCTCGATTGAAAAAAGTAAATTAACAATGAGAAGACAAGATTCCCAAAAAAAAAAATAATTCAAAAATGATGATGCACAGCAAAAAAAAAAAGTCATGTTTTGTGTTGCTTATATATGACCTGGGTTCTCTTTCCCATTGAGCTAGTTTTTGGAGATGAGTTCTAATTGAGAAATTCTTACTAATGTACAATAAAAAGAGAATAATTATTATGATTATACGTATCAAGGATGTTGGCGAGCCACCTAGGAAATGCAACTCACAACTTAAGCTAACTCTCAGCCAAGAAAGACTAAACAAAAAAGTTTTACCCTGCACTAATAGAATGCGGTTTGATTATTTGGCCATCTTCATCCTGCAATAGATAGCTCATTGCTCCATGAAACACGCCAACTTCCCCTTTGGCCAGAGTCGCAGCATGTTTGCCACTATTCAAGCCTGCGCCAGCAGCCTCCACGCCAATTAGCCTAACATTCTCATCCTCGATGAAATCCTCAAACAGGCCAATAGCATTCGAGCCTACGCCAACACATGCAACAAGAACGTCTGGTTTCCCGCCCCATTTTTCTAGTGCCTGCTCCCTTGTCTCCGCGCCAATAATCTTATGGAACTCAAGCACCATCGTAGGATATGGATGTGGCCCTGCCACTGATCCCAAGATATAATGGGTAGTCTCTACATTAGTCACCAAGTCACGAATGGCTTCGGAAGTAGCATCTTTTAGTGTGGCTGTGCCAGAATGGACTGCTCTAACCTCTGCTCCTAGAAGGCGCATCCTGATCACATTGTGGGCCTGCCTTTTCATATCCCGAGCACCCATGTAGATTATGCACTGAAAGCCAAACCTAGCACAGACTGTAGCAGCTGCAACTCCATGGTGGCCAGCACCTGTTTCAGCTATTATTCTCCTTTTCCCCAGGTACTTGGCCAGTAATGCTTGTCCTGCTGCATTGTTGATTTTATAAGCACCCGTGTGATTTAGATCTTCCCTCTTCAGGTATATGTGTGGCCCTTCACCATTTGCTCGCTTATAATGCTCCGTGAGGCTCTCAGCAAAGTACAGAGGACTTTCTCTGCCAACATAATCTTTCAAAATTCCAGCTATTTCTTCCTGAGATAGAAATAATTGTTTAATAATTTAGCAAGTCAATAAGACAGAATTCTGTTTGATCATAAACTCGATGTGGAGCTCAGGCCAAAATTCAAGTTCATTTCCAAAACATTCTGTATACTTTTAACATCATTAATTATCATATTAATATTAGATGTACGATTACGATGTATGATTGATATTTATCTAGTGTTAATATAAATACTCCTCTCGCCCTATTATTTTATTATTAAAAAAAGAAAATAAATAACTCCCTGAGTGTAAGTTGTATTGTGATTATAGGTGTCAACCGGGCCGGGCCAGCCCGGCACGAGGCACGGCACGGTTCAGCCGTGCCTGGTATCCCATGAGCCCGACCCCATGATGCCCCTCCCGCAAAAAAAGACCACGGGTCGGGTCTGATTCGACCCGACCCGCGGTCCCCCGTATCCCGAACCGCTCGGACAGGCAAGCCCGAGCGAGCCAGGCAAGGCACGGCACGGCCAGCCATGCCTGTGGGCCATGCCCGGCCCGGCACGGAAGCACAATCATGCCCTAAAATAACGGGCCGGGCCGGGCCGTCCCTGCCCGTTTGACACCTCTAATTGTAATCTTTGTTTTTATTTTTAAAAAAATTTCTTTTCTTGGAATATTATTTTTTTATTTTGAACAAAATAATATTAAATGAAAGTTATTTGAAAATATATCATATAATATATCAAATAGACATATTAGAATAATTCCCACATGAGTTTTCACGCACACCCAAGGGCTACTAGTTTTTCCAAACATTTTTGTGTTCTAAATTCATCTGTGCGTACATATTTAAAGAATTCTTATTATATTGAGTAATATGACAAATAATATGATATCCTTCCAAATCTAGATTCTTAACAATAATAATTATAAAAATTAAAGTATCACGGTAGAAGCTCTCTTTGGTGTGGATGATATTTAGAATATAGTAGAGAGAAATTTTAATAAGTCAAATAATAAAGTTGTGCTGGCCACAACTTAGAGAGATAGTTTGAGAGATTTAAAAAAAAAAGAGAGACAGGAAAGTTTTATGCTTCATTTATGAAGCATTAGATAATAATAATTTAAAAAAAAAAAATTCAAGTACAAACTCTGCTAGAGAAGCATGTGAAAAGCTACAAATATTTTTTAAAGAATTTGAATAAGTGAAGAATATCCGTCTCCAAGCATTAAGAAGTAAATTCAAATCATTACAAATAAACTTTTTTACCCACATTTTTAATTATTTCTCAAGAATACTAATTATTTCTAATTAATAAAAAAAATTAGAAGATATCAGAATAAATAAAAAAATGCTTTATCCGTTATAACCTAAATTTAAACACTTTGTCATAATGATTAAAGAGACGAATAATTTAGAGAAAATGAATGAGAAACTAATAATTGAGCAACTTCAAGGATCACTACAAGTACATGAATAAAAGTATAAGAAGAAAAAAAAAATTATTGAGAAACTTCTCGGGCTACTGCTCAAATACATGCATGCATGAATTATGAATGATTACAATTCAAAACAAAATTCTAAAAAAGTCAAACTCAAGAATCAATAAGCTACTTGAGTAAATTCATATTGATGTGTGCTGACTAATAAAGCCAACTTATCTTACTCATAATAATTATGAATGTTCTTTATAAAGTAAAAGTCAATTTTCAAATCTTTGAGAAATTTAAAAATTATAGTGAAAAAAAATGAAAAAAAAAATTAAAAACTATGAGATATGGTCGATAAGGAATACTTATATTAAAGGAATTTCAAGAATTCTATGAAATAAATAGAATTTGTCATGTCATTCAATCACAATTTCAAGATCTCCCAACAAAAAGATATAGTAGAATAAAAGAATTAAGCTATCTTCAATAAAATTCAAAAGAAAAAAATTTCCCAAGGAATTTTGAGTCAAAGCAATGTCGTGTGCGATTTACTTGTTCAATCAATTTATAAATAAGAAATATCAGGGTAAAACAACACAAAAAATAGTGGAAGAAAATCTTGTATCTCATACTTGAGAGTCTTGTGGAGCATAACTAGTGTACATGTACTAGAGAGAGAAACAAACTTAGATAAAAATAAAAATTTGATTTTTATTGACTATGATACTAATTCAAAAGGTTACAAGCTATACAATTCTAAAAAACAAAAGGATTATGATCATTTAAAATGTAATTTTTGACAAAGAAATATGAGCTTTTGAATCTCATAAAGATAATTCAAATTTCTCTCATTTATTTAAAAAAGATGTGACATAAAAAAAATAACATAGAGAAGCCCAACAAGAACCAATAATCAAACCTACTTCAGGTGGGTGTGAAAATGAAGGATTCATACATCATACATTAAATCTTCAAGATCACAATAAGATAACTAAGCAATTAGATAATTTCACAATATTTTCTTTGTTTGTTGACTAAGAACAAGTAAACAATCAAAAAAGTTGCAAAAGAACAAAAATGAAGAAATATAATTGTGAAAAAAAAAACAATTCATTGAGAAAAATGAAACATAAGAATTTATTTTACTTCCCAAAGAAAACATGGTAATAGATCTCAATTAGACATACAAAACAAAATAAAATACTAAAAAATATTTTATAAGATTAAGGAACGTACTGGAAAAAAAAATAACAAAATTAATAAATATTAAATAGTAAACTTGATGTGAGGCCCAAACCAAAATTCAAGTAAATTTCTAAATTTTTTTGAGTACTTTTACTGACATTAATTCTCATATTAATACTAAATATATAATTACAATTTATGTAATTAATATTTGTCTAGTATTAATATAAATATCCATCTATCACATTAATTTTATTATCAAAAAATAATAATAATAATAACTTCCTTAATATGAATTACTTGGACAAGTATTCCATCTTGAATTTTAGACAAGTATCATCAAAAAAAAAAAAATAACTTCCAAAATACAATCTTTATTTTTAATTTCAAGAAATTTTCCTTTTTCTAAAGTATTCTTTCTTTTATTTCTAACAAATTCCACAAATACTCAGTAATAGAACTATCCAAAAAAAATATTCAAGATGAATAAGTATTTTTAAGTAGTTTTCATGATTGAGATTGTCATTCCATCCAAAGGTTCCACACTAAACATGCATAAAATACATATGTATAATTTCTACTTCATTCTAATGCACACAAAATAGAGATGCAGCATTCACTCCTTGCTAAATTTGTCTCCATGTGGATAGAGGTGTCAACCGGGCCGGGCCGGCACGAGGCACCGCACGGTTCAGCCGTGCATGGGCCGGCCCGACACGTAAAAATTCCGTGCCCGGGCCCGAGCCGTGCCGGGTGTCCCGTGAGCCCGGCCCCACGATGCCCCTCCCGCAAAAAAAGAACACGGGTCGGATCTGATCCGACCCGACCCGCGGTCCCCATATCCCAACCCGCTCGGACATGCAAGCCCGAGCGGGCCAGGCAAGGCATGGCACGGCCCGGCACGGAAGCACGATCGTGCCCTAAAAAACGGGCCGGGCCGGCCCGGCCCGTTTGACACCACTACATGTGGATGGCCTCTCCTAAAATCACATATGATTTCCCCATGGGGCCCTAAGCATGGACATCTATTAAAATGCATCTGTTCGGCATGTATATTACCAAAACCGAAAGCATAAATTGCTTTCATAACCATTTCCATGATGTAAGCATGATTACTGAATGCATGTGTAGTGCTTTGTTTGAAGCAAAAGTAGCTATTCCCTCAAAGAATGATGATGGCATCATCCATTAAGTGGGTAGTACGCATAATGAAACCCACATGCTGTAGAGCAATTCAATTGTTAAGAATTAATGAAACAATTTAAATTATCTCGCAAGTGTATTCAGATGAGCATTATTTTACTTTTATTATTTATTAATTTTTATAACAAATTTTCTCTTTGTATATAAGGAAGCATAGTCTATAAACTCAGAGTTATTTTATATTTTTTTTATCAATTGAATTTGAGAATTATCTCACTCTCGCCTCTTTTCATCTTCTTTCTCTTTGTTCTCTAAAACATCTTCACGAATCTATGAAGATTGGCTTGTGTATGTGTGCAAGTGTTATTATTTTTTTAAGCTTACATTTCTAACATATGATATTAGAGCATACCACAATTCCTCTTTTTAAAAAATTCAATTTTCTCAAAATCTTTTTTATTTTTTAAAAAAAATTAATTTCGATCTTCATACATCTAAATTTTATTACTCGAATATTGACTTAAAACTATTACTAAGTCTAAAAAATTAGTCATATTTAATGGATATTGAAATTTGAAAGTATCCAATGACCTAAATACCATTTAATAGAACAAATTTCATATTTGATGAAACAAGAGACATCTCTCTCATCCATATCCATCCCAATTCCTTTATTTTAAGGGGAAAATTATGACTTATGAAATATTAAAATAAATATTCTTCAAATCTTAAGATGTGTGAACTTTAGTAAAGAATAACTTAATTGTTCCTCCAAGCTTTATTGCTCTAAAAACCTTTATTAAACACTCTTAAAGGTCCTAATGGTCATCCAGCAAAGATGGAGAAACACTATTTTACAATAATAATGAGGACAAATACATCAAAGGAGACCTAAGATATACTCCAATGACAATTCCAAAAAGACAAGAAAGCTAGAGCAACTAAGATCCAATCTCTCATAAAGAACATTGCAAGCTTAAGAATAAGAAAAATTAAAATTTTCTCAACAAAATTTATTGATTTTATAAATCAATTGAAACCAAATAAAAATGATGTAATTAAGAAGAGGTTGGTTGAAAAATACATTTTCAATTTAACTAATAAATATGATCTCATAGTTATTGTGATAGAAGAAACTAAGCACCTTATAAAACTCAGTGTGTAAGAACTTATGAGCTCTCTGAAACCATTAAAACAAATACTCCTAAGACATGTTGAAGATTCAACAGAAGCTACTTTCCATATAAAAACAAACACACATAAACCAACAAACAAAGCTCATGAAAACTACTGAAGAAATACAAAATATTTGCATTATAAAAGAGAAAGAAGCAATGATAAAATTACTACCTTAAGTAACTCACTAAATACTGAGAACAATGCTTCTTCTTACTTCTATAATAATATGTAAGAAGAACAATCGCTTTGAAAAAAATTATTAGCATAAAGGAAAGCCATGATAAGAAATTTTTTAACTCCTCCGAAAAAATTGCAGACTTAAGGATCTTCAACAAGCTACTAATGCTGAAAAAAAACCCTTAGAAAAAAGTCTCTTATGCATTACAACACTCATAATTTTAAACTTTCCAATATAAGATTTCTAGATAGTGATATTCAAACCATATGTCTAGAAACAAATATTTATTTCACAAGTAAAGATTAGTAATGATAACCTTATTTCAGTAAATAAAAAAAAAATCAAAATAACTATTCCAAATGAATAAAAATTTATTTGTACTTTTGTTCCTTCTCTATATCAAAATTTATAAAGAGGCAATTGATCAAATAGGTTATAAGTTTGCCTTTGAATGAACTCATAATATTATATTCGAAAAAACATCCAAAAACTCTCTGAAAAATCAAAAATGACAAAAAAAAGAATTTCGCTCTCATTATTTCAAACAGTCCACATGTTATATTAAAAATAAAAAAGTATTACAACTCTCTAACCTTTGACACATGTGGTTGGGACATGTGAACTACAATAACTTACAAATCTTTACTCATAAAAACATGATAAATAGCTTGCCTTTCGAGATTGAAATGCCACAGCCTATTTGTAATAATTGTGATATAGAAAAATACTTTAGACAGCCCATTATCAAGGATATTGCATGGAGATCACCACACTCTCTTGACTTGGAACACACATACATATATGGACCAATGTCAACTTTATAACTCACAAGCAACAAATATTTCATATTACTTATAGATAATCACACAAAAATAATGAATAAATTTCCTAAAATTCAAATCTAAAATTTTGAGTTTTTTTTTTAACTCTAAAATATAATAGAAAATAATCTAAAATTACTTTAAAATATTAGAAATGACCGAAAAAGCAAATTCTTCTATAAGAAATTTATAAAATACTATGATAGTAAGATCATAATAAGATACTTAACTATTTGTTACATGCAACAACAAGTGTGATAGGAAAAAATATAGAATAATAAAAGAAATGGCAATGACCAATTCAAGCTTTGACAAGGAGAAAACTATCATTGTATCAAATAATAGTCATTGGCAATATTTATTACTCCCACATGCCAAAACAGAATAAAAAAGTTAAACTCAACCAGTTAAATATCCATTTTAGTTTGATATGGCCTAAACCCTAAAGAGTACATATTGTATATATTAGAAAATGATATATTTCAAATAAATAAAAATATATTATTTGATAAAAATCATGAATAATAATATTTAAATGAATTTCAAAAACTCTGAGTCTCACTGAATTGAATAAAATAAATTTAATTAAAAGTGAGCCAACTAGAACTAACGCAAAGATAAATAAGCCCTTAGAAATGAAACTCTTGAATTTGACTCCACATCAACTTATTCATCTGAAACGTAATCACCAACTTCTCTTTCTATACCAATCAAGTATAGATTATCAGAAAAAATCTATAAAAAATATAATTTCAACACTATAGAAGCTCTAAATTTAAATAAAATTATACAACATCATAATTAGATATTAGCAATTGAGAGAGAATTTGACAACATAATTAAACATAAAACAAAAACACTAATGCAATCACCCAAAACAAAAATAGTATTGATGTCAAATAATTATTCAAACTAAAAAATATGACAAGTAGCAACCAACCAATTTTTAAAGTAAGATTGATTGCTAAAGGTTATACACAATAAATTAGAATATGCTATTCAAAAACTTTTGTACTTATAGTCCGAATGAAAATATTAAAGTTATTTATAGTTTGGATTGAACAAACAAGTTGATCTTTGTATCAATTAGACATAAAGTTAAATATCCTTAATGAAAATTTAAAAAAATAAATCATGTAGATCAATTCCTTGGATTTATAGTAAAATGATCCAAATCTTATATATATAAATTAAATAAAAAATTGTATGAACTTAAGCAAGTACCATAGGCTTGGTACATACATAGACTCTTATTTATTAAGTTATGAATTCATTTGAAGTTTAGTTTTAACCCACAATATATTTATTAAAGAATAATACTACTAAGCTTCTGATTATAATTTATTATTATATATGTGAATGATATTATATTTTTTAATAATAATAAAATTTTGATTTATAAATTTATAATAAATATGTTAAAAAATTATGAAACATCAAACTTAGGACTTGTACATTATTTCCTATGAATAAATATAATAAAAAAATACTTATGGTGTATTTAACACTCAATCCAATTACATTCAATTCATTCTGAAAAGTTTAGAATATGTACTTGCAATCCAATATCAAATCTATTGATAACTAATTAGAAATTAAAATTAAATAATAATAATAATAATAATAAATTCAATGAGAGTTTAATTAAAATTAAAATTAAAATTAAATAATAAGTTTAATTGAAAATATTCTAGATGCATCATCAACCAAACATAATATTATTTACACTATATATATTTTATCCCAATTCATGCATTCTCCAACTCATATACACCTTGGAGCTACCAAACATGTTCTAAAACATCTTTAAGGAATCATATATTTTAATTAAGATATATTAAGATAATAGACATAAAACTATTTGGACACTGTGATAATAATTAGGGAGGATGTCTGAATGATTATAAAAGTACAATTATATATGTTTTTCATTTTGAGAGTAGCACAATCTCATGGGTCACCAAAAAACAATTAATTGTGATAATATCCACAGCTAAAGCAGAATATGTTTCAACTTCTTTTGCCACCTCACAAACCATTTGATTGAAATGGTTACAAACATATGAAATGGTTTAAATTATTTGGTGCGTGTATCTAATTACGAACTAGTTTGATTTTTATTATTTATTAGTTTTTAAAATATCTTTTCTCTCTGTATATTAGGGAGCATATTCTAAAAAATTGAGTAATTTTTCATTTTTCATCTTTTGCATTTGAAATTTCTCTTTTTCTCTTGTCTCTCTTCATCTTCTTTCGCTTGGTTCTCTATACATCCTAACCAATCTCTGAAGATTGGCTTGTGTTCATGTTTTATTGTTGTTTTTTAAGCTTATATTTCCAACACCAATGGATAACAGTATTTTAGCGTTTATGAATCCCAAATGCAATAGAAAATGCATCTATATGTTATTCATTTCAAAAACATATACAAAAACCTACGGAGAGACAGATACCTGAAAAGTAGGGTCTTCTTTGAACGAATTGAACGCTCTTTCGAGTTCCAAGAGAGCATGCATGAGGGATTCGGGAACATACTTGCCTCCAAACTTACCAAATCGGCCTAGGGGATCAGGACGCTGCCATTTTGATGGGTCCGAGTCGGCCTCCATCTTAAGAACACTATCTCTTGTGAATGTGCACCAGACAGAGAAACCTTTAATTTGAAACGACGGCAGGCCAAGTCCGAACTGAAGCTCATTGGAGACTGAGACTTTCAGGGAAAATGGAAAGGATGCCCGCCATAGAACAGAAGAAACAAGGGTAGCACTTTGCATGGATGCCACGGGGGGTGAAGTTTCGCTGCGGTGGTTTCTCGCATTCGTCCTAAAGAAGAGAACGAACGTTCAACCAGCAGTCAGAATAAACGTAAGAGGACGACGACACCATAATTTCAATTTCGTTTGATGATCGGGGCGTCGGGCCTGGGGGGTGTAACATTTAATACACGGTTTGTTAAACTTACCCGCCCATCATTTAAAAACAAAAAACCAGACACTATTCTCTTTCTCCATTCTTTTGACAACGGCCATTATATCACAATAAGAGCATTTCAAACCACACTCAACAAAATAAATACTCAAAATATATTTAAATATTAAATTCATTATTTTAGCTATCAATTTTTCAAAATACACTCCAAGCACACTCTCTATTTTACACCTAACTTGTAATATTTTAAAAAAAAATCAAACATGTATATAAAGAAAAAAAAAGGAGAGAAAAAAAAGGGAGAAAAAAAAAGGAGAGAAAAAAAAGGGAGAGAAAAAAGGGAGATAAAAAAGGGAGAGAAAAAATTTAGAGAGCTCAAATGGTTCTCCGCATTTATTGAGCCAATTGAATAAACTAGGAAATAGACAGCATGATAGAGAGTAGGTTGAAGAATAATTTTTTGTGTTTGGATAGCTAAAATAGCAAAAAGTGAAAAATAGAGAATGAGTTGGAGATGCTCTAATCGATCTGCTTTCTTTTCAAAAAAGCAAGTAGAATATTTTATTTATTTTATTTTCTTAATATAATTATTCATAATTGATTTTATTTATAAATAAATAAATAAATTCTTTTGTTATATTTTATGAAACTATCAATTATAGCAGTGGTTAAAATTATGAAATAGACCTAAGGTTAAATAAGATTTTTGGACTCCAATATAAATTAAAATATATTTTTTAACACTTATTAAATAGTATATGATATGATTCACTTAGAATAAGAATGTGGATGAATTAGATAATAAGGAGGTATATACCGAGGATTAACACAAATATGAATGAAGTAATAGCCACGTACAAAAAATGATGTCAAAATAGTTATGAGTTTTCTATGTAATAATATTTTTTATTGATTTGGCACCTCATGATATATCATAAGTGATGAAATAAGCCAATTTTGTAATAGTTATTTGGTGCTTAGTTGGCTGAGCATGGCAAAAGATATAAAATAGACCTTTCAGGACATTCATAGACACGTGGACATGCAAAATTCTCAGATAGAGTGATCATGTACTTATTGGAAAAATTAGTCAATTCATCAAAAAAAAAAATAGTCTTGATGGCTTAGAGAAAATATTATGGGCATATAGAACATCATTCAATATCTCATTGAGGATGTCACCCTATAAGCTTGTTTTTGCCAAAGGTTGTCTTTTATTAGTCAAACTAGAACATTAAGTATAGTGGGTGGTGAAACAAGTAAATTGTAATATTATTGATCTGGAGGAAAAGTGAGTTCATCAAATGAGTGAATTATAAGAATTGAGAAATGAAACCTATAATAATACTTGGATCTACAAAGACAAAATAAAGAAATGACATTATAAGAATCTACAAATGAATGAGTTTAAGATAGGTGAAAAAGTATTGGCCTTCAACTAATGCCTCAAGTTATTTTTAGCTTTTGGTGGAGAAAATAAACGTATTGCTTATAATTGATTCATACATAAAAATCCACATATTCGAGACTCCTTATCCAAAAAAAAAAAGCATCACAACACTCAAAGCCAGTCACATCATTGCTTACTTTTTATTGTTTCATTTTTTTTACTCGTATTCTAAGTAGAGTCTCAAAGATAGAGGAAGATTCTTTGCTCGATAATGAGTAAATATTTTAAAAATGAGATAACTCAATAAGAATGTTAAAAATGAAAAAAAACTAAACGTAACATCTAAACACACAATATAGTTATTTTCAAATACAATACATGTGGGATAAAATGAAAATCATAATTTCATACCTCAAATATGAATGAATTGTGCATTGATCAATAATTTGAGGAAAAGAAATTTACACAAACAATTCAGATGAAGTTGAATTGAAAATGAAAAACCCCCAAGCCCTAAATTTGTTCGAAGTTTCAAAGTATTTTTCGATAAATTAATTATCATAAATTAACGATGAAATTTAGAAACAAAATGTTATTCATTTGCTAATTTTTTTTAAATGAGATAGTGATGAATGATTATACTGTTTCCCATTTTGCGATGGTCTTTAATTCCATCACTAGATGTAGAAATGGAAAGTCATTCCATTTCTTAAAATATATTGATACATAAATTTACATCACTAAATTCCACATATGTGTATCCTCACCTCACAATGTATCAGATTTAGTGACGTAATAAAAAAAACACATAACAATCTGTTGCTAATTAGCGACAAAATATTTTTCTATTTTAAAATTATTTCTTAATTTTTCATTTCCATTTCTAATCCGTTTCAATTATTCCTAATTTTATAAATAGAATTAGGCATTTCAATTTGCTTCTTTTTTTATAGTGTTGTCAAAGCTTTAACAATTGAAGAGAGGTTCACTCTAATGGGATTCAAGTGCCAATATACGAGAGTTAACCTTGAAAATGTGAGAAGACAACATGATCCAAAAAGATGTGATGAGAAGAGAGATTGAATACTATGTTTTTTATTTATATTTTTTAAGGACTTACATGGACACTTCTATCCCCCATTAATGATTTACCTACAAATTCTAGTAGTAGGTAAATCAATGATAAATAAGAATTTATATTTTTACCTACTAAAGAATTTTGTAGGTAAATATTAGTAGGTAAGTTTTAGGTGAAGAGTTGCAAATATCTTTGATAAAATATAAGCATTGTGTCAACTAACTAAATATTTGTAGGTAGATTGTAGGTAAATTTTCAATAATAACTCTCCCCAAAATTTGGAGCTATATATACCAACTTAATAAATTAGTAGGTAAATACTATAAGTTAAACTGTAAGTAATCTCTATGTAAACTATTGAAAATTAATTATTGTTAATTTTAATAGGTAATATGTTAGTAAATTATTATTTTTACCTACAAAGTTTTTTCAATAGAAAAAAATGTTAATTTCTTGTAATGACCTTTCTATGTTGTGATAATGATTATTGTTCATTATGGTTTACTTCTTTTTCACATACATAATTGCTAATGATAGAAACATGTTGATAGCTTGTACGAGATAATATACCTTGTTCCCTGAGCAATCACCATTGTTCTTTGAGTCATCTTGCAAGACTTATCATCACAATATAATCATAAATTAACAATAGTCGTTATACTTACAAAAATCAAAATTTTACTCCACACTAAAATATGCATAACTCTCATAATGAATTTGAAAGTCTCATCATGCAACTTTATCTTTATTTTCTCATGACCAATTATATTTACTATGGTCACATCTTCTCCACAATGAGACTCATACTAGCTGAATTAATTCCGATGAGGAGTCAAGTGATATGAAGCACCTATGTCAATGAACCATCTATCCACCGGATATCTTTTTATCTATTGAGCTAGCTGTCACCTATGTCATGAATGGAAAAGATTTTGTGACATGAGTTGCCTTGTTTTCACTTCTCTAGCACTCTCTCTTGAAGTACTTAGCTTTACGACACTTTCAATACTTCAATTTTAGTTTATCCATGCTATTGATCTTCCTTTTATTATTGTTTTGCTTGTAAGATGATTTGGATTTTTTCTTTAGTCGTCTCTATTAGAAATAATACAGCATTCAAATATTTTTTATGCATTAATAGTTAATCTTGTTAGAGTGGTAGTTATCATCATGCTGATAACTGATTCGTAAATCAGGCTGTCGTTTTTAGTCCAATATGTGCTAAAATTAGAGTTGCAGTTACTTTTTTTTTTAAAGTGGGCTGTAATAGTAGAGCAATTATTTTGTATTTGCCTATATAACCAGAAAATGATGCAACGGGTTGTAATATCACCAAAGAAAAAACATCTATTTGTTTATTTGCATTTCAAAGTTTATTTGTTACTATTTTTAAAGATAACCAACAAAAATTGTCTCCTTATGTCCATGGATAGTAGTGCTTATGCTATTTTTTCATTAGATAACTTTATTGTATTACTACCAATAGTAATAATTAACTTATCTCATAAATTTGATAATGAATAGAGGAGGGTTATAGTTTTGTCATTGTCACTAATCTCACAACTAATAAATAGTTGCTAACTGATTAGTGTGTGAAACTTATATAAATGTGAAAAAAAAAGAATCATCTACATCCTTGTACAACTTGTATAATTTTTCCCCACAAAATAATTTATTTTTTTAGTAACTTAATTTGATCGAGTATTTCAAGCTTCTTCCAAAAATTCTTTGCTGATCTCTCACCATTCACCAAGATTTTTTCTTCCAAACACATTTGGATAAATCTCATGCCCTCCAATCCAATTTAACTTATTTAATAATCTCAGGAGATGTCATATTTGATTTATAATTAATTTTTTGTTTGCTTTGGATCTTTGACTGTAGACCACTAATTAATATCAACAAGTAGATCCTCAATCTTCAATTACCAAAGTTTGAAACCATTCAAAAGACTTCTTGATCTCAAACCTATATATCCCTGAACTCATAATTCTTAGATTCACACTTAACACATCTATTAAACTTTATATCTGATGCCAAACTAAACTCTATAACCAAACCATTACTATGATATCAAATTTTAAAATCTCATGCATCACAATAATCACTTTGATGCCATGTATTAGATATGTGAGACATATAGCATACCTTCATTTGATACTAGATATTAGTAATTACAATGGTGATTTAAGATTTTGAGAAGAGGCAAGGAAACTCTTAAAACTGAAACAAACATTGCACAAGTGAAAACTCTTATTTCATTTATTTCTTTTTCTATATTACATGAATAAGTTCTTATATAGAAAAAATAAAAACCAATTTATAACTTAAGATCTCGGTCATGACCTAAATATTTAAGACTTATAGTCATAAAAACATAAAATAGGCTGTGACATCATTCATCAATGTTGTGACTTGCAATGCCAAAGAATTAGGTCATTACTTGAATCATTATGTTTCCTACTACAATACAAAATATATTATTGCTCCTTTTAAGTCATGACTTCATAAGTCAAGTCACAATTTCATAATTCAAGTGATGATACTAAATATAAAGTATTATAGTCTCAACAACACAAAATATGTGGTGACTCCATCTAAGTCATGACTTTACAATCTTGGTCATGACACCCAATGTAGCTTTTCCAGTCGCACCAACACAAAATAAATCATGACTCTGATTAAGTTGTAATTTTACAATTCAAGTCATAATACCAAATATATATCGTAGCTTCAAAAGTATGAGCCAATCATAATAGTTAAAAACATACATATTTTAGCTTTTCTTGATTTTTAATGGATGTCAAACTTTTAATGGCAGATCCCATGGTGATCGGTAAGGCTACATTGGTATATAAGTGCTTTAATGAGTGTGTAAGTGTTTTCGCATATTTTGAACCTCTATTTTCATAAGTTCGACATTATACCATTGTGTTATGCTCAAGTTTTGTTAGTGTTTAATATTAGGATGATAGTTTACTATGTTGTGTGTGTTTTTTAGATAAGAAAAAGAAAAACTATTGGAATTAGGGTGAGATTACTAGAGATAACCAAGTGGAAATTGAGGTTATACATGTGTGTGTGTGTGTGTGTGATATCTATAGGCTACGTTGATGAAGATTTAGTTTGTAATCTAAGATTATGCGAGTCACTTTTTAAAAAAATTACCTCAGACTGAAATTGATAAGTTGATAATGGTTGAAACACAATTATGTTTGGCTCTTACAATACTTGAAAGAGAGTCTGGGACTTGGTTGCAATAATGTTTTTTTTAGGAATATTTTATTTATACTATGATATTACTAGATTATTGATTTTCAAATTAATTGACTAGGATAAGACAAACTCATTATGTGACATGGACATAACTTTGAAAAAAGATTATTAGCATGATACTTATTTTGACTATTGATAGGTCATATTGCATTATAAAAATTTGATGATTAAATTTATAATATTCTTTACATGCATGTAGTGTGGAAGTGATATGTTGTTTTGTGAACGTAGATTTTTAGAGAGAAGACACCTTCATATCTTTTAGAGATTTATCAGAAAGTGATCTAAACATCTACATATATACCTATATCAATTAGCATTTCTATGATCAATCATAACAGAATGCCCTATTCATCATTTAGTGGCAATGAGAGAGAAAAGACAACTAATACATGTACTATGCAAAGTAAAAAGTTACATTGACATGTTTTTTCTTTGATAGGTTAGGATATATTCATGAGAGATACTGGACATTATACTTTGAGTTATGATAAATATTTTGTGGTTTAGTGGTTGTGTATCAGATTACATGGGTGAAATCTTGGAAAAAAATGAATACATAAATAATATGAATTTATTTATGAAAAAATCGGCAAAATAATAATTTTACAATAAGAAAAATAAGTTAAAAATTTCAGAACTATGAAGATAAAATTGATTTCATTATTGAGCTTGTCTTGAAAATTATAGCTATGGTGACAAATTTCATCAAATTCTAAGGAAGTCAGAATGTAGTTATTTTTTTTTAATTTATTTAAATATTTATTATAATAAATAAATAAATTAAAAAAACTGAAGTAGAAGACCGTGCTACGACGTCAGCACGTGGCTACAACATGCGTGGTCATGTGTCAAAAAAATAATAATAATAATTTTTATATTATTAAAAAAATGTCGGGAACCCAAAAAATGGGATGATAGGGAAAGAAAAAAAACATACTTTGGCGAGGAGAGAGATAGAGTGTAGAAGAAAAAAAAATAAAAGATTCGTTGATTTTCTTTTGATCATAATAGATTATTCTGGAGTCGGAATAGAATAGTCTAACAACTAAAGATGCTCTACACAATGAGATCTTTGGTTTGATATCAAATTTATAAAGTTTTTTGCAAAATTTTTTGAAAGATAGTGGTTTTATCCTATTAGAATTTCTTTCTATTTAAAGGTCATAAATGATCATATTTTATATTTTAATTCGAATTGTTAAAAATTTCATTGAAAATAAATAATTGGTGAAAAGTTTCTATGTTTCGTTAAGTAAAATTTAGTTCAAAATGAATCAGAATTGAATTGTTATAACAGTGTCTAATATATCATTTAAATCGAAAATGACATAATTATATTTTATATAAATGGGTGGGTGCATGATACACACACACACACACACACACGTATATAGATTATATTTGGCGAATTCGAATTGGGACAACATCCAGACTGAGTTGCACGGTATTTTTTATGGAGTATGGCTAATATAAATATGCGAACTTGAATTGAGACATCTAGACTGAGCTACGTTGTTATTTTTTGGAAAATATCTAAGGAAGCAAATATTTTATCAGAAAATAAAGAATGTCCAAATTTCTTTGAGTATATCTAAGAAAAGTATAGGTGTCAACCCGACGGGCGAGGCTTGCCCAGCCCCGAAAGTGAAGAAGAATCACACGGTGCGGCACCATGGTGATGCAATGCCGAAACAGCGAAACCCTAATTTTTTTAAATTAGGGTTTTGGCCTGATCATGTCGAACTCGCCAGATTCCTGCCGGGCTGATCTCCACATAACTGTACTGGGCCAGGCACTGCACGGTTACTGTACCGTGCCGTGCCTGGCCAGGCACAGAAGCACGGCCAGGCCAGCTAAAAATAGATTGAGCCGACCCAGCTCATCCCGTTTGACACCTCTAAAGAAAAGCATATTTTGTTTGGAGAAATGTCCAATATGTTTTTCAGAATAATTTCAAAAAAAAATAAATATTTTTATTAATTTACATACATACATATATATGTGTGTGTGTGTGTGTTACACTTGGCTTATGCATACGTGAGAGAGTCAATGGGACTCAGGAATGTGTGCATATAAATATTTCATCCATAATTGCATTCATGTAAATATTATACTTGAGTGGGTATTAATATATATGTATGATATTTTACATGCACTTAGATAGGGAGTAGCCCGGTAAGAGTTTACCTTTACTGAGCTTTGCTCACTCCATTGCAAGACCACTTTTAGGTATAGGTCCAAGACATATGATAAATCCACATGCGGGATCGCAAATGTGAAAGGAAGTCGGTAGTGGCTTAAATAATATATTATGTGTTTTTTTATTCTGCTTAGCAAATAAAAGAAAAAAAAATATGAACGTAATATTTGAAATAATTTTATTTTATTGCATATTTTGTTGTATGATGGAATGTAATAGGAGCCCTAGGGGATGAGGTGTCACAACTAGACCTACTTTGGTTAGGTCCTCCACGAACATTTTTATTTATTCGACTTGTTACACTAATGCTTTCTTAGGAGTAAATAATATCTCTTTCTTTGAGTGCTACTGACTTATGCACATTCATATTCATCATCTTTTTTATTGACCACCTCATTCAATATAACTAGTTCATAGATTCTAAAATTTGATGTTTTGAACAATTACGTACCAACTTAAAGTAGAAGAAGTGTGTTTTCACCTTGGATTTGCCATGTTTTATTTCCTCCCTCTCTCCCCCTCCTCCTTCCCGATTCCTCCTACAAATTTCTCAAAATTTTGCAAAAGCTCTGCCAAAGTTTCGGTAAAGAATTAGTTTATATTTAAAAAATTAATCACGCACATCATATATAATAGAGCATACGAGATTGATCATTCATAAAAAATCTCTTATCCCTCAAAAAAATCAAAGTGGCACCAAAAGAGCTCCCGAGTTCATTGTACATATTTTGAGAGACAAGAACCAAGAAGATGGTTTACAAATGCCGAATTACAGAAGGAAATTGGTGGTTTCTACCGAATATGACTTTGAGGCAACTGAATTCATTATTAAAGAAAGAGATTCTTAGAAAATCAAATATGATATAATTTTATCTATCGATTCTGCTCCTCATCTTAATCTCGCCAACGACCATAATAATGATTTTAAGATGAATTTATGTAATACGTAAGATCATAATGAGAAAATTGACATTAATCATATAGAATCAAAATTCTAATCACTATATAACACCAATGAAACTTATAAAACTAATGATTTTGTTATGTGAATATGTAAGAATATTGTAGTATTAAGTCAACAAATTTTACTGTCAAATCCATTAAAAGACAAAATTGAATTGACTAAGATCTTGAAAGACTAGTACATTGAATAAACTATAACCTATGAGAAAAAAAAGTCTTATGGTGTAGTTTGTTCTCAGGCAACAAAACTCTTGTATATACCATAAAACTCCCTTACTATCCATCAAAACTACTTTGTAATGTATTTTTCGAAAATGAATACTCAATACAAGGCATTTAACATTAAAAAATATTGCCTTGTTAGGTATTTTTTCCACTAGAAATCCTAGTTACTCCTCACTAAAATGGTTTATGGAAGAATAATGGAAATCCAAAGCCAAAGCCATACAACACCCAAGTGACTGGATAATTTTAAGTTCAAGAGCGTCGAGAAAATAAAGGATATTCTAAACTATATTCCCTATTTTTTATATAGCAATATACAATATATTAGGTTATTCTCAATTGGCTTCCATTATGGCATTAAAGAAATGACAAATATTTCAATTTTGGTGAAATTCCCAAATTTTCTTATCCATTTATGGAACCCAATCGAATTAGGTTAAAAAGCTAGATGTATAGGGCACCCTTTGTATATGGACAAGCTCACCTCTAATATTTCTAGAAGCACTTATGCATGGGTGTTGGTGGAAACTGATTTGAATGGGGACTTGACAAAAAAAATATGTTTATACTTCCCCAATGGCTCCAAGATCCACCAATCTATTATTTATGAGCAGCTTCCTCTATATTGCAAGTATTGTCCAATTTTGGACATATAGATAGCAGCTAGAAAAAAAAGAACAAAAAAAAGTGCCAAGGAAAAACCATGCACTTTTTTCAGCCATGAAATACCTGAAAGTGGTCCATAACCTAAAGAAAAGGGTGAACAATATGATCATCTAGTTGATGATTATTAAGGCTCACACCAAAAGAATGAGGAGAGGGTAGAACAAAGACCAAAACACATTGTCCAAGAAGAAGGGAAGATAAACCAAAATAAAGAGAATAAAGGCTTCACTATGGTTAAAGGAAAGAATAAGAATAAAGAATGCATAGCTCCTTGAGATGACCTTTCTGTAAACCTCCAGAACAAAGCCAAAGGTAAGGCAAACATGGCATATGTATCATATGGGCCAACATATAAGGCAAATGGGAGAACTATGCTTCAATAAAATTGAGTTTCAAATGTGTTTTATTTTATTTTGGTGGAAATCTATATGAAGTTTTGGTTGATGGAATAAAGGAAGGCCCAACACACCTCCCATTGGGTGCCTCCATGAGGTGCCGAAGAGAGAGAAGGGGACACCTCTAAA
The DNA here is from genome assembly GCA_029783825.1 of Sapria himalayana. Taxonomy (NCBI): domain Eukaryota; kingdom Viridiplantae; phylum Streptophyta; class Magnoliopsida; order Malpighiales; family Rafflesiaceae; genus Sapria; species Sapria himalayana. The sequence continues at coordinate 1,220,795 of JAREIK010003317.1, forward strand.
TGCTAGGGTTTTTATATGTTTTTCATGTACGAAAGTATGGAGATAAAAAGTAGGAATCATGACATTCTCTTGGAGGGCCCCCACTAGGAGGAAAGAGTCGGAAATAGTGTATGGAAGAGTGGTTGATCTTTACATCACTGAAAGCATAGTGAAGTAGTTACAATTTTAAGGCATAAATGAACAGACAAGGTATGTGATGTTGTCTTTGTGGTACATGTCTCTAATGGGTAGCTTGCTTAAGCTTTCTTTGTAATGGATGATGTATTACCTGAATGATTTCATGTATGAATTTCTTCCCAAGATGCGACCTACTAACAAGAGACAAGACTCTCAAATAGTGAGAGGGGCTGTAGGCTTCTTTCTTATAAGACAAAGATCAAATTCTAAATAAACTTATTGTCAAAAAGAAGCTTCATCTATACTAAGGAAAGGAAGTTTTTGTTGGCTCATTATTCTTATTAAAATTAAAGAAATTTGGGAAGGGGTGGGGGCACCTCTACTCTAAGTGGTATGATGTATTTTGATGAATGGATACCTGAAATTATAAGGCATGTGTAAGGTAGCCGAATGCCTTACCACCTAGTTTTCTCGTGTGGATTTTCTAGTAAGATCAAATCGACTCAGAAGCGATACTTGATTGTGTGTTATGTAAAATGTTGAAATCTTATAAGCCTTTAGAATGGGGTTGAGGTGTGGGGAATGAAATTAATGTCTGTGCAGGGCATGTGTTTCTATTATTCACTAAATTCCTGAGGCTTCATTATATAATTGAGGTTCATGTTAAGGGAGTAAAGGCAATGAAAAATTCATGTAGAGAAGGTCCCCGAAAGCTAGATAAAATGTTTCTAAGTACAGCTTTGTATAATAATTCTGTGAGCCTCTCTTGTACCAGGTATTGAGATGTCAAGGGAGGTGAGAGCTTTTTTGAGATTTATATGGTCCATGTTTACTGATTGTTTGGGCTGTAATGATTGGTGGCATGCATGGTAGACACCTGTCCTTCCTATTTCTAAAAAAATCTAGTGTTATCCTAGATATTACAAAGCCAAATATGATTTTTGACCTTGGGGTAAACAAAGGCTATAGTCAGATAATGAGGATAGCTAGCTGCAACATCATTGGTTCTAACTACCCCAATAAAAAATGAGGTAAGTAGGCTAATCAAGGCCTACAACATCAATATGGTTGTCATAATCGAAGCTAACCTGAACCTTCATAAATTTGCTTGGTTGATGAAGTTGAAATTCAGTGATCTTGAAGCATTTGACAACTTCTTCTGCTATCAAAATGGCAGAATGGTAGCCTATGAAAAAGAAAGTTATCAAAATGGCAGAATGGCAAAATGACAGAATGGTAGCCTATGAACCTTCCACATATGTTAGCCTGCTCTCCACGACTTCCCAGCATATGTATCTCAATGTCCTATACAAGACAAAGAAAGTTATCTCTCGCCTCTTTTTTATTTATGGACTTATTTTGTTATCAATAGAAGGTCCCTATGAAAAAGCTCAATATTGGAGGAAGAATTTGACTCCTCCCTTGGGAAATCTTGGGATATTTTAATGCCACTCTCTCTAGACTGGATTAAATAGGACTAAAATCTGTAACAAACTATGAATGTCATGATCTGGTTAACTGTTACTCTACCCTAAGCTTAGAGGACCTTTCCTCTTCAAGAACTTTATTTACATGGACAAATAAAAGGGTGTCCACTAAATTTGACATAATTATGAAAAATCATGAATTGGCCAAACTATGCCTTGATAGTCATGCCTACCTCATGCCATTGTATTTTAATGACTACGGAGATGGGTACTCATGAATGGAAAGTTATCTTCAAGTTCTATAACATGTGGCTCATACATGCACACTTTATTCAAACCCTCTATGATGCTTGGAATGTGCAAATAGAAGGCTCTTATATATTTTAGTTGGTGAAAAAATTTGAAACGATTAAAAGCTCCCCTCAAAATTCTAAATGTACAATATTTTGCACATTTTAGTGCAATGGTCTCCTTCACCAAGAACACTCATCATTCCTTCCAAGAAAAACTCTTGCAAGCACCCAACCCTGCTCTTAAAGTGAAAGAGATGGTAATGAGACAAAAATTGAGAGCTCTATATATGAGGCAAAAATATTTTTTTCTCAGGCAAAAAGATATGATAAACTATCTTAAGTAGTCTGGCATATGCTCAAAATTTTTCTATGCACTTAATAATCCTAAAATATTGAAAAGTAAAATTGTGTCTTTTATAAGAAAGGATGGGAACTGTACTACTTCAAATAAAGAAATAGCTATCTTTGTAAAGTACTATATTTATCTCATGGGTACTCTTATAGACAAAATTGTATTACCAAAGAGATTATAACTAATGGGAATATTTTAAAATATGAAGCTCAAGATTTGCCTTCACTTGATTTCTTTTTTGAAACCATTAAAACACATTACTCAGCATGGGAGAATCAAAATCTCCTAGTCCTGGTGGATATACGGTGAAATTTTTCAATTATTCATGGAGTCTAATTGGTAAAACATTGTTTAAAACTTCTTTCACACTGTAAGAATGCTGGAACAGATTAATTATGCGTATATTTTCTTAATCCGAAAAAACTTTCATGCTTTATCTGCCAAAGACTAAAAGTGATTTCTTACTGCAATGTGATTTATATATAAGTTAATATCTAAATTTTTTTCATCTATGTTGATGATGCTATTAATTGATATTATCAATCCAACACAAGTGGCATATGTAAAAGATAGACTTATTTCTGATAATATTTTCTTTGCCCAAAACTTAATCATAAGATATGAGAGGAAAATGTTCTTAAGAAGGCTTTTAATATTGTAGGCTGGACTTTTATAAATGAAAGTCACGTCTCTAAATTTTTTAAAGATATTTATAGAGATTATCTATGAATGCATTTCCACGATAGCATACTCCATAGTAATTAATGGGGGTTACATGGTTTCTTTAAAGGGAAAAGAGGCCTGAGGCAAATAGATCATTTATCCTATTATTTATTTGCAATTTGTATGGAATATCTATCTAGACTACAATCCAAAGCAACTTATTTAGATGATTTTTTTTATCCCAGTTGCTCGATTTTGAAAATATTTCACCTTATGCATGCAAATGATTTCATAATTTTCTCCAAATGAAACTTTCTTTATCAATATCATCCTCAAGACCATGAGAGACTTTGAAACCACCTTAATTATTATGTGTAAACTTCTTCAAATCGAATATTTTCTTTTGAGGAATATCATGTAAGAAAAAAGAAGTCATCTTAAATTATGGGTTTATGGAAGAGATGCTCCCTTTTGTTTTCCTTGGAGTCCCCCACTCATCAATTAAATTAATAACCATTTAGTTCTCTTCATTATTGACTAGAATTATTTCCACCATATACCAATTGGAAAGAAAATTACTTTTGATTACAGGCATATTAGAACTTTTACGTGAGCAATTCAAGGAATAGAATGATATAGGTTCTCAGTATATATTTTTCATTCCATAATAATAAATGCAATTCAAAGTGCTTGTAGAAGATTTATTTGGGGTGGATCAAAAACATGTAGATATTGACCAAAAGTCTTAAGGGAAAATGTATGCATCCCAACTGAAAATGGAGGACTCGACTTCCTTAAAATATTTACATGGAATAAATCATTTTTTATTAAAATTATTTGTAGAATTAGCAAAAAGGAGGACTCCCTTTGGATACGATGGATCAACCACTTTTATCTTGGCTCCAAGAGTATCTGGAATTATAGGATTTTAAAATATATTCTCTTTTGGAAGTCTCTAATATCAGTTAGGGACATCTTAATTGATACAATTGAGAAGCAATAAACAAGCACGGAGAAACCTCAACAATTGGGGAAAAAATAAAAAAATTATATCTAATGCATATAAAATTCTAATGGATCATGGTGAAGAAAAATAGACTAGGCAAGCTCTATTTGGGTACCCAAATGCATATCCAGGCATGCCACCTATTTGTGGATTACAAAATATGAGAAGATATGAACTAAAAATCAATTCTTTTCAACTCCAATCAATCCCATATGTGAATTTTGTTTTGAATTGGAATCAATGGAGCACCTGTTCTTCCAATGCATTTTCTCAAAGCATATATTGGATAATCTTAGGAGCTGGACAAATATATCAGAGGATATCCAATCAATTCTTGCCACCATCGAAGCAGTATAAAAGAAGTACCGAGCAAACATACCAAAGAACACAATACGAAAATCTATCCTGACAGCAGCAATTTATCATATCTGTAGGAAAAAACCATGAGACTATATAAAGATAAATCAATGGATGCAAATTCTTTTCTTAGGAAAATCAAAATAGAAATATTTGTTGTATTCAAAAGTGAGTGTGATAGTTTGAAATTATATTAAAATGCACAGATTTTGATAGTGAATATCATTATTTATCAAAAAAAAAATATATATATTTCATATATTCTAGAGCGAATATTCATGCCATAGGTAATTAATTTTTTTACTTTTTTTGTAGATTTTAGAATATTTGTCATTGTTGTTGTTGCCTATGATATTGTTATACATGATAGATAGCATAAATTAATAATATTGATGCATATTTATATATACAAGAGTTTTGTTATAATTATTTCATGTCACTTTTTTTATAAATTAATAATATTGTAACATTGTTTTTGCTTTATATAGTACTTATATACATTATTACTGACCATATATGTGGTTTTCATGATAATTAAATGAGATAAACTATATCTGCTCTTCTCAATTTACAATAGTTCTATATGTCCATCATTAGATAAATTGTAGATTTTAAAACTGAGCATTAAATAAGTGGAATTTATTGATTGTGAGACATGTTATTATAAAAACAAATAAAAATTTCATATCTGACACATTAGGTTGGTACAATGAGAGACCCAATTTATTTAATCCATTTAGATGTTTGAGATATCTTTTAACTTTTATTGATAATTTACTTAATTTATAAAATTTTTAGTTTTTAATGAAATATTTTATGTTTTTTTTTTCAATTAAATAAAACTTTAGAAAAAAATAAAAAACCAATTTAGATGTGACATTGAGATGAGAAATAATAATATTTTAAAATATATATTTTTCAATTTTTTTGTCTTTGAGAAATATGAGATAATTTATTAAATATCTTGTGTTGGCACACATGCACATAATATGATAATTGAGAGGAAAAATTACTATTTAATTGAGATGAGTTAATATTAACTATTATTTTCCTGCTCATTTAAATATCATATTTTATCTTGCCAGGCTGTATTATATATTAGGTCGTATATCTAAGAGATAAATTTTTTTACCTTCCACTTAATATTTGAAAATGAGTAAACAGTTGCAAAAAAAATTGTTAAATGATATATATGATAGACACAAATTGTGACTCTCTCTCTAATATTTTAATTAATTTTAATTATTTTTTAAATGTTGAGGTGCACTTTTTTAATAATATTAAAGGTGTAAATGTCATAACAATAAGATAACTTACACAATAAGATAACTATATTTTATTAAGTGCATAGTTTATGAAAATTATATATTTGGGTGCTCAATTATTAATTATTTTGGTTTGTGTACCAAATCTTAATTTTGACACAGATTTTTGCGATCCGGAGCAACGGAGATGTAGATATGAGATTTTTGCTGCAACCCGGATTGTCGTTTTGACAACCGAAATCATTATGCTCAGAGAATCGAACATGGCGTCCCTGCTAAAAACTTCGGGATTGCTGTTTTAATTTGGCTTCCATTTTTGTACTTCAAAATTCTGGTAGATTTCCAAGCGCATCTAAACAGCCAATGGGGCGGCATCAAGCTCCTTCTCCCACTCTGGTTCAGGTGCCATATTCTAGAAAAAGTCAAAGAGAAGGATCGCCAGCTCACTATAGGAGCGCCAAAAGGGATAACCCGCTGGGGCGAGAAAAATGTTCAAGTCATGTTAAATCTCCTATCGGTGAATCATGGTCTCCTCCAATAGAACGGTTGAGAGGCTCTCACCGGGGTGGCATTGCCATGAGAATGGAGGAAAACGAGAGACATGCGAATTCTCTCTCTAATGTTAATTTCTCTCCCTCTCCTCGGTCTAAGAGATTAAGAAGAACCAAAGAGGAGAGTGAAGTTACGGCAGTTAGAGATAAGAGAGATAGTGAAGTGGCTCGTAGTAAGGGAGATGATAAGGGCGGATATAATAGAAGAGAGGTTGACAGAATGATAGAGAGAGAACGGTCTAGAGATCATGAAAGGATTAGAGAGAGCAATACACATAGAAAAAAAGATGCAGATGTGGAAAATGGAAGTGATAGGAAATCCAGAAGGTCAGGTAGAGATGATATCAACCTAAAGTACAGAGGAAGGAATGAGCGGTCTTCTTCCCCACCAGATCACAGAATCAAATACGGGTTCAAGTTGTTTTTTATTTGTTTTCCTGCTCTCTCTAATAAAGTTTGCAGTTCATCTTTTGCTTTAATGAAGGTTCAATTTTGAGATAGTTTGCTTTATTGGCCAGGACTAATAATGATTCCGTGGCTAAAATGAAGGCTGCTGAAGAGGCTTTGGAGTCAAAGAAAAAGGTCTGAGTTTAACTTTTAAAGATGCTTAAACTTTACATGTCTGGTAGGCTTGTTCAGTTTCAGTTTCTTATTTATGTACTTATCTCTAAAATTGCAGCAAAATCCTTCATTTGAACTTTCAGGAAAATTGGCTGCTGAAACCAATAGAGTCAGAGGTATTTTGTGGTCTATCAATTGGACTCTCCATCTTAATTTTTCATTTACCCCAAGTTTCTACCCAAGTATCCATTCATATAGGAGGGCATGTTTAATATAATTTTCAATGCTCATTTAAGTAGTTATATATGTATGTACAAATAATGATATGTACACATAAAAATATTATATTTAGTGCATAAGACTCGCTCTTAGTGTTGGGCATGAGAGAGGTTAATATGTAAATAATATTACTTTCAAAATTTAGAGCTATCTTGTTTGATAAGTCTCGAATCTGATACTTACTATCCCTTGATAAAAGTACTTGTAATCGCAATAAGATATAATCTTTAATATATAAACACGCACACGCACGCACATGTATATTAATTTACTTATATTTTTATTTGGGATAAATACTAATACTTTTCATGCAGACTATTAATATATGTATGAAATCTAAATTAAAAAAAAAAGTTAAATTATTGTATTTTTTTATGTTTTAATTTTTTACTTGAGTTGTATATAGATTATTAAATTATAATAGTACTCATATCACACACACATTATATAAAATTTTTAAAAGTAATCTTATATATTATTATTTCTAGGTGTTTGTATTTGGTGTGTGCGTGTGCATGTGTGTTTATACGCACACATACAAATACAAAATAAAAAATGATTTTAAAGCATTTTTATATATGGAACACTTAATAAATATAATTAATTTTTAAATTTAAAGAATAAAAATATAAACACAAAATTGGAGTAATTATGCCAATAACATATATAATTTGATATTTAATAACTATTAACTAATTAATTGTCATCACAATTCTTTTTGACATATCAGAGTCAATTAATTCTTAAAAATATTGAAGATAGTTTTTCAATTCAATAAACTTTATCACATTTTTCATATACATAAGCAAAATAATTTGATAATGTCAAGCAAAGTCAAAAAATCTAACGAGATAATATAAATTTTTTAATTAAAATGTTGAATAATACATCAATGTTGGTCGAATAATAAAAAAATTTAAGACAAACTTGTTTCTAATGTCAAGCAAATCAACATGACGTATCATAATTTTATCATAAATAATCTACATATTTAGATAGTGTAAAGGAAAATTAAAAAATCAAAAATTGAAATGATTTAACAAAGAATAAAATAATATGCTAGAAAAAATTGTTGAATAGTACACTATTATTCACCAAAACTATAAAATATATTTGATATTTTGATTTCATGTTTTTGTTTTACTTGAAAAAAATAATCAAGACAAGAAAATTTATTGTATGTTAGTATGTAGGAATTTCATCAAGATAAAGAAAAACATATACATTTCAATATGTTTGGTCTTAAAGAAAATTGTCCTTAGATTTTGTTTATTAGACTTAAATTGGGAGAGACAAAAGAACATTATCAAATGTAATAGTATTAGCGCTATCAATGGTGATAGGATCATACTTAAATTGTGTTTGATAATAATAGAGTCATCCTCACATATATTTCCAATAAACTTTTTTGTAATACATGAATATAGTCATTCTTGAGATCTTGAATGTTTTTGAGTTGGTAGTCAATGATTACTCTTTGTTTTAATTTTTTACTTAAGCAGAATCAGCGTTGCCATTAGTCTTTTAGTATCTCTTTCAACTCAAGATGATTATTTTTGTTATTTAAATTAGTATTTATCATTTTTTTAGAAAAGAGATTAGAATAGAGAGAGAGAAAATGAAAGAATACTAAATATTAATATTTTTTAAAATAAAGTTAACAGCTAACTAATTAAAAAAAATGAAATACCCATAAAGTACGTGCACTACAAATTCAAAGTACAATCCAAACATTAATCAAAGTTGAGCCCGAGTTGTGAGTCCCGAAAAGCTGAGCTGAAATCCCAAGAGAGAGAAATTTAGGAAAGAGAGATTAAAGAGAGAATGAGAATTGAAAGATTTATGTTTTTGAAAAAAATAAATATTAGAGAGGGGTGGTTTTATAGTTTAATAAAAATATTTAAAAAAAGTTTTTTTTTGATTTTTTAATATTTTTAATAATTTATTTGGGGCAGAATCATTTGTGCCGTCGAATTCTGTCCCATAGCCATTGAAGGCGAAAGCCAACGGCTTACATTCAAAATTTTGATTTTAATTTTTTTTTAAATTTTACCTTTTGGATGGGGATGAACTTGGGCTCGGGTTGAAAAAACTATGAGTTTGGATTGGGGCCCAATGTCCCGATGGAAATTTTAGATCAGTCGGGGGCTTGAGCGATTAATTGTGCCCATGGGCCTCGGTACTGGGCCATGTCTAGCCTGGCATGAGGCCAGGTTGGCCTCGGCACGACATGGGCACAGGTCATTCCCATGCCATGTTGGACCAGACACGACCGAACAATACCATGTCTGGGGCCGGCCCGACCCAACCTATTTGATACTTTAAATTAAAAATATAAATCATGAAATTAGGGTTTAAATATTTGAATCATGAAAAAATGATTTGAACATGAATTAAACCTTCCCAAATTCTTTTTTTTTTGACATGGTTAATCATGAAGGAAATCCAGTATTAATGTGTTATTTGTCAAAAAGAATGGTCGTATTTGTAATTTTTTTGATTTGTCAGTCTCAAGCTTATTAATTGGATAATAATTTTAAATTCTCATCATTCTCATCCATTTCATAAAAGCATTAAGATATCTCAATTTTTTGTACGTAGTGATTGAAAATTACATAAGAACTACCCGAGTTGTCTCCTAAATCAGTTCTTCACAGAAATTGACTATTTTGAATATAAATATGTTTATATATATCTATGTATATTTAGACAGTTATGGATCATAAGAAGGGCACCAATATAAAAAATATTATTTTTTATTGGAAAACTATATATTCTTACACAAACTTTTTTTTAAGAACAATAACAAAATATGATTGTAATTTTTTAGGTTTTCATAAAAAATTAAGATTACACTCAAATGATCCTTAAATTTGATCAAATAAAATGATTCTTTAGATATAATTATATGGAAACGTTTATCCTACATAATATGTTTTCTTTGGTACACTAGCAATAATTGTCAGTGGGTTCTTATCATGGTGGTATCGACAACAATAATAATATCTGAAATGTTATAGTTGTTAATTAGATTGGGTTATCATGTTAAGTAAAAAAAAATCATTTGTTAACAAACTATATTAATTATGCAATCACTAATAAATTTATTTTTTAAGAATATTATTACAATTTTATGAATTTATGATATTATATCGAAGCTTGTTCCCCATTACACAAGGATATTATATTTCATGAAATATGAGAGAGTTTGATACTTTGACAAACTTATTTTCGAAAATTGGAGTAACTACATCTGAAGAGTCAATAACTTAAGATCTATCACATTTAGATAAAGTTACTTGTTGTTGTACCAAGATAATTCATCTTTCATAGTTATTCAATATGAGAATAAATAATGAAAGTAATACTTATTTTAGGTATTTTGAAGTAATAGTATGTAATATCAAAATATAATTCATCTTTCATACTTTTTATATCAATAAAAGTAATAGTATGTAATTAGATAAATACTTATTTTAGGTATTTTGAAGCATCCCCCTTTTTTTGCAAGGGAAATGTCAAAATATAATTTTCTTGTAAAGCATCCAAGAATGTAGGTGAGCTTGAGCTTAGTTTATGCAATATCATGACAACTTTTCTACATTTTAAATGTGGCCCACTTAGCAATTTAGTGGAATGAGTTGATATTATGCACACTTGTTATTGGTAAATTTAAAATCATAATGACTTTTTGCTTAATTGTAATATAAAATTACATTAATTTCTTTGAAAAACACATCTATTTTCTCTATTTGAAATTTTTTGAGAAACCCAAAAATTTCAAGTCCTAATTTTTTTCATGCCAAACTAATTTGATTATGACAAGCACATTTTTCTTTTGATTTTTATAAATTTAATTGAAATGGCTGTTTTAGTTGTTGATTTTAATTTTTTTTCACATGAAATATTATCAAGTTCATACTTTTACAAAAGCATCAATTTTTCACCCACTTTGTTGTCAATTTCTCTTATGGCATAATCTAATATAGACACGAGCAAACATTTTTAACTTGACAAATTTTAGTTATCCCTGGTGTTTAATTGGTGTATGAGAATAAAAAATATTACAAATTTAAACAAATTTAAAGTGATGGATGTGCAACATGATAAACTCGACATGGATGTAAATGAATGTTCCCAATATGAATGTGGTTGGATAGCAAACAATCAAATGTGAAAGGGAAGACAATTCATATTGTCATATCATGTTCATGGCATGCTTTGTTCAATTAACATAATTCATCAGGTTTATTATTCATGTCAATCATATATTTTTGTGTGTGTGCTACTAATATCACTTGGCATAATTAATTTTGATTATTACTAGTTAAAATAATACATTATTTAACATAATTAGGATTCTTGTTTATTTAATGAATCATGTCAGCTTGTGTTAATTTATGTTAGACTCATAGACTGGTCAACCCAACTTAACCCATTTATTAATTATCTAAATTATTTCTTGTTGTGATCTAATGTGTGATTATACAAATACTATTATTTTGGATATCATAAGAATTTTAAAGTTAGATATATTTGAGCAAAAATAATATATAAATGACTGATTATTTGAGAAATTTTTATATTATATGCATATATTAGTGTGAGGTTAAGTGTATTTGTTCAAGAATAATATGTCTCGGGTTTGTGACTAATTAGATATAATCTCTCTAATTTTTTAGTATAATGCTATCGAGATATTAATCTTTATCAAATCATTTGTTAAAGTGAGAGCATTGTGTACTATGTATGACCTTTATATCATGTTGTGACCCAAATCACCATTCCTACATATAACTCTTCTACTCGTGTTCTTGATGTTAATATATGCAGTATGTGGACCATATAATCTGTCTTCCTAATGTAACATGAATTTGTATAGCTCTATGAAATATGAAAACATGCAGAATGACTAGTGAGGATAGTTGGTTAATGGGATCCATATTTAAAAATAGGAGTTTCAAAAATTAGCATATAAAGTTTATTATAAATTATAACAGTTTTATTTCTTTTTTTTTTGTCTCATACTCTGCAATCTGTAATGCAAAAGTTGCATTATGTTTTTATTTATTAGCTTAAGTGTTTGTTGTTCTTTTTTTTGCAAGGGGTCACACTATTGTTTACTGAGCCACCTGATGCGCGCAAGCCAGATATCAGATGGCGACTTTATGTTTTTAAGGGTGGTGAAGTGCTGAATGGTAGGTATTTTAATGAGTTATCTACATTTCATTGCATCTCTTTTATTCTTCCTAAATTATAAGGTACAGATTTCCTAAATTATGGGATAGTAATATTTCTATTCAGGGAATTAACGTCATTTCCTAAAAAAAATAAAAATGCCGAAACTACATTTTAATTTTTTCATCATGTTTAACCCACTTTTTTAAAAATAACAAAAATAATAGGTGGCTGTCTCAAATATTGTGGGACACAATTAACAAGTAGTTAACAAATACTAGACTTTGTTTAGCACAATTTATATTATTGTTTTGATGTTTTCATTTTCCATTTTTGGTGTGCTTACATTTTATAGTGAAGTGTCTAGCATAAGGGTGCATCAATCATGAAACTTTTGTTAATTTAATTAGCAAACATGAGACGTCGCGGAGATTAATTTTTTTTATTTCTTCATTTATTTTATAGGTCTACATTAAAAGTGCCTTAATTTATAATGTGTGTTCTAATTTTTGTATCATTTTTTTATTTGTATATAATTTTCTATATGATTTATATAGTCTATAATTAATGAGAGTTTTTATTTTAGAAAATGTAGTAAGGTATTCTACTGCCCATCTGATTTCGATCATTGTTGTCATTGACCATATTGTAATATTTATGTCTTCTTGGCCTTTATAATTTGAAGTTATTCTAAGTAAGTTTTTTGCTGATTTATATTTTGATAATCATCTACTATTTTTTAGATCTAGGCAATTTTGTTGCCTAAATCATTTTTGGGGTGAGATAAAAAGTTGTAGGTGCACAAAAAATAGATCTACTAGTGATGTTTTGTTTTGTAAGGTGAATATGACTAAAAAGTGATTTTTGTGAGATTTCATTAGGGTCGAATACCCCTACTTATTTTTTTAGTATGATTGGTTTTGTTCTTACTATGCAATTAAAATTAGCCTATGAGAGTTTACTTTGTGAGCAAACGTTGTTCAAATATAATTTTTTTGGATTGAGAATTCTTGATCACTAACTCTTGGATTTTCATATGGATGAAACTTAGAATATTTGTATGTCATTTGATGCTCAATTATTGTCTTTTTAATGAAATTTTTTTGAGATACAAATTTTAGTGGTAATTATTACTTGTGGGACGTGCAGACTGAAGATTAATTTGATAATTTATAATTTTATTTAACAAATCAAAAATATGTAGAACTATGATATTATGTTTTAGTTGATGAGTTTAAGATTCATGAATCACTTCGAGTCAACTAGGTATACTAATCACTATTTACTATTTGTTTGGTTTGCCATGTAAATTTTGCAAGTTTTCTTAGTTGGGACACATTAATTAGCAATCAATAGATATATGAAGTACTTTATTAATATTTTTTATTTGATTTTTACTTGGGATATTTGTTTGTATTTAGATTTTAGTTTTTTAGTGAGCATACCTTAACCTTGAGATCATAGATGTATCATAATGTGTTATACTTTTAAAGTCTAGGAGAGAGAGAGAGAGGTAGATTTCTCTATAGATTTAAGAGAGTGAGAGGTGATAGGAGAGGAGGGAGAGCCAGGAGATCAATCCTGCAAATGATGGAATTAGATAGAGATCATGGTTGACTTTTTGTTAGCTCTTCAATCATATGTGATTAGCAATGCAATCAAATCAATTGTTCAAGTAGATCACTTGCTTACAAACTCCACAAAAAATCATCACATAGTTAATCAAATGTGTTGCTCACTAAAGAGACATATATGAGATGCATTTCTAGATTTTTGATAGGCTTTTTAGTCTTTGGGTATTATAATTTTTATTCTAAACTTTTCGGTTATTAATGTATGGATTAATAATCATGTCATATGTGATCTTTTATTTAGTTTTTTTGTGTGATCATCTTATTATTATTGTAAAAATTAAAATCACATAACATGCAAAACATCATATAAAAAACTTTCTAATAAATGATGCACAAAGGACTTCCATATACATGAGTTCATCAAATTGGAGTAGCCAACACATTAAGTGTTGTTATCCATATTACAATAAAAATAAAAAGTAAAGTAGACAAATTATAAACTACTACATTCCTCTCAAGTTGTTATATAAAGATTTATAATGCTAAGTTTCAAGAAAAAAAAATAAATTAAGTTTTCTTTAAGTTTTTTATGAATATATCTATTAGCTGATCTACTATAAAGATATTAGTTGTCATAATAGTTATATCTTGAATTTTTACTTTGAGGAAGTAATAGAGGTAATATGTTTTGTTGTGTGTAATCTATTCGCAAACTCTTGGATTGAATATTATATATTTTGCTGTTTGGCTTTTAAATTAGAAAATAGTTAAGAAAATGAGTACCAAATCTTCTCATGTTTGTAAACGTTTCTTATGTGATTGTCATTATCATTACGTATTTTGCCTCTACATTGAATCTTAAAATAATTATTCTTTTATTTTTTAAGAGGCAAGATTACTTCATAAATTAATGCTTAACTTAATTTTAAATACCTGACTAACTGTAAGTGTTATTGATCGCCGAATAAGAACTCAAACTAATGATATTTATTCATACAATCCAATATGTGAAAAATTAGGTCTAAATGAAATTTTTTATGATGAATTTATGAAATAATTAATTATATTGAATATATATTTTATATTTGATCTAATGGTAAATAAATAAATAATTTTTTATATAATTTTTCTGTAAGTAATAAGATTAATTATAGAAGTTATATAAAACAAGAAATGAGTAATTATGTCAATCAAATTATCTGTCGGAGTACATCCCAACAAATCAAACTTTGTGAGGGTATTAATTACATATCTCATCTATGAGAAAATATTCTTTCTTTTGGAATATGTCATATATATTCCAAGAAAATATCTGAGCTTCATATGTTTATTTGTTCAGAATTATGATAGCTAGTACTTGTTAAGTTGAGTGACTCTAAATTTATTATCACTCATGATAAAAATATTATCTATGTATAAATGAGCAATACTAACCATTGTTGGGATAATATCTAGTTATTATTTTATTTTATATTTTTTATTGAGAGCACTTAACTTGCGGGTTATTTCAACCACTGCCTATTTTATAAGCAAACATTTGTATGATTTTATTTTGTTGTGAATTAGTGTATTTAAGTGTTCACCTTAATCTATATCATTGCATCATAGCAATGTTAAAAAATCTTGAGAGATAAAATTTTTATATTGTACCTATACTGTACACGTATATGTGCGTGCTACAATGCACTTGCAAAATATTTGAAGGAGAAAGATGCACATCATTGTGTATCATTGAATTCCTGTCGTACTACCACTATGTGTGATCGGTGTCGATGCCTACTATGTAAATGTCGGTGGAAAAAGGCTTTGCAAGAGCATTGATGATGGCTCAAGCAATAGGCACACATGGTATTTGGGCTTGTTTTTGTGAATTATATCGTATAAGTTGATAGGCCCTCCAAAACTCTATTTTTTAGGGTTTGTTGTGCATGATTTTTTTGTTATAATTGGTTAGGCCTCAAAAGGTAAATTTTTTAGAGCTGAATTTTGGGAATTTTTCCCAATTGTGTGCTTGGTTCATGAAACTTAAATTTTATTATCTGATTGGGACCATAAATGATAATGTAGGGATTCAAAAACCCAAATTTCATTGGAGTAATGAGATTTGAAAATTTTAATTTGTGATATGATGCTAATATATATATAGAGACTATTATTTTATAGTGTACATATTGTAAAAGAATGAATATATTAAATATAATTGTTACCATTATTTTTAGAGAGGAAACTGAGAGATTTATACAATACTTAAGGAGAGGCTTACTATTAATTCCATTTGAGAGTTTTCATCGAGTTCACCTATTATGAAATTTATTAGAGAGGATTATACAAATATTAGGTATCATTGATTTTTTTATTCGTAATTTTATTTTAGACTCATATATTATCTTCACTTGAGCTAACATTTATTTTATTGGTAATTATACTATATTTAATATTTTTTTTTGCTCTGAAAATATTATTGTAATTAATGATAAAAATTTAAAAATTATATAATATAGTAATAACAGATATGTGTTCTTGTTATTTCTAAATGTCGTATTTATTCTTAATTGCCTTGTTATTTTTTCTCTGAGTTCTTTTTTTAGAAAATTTAATTTGATTTTGTTTTTATTTTCACTAATATTTATTTTCATGAGTGAGAAACTTTGAGAAAAACTCAATTTGAGATTGAGTAGTATGAATTATATATATATTTTTTATAGTAACATTTTTTATTAGATATTTAAGTGTTTTTAATTATTTATTTATGTATTTTCAGTTTGATCACGCATTACTAACCAAGCTGTGAATACTTCATCTTTGTATTATGAGTATTTCTATTTTAGAGTGAGATATTTTAATCAGAAAAATTCTTCAAGATTTGATATCTTGCACGTTAGTATGACTTGGCTAAATATCCATTTGATCTGATACACTTAGTTACAAGGAAGCACGGACACGGCTCCCTATAGTCGTGTCCACGTGTCCGAGACCTGGACACGTGGACACTGCACGGATACGTGTCCGATATGCCACGTGACATATCAATGCACAATCCGTATCCGATATGCCATGTGGCATATCAGATGGTTGCGTCGGCAGCTGTATCCATGTCTATAGTGCCTGATGTTCGACGATGTCGGGTGACCAACGTTGCCGCATGGGCGACGTTGGCCTTTGGTAGGGGGCGGGCGCGATTTGAGGGTGAGGCAGGGAGCGAGCGCAATTTGAGGGAGAGGCAGGAGCGGGTGCGATTTGAGGGGAGAGGAAGGGGCAGCACGATTTGAGGGGAGAGGAAGGGGCAGCACGATTTGAGGGGAGAGGCAGGGGCGGGCGTATTTGTGTGGGGATGTGGTATAACCTATTTTTATAAAATAAAATATTATAATAAAATAAAATATTTTTATTTTATAAAATAAATAATATATATTTATTTTATATAATAAAATATTTTAATTTAATTTAATTTAATGAATTTTATAAAATACATAATATTTATAATTAATAATTTTTATTTTTATTTTTTTATCATGCCGTATCCTAGTCTTATCCGTATCCTAATTTTTTAGAATTTGTCGTGTCTCCGTATCCTGCCGTGTCGTATCCTCGTGTCTGTGTTCGTGTCCGTGCTTCTTAGCTTAGTTATATGTGAATCTAGTAGAAATATGATCAGAGAGGAATTAATATATGCCATCACTTTTGTTGATATACATGAATATATGTATTTTGAGATATATAGCATATTTTTTTAGATTTTTCACAAAATAATAAAAAAAATAATTTTATAAAAATATTAAAAAATTGTGAGGTGATAATTTATTACAAATATATTTTAGATTGGTTCAATATTTATTATATTGATCATGAGGTTATATACCAATTTTTCTACATAGCACACTCAATAAAATGAGGTTGAAAAGAAGAATAGATATTTAACTGTGATGAATTAGACTTTCTTACTTTGAAATATTATTATGAAATATTTTTGAGAAAATATAATTCTAACTTCATTCTATCTCATTAATTGAATGATCTCTTCTGATCTTTTTGTATTCTTTGAAATCCTACATGTTGGAGAGAGGCTATTTAGATTGTCTCTTAGAATTTTCGAATGAATTTGTTTTACTTTCAATTTTTTTTTAGGAAGAGATAAATTGACATCTAAGATCTTGAGATGTCTTTTTTATATATTTCAATATTTAAATATAGTGCAAATATTTTTTACTTGAGATTGATATTATTTTTTTAAGTGTAGAAATTATTTTTTTTGAGTATGACTTATTTATTAGTATGACTAAGAAGAGTATGAGTCTAAATATTATATTTAGATCAATTACTCTTTCTTTCTTATCTTTATCTCTACTTGGGCTATTTGTTAGTAAAGAGAGAGGGAGTAATTCCTTAGTTATATATGAGTATGTTGATATCAGTATGATGTTATCCTAATAAAGTTATTATATCTACTAATAAATTTTGGTAATTTTAAGTTTGGAGAGAGTGAAGTTCTTTTAGAGTGAGATTTCTTCTAGACCTATATGATATAATAGTTAATGAATCTTTGTCAGTACAAATATTATATTGAGTTAGTAATTATGAGACTTGAGATGAGTAGCATGCTGATAGGACTATACTTGACATATCCAAGAGTCTCTTCTTGAAACCTTATGATTCTACCATCAGTCCCTTTGACCTTAACCTTTTAATTTTTTATGGAATGAACATAGGAGCTATATATGACATTTGATTTCATAAATTTTATTATATTATCATTTTTTTTTATTTTTTTTAATTCTCATGATAATATTAGGATACTTAAGTATTTTTTTGAAGCATTGTCTCAACTAGGATAGCGTCAAGTCACGATGAAAGAGATATATGTTATCAACTCTAACGAGACTTGAAAATTAATACTACGTCATTTAGAAAGATTTGTTATTCGTCATAGGTGGGTATTCATTATGAAGATATATCTAGTAGAAAAGATATATTCTCTTAATGAGAAACCCATCGCGAGAATATTTACTTTGACTTTGATATGAATTATTAAAATACTTTCTTTATGATAGTTAAAATAGTCTCAATATAGATTCTTATATCTATTATAATATTTTCTAGTTTGAGGATATTTTAATTTGACGTGAAGATTATATTTTTATATAATGATCTTGAGGAGGAGATTTACTTAAAGCATTCACATGGGTTTTGAGTTACACAACAAAATATAATTTATAGATTGTAGAAAATATTATATGATTTAAAGCTGTCATTGAGAATTTGGTTTATGTATTTATGAGATTTTTTCAAGCAGTCACCTCGCTTGAATTGTACAAATATATTATTAATTTTTCTTTATTTTTTCCTGTGGAAAATTGATGACAAAATTATTTTGTTGATTTTCTATATAAATAATAATTTGATTATATGAGATGATGAGTTAAGATCACCTAAATGAAGTTCATTCATACACAATTTCAGAAGAAGGATTTTAAAAGACTCATGTGCTTTCTTGGTATTAGATACTATTTATTATACGAGCGATATTATTCTATTTTAAATGAGATATGTGCTGATACACTTAAAAAGATTGATCTTTTTGGTTGTGCTTTTGTAGGTTTTATTGATCCAAGTATTATTTTTATCTTTGATGTGATATCTCTGGTTGACTTTAATATTTATAAAAGATATATTTGAAAGATATTATTTGAATATGATTTAATTAGATATAACATAGCCAATCAGTATAATTTGTCATTTTCTATATTATCTTTGATAAGTTCATCTTGACATAATTTTTAGCATACTGAGGTATGTGAAAAAGCCTTTAAGGTTTGAGATTTCTTTTATGAATCTTTAACACTTATAGTTGGTTGAAAATTTTGAATCGAGTTGAACACCAATATATATTGAGATTTGAGAGGAGGTCTATGAAGAGATTTTATAATTTTCATGAATATAATCTTGTCTTCTGAAAAAATAAGATAAATATTTGTTTTGAAATTAGTACAAAGATAAAGTTTAAAATAATGATGATAATTATTTAAAAGATACTTTGAATGTTTCAATTATTCCAAAAGACGAGTATTTAATTTTGTTTTTCATTATTCATTATTATGATAGTAGGCAATGAAACATATATTTTTAAAATACAATGTTTTATGAGTGAATGAAGTATCTAAAGATGACTTGTTGCTTACGTAGGAAGAAAATCTAAGATGTGATATTTAACTATAATATATATTCAAATAACATAATAGCCAACGTAGGTCTTAATTCTTGTAGATATCTCAACTTATTTTTTTTCTTGATGTTTAATATTATGAACTTGCACATATCAATTTGACAAGAGTATTGTTGTTTGCTTATTTTTTATTTTATTTTTTGATTTTGATTGGTATATCCAACTTGATAGCTGTCCTGATTTTTTTGTTCATTTTATAAGTGATTGCTCATATAATTTTATTTCATTACACATTTGTGTATTTTATTTTTTATATTAATTTTTAATATTAATCTTCTTTTTTAATTTATGTGAGAAACAAAGTGCAACATACCTATATTGGTAAAAAATGATGATTTTTTATGAAAATCTTATAAATCTAGTTTTCTATAATTGTTTCAGGCCATATAATATTTTTTTTCAAATTGCAAGCCAAATGCGAATATATAGCTAATGAACCAAATGACTATTTATGGCTGTAATCATATATGTAATCAATAAATTAAATTTAATTATACTACTTGAAATCTAATTGACTACTTCATATATATCTCATTGTCAAGATTATCATGAAATAATATATTCATGAGAAATATATGAGTTGTTCTCAACATATATCTCAAAGTTTAATATATTGCATCTTTACATACCACCTTGAAGAGAGGATATTATATTTTTAGCTTGTTTTAATTTATGATTTTTTTTTTATTTTCTTTTTTGTTTATTTTATTACGTACCACCTTGAATGAGTGTACTTGACATATATGCCCTCTCAATTTATTTTGTATATTATATAAAGATATCTACTTGTATTTATTTTATGTGAGTTATAGTATTAATATCTTGTGGATGATTTATAGTATTAAGGTTTTCAAGAACTATAATAGACTCCAACAAATATAGAAGGTTTATATTACAGTTGACTATCGAATAATTACTAAATTTAATGATATATATTTTAAGGGAAATAATATATTGGAAATTAAAATGTTCTAACAACAAAAGTATTTAATTTTTGGTGCATCCTATCTTTAATCTTTCTACATCATCATTCCATATTTAAAAACATAAAAAATACTATTGAAAATAGTCTCTTATTTTTGAAAACTAAAATATTACATATACAATGATATATACACATGTAACATTATATCAATAAATAACATTATATATATGTATAATGTTATACATTCATATAACATTATAAATATATAACATTATATATACATATTATATAATATATGTATAATTTTTATGCATATATAATATTGAAAATATTATCCTTTATTTTTGAAAACTAAAATGTTATATATAAATATATATACATATGTAACATTATATATATATGTAATACGTATATATAACATTATATATTCATAGAATATTATATATAGATATTATACTATATGTGTGATTATATAAATACTGATATACTAAATCTCATAAAAATTTTAAAATTAAATATGTTTGGACTAGAATAATATTAGGATGACTGATCACCTGAAAAGTTTATATATAATGTTTTAAAATAAATGTCTTGATGCGATGATAAATATATTTGTATATGGGTAGTAGTCTAATGTTAAGACTTTTTAGATATAAATTTTCTAATTCTTGAGCTATCATTATTGAGATATATATATATATATATATATATATATATATCTGTATGTGTGTGTGTATATATATGTAATGACATATATACTTATTAGAGATGGAAAATGAGTAAGGTGGTCCAACCATGGCCTAAGAAATTTTTCAACACTTAATTTTCAGCACATAATTTTTTTAATTTAGCAAATAGGTTCTTAGTGTCCTAAAAATTAAATACTTTTGATTTTGGTGCATCAAAAGTTAATAAAAAAAATTAAAAATATAAATGTTTATATCTTGCCATTCTAATACTTACTTTTTCCTATATGTTATTAGAATGATTAGCCAATTCTTAAATTTTATAATGTAGATCCACATAAACATAATTACTTACTTGATATTTCTTTTATTAATTGTGTATATTTTTAATTCGTTAGCTATTTTAATTTGAGTAAAGCTTAGTTATCATCAACAAGAGAATTTTCATAACAGTTTATTTTTTTAAATAATATTTTTGTATCTTTTATAATTTATTAGATATATTTACTATGAAAAAGTAAGATTCATACATTAAATTTTCAAAATTATATAAACGTAGAGCACTGCCATGACTGTGATTACTAGTGAGCACCCACAACCAGTTTATGATTAGAGGAGACAAGTGTCTCAATTTCATTTATTATTGATTTATTGTTATATATGATTTGGTTATATGATTTATGTGTTTATTCAATATTATCTAGCGGATATTTTTTATCAAATAAGATGTCAATTTTTTTCAATCAAATGTGGATTAAAATTATTTTTTTATTTTTTTATTATTTATTCTCTTCAATCTCAATTATTTTAGGAATATATTTTGATTATGATTTTTTTTTCCCTTTGCGTTAGTTAATTGATCCCTAGTTTACAAGGGTTCCTATTATTTTTATTTTTCTATACGTGTATCTCTGGGTCATGCTTGTAAATATATGGAAAATAAAATTTCATATATTTACTTCTCGTGGAAGAGAAATGTACAGTGGAGCTAACAAATTAATTTTGTTTCAAAAACAATTGTTTTTATGATCAGAGCCCCTCTATATACATCGTCAAAGCTGCTATCTTTTTGGAAGAGAAAGACGAGTGGCTGATATCCCTACTGATCATCCTTCCTGTAGCAAACAACATGCTATTATCCAGTTCCGGTAGACTTAAATTTATTTACTTTTTTATCCAATCTTATTTTTTGTTCTTAGAGAAATTTCTGGTTTCTGGTTCAGGCAAGTAGACAAAGAGCAAACTGATGGCGCTCTAATTAAGCAAGTAAGGTAAGGAATTTGTTGATCCCTGAATTCTCCTTTCAAAACTGGTACTATTTATTCTCGAAATTCATATTTGCAGTACTCTTGTTTCTGCCATTGTTAGGCCTTATTTAATGGATCTTGGGAGCACTAACAAAACTTTCATAAATGTAAGGAACTATCTTATCTCATCTTTGCTTTAGTCCTGGTCACTGTAATTCATCATTTTTTAATTGTTTTGAGTGATGAAAATCTAAACTTTTCTTTTGCATTTGCAGGATAATTCAATTGAATCTCAACGTTATTATGAACTTTTCGAGAAGGACACAATTAAGTTTGGTAATAGTAGGTAGGGGAACATGGGTATTTAACGTATGCTCTTGGTTGTGAGGATATTAGCATAGATTTCTATGATACACATAAATTGCCCCATCACAGTACCATTCGTAATTGGAATGACAAACACAAACACATTTTATTTTTGCTACAAAATAAGATCAAAAAGGTTAACGATGTCAATTTTTTTTTTTTTTTTTTTTTTTTTTTTTTTTTTTTGCTTATCTTTGCTTGTTCTTTAGTCTGTGTCATCTATTGAGGCTGTATTCGGACACAATCCATGTGTGAAAAAGGGGCATGGTTGGGATTGTGATAGTGTTCTTGAAAGAGTGATTCAGTACTGTGGGTCCTGTGTTTTCACAACACCAAAATGCATGCCTCTCCCCACCATTGAATCTTATTTGGGAAAACAATTTTCACAACTCTTCAGCAAAAGACCATTTGGAAAAGGTTGTAGGAATTAAATTACTGATGGGGGGAAATTTTCAATAGTAACATGCGCTCCATTTGAGGTGATTATTAGCTTGTTTCAGGATCATATTGTGATGAGTATTAGTAGACAAGATAAGTCTTTAATTTTAGGCATCAAAATATGTGGCTACTTTAGATGGGTTGCTGTGATTTGTTTGTTACAACTTACAAGAGTGGTACTTGGGTTTTGTTTGGGTTTTTATTTTTTGCTTTTTGATAATTTGTAATTGATTTTGTTTGGGCTTTTATTTTTGTCCTATTTTGTTTGTTTTATGTAATTTTCCTAACATTGTTAGTGCAAAACCTGATTAAAGGAATATAATTGTGATACCATGATGACTAAAATATAAGATATGTTGTTTGTGCTTATATACATTTATCTTGATAATTATATTATAAAATATATAAAAAATAAAATTGTCATCATTTGTATTACATAGGCGAACATTTATCCACATATTATTTATATTTTTACTTGACTTATCTTTCATTTGATTTGTGTCCCTACATTGTAGTTTATCGTTTTGTATTTCTTTTATTGTTAGTTTCTTATAGTGTTATTAATGGGAGCACCTATTTTGTTAGCTGTTCAAATCATATTTAATCATCCTATAAGGGTGATATTTGTATATTATTCTATGTGGAGTATTATTGCATTATTTATTTTTGTGATGAATTTCAGGATTTGTATATGCTTTCAATGCTAATAACCTTGGGAAAATAAATCTTAATGCATGTGGGGTTACAAACCCTATAGAGAGAAACATGTGCACTCTACCAGCGTAGTGCATGCAATAATTGTGCAATAGTTCACGCACATGCATTCTGAAGAAGGAGAAAGGGGTGTATATTTATTGATCATACACCCATGGTGTGCGACAGGGCATTGATGGCCACTATGTCGATGTTGTGAGGGAGAAACAAGATAGAAGGAACATAAGTGCATTGTAGGAGATGTAGTAGAATTTGCACAACTTAGGTTTGGCCCATAAACCATATTTCAAATTTGGCACAATTGGTGTAATTTAGGTTTGGCACTTCAAAATTTGGTGTAATTTTTTTGGGGCTGCAACTTCAAAATTTGAAAATTTAGGTTTTTATTCAAAATTTTTATTCAAAATTTGAATAATTTTGGTATGGCTTTGGTTTTTATACAAAAATATAGTAAGAGATTTTTCTTACATTGTAAATATATTTGGAAGAAGGGTTATTTCAAAGGTAATTATTGAATATTATTTATTGAGAGGAGGTTGAGAGAGATAATTTGATTACCAGAGTTATTAAAGAGTATTTATAAAGTTCATTTATAATGATACTTAAGAGGAGGATACGAAATTTTATTTTAAGTTAGCTACAAATATATATATATATATATTAGATATTATTGGCGTTTTATCATTTATACTCATTATTTGGACTATTGGATTATCAATATAAGAGTTGGTACTTATTTAACTAGTAATTATTTCATATTTATTATCTTTATTCATTGTTTTGTGAATATTATTTTAGTTAATAACAAATCTTCTAAAATTATTAGACATTTCTTCATTTAGTTTGATTCTTTATTATTTGACTATGTTATACTTTTTTTGTCTCGTCTCTATTCTCTCTCCCAACTCATCTTTTTTTTATTCATTGGTTGAATTTAACATCCATGTGGATTGAATTCGTGTCCTCTAGAGTTAAGTGATTTTTCTTATTTGTCAATCGGACTACCATTTTATTGGTAATTATTTTATTTTATGCTTATTCTTGTTTTTCCTATTAATCTACTTTCAGTGAGACATCTTTCTAAATAATTCTATTTTAATATTATTATCTTTATTGATATTTATTTGTACGTGCAAAAGATACTAAGGACTTAATTTGAGATTAAATAGGGTATATTATATGTCTTCTTTCCTATGGTAGATTTATTTCTAAATATTTGAGTGCATTGAATCCTATACTTGTATATTCTGACCTTGATCATTAATAATTGACTAAATTGAGAATATTTTACTCTAGTCTCAAAAGTATTTTTTGTCTTCAATATAAGACATATTAGTTAGAAAAGTATATTAGAACTTCTTATTCTATCCATCATTCTGATGTGAGTAAATTATTTTCATTTGATATATTTAGACATATGAAGACTTATTAGAGATGTGATCATAGAAAATTTTAGATATTTGATTATTTTTATTATTGACTGTTTATGATATACATGAATATATCTTTTTAGTGATTGATTATAAATATTTTTTATTTTTTAAATATTTTATAAAATGATAAAAGTTATTTTGATAAAAATGAAAAAAAAAATAAGTAGTAGCAATGCATTAGAATATAAATCAAGCAGGTTGAATATGTATTATATGAATCATGAGATTATATATTAGACTTATTATATCAGTATACTCTCCTAGAATATAGTGATTGAAAGAAAGAATAAATATATGATTGAGATAATATGAACACTCTTATACGGGAGAAGAGTTCTTGAAGTATTTTTATGGAGATATTGTTTTTATTACAAACTTACTTATTAACTAAATGCCCTTTTTTATTTTTCTAGAATGTATTTTTTTAGATCTTATATTTTAGAAAGAGATCATCTAGCCTATTTTTAAGAGTTATTCTGAGTATTTACTTTGTCTATGATCTCTCAATAGGATAAAATAAATTAATATTTATGATCTTGAAATATATTTTCATTGGATATTATTTACTTAAAGAGATTACATGTATTTTTACCAGAGACTGATTGGATTTTAGTGAGTGATGATGTTATTTTTGTTTAGTATTAGTCATCTAAACTTATTATTATTTTTTACTTCTTAGTAGACCCACTTGGATCTTCAGCAAGGAGAGAGAGTCATCATACATTTAAACTTGTTAGTTCAAATTATGATGACACTTTTAATCATGTGTACTACAGGTGTCAACCGGGCCGGCCCGGCCCGACACGGAAAAATTCCGTGCCCGGGCCCGTGTCGTGCCCGGGTTAGGCACGTGCCGTGCCCGACCCGGCACGGTTCGACACGCGGCACGGCACCCCGGCACGGGTCAGTCCCGTGCCGGGTGTCTTGTGAGCCCGACCCCAGGATGCCCCTCCCGCAAAAAAAGACCGCGGGTCGGGTCTGATTCGATCCGACTCGCGGTCTTCTCGTATTCCGAACCGCTTGGATAGGCAAGCCCGAGCGGGCCAGGCAAGGCACGGCACGGCCCACAGTGCCGGGCTCGGCTATTATTAAACCGTGCCGGGCCGGGCACGGCACGGTAGCACGAACGTGCCCTAAAAAAATGGGTGGGCCGTGCCGGCACGGCCCGTTTGACACATCTAATGTGTACTAATAAATACAAATTAAATTAATTCTAGAGTGAGCAAGTTTTTTTGGGAGAGAATTATTTTTGAGTTTAGATGACCAAGTATTTCACGAGTCAACTTTAATTTATGCTCATGATGAGTATGAGATTGAGATACAGGGCTACTCAGGTCTTAGAGTTAATGCTAAGAGGGGGGATGGGGTATACATAATCTACTTAAAATAGACAAGAGTTTTCCGGGGAGTCAGATGATCTCGTTGCAAACCCTTCTAGCGATGACCTTATGATTGTTCTTTGGAAGGGATATATGAGTTATATTTAATACCTGATCTTATAGGTATTGTTGTGTACATGTTTTTTGTTATTATTGGTTTATTTTTTTTATTTTTTTATTTTTTTTTATTTTCTTTATTTTCTTTATTTTCTATATTTTCTTTATTTCTCTATTTATTTATTTATTTATTTTTAATTTCTTTATTTCTTTATTTATTATTTATTTATTTATTTATTTATTTATTTTTTCTATTTTTTTATTTTTTTTTATTTTTGTACTATTTATCTTGATGATATTAGGATATTTGATCTTATTTTGAGATATTATATTATCCATGATGATGCCAAGTCATGTTGGAAGAGATAAGTATCATCTACTTTGATGTGACTCAAGAACTAATATCATGACATATGAGAAATTTTTTTATTTGTTGTATATGAGTATTCACTATAAAAATTAGTACAAATAAGAAGATAAATCTTTTTAAGGCAAGATGTTTAGTGAAGGGATTAACACAGACAAATGGGGTGGACCTTGAATAAGAGGTATATATGGAGTAGTCATTAGATTACTTTCTCTCTAGTGACCAAGATGACATCCATTTAAATTTTTATTTTATTGATAATATCTTACTGATTGATGATATACTAATTAGGTGTGAAGAATATTTTTTTTTCTTGGTGATATTGAGTAAAAGGTGTATATGAAGCAATCACATGAGTTTTGAGTAATATAATTAGGTGCAATTTTTAGATTACAAAATGCATTATAGTCTATATGGCCAGAAGCAATTACCTAAAACTTAATTTTTTTGAGATTTTCACAGGTAGTTTTTTCATTTGATTTTTACACATGTGTTACATATTTTTTTTTGTTCTTATGGAGGAATCTTGATGATCAAGTGATTTTACTTGTTATGTATGTGAATATTATTTTGATTATGAAAGAAATTAAGTTGAAGATCACCCAAATCAAGGAGTATCTTTAGTCGTAGTTCAATATGAAGGCTCTAAGATATTCAGATATTTTCTTGTCATAAATATGGTTTACTCCAGAAGATATATTGTTTTGGCACAGAGGAAGATGGACTTGATATTCGTACAATGGTTGGACTTTTGATTTATACTCCAATAATTATTTTTATTTATTTAGATTTTGATTTTATTTCTGATACGATATTTTAAATTGATTTTACAACTTATATGAGAATCATAGGAAAGATTATTTGTCTGATTAGTTCTTAAAAAATATTATTATTAGTCAGTATAATTAATTATTTTCTAGATTTTTTTTAGTATGTACATCTAGATATAACTCTCCTTATACATAGGTATGCATGGTAGTTTCTAGGGTTTTTATCTCATTTAGAGATAATGAATACTTACAATTAATCAGGTATTCAGATTTGAATTGGGTATCAATTTGTATCGAGAGGTCTGCAATAAGTTTTTGTATCTTTCATGGAGATGATGATTATTATTATTTTGAGATACTTTAAATCTGATATTTACTTGAGGAGATTATATATTTATTTTTTTTCAATATTTTTTTATAATAATCAGTTAATGAAATATATAATTTTAAATTCTATATCTCATGAGCAGACGAAACACATAGAGATCGATTCATTCTATAGGGAGAAGATCCATGATGTGACCATAGCTATAATATAAATTTATATAGCAGAACAATCAAAAAATATCTTAATAAAGATCATAAAAATGTCACAACTTATCTTTTTTTTCTTTAAGTTTATTATTTTGAATCTTTACATATCAGTCTGAGGAGTGTTATAGTTTATAATTATATAATTATTTTATTAATATTTTTATGGTATTATTGGTGGGATTACCTAACTTGTGGAGTGTGGACTGCTTAATTTGTGCTTGTCTATTATATAACGATATTGCTTGTACATAGTTTTATGTGAAGTATAATTGCATTATTTTTTGACTATGGTTTGTACACTTTATAATTTATTTTTATAAAACAAATGAGAATTTGGTAGTTAATATTTTTTTCTTATAAAACAATATATATATATATATATATATATATATATATATATATATACACAACATTTATCTACATTTTAAATATTGTTTTTTTTTTCCTTTCCCATTTATATGGAAATGGAATACAATGTAATACATAATGAGGCATTGAGAGAAATGATTTTGAGATAATTTCATCTTTTTGTATAGATGTAAATGATCAGTAAAATATGCTTTAAAAAATATTTTTTAATATTATTGAATTTTTTCAAAAGAATTTTTTTTATATTAAAAAATAATTCATATTATTCTGAATTTCATGTTTGGAAATGCTGGAGGTGTGACATATGGCCATGGGTGCTTTGCCTAATGTTCCAAAAAGGTTCCCCTAACGCGCTAAGCTTGTTTAAGTCCTATCTTTCATAATTTTAATAATTAGGCTGTACATTTTCTTTGGAATTAATTTTTTATAATGGAAATGTAAAATAATCTTAGTTTTGAGATTCAATATAAAAATAAATTATGTTTTTAGGATTGCTGATTTGTTTGAAATTAATTTTTTTATTGCGCTTCCTATTATATTAGGTTTTGTTGTTAAAATTTGATGCTGCATACTATTTTTTTAGTAATATATATATATATATTACTTTTTATAAGTATTGGTGCTGAAATTTTTTTTATAAACTTAAGATTTTCCTAATATCACCATTGAATTTTTTTATTATTTATATTGGATGTTCTAATATTTCATTTTATATGCTATTAGAGCTAGGGTTTGTTAATCCTAAAATGGCATGTCCCCAGTGTTTATTGTGTGAGTGTGTCAATAGTGCTGTTGACGCAACAATAATGTTGATGTTGGTACAATGAAATCCTAAAAAAACTTATGTGCAGTGGGACGTTGATGTTCATTGTGTTGACATGATGTGCTTGAGTGCGTGTTATGTGAAGGGTGTGCATTGTGCATTGATGTTACTATTGTGTCGACACAACTATGTATGCAATGTGAGTAAACAGTGACAGGGTGTGAAAAAGTGTGTGCAGGGTGTCATGAACAATGTGTAGGAAGTGACATAGAGGTGTCAAACGAGCTGGGGCTGGATGGGCCTGCCTGGTTTTAGGCACCCCATCTAGTCTACCATGCTGGGCCAGACATGACATGGTACTGTAACCGTGCCGTGCCTGGCCCATCATTATTTTTTCAGGCCAGGCCTGGCACGTCTAGTAGGCCTGGCATGCCTCGTAGGCCTGGCACGCCTCGTAGGCCCGACCAATTAATATACCGTGCTGGGTTGGGCTCGTACGGCTAGTTTTAGCCCGTACGGGCTGGTTTTTAAAATTATGTTATTTTTTATGTAATAATTAATTAGTTTATATTTAAAAATTTTTAAATTATAAATTATAAATTCGTAATACTTTTAAAGTTTTTCTTAATGTTAATTATTTTTTCTTTTTAGTAATTAGAATTAGAATTTAGGTATGAATTAATAAAATATTAACACTTAAATATAAATAAAATTTTAAATCG
Source organism: Sapria himalayana (assembly GCA_029783825.1). Classification (NCBI taxonomy): domain Eukaryota; kingdom Viridiplantae; phylum Streptophyta; class Magnoliopsida; order Malpighiales; family Rafflesiaceae; genus Sapria; species Sapria himalayana. The sequence continues at coordinate 1,251,408 of JAREIK010003317.1, forward strand.
AATGCAAAAAAAAATATTTAAGTAAACTTTCAAGTAATATTCACAACTAAAAATTAAATAAATACAACAAGTTTGAAATACAAATGATAATGCCAAATCAAACCAAATACAATGTAAGTAAAATTGAGTGCATCGAAATTAAAAATCAGAATTAGACATAAGTATAACATAAGTGTTGTAATCTGGAAATTATCAACCGTTAGGCGTTAAGTGGCAACGTCATCAATTGTTTATCATCATATCATTATTATCCGTAATATTAAAATTACTATCATATTGTTCATCATCAGCAATCAACTCTTCTGCTTTTGATGTAGTCTCAGCATGATCATGAATATCCTAGCTCGAATTCTCCCAATCCTTCATGCATGCTAAAACCTCAATAATATTTAGATTTAATCTTGATTTCTTATCCAAAATTATATTCACTTTAATAGAAAAAGTTGACTCCGATACTATGTTCGACATTAGAGGAGTCAGTAGATTCAGTGCCATCTTAGATAGCACAGGAAAGGTGAACTTGTATTATTTTTACCACTGTAATATATCAAAATTCTTAGTATCTGAATGTGATAGGATTGAGCAGCAATCAGTATATAAGTACCGAGATAGTTTGCTCATATTCGACGGTTCACCTCATCATTTTTTCCTCGCTAATTGAATGAAAAAGTCATCGTCTCAAAATATGATATCAATATTCATACTTGGAGCCTCATTATTACTATTACTATATCTAGTATAATAATATGTAAAAAGCTCATTTAACTTCTTATGAATGAATCCTTCAGGTGCGTTTTTCAGGTTCATGCACGAGAAAATATAAGTCAAAATATTATTTACCTATTTCACCTTAATCTTATGGTCAATGCAGGCAGACATACACTAAAGAGATGGAATGGTGGACCAATACTATAAGTACTTGGTTTTTATCTCTACAATCATATGGTTAAGTGTTGGGCCAGGTCGATATTTTTTAAACATGCTATTAATATTAGATATGCACATGAGTGTAATACAAGTCGTGAGAGTATAAACTGAAGAACACATGTTCATCATGTCATAAAAAATCTTCAGGAATTTCATAAATAAAATTCTTGTAGCTTAATCAGTATTATCAATAATAAGTTTGTTACTCTTACTATTGATATAGTTGGATATCACGTATTCATATCCAATACATGACTCTAGCATCAGGTGGATATAATTTTATTCATATCTGATTGAAATTTCTTCTTCTTAAGATTCACAGACAAACAGAGACTACCGAACTTTTATTGTCGGCGAGACCCAAGAATATATTTTAGTGAGTTATGTATATTTTCTAAAGAGGAGGAACACACATTTATTCCCACTTGTACAAGCATGTTAATTATGTGACACATACATTTAACATGAAAAATTTCTCCTAATGATTTCTAAGAATCATTAGGAGAAATTTTTCATGTTAATTACTACTTGGCACACCTAAGTTTGCGGTTTGACCGTCCAGCCGTTGGTACTCACCAGTGCCTAGAAACACTAGGAGAGAAGGCAAGAGCATCCGTAGGAGTCTGGGCCGTGTCTCAGTCTCAGTGTGACAAGAAAGAAGAACAAATAGAATCTGATTTCATGTTAATTACTAATTCATTATTAGATGTGTTATCGAATATGATACTAAAAATTTTATTTTAAATTTTATATTCTCCAAAGATATTCATCATTCACTTAATTTTTTTGATTTAGAGTTCATTTTTAATCTACATAGTGGGCAGAGGTGTCAAACGGGCCGGGCCGGCATGGCCCGGCCCGTTTTTTTGGGCACGTTCGTGCTACCGGGCCGGGCACGGCATGGTTCCAGTATCGGGCCCGGCCCGGCCCGGTTTAAAAATTGCCGAGCCTGGCACGGCCCGTGGGCACGGCGGGCCGTGCCGTGCCTTGCAAGGCCCGCTCGGGCTTGCTTGTCCGAGCGGTTCGGGATATGGGAAGACCGCGGGTCGGGTCGAATCAGACCCGACCCGCGGTCTTTTTATGCGGGAGGGGCTTCCTGGGGTCGGGCTCACGGGACACCCGGCACGGGATTGACCCGTGCCGGGGTGTCGTGCTGAACCGTGCCGGGTCAGGCACGGCAAGGCTCAGGCCGGGCACGGCACGACATGACACGCGCCTAACCCGGGCACGACACGGGCCCGGGCAGGGAATTTTTCCATGCCGTGCCTCGGGCCGGGCCGGGCCGGCCCGGCCCGGCCCGGTTGACACCTGTAATAGTGGGCGATGAGATATGTATAAGATATATCATCATTACTAATTAAGATATTGAAAGTCATGAATACTATTTAACTATAATCCTTAATATCATTAATTATTATTTATTTTTTTAACTTATAATATTTTAGTATGTTATATATTAATAAAAAGAATTAAAAAAATTTTTTTTTTTATTTTTTTTTCATTTTTTAATGATTAGTTTGGGATAGAATCTTCTAGGTTGTTGGTTTATGCCCCATAATCGTTGGATGAGAAATCCAACGGCTTACATTTAAATTTTTTTTTTTAATTTTATTGTTTGGAGGGGGGGGGGGGATTTGACTCTGATTCAGGTTGAAAAAATCACGTGTAGGGATTAGGGCCTGATCCCCCGGCAAAATTTTTGGATCCGTCTGGTGCTCGGGTAGTTTCTTGGCTCGTGCCGAGTAACTGTGCCTGGCCCTAGACGAGGCCTGGTTGGCCTCGGCACGGGGACGAGCACAGGTCATTCCCGCGCCCAGCCAGGCATGGCCGGGCTAGTCAGGCTCTTTTGACACCTCTGTGGTGATATAAGTTATTATAGTTTTTTTTTGTACTTTGCAAATGGTGGAAATTAAATTTTTGGGTATTATCATGTGAATGCTTGGATAATGAAATTACTTACAGTAGACTTATGGGATTCAAATGTTGTTTTTTGGTCAGCAGAAGCTTTCCTACATGATGGAGGAGCCTCTTGGCATGGAGGAGCCTCTTTGTGCTCGTGCGTACCCTCCATGCTTGTTTTTTCTTAGATTGGGCTGTCCATCCTGTTTGTCACCTCTACCAACAACATACCTTATTGACAGTCAATATCTTAGTTCCCAAGTTATATTAAAGAGTAGAATATCTTTTTTACGTGAGTACAATGATACTTGTCAAATAAGATATTAAGTATAATTTATTTGTTTTTTTTTTTTTGAAGTTCAATTGAAAGATATATATAATTAGAGGTTTTTTATGGGATCATTTGGCTTCTCTGTTTATTCTCCTTTGTTCTGAATATGCTACATATGTATTATTCTTCTTATATATACTTTAAGACCATGGTTGCTTGATCTCCTAGACTCTGGCCCAATGTGGATCAAAACTTGAGTAAATATGTGAACTACTATGTCGTCTTGATTTCAGGAAGATTTTCTTATGTGAGAAATTATGTTCTCTTCAAAATCAATATGATTTGTAATAGTTATTATTTATTATAACTTCATAAAATCTATATTATAATGTGAATCAACAAATTTTTAATAGTTGATGAGTCATATTCTCTCTTCACAAGTGGCTCATGTTGGATTGTAGGTGATTAAGAAAAAGCAATAATTCTAGATACATCTTTCTAATTTCTATTTTTGATTGGCTCACTAAAAAAATAAGTCATACTCAAAAAAGGCAACATTCATATTAGATGTGTCAAAAGTCCTTGCTGGGTCACGTGGATCATGCCGGGCTGGGTTGGGTCATACCAAACACACCACAACCATGGGCTGCTCATGTGTCCTAGACGGCTAGACTCTAGGGCCTTGTCCTACTGACATGCTCTATAGTCTGCTCCTGCCGTCCTGCTTAGGGGTGCTAATGAGACGAGACAACTCGCGAGCTACTCGAAGTCAACTCGGTCAAAACTCGACTTGAGTGAGCTCGACTCGAAATGTTAACGAGTCGAGTCGAGCAACTCGTAACTCGACTCGAAAAGCTCGCGAGAAACTCGAAAATACATTGTATATAAAATTTTAAAAGTTTTCTTTTAAAATTTAATATCTTTACTTTAGGGGATGTCATAAATAATATATCTCTAATTTGTATTCTTAAAAAAATCATAAATTTTCATTATTTATTTAGTTATAAATATATTTATTTTAAAATAATTAATTTTCTTAAATTCAAATTCAAGCTCGAGCTTGTCTCGACTTAGAGTTTTTATTAATTTCGAGTTCGATTCGAGCTTCATTATTCAACCTCGCGAGCTTTCGAGCTTGAGTCGAGCTCGGATTCGAATTTTCGAGTTCGAGTCGAGCTTAGCTAAACTCGAGCTCGACTCGCATCATTAGCACCCCTGGTTTTGCTCCTGCAATCTTGTTGTAGACTTGTAGTGTGGCAGCTTGCTTGCAGCTAGTCTGGCCTGGCCCCTTGGGCTACTATGCTGCCTGCAACCTGTTGGGCCTAGGCATGCAGGCAATTTATAATTTTAATTATATATGTTATTAATTATTATATTATAGCAAAGATATAATGTAAATAAAAAAAATTATTTTAAAATTAAATATAAGATACACTAATAATAAAAAAATTATATTACAAATACAATACATAAATGTCTAAAAATATAAATAAAATGAAAAAAAATTGTGAATAAAATATTAATCTGAATGAATCGGATCATCAAAGCACATAGTCTCAGTAACAACATCCTCATTTGTGTGTATTTTTGTGTCATCATTTAAATTTAACTCTCATTTTGTCTTGAAGATTTATCATTGCAGTCAGTCTTTTAAGTAAAAAATTATTTTAATGATTTCTGGTCATATTGTATTCTTTCTATATAAAATCAAATTTATATTCATAAAAAAAGTAAACTCTAATGTTATGCTAGATATCAGAGGGGTCAGTAGATCTTGTTTTATTTTAGATAGTATGGAAAAGTGAATTCATATGATTTTTATTAGTTCAATATGTTAAAATTATTAATGTCATTATGAAACAGGATGAAATATTAATCGATGTTAATATCTCAACAACTTGCACATGTTTGATAGATCTCATCATCATTTGCTATGTTCCCATTACTAACTAAATTGAAAAGTCATTATTTTTGGATACTTTCTCGATATTAATATTCGTAGACTCGATAAAATTATTATATTTATTATTATTAATATTTAAATAAATTATTTAATTATTCAAAGATCAGTATAATGAGATAAGAAATAAAAATATACACCTAAGTGCAATACATGTAGTGAAAGTGTATATATACGTACACATGTTCGTCGCATCATAAAAAATCTTAAGAAATTTTATTATAGTCTATTTTGATGATAATGAATATAATAAGGTATTTAGTGTTTGTATGATTACATAAATACCAATACATTAAATCTCATAAAAAAATCAGATATTAAATATGCTTGAATGAGAATTTTATTATGATAACTAGTTGTTTGGAAAGTATCTTAAATATGCTTGTGCACTAGGTATGATCACCTCTATTTGATGTTGCAATTCATGATTAATATCATATTTTTTAAAAATATTTTAAAATACTTCTATTAATGAGGATCCAAGCTGTTTAAATAAGATATTTCTCATTCCATTCTACAATCATCATCTATGGTATTGTGTTAGTACTTGAATTCTATACAATTCAATGGTTGTTATTGTAAGTAATAAATTTTTTTGATATATATTTGAATATATTTTTATAGTTTTATTATATTTTTATTAAATAATTTTATTATTATATTATAAATTTAAAAATTTATGATGAAAGGATAAAAAATACTCAAATAAAAAAACAAATTATCAAAATTATTCTTTGATTTTGTTTCTACTATGTTCTTATGTATTTATGTATATCAGATCAAATGATTATCTACTCATATTAGTTTAACAAATATAATAGAAAAATATAGTATATTTTTAGTTTTTTTTAGCTATGATATCTCATACTCTAGTATAATGACTTTTCTAATAATTTGTATTTTTTGTTTGGTCAGTGATAAATGACAAAATTGAAAATGTTCAAGTATTGAATTAATCATATTTTAATATTTCATGGGATATTCTATTCTAAAAGAGAGAATATATTATATACACTGCTCAATTCTAAATAAAGTCTTTTGATCGTTAAAATAAACACATGTAGTTATAAAAGTGTTATTGCTGAATTAGAGTTTCAACTATACTGATTTTACTGAAAGGAGGAGAGGAGAGTGAGAGAGAAGAAGAGAAGAAACAACGAAACTTATTTGTTGATGTTTAATTTATTTTATATTTATTTTGTTTGTTTTTTCATTGTTATGGAGAACTTGATATATAAAATTTTTCAAATTATATATATATATATATATATATATATATATATATAATTAATATTATATTCCAAAAAATATTTTTTCAAATTGATAATTTTTTGTACTTTTTTCTATTCCTGTCTCTCTCTTCTACTCGAAATATAATCTTAACCAACCATAATTATTTTTGAATCTTGTATCAGAATAGTGATGCCTATTAATTTTGAGATGTATCAGTTTAGGATAACATACTAGAACTTCTTAATCGACACGTCATGACAATACTTGTATGTACTCATTCTATTTGATTTACACATGTATTTGGCAATCTTGCAGGTGACCTTATATCATTCATTGAGATATTGTATAGTTTTTGTTGATGATTCTACTTGATTTTTATGATTCTCTATATTATGGAAAAATCATAATTTTTTTTAATTTTAATAAAATTTAATGAAAAATTTAAAATTTAGTTAGGATGTATTATCATTAAGATATTGAAAAGTAATAATGTTTTAAAATATACTTATTAATATATTTTTTATTTTTTTGAGGAGCATAACATAAATTATCAAATATTATGTGTTGGTACTCTTGCACAAAATAAAATAATTGAGAAGAAAAATTAAAATATTGTTCAGATGATTATGACACTTATACTTCATAGTAGTATGCCTAGGTATTTTTCGGGAGAAGTGCTATTAATTGCTAAATTTCTAATCAGCTGAATATAATTTTTGGTTCTCTCATGTTGTATTTTATACTTGTTCATATATTTAGTAGATGCTATTTTATCTTTCATATAAGATTTTTGTATGTAATTATATTGTTCATGATCTCTCTTCAGGTAGGGAGAATGTGGTTGCACATGCCATGAAATGTATCTTCATTAGGTAGTCTATTATTCATAATGGCTATAAGCTATGTTGCACGGATACGCCTAGGAACTGCCGTGTCGCCGTGTCCGACCCGTGTCAGAGACATATCCGACGTGTTGTTCGGAAACAGTCGTCGTTAACAACAGACGCGTCGTTTACCTACAGACGCGTCGTTTACCAATTGACGCATTTTTATGATTCTAACGTATCGGAAATACACTATATATTAACTATTACTCCTACATCTCCAACAAATTGAGGAACACATCACCGATAGTGAGTTGCCGACAAGCTGATTGCGAGGAATAGTTGTCAATTGTCATTGCGTCAAACGGGGAGTGGAAGAGCACACCGCCGAGGTGCCGACAATACCTAAGGTAACCTAATTCTATAAAGGGAATGGGGGGTTTTAGAATCTGTATTGGGAGGGGGAAAGTTTGAAAATCAAAACTGTAAAGGGAGGGTGGTGGGGGGTGTTAGAGGGTTTAAATTTTTTTTACATTATTTTAAAATACAGAATTTTAAATTATTTTAAAATACCTAATATTTATAATTAATAATTTTTATTTTTAATTTTATTTTTTTTATCATGACGTATCCTAGTCGTATCCGTATCCTAGTTTTTTAGAATTTGTCGTGTCCCCGTATCCTGCCGTGTCGTATCTCCGTGTCCGTATCCGTGTCCGTGCAACATAGGCTATAAGTGTTATTCATCAGAGATTAGGAAGATTGTGTATTAAAATGATATTCTTCGAGGACAAGTTAAAGTTTATAGAGCTGAAAATTGGGAGTACCATGTAATGATTGTGAGATATGTTAATTAGAAAAATATACTAGAATTTTATACTATTAATTTTTTTCAATACATGACCTTGTGCCAAATTACTATACCTCGCATAAATAGTATTAGAATATGCATATATTCTAATACTATTGAACGCCCATTCATAGATCTATTATTTTATGAAGCAACAAGATTTTGATATTGTTTTCTATTCTTCTGATATATATATATATATGTATGTATGTATGTGTGATGGTTATATTAGAAAAATGATTTTGCTAGGAATTGAACAAGATGGATTCTACCTTTTCAGGTTGACTCATATCAGCATTTCTAGAAGTCTATTTACTATTGATTTTTCTTAGCTGGGATAGAGGTGTCAAACGGGCCGGGACGGGCCGGCCCAGCCTATTTTTTTAGGGCACGATCGTGCTTCCATGCTTTGCCTTGCCTGACCCGCTCGGGCTTGCCTGTCCGGGCGGTTCGGGATACGGGGGACCGCGGGTCGGGCACGATCGTGGGGTCGGGCTCACGGGACACCCGGCACGGGATAAACCCGTGCCGGGCTGGCCCAGGCATGGCTGAACCGTGCCTCGTGCCGGGCAGGGCCGGCCCGGCCGATTGACACCTCTAAGCTGGGATAATGTACACTGGACAAGCTAAAGATTCTAGAGCCGAATATTAGAGGAGTTTTGTCTATTGATTATGAAATGTATTAGTTAGAAAATATACTAAATCTTCCTATTCTTGCTCAAATATTTGAAGGTCTTGTAGGATAATCGCATATGTTTATTTGAGATATTTTTTATACTTTTGTTGATGTACTAGATTTTTATGGTCGTGAATATTTAATACAAAATTAAATTTTTTTTTTAATGAAATTTTATAAAAAAAAAATTCATTTTGAATGTGACATTAATATGGTTAGAATATACTTCTCATTAGTTTCTTATTTTTTTAAGAAGAACAAGATGATTTATCAGATATCATGTATTTATACTCTTACAAAGAATGAGATAAACGAGGGGAAGTTTATTGAGGAGAAATGGTGTTGGCTGTTAATTTCCTAATCAAAAAATTTTTATATGTTATTCACTAGAGATTTGAAAGTTTATTGCTAGTATTGATGTGACATTTCAATGACAAGTTGAAGATTCAAACGTTGATTGTGAAATATGTCAATTCGGAAAATATACTTTATCTTTTTATTATCATTCTTTTTTAATACATGAACTTGTGCCATATTACTATGCCACTGCATTATATCAGCACTTCCAAAAGCAACGGTGCTAAGAAAAGATTTTTGTTCTACTAATGGCATTTCAGAAAATGTATTTTCAGAACCCTCTATTTCCGTATCAAGTTATTCCGAAGCCGCTTGCATGTTGCCCTCAGAAAAAATAATTGAGACAACCTCATAGATTGTGTCCTTTACCAAGGAAGCACAGACACGGCTCCCTACAGCCATGTCCACGTGTCCGACACCTGGACACGACACGGATACTTGTCCGATATGCCACGTGGTGTATCATTACACAATCCGTATCCGATACGCCACGTGGCGTATCGGATGGTTGCGTCGACAGCCGTATCCACGTCTATAGTGCCCTACGTCCGACGACATCGGTGGCCAACGTTGGCCACTGGCAGGGGGCGGACGCGATTTGAGGGGAGAGGCAGGGGCGGGCGTGTTTGAGGGGAGAGGCAGGGGCGGGCGTGTTTGAGGGGAGAGGCGGGGGCGGGCGAGCATGATTGAGGGGAGAGGCAGGGGCATAAAATAAAATATTTTTATAAAATAAAATAAAAAATATATATTTTTATATAATATAATTATAAAATATTATTTTATAAAATAAAATAAATATAAATATTATCTTATAAAATAAAATAAAATATTTTTATTTTATAATATAAATAATATATATTTATTTTATATAATAAAATATTTTAATTTAATTTAATTTAATAAATTTTATAAAATACCTAATATTTATAATTAATAATTTTTATTTTTATTTTTATTTTTTTATTATGCCGTATCCTAGTCGTATCCGTATCCTAAATTTTTAGAATTTGCCGTAACCCCGTATCCTGTCGTGTCGTATCCCCGTGTCCGTGTCCGTGCTTCTTAGTCCTTTACAACCTTATCAAAATGTCTTTATTTAAAGGTCCACACTTTTTTGAAATACCAAAACTACTACAAGTTTCTTTGTTAAGCTTAACTGCTTCAAATCTGATTGAATGGTCCTTTTATGAGTTTAATGACTTTGGTAAATTTGGACACATTGTAGTAGACTAATTATATTAGCAACGTAGCTGATAGCTAATCTTATTACTATCATATATTTTAATTTTTTGATGATCCTTCTATAAATCATGGACTTTACTAGTGAACTTGCACTTGTAGATAATGTAATACCTGAATCAAGTGATGAGACATGTTTACATCACAACTTATCGGGGTCAAACCACATATCACAAGCATATCTCCTATGAGAAAAAAAAATATCATTTCTATTGACTATATGATATCATTACAAAAGAAATATCTTAGACATTCCAAATTCTTAGTCTAAAACTCACAATATATATAATTTTAATTATAATATATTTAATTAATCATTTTTACTAATCAGAATATCATTAATATATATTATTAATATAACATGCTAATTTCTTGATCCATTTAAAAAAATGTGAATAATTTGGCATGTATCTTTCATGGTCAAAGATGAAAAGTGCTAAAAAAATCTATTAAACTATGCCTAAAGATTGCTTCAAATCCCAAGAATGATGAATCTTGATGGTTTTTGCACAAACACTTCTTTCTTCAGATTATTATGAAGATTTGTATTCTTTACATCTAGTTGATCACTTGTGAAATGCAACAAAAAAAAAAGTATCAATACAAGAAAGTATCAACTTAATAGTGATAATTTTGGTCATAAGGGAAAAAACCTTCCAATAGTTAATACCATAAGTTTGTTTAAATGTCATAGCTATTAATCTGATTTTGAGATGATCACTCTTTTCTTCATATCTCATCTTTATTGTGTACTGGTCTACCTAAATAATTTTGAATAAAAATCTTACATATGATTATATGTGATTATACTAAGTTAATTCAATATAATTTATCATTATCTGGATGACTGTCTCAAAAGGAGTGCTTAGAATCATGAGTGTTTAAGAGAATACAAGAAACTAAAATTAGTATTATAGAAAAGAGAATAAAAAAGTATCTGAGAAAAAGAGTGCTAAGTAGAACATATCACTGGTCCCTTTTTATTGTGCAATCAGAAGGTTTAAGTTGCTAATTTGAATTGGATCATTTGATGTAAAAAAAAATGTAACTGGTGAACATTGTGGACATGTCTTTTATTGTATAACTTTAGATTGGAATCATCAAGTCTTCAAACCTTAATTTTTTTTCCAAGGCCGACTCACATCTTATGTTTAATGATCTACTCACACTCGGTTTCTGTCCTTGACATAATGCCTTATGAGAAGTGTCCTATTTTTCTCAAAAGTCATCGTGCTAGTAGTATTAGGTGTAGGTGCAAGATTAGGGCCTGTGATTAAATGAGGAGTAATAATTGGACATGAAAAGGAGCCTATAACTATAGTGTCTAAAGTTGTGTTATCTTTGATTAAGTCTTTAAAGAAGGATTTATCCTTGCAGAATGTCATATTGATACTCATAATGATCGTTATGGTTTTTAGTGAATAATAATTAATGCTTTTTTTGAGTATTAGAGTAAATAATGATGATGTACTTGATGACATGCAAAGTTTTAAAAGGTGAAAGCGTAAAACAAAGTATTTTTGTGTTCGTGAGGCTAGGCGTAAACTTCGAGGCATTGAGACATAGATTTTTTGATCAACACAATATATAATTAATTAATATTTTAAAATTTATAAAATAAAATAACATTAAAAAAAATAATTTATTAGAATTATAAAAAAAATATTAGTTTATTATTTTCACAAAAAATCATAACAAAGTCATAAAATAAGAACTAAAGTAAATTGCTTCAAATTCTTAAATTTTTTTTTTCAAGGGCATCATCTTTCTCATCCAATGTATTAAAAGTAGGAAAATGTCCACTGTTATGTATTCTCATTTTATTTAAATTCTCATCTTCATCAATTGGTATTAAATTAAACTTATTTTCTTTGTATTTGTCTCCGGTTGTAATTAGTAACAAATATAAATTAATAATTAGGTATAAATATTATATGTTTTTTTATTAAATTTAATGAAATTTATGACTTCAATTTTTGTATAATTACTTAGTATTTTATTAAAATTTCTTTTGTAGGAATGTGAATAAATTATTTGATCCGATGATGCTTGAATTTGTTGGGAGTTGGATGACACAACTCTAAAAGCATCAACATTAATTAGCTCATCATTTTGAAGCCAACAAAGATCAAAAGGGGAGGAGAAGATCTTTTTTCTCCGCAATTCACTCATCATTTGAATCAATCATCTCTATAAAATCGAATTACTATTTTGTTTTTTTTTTTGTATATTTTGTTCTTTCAATCTAGTTTTGTACTTTACATATACTAAAACATTCAATATATGATGTTCAAGTTTATTTTTTTTGTATGTATCTGCAAATAATAAAATAAAGAATATTATGTGTTAAAATGAAATAAAGTTCTCTAACATCAAAATAGAAATATATATATAAATTTAAAAAAATAAAAATATTATCGATTCAAATATGTTTCAATTTATTTTACATCCCGAAGCACTACAAGTAATGCTAGGGACTCAAATAGCAAATTTTTGCAACTCTGGTGGTGAACTCCCAAAATGTATCTACCAACTTGTAGGACTTCTTAATATTCGAGAATCATTTGTAATACGAGTCCCAAATTCACTTATTGCTTGGTCAAAGGAGTTCAACTTAATATCAGCTTTTAAATGTTCTTGATAATCTAATATATTATCCATACATTCAAATAATATCTTCCTCACCTTATTAATATTAGAGAATTTATCCTCATATCGTAATTAAAGATTAAGATAGTAACATGTTGCATGTAAATGTCAATGAAGTTGTGAAGTCCATCTTGCATTAATTTTTCTCGAAATTAGACCATATTTTTTCTCCATGCCCTCACAATTAAATATAATTTTCTCCTTATTAAATTTAATCAGCTCATAAATATAATTCATGGTTGGTCTTTCTTCTGAATCAATCTATCTCAAAACACAAATTAATGGAATCATGGTCTTAATGCAAAAAGTCACATGTGGTAAAAAATTTAGATAAAATAATACTATACTTCGAGCTTCCATATTTTTTATCTTTTTAGTTCATTTACTTGAACACCAATTTTTTGAGGAGAACATTTCTATAAGACATTGCTTTTGCTTATAAAGGCTTTGGAGAGTAAGAAATGTAGCAAATCATGTAATTGTTGGATGAAGAAGTTCATAATTTTTTGTAAATATTCTCATCAAACTAAGAATTCAAGTATGACCATATATTAACTTCACTACTTGCCTAGCTCGAGCAAGTGTAGTATCATGAATATTTAAATTTTTAATTTCTTTCAACATTAAATCAATACTTTGTGTATTACAATGAGTCCACTATAATATTTTCTTTTTTTTTCTTAAGTCTCATTTTATCATTCCCATAATTAGAATCATTATTAGTGATGACCTGCATAATATTCTCTTCCCTAATTTTTTTTGACAACTTCATCATGATATTTGAATATTAATTTTTTATTTTTTATTATATCAGAAGTATCAATTAATTTCATAAATCAAGTACTAACAGGATTATTCACCAAAAAATTGATAAAACACATACTCTTTTCATATGTCCAACCATCTGACATAATTGAACATTCATATTATTTCTAAGTTTTTTTATGATTTTTCATAATAATACTTAGGTCATTAATTTCTTTTTTAAGAATCTTTGTTGTCAATTCATGCATAGATAGAGGCTTAAACCTGAGTTTAAAAATTACAACAGCATTCATCATAGGAATCCAATAAGAATTAATTCACAGTGTTGAATGAGAGTTTTTTGAATAAATAAACTTATCAATTTTTTTATACACTTTCTTTTTTTCTTCTTACTTTCACCTTAAATTCAAAATACTTTGATGAGTTTGTGAAGTAGTAAATTTATCCATGAGTCTCTCGAGGCATTTTTCGCACGTCTCACTCTGGGCCGTGCTATAAGGCGCTCCTTGTTTACGTGTTTTTAAACACTAATGACATGTGTAATTGTTTACTCTTTGTCTGAAGTGAGATCTTGAACAAAATAAGCTAATCTAAATTTCCTGAATGAAAGGTGAAAGAGTATCTCTCTTGCGTATATCACCAGGAACAACATATAGCACGAGAACAAAAGATGACATCTAATTAATTAAAAAATTAGTGGTTAATATCGCTTCTCCTAAAAAATATCTAGGTAAGCTCCAATGTATTAAGAGTGTCCTAGCTATAAGTGTCAATATTTAATGTTTGATGAATTATCTCGTGTTTCTCAGTGAATCTAGAAAATTAATGAGAAGTTTATTCTAAGGTATTGTCATTCCTTAATAATATAATGCAATAATCAAATTGAATTTTTATTTTTTAATAAAATCTTTTTAAAATTTAAAAATATTTAAGATCTTTCCTTAAATAGTGATAGTTAATTATATTGATTATAAAAAGCAGAAAAATAATAAAATATATCAATTTTATGTGATCATCCAACATCTTCAATGTCTGAGTGATTCAAATAGAATAAATATCTCATAGTATCAATATTAATGAAGAACATATTGATGCGTTCAAGTCTTGGGCTATCTTGTACAAGTTGCAGGAGTTGTGATCGATTGATTGCAAGAGGTGCACTAATAGCCGCATATCAATCATTAATCACTTATTAGCATGCCTACCCAACATGACTCGAGCTCTAGGTCGACCCATGCTAGCATGGGTCCAGTCTAGGCTAGCATTATTTGGTCACTCGGGCTGAAACTGGCTCGCATGGTATAGCCCATTGGATCCTGCTGTGTTGCAACCCATCTCGCACATGTTCCAAGCACGGTTTTAGTCGCGCTGTGGGTCAGACCTAGAGTTCCCAACCAACCTAGGTTACTTCTAGT
Source organism: Sapria himalayana (assembly GCA_029783825.1). NCBI lineage: Eukaryota > Viridiplantae > Streptophyta > Magnoliopsida > Malpighiales > Rafflesiaceae > Sapria > Sapria himalayana. The sequence goes on from JAREIK010003317.1 coordinate 1,266,473, forward strand.
TGTTGCACACAAATTTCAATCAATTTTTTAATTAAACTTTAAATATAATAAAGCTCCAAAAAATATAATAAACCAACCTAGGTTACTCCTACAAATCACAATGGTTTGATACAAATTATTCAAAAATAGAAGTTCTAAGTTCTTTAAAACACTCAGATGCTCATTGTACCAATTCTATGTCGCCGCTACCGTGCCAACCAAGTGTTGTTTGTCATAATTGAGTTCTAGTCCACCGGAATGATGCTTTCGCAGATTCGATTGCCTTGATATGCCAACATTTCTCTGACACACCCATTATATATTAGTTTCTATCTCACCAATATGGTTGCGTTATTGGCACCATTTCTAATCACGGGCATACACTCTCGTTGACACCACAAGGAGATATCACTCATACCTTTGATACATGTTATGATTTAGCTAGGGTTTTGTTTATAGTGATTTTATGGGAAGGGGTATAGGAGAGAGATGGAGAAGAAGAGAATGAAAAAGAAATTTCACCAAAATTTTATTTTCAAAATGTCAACTATACATACATACATATATATATACATATATATACATATATATACATATATATATGATTTGAGGCAGCTCATAAGTTGAATACTTATAAATACTAAAATATAGTTGTTTAAAAAAATAATTGACAAAAATGAGACAAAAATAATGTAATTGGGAAATAAACCAAGTACATGAAAGAAATGACCTGATTGGGTACAATTATATCCAATAAATTTAAAAGTTTATTATTAATTATAATAATACTTAAAGAACATGAGAATAATATAGCAGAACGAGAATAATTATTAGTAATGTAACTATCTATTCTAATATGAGTAATTTTATAGATAAAGTAGAAGAATGAGCCACCAAATTAGTACTATACTCTTTAATAAGTATCTCTGTGGATGAATTCTGTGAAAGCTCATGAATGATTCAATTGATCAATTTGTCTTTCTCAATACTCAATATTGCTCTTGTTTTTTTATTTGAAAATAATTATCTTTATCTCTTTTTGATATGTATCTTCTTCATATAATATACACGCAGTAGAAAGAATCTCCCACATCATCATACAAATGATATATCACCGTACCCTATCGATATTAACAATGAGTTTGTGTAACATAAATAATTTTGACTCCAAAAGCGAGTTGTCACTTATAAGTACTATATCAAAATTTTATTCTTTTTGACTGTGCATGTACTATGCATGATTTACACTCATTGTGTGTGCATAATGTGTAGTAGGCACATTATGTATGTTTGTTTTATATTCAAAAATTTGATGATGGATATGTAGTTGGGAAGAATCGGCACCCCTAGGGTTTTTTATTCTTATATATTGGGTAGATTTAAGTAGTTTGTAGACATTATAACTTTATAGGGGGCGACTATATGACTGTGATGCCATGTGAAAAATCAAGTTATTAAAGTACAACAAAAGTCTAATAGAAATCTCGATACAAATAACATATAGATAATGCACTTAGAGGTGTCAAATGGGCCGGGCCGGGCAGGCATGGACTGTTTTTTTAGGGCACGAACTTGCTACCGTGCCGGGCCGGACACGGCCCGTAGGCACGGCAGGCCGTGCCGTGCCGGGTCGGGAGTATGGACCGCGGGTCGGGATCCAATCAGACCCGACCTGCGGTATTTTTTTCGGGAGGGGCCGGGTCACGCCCACGCGTGCCCGCGTGAAACCGGCAAGGGAAGAACCAGTGCCGGCGTGCCGTGCCAGGCTAGGCACGGCACGGCATGGCTCATGCCTAACCCGGGCACGGCACGGGCCCGGGCCCGGTTTAAAAACGTGCTGGGCCGGGCCGGCCTAGCCCAGTTGACACCTCTAAATGCACTTATATAATGAGTTAATAGATTGAGGTACTTTACATGTTGAGTATTTTCATTCATTATGAGATAAAAACAAAAACCCTAAAAATAAGTTAAATTGAAAATCATAAAAAAAAAAATAGGTGAATGTCCAAAACAATTGAATTATATTAATAAAACTATGATATGTAAATTAAATTAAGTAAAAATGAATATCTAATCTATTGGTTTAATATTTTTGCTATTGACAACTTACTTATTCCTAAATAATTTTGGCATTCATACATATTCAATTTTATTGTAATTTTTTTTTAGTTTTAACTAGTTTTTTGTTAGGTTTATGATGCATCTATATTTATTTGTTGGTTTCATGATGTATCTATATAGATAGCTAATCTATCATGCTTTTTGATTTTTTTTTTTAATTTCTTTTAGAATTTTTAATACAATCTTTTATCTTATTTATGGTGCATATATCTATTCTATAAATGATTTTTTTCATCATCAATAATACAAAAAACTTGAGTTAGAGTATTGAAAATCTTCAATTAAAAAATTATGATATTTTATAATTAAAGTTTAAATTTAGTGCTTATTTTATTTTATTTTTTAGTATTTTTGTCTAATGATTATTTAATTACTTAGGATTAGTAAATACATGTTTTAATTTTTTTGTATATATGAAGGTTAGTAAATACGAGAATGATAACAAATTGTATCTTTGCCAATCCAAGCATCTCTTTTTGGCCAGTAAATATCTTATCATGATTAATATTTATGAGTGATTATATATATTATTATTAATTGTCATGAAATTTAAAAAAAAATTAAAATTTGTGTGCCATCTATGTCGTAGTTTGAATAACTATATGTGATATTTTTTTTTATTTAACTATTTCTACTAATTTGTTTAGTAATTTAAATATTTTTTTTATATTTTTTTTGTTGAATAAGTATCAATCAAGTGCATAGGCTTAGTTTTCTTGAAACATTTTATCAAATAATTCACATATGCCATTTCTCTGGAAATAAATGTTAACACCTTTTTTTAGGATAATTTTTCTTGCTAGAATATGGGCATTGTTAGAGAATTTCTAGCATTTGCATATTAATTTTATTTTATTGCTCTCAATTAACACAAACAATGAGTTGATATTGTACTCAATTGATTTTGACATCAACAATAAGTTGATGTCACTCACAAGTATTATATCAAAAATTTGTCATTTTTTTTTGCGTGCCTTTAATGCATGATTGCTACGCACAATGTGCTCATAATGTGTGGTTGGCATGTTATGTTTGTTAGTTCTTTGTTCACAAATTTGATGATGAATATGTAGGTAGGTTGAATTCGTGCACCCTTCCTCACCTTAACTTCATAGGGTGTGAAGATTTTAGCTTTGATATACTATAAAAAATTATGTATTTAAACCATAAACAACTTTAGTAGAAGCCTTAATACAAATAATATACCTAACGATGCTTTTATATAACAAGTCAATGCACTGGGATAACTCACATATTGAGTGTTTTGATGCATAATAAGATAAACACAAAAAAAAAAAACTAAAAATAAACTAGAAATGAAAATATCAACAAAAAAATTAAGTGAATGTCCAAAACAATTGAATTTAATTAAGAAAATTATGGAAATAACTAGCCAATTCTTAAATATTTATTGTCATTCATACACAATTAATTTTGTTGTAATTTTTTTTTGTATTTTATCTATTTTTTTTGTTAGTTTCATGATGGTTCTATATATTTGTTAGTTTCATGATGTTTCTATATAGATGATTAATCTACTATGCATTATCATATATTTTAAAGTATTTCTAATTATTTTATTTCTAATTCTATTATTCATATTCTTATTATATATCCATCTTACTATCATCATCTTTGTTATTCTTTTTGTTTGAATGTGTTGTTTGTTAGTCGCCCAATATTTATTTTCATATAACATGATTTATCATATGGATATTTAATAAAATTTTTCTTCTGATCTATTTTATATTTGTCTATGAAAAAGAATCCCTGATACATACTCATCAATTTAATCTTATTCTTATATGATACTTATTATTTTTTTGCATTTACTTAATATAAAATCTAAATATTCGAAAAATAGTTGTTAAATCGAGATTTGAATCAAGAATCATAATACTTGATTAGTGAATCGAGAATCAAATCAAATCGAATTGTGAATCAAATTTTTTATGATGTTTTTCACATTAATTAATTCTTTTTTCCTATAGTTTTCAAATTTTTTTTTGTATTTTAGCTTATATTTTTGTGATTTTTTGGTATTTTATTATTTTTTCACGTTAGATTTATAATATCAAAGGTTGAAGTTATTTTTTTTCATGTTAATTAATTCATATAGTTGATAATTTTTTTTTTTGATATTTTAGTCTTTATTTTTGATTTTTGATGATCTTTGTCCTTTGAAAATCTGTATTAAATTGATGCATGTGAATTAATTTATGATTCGGTGATTTAGTTTTTGATTTATGCATATTTTTGATTTTTTTAAAGAATCGATTTGTTTATCTTCTGAATCATGAATTGAATCGTGAATCAAATCGTGAATTATACAATTTTGATAATACTAATTTAAAATAATTGATATATACTATTTTTTGTTTTTATATTTTGATTAATAGATCATTATCACTCATAAAATGATTAAATTTAAAATATAAGTATCCCGTCTTATTATGATTAATCTTAAAATCCTTAGTCCGAAGTACACCCATCTAAATTTTTAATTTTCTATCTAATTTTCTTTGGAAGTCTCTTGTTGATTTATTAATAATTAATACAAAAATATAAGAATTGAGTGATGATCATTGATTTAGTCACACAACTATTGTGAATTCGTGAGTGTTGTCATGAACTAATCTAACTTTAGATAATATTCCCTTATATATGTTTTTGATTAGTTCAATATCCATAATTGATACTCTTTTATTATATAATAGATACATATCAAATTAAATCTCATAGAACTCTATCATAAGTTTTCTCTTATTCAATAACTATTATGCATAAATCATTCTTATTTTTTTTTTGTGTTTAATGATTAATTATTTGACCAAGTTGATAACTTCTATGGTAGACTTACCCGATATAAATTCAAATTAATGCTTTTAAATTCTTCGTTTTTTCCTTAGTATGTATTCAATTATTTTTTTTTATAATTTAATAGCGTGGCTCATGAGTCTAACACTTCAATATATATTTTAATCTTAAATATTTTATTTGTATTTATAAATGAGATTTATAATAATGTATTTATTCATCTGATATATTTTTGATTCACATGGTTTTGTTAAAGAACATAGTCAACCAAATCGTGTAATTTTTATTTTTTGATGATTTTCCAAACTTTAATTATGATACCGTCAGGTTCAAGGATTTTTCTAGAATATAGCTTTTTGCGAACTCAAATTTGTGTGAGTTTTATCTTGATTATATGTCTAAAGTTGTTAATTCCCACGTCATCTTTAATACACAAATTTGAATTTGTAAATTTTTCAAAAGTTCATAAAAATATGTTTTTTATCTTTCTTTGATTTCTTAATTTTTTTTATTAGGATATGAATATTTCTTTCTTAATATAGTTTACCAAACTAATATTTCTGTTATTTTTTTATTCCCATTCTATGGTTTTTACAGGTTAATTCGTAAACTTGCAAAAAAAAAATATCTTAAAAATACACCTACATTTTTATCTCTACTTGAATTGCTTCTACATTTTTTTACAGAAAGCTTTACAGAAAGAAAAAATGTTTTTGATTCTCTATGTTCCTCGATGAATATGTTTGTAATCTGCTCGCTAGTAAACATGTAGCCTGTAGCCTTAGAATCATGACGAATCTTTCTCTATATGAAATAATAATTGATCTCAACATGCTTCAATCAAGTGTGAATTACTATATTGGCACTAATGTGCAGAGCTATCTGCTTGTCATAGTAAAATATAATTGGCTTATGAGCTAATAGTCCCAACTTTTCTAAGAAGTGACTGATCTATTGAAACCCACTAGTTATTAACATTATAACTTTTATAATTTGCCTCTGCACTCGATCTAGAAATAATGTTATATCGGCTGCTTTTTTTGTTCCTAAGATCAAGTAAGCACGAACACGGCTCCCTACAGTCGTGTCCACGTGTCCGACACCCGGACATGACACGGACACGACACGGATACGTGTCCGATGCGCCACGTGGCGTATCATTACACAATACGTATCTGATACGCCACGTGGCGTATCAGATGGTTGTGTCGGAAGCCGTATCCATGTTTATAGTGCCTGACGCCGGATGACGTCGGGTGGCCAACGTACCCGCATGGGCGACGTTGGCCACTGGTAGGGGGCAAGCGCGACGCGCGAATTGAGGGGAGAGGCAGGGGCGGGCGTATTTGTGTGAGGACGTGACATAGAATAAAATATTTTTATAAAATAAAATAAAATATTTTTAATTTTATAAAATAAACAATATATATTTATTTTATATAATAAAATAATTTAATTTAATTTAATGAATTTTATAAAATACATAATATTTATAATTAATAATTTTTATTTTTATTTTTATTTTTTTTATCATGCCGTATTCTAGCCGTATTCGTATCCTAGTTTTTTAGAATTTGTCGTGTCTCCGTATTCTGCTGTATCGTATCCCCATGTCCGTGTCCGTGCTTCTTAGCCTAAGATATAATTATCTCTTAGAAAAGTATAATATTTGATGGTGAACCTCTTCTCTGTGATTGTGGTAATTAAACAAAACACACATCATGAGATTTGTTCATGATTCTCTTGTATGTGAAAAAATCTACATTTTGATCAAGTGGTAAGGTACCAAATCCTAGAGAGAGAAGACACATGCTTTGCACAAGCACATTGCACATGGACGCGTGTGCTACGCCGCCCGCACAGACACACACACACACACACATCCACAAGCGTAAATGAGGTGTGTGGTGATTGTGCACCTCTCTCACACTCTGATGTCCACTACATCGATTCCAGGCCTTTGTTTTCGGGCAGAAGGTGAGACATGTTTTGGCTGTGCGCTGTTGTGCATGACAGTAGGTGCAGTTTTGGCACAATAGTATGCACGGATTTTGGGTGAAACCCTAAATCGGTGTGTTTGGCCAAACCCCAAATTGGTATTTAGGCAGAATCTGAATCTCAGCCAAAACCCTAGATTTGTGCAGTTCAATCTTGGGGAGAATCGTAATTGGGAGGGCACAGTTGTATTTGTTGCAGTGGAAGTGTGTGTGGAATTGGTAGGCAATGCTTTTTTTTCTGGCATTGCAATGCTTGTGCCTTGTTCATCCACTTCATGCTTGTGGATTATTGACTCGAGCTGATATTCAAATTATAATTAATTATTTTATTTTAATCCTTTAAAAGATTATGTTTGTTAATAATTATGGTAGTTAATAATAATCCTTTAAAAAATTTCGGATAGGATAATGTTTAGCTGTTTTATTCTTTATGCTTTTTTTTTCTTATTTTTGATTATTTAGTTCTTTTCTCTCAGTTTTTTATTTGTTTATTTTTTTTAGAGTTTTTAGTTTTTTTTTATGTATTTTATGTATTTTATTTTCTTATTTTTTTATTTTTTTATTTTTTTTATTTTTTTTTTTGCTTTTTTTTTACATTTTTTTGCTTTTTTTTTTAATTTTTTGATTTTTTAATTTTTTAATTTTTATTTTTTTTGCTTTTTTTTTACATTTTTTTGCTTTTTTTTTTAATTTTTTGATTTTTTAATTTTTTAACTTGCCACTCATTAATGGTCAAAGTGAGAATACTTTATTTTAAGTGTATTTTTAGCTTGAAGTGTGAGATGTGTTAATTAATAAAAGATACATATACTTTGTATCCTACTTACTATGTTGATATGAGCTAGGGTTTTTTTTTGATCTGATACACTGAGATGGATGAAGACCTTGTAGAGATGTGATTAGAAAGAATTTTAGGTATTTGATTATCTTTATTGATGATTTCTCATGATATATAGGTATATATTTTTTATTGCTAGATCACACAAATTCTATATTTTTCAGTTATTTCATAAAATAAAAAAAATTAATTTCATAAAAATAAGAAAAGATAATATTTTCAAATATATGTTAGAAAAATTTGTACTTGCTATTTAATTACGAGATTATATATTAGGCTTTTTTCTACCGGCACACCCCTACAGAATGATGTGACTGAAAAGAACAATAAATATCTATTCGATTTATCTTGCATACTTTTTCTTATTTACAAGGTGTATTGTGAAGCATTTTTTGGGAGATTTAGTTTTACTTGTAAATTACTTTATTAACCTTATATTCTCTTTTATCTTTTCTCTGTACGTGTTTTTCCAGATCGTTCATTTAGAGAGATATTATTTAGCTTGGCTGATAAAGTGTATGAGAGATTAACCTAATAAATTACTTTATTACCCTGAAAAAACTCGGTCGGACCTGCCTGCCCCATCCTAGCTTGTTTGACACTTGTAAGTGGGTCAGGCAGCTCTGGCATGACTTGCGGCAGTATTTGATTCAACCATGCCGGCTCCAACATGATACGGTATAGAATTCTTCCCGGACCATACTAGTGTCGTGCTAGACATGGCCTATGTGCTAGGCATGTCGGCATGAAACATGGCACTAACACATTTAAAAAAAATAATCATTTTAAAATGAATGCTTTTCATAGACACCATACATGACATCGACTAAGAGGTGTCAAACGGGCCGGCCCGGTTTTAGGCCGCTCATCCGGGCTACCATGTCGGCCCAACACGGACCCGGGGGTGAAACCCGCCGGGTTCGGCCCGGGTCGGATCTGACAAAACCCTAATTTTTTTTAAAAAAAATTAGGGGTTCGACGGTGCGCCGCTGTGCGTCTTTGCCCTTTTAGGGCTCGACGAGCCTTGCCTATTGATCATGTTTGGTGCGTGGTCAAGTGCAGGCACGAAATGAAGGGCGAGGGTACGGGCACGGGCACGGCACTATACCGTGCCGGGCACGGACATGGCATTGTAACGTGCCGTGTAGGGCATGGCCACGGCACTGTAGCATGCCTTGCCGTGCACGGGCACTGGCACGGCACTATAGTGTGCCGTGTCCGTTAATTTATTTTATTTAATTAAATTGCATATTTTTTATTTTATTTTTCTTAGTTTATTTATAATCTTTTTGACTTTCTTCTCCTGACACTGATATTACCATAATATCTTGTCTAAGTTTATAATTTTTTTTATATTTGTAATTTTAATTTGGAAAAGTAGAGTGTCCGACCTATTTTATTGATGAGCTGCGAGTTCTAAGCATAAGAATACGTGGCCGAGGTGAAAAAGTGTTTGCTGCCCACGTCATGTTGAAAAGATTTATTTTATTTAATAATTTTTCTATAAATAAATAAAGTAATAATAAAAAGTAAAAAAATAGAAAAATACAGCTCTCATTTTCTTATTTTTAGTTTAGTCCTAGATTTAAAAAATGATAACCAGTGAATGTTATAAAAATGAATTAGACCTAAAACATAAAATAAATATTTGATATAATTTAAAAATATTTATTATCAACACACGTGTCTAAAAAATTTAAAAATAGATAAACGTTAGTTGTGTGGACATATTTTATCATTATTAAAAATAAAAATTCTAGGAGTGTCGAAGAAAATCTGATATAATTTATATATATTATACAAATATATATACACGTAGAGGCATTGGTGATGCGACCGCCCGACTCACTCGACACATACATGCTCTCCCTATATTCACTTTCATATATATTTTATTTTGTATTTATTTTGTATAATTATTCTATAAAACTTTATTTTGTATTTATTTGGTACTCACCCACATTTTCTTTAATCTAATAATTTTTTTTTAATTGACTTTATATATATTTCATATAAATTTGTACAGGGAAAAAAAATACAATTTATGAGATATAATTGATTTGATAATAACAGTGAGTGATTGATTGAACAAAATTTTTCTGTAAATATAGATGGCACATAATATTTATTATTATTTATATTTTATTATGCCTCATAATTTTTGATATATTATTATACCTTTTAGTCTTTTTCTTTTAAGTTATTTGTCAATATTTGTAAATAATTTTTTAAATAATATTTGTTTGTTTTATGTGTTTGTTTAATGTCGAGACGGTCACTTAATTGTTTAATTTACAGAGTTTTTTTTTTATAATTTAAATATATTTAATTTAGATTTTTTTTTTTTTTTTTTTTTTTTTTTTTTGCAGCCGGGAGTATGTACTGTTGCACGAGAATTCTGCGGGGTAGAAAGAGGAGGAGGTCGTGAATTTATTTTCCAGTATTTATGTATGTATAATGTATTCCAGCTTCCTCCTGCAGGGGCAGGTACTGTGGGTGAGGCTGATTCTACGCTTGTTCTAACAATATTCTACTTAAATTGATTAGTTTTTTATTCTTTTTCTCCATCTATTTATCCTAATTAATATTTTGAGCTTTTTTTTATTTGACTGTTCCTCGATCATTTGCTTTCGAATTTCCTGGTAAAATTTAATCAAAGTGAGATTCTGCAGGCATACACATGCACGCACACACTCATGCACACACAAACAAACCCTCTAGGTCATGTTGCAAGCCAAACAAAGTTAAACAAAAATATATATATAGTGTACTTTTTTTAAAGTTAAGTTCCCTAATTATAAATTTCACATTTATAATTAGGGAAATTTATGTTATGAGGCCTCAAAACTAAAATATTTAATTTTTTAGACCTATTTTTAAAAGCTTTAAAATATAAGATATTTTTTTAACTTAATGTTTAAATCCAAAAATATCTTTATTTTTTAAAAATTATGTTTTTCATAATAAACATCAATAAATAATGAAATCCATATATTTACGTATATAGACATAGTCATATATTTACGTATATATATATAGTGGACGCGTGTCAACCATATTTTTCGAAAAGGTTAAGTTTTTTTAAAAAATAAGAGTATTTTTGGAATTAAACATTAAATGGAATGATATTTTGGGATATTTTTTATTAAATTTTTTAAAAATAATTTTTAAAAGTATTATAGTTTTGGACCTTTTGGTGCACCCTACATAATTTTGCCTCATAATTGTTGCCGTCGATTCTGAAGGTGTCTACCCCAGGCAGGCACTTGTTCTTCAGTCTTCACTGACCTGGCACATGACGCTGAGGTTGTTACCTGAGTGTTATTGAGACCCAGACTTTAGGGTCCTCCACTGCCAGCTACCTTTTTTTCTTTGTCTTCTCCGTCTCCTCCTTTTCTACTCTCGCTCGGGGACGGCTGTTATGGTTTGTGTGCTCTTTGAAATTGGCGGCTACCTTAACCATAAATCATCATCAACAAGTCCCTCTGTACTATACTTGTGGTCCACCTCCATTTCCACTCCCTTCTAGTTTCCATCATCGTTTCTTTTAAACCCTATGTGTTTCTGCTGTTCTCCTTTTGAATAGAGAAACAGCGGTTTAGTTATTCTCATATTGTCGTTTTAGGGTAGGCTGCGGACTTCGTTCTCTGTGACGGCCGGCCCAACGAACTGTTTTCCATCTGAATTTGGGCAGTCAGTTATTGCATCATGATCTGCGCCATCCAGCAGTTTGCGCCATCTCCAAAAGTAACAGCGTCGGATTTAGCTTGGCGAGGAAAACTCCAATTGCCAAATAAGAAATACTTGTTCATTCATGCTCTTCCAACTCTAAGAAACCGAAAGCCCTCTCTCTCTGCTAGAACTCCTCTACGTGTTTCTGCAATCGATTCATTTTGTCTGCGGCAACAAAGAAACGAATTTAGGGTTACATGCAAGGCTTCCGCTGGAGATCAATCTGATGCCCAGGATGTGAAACTGGGGAAATCGGATGGTGGAAAGATTGCCAGGATTGGAGTCTTCTTTGCAACCTGGTGGGCTTTTAATGTCGTGTTTAATATATACAACAAGAAGGTGCTGAATGTGTTTCCTTATCCATGGCTCACTTCTACGCTTTCTCTTGCTTGCGGATCTCTTCTGATGCTGATTTCATGGGCTACCAAAATAGCGCAGCCACCCAAGACCGATGTTGATTTCTGGAAAGCTTTGGTTCCGGTAAATTTGGCTATGGTTTTTGTTTAAAAATTAAAACTTTAGAGACTATAGGAAAGTAGTCAGAATTTGTAGCTCATGTTGTTTAGTTTAGTAACCAAGAATTTTAGTCAGAAATGGGTGCTCTCTAGTAGAAAAATATGGGGCTTTTGGTTCATCTTTTGTGTTGATTAAATGTGTTGAAACTGTTTTATTTATTAGTTATGTTTTCTGTTTTATATATAATGAAGGTTTATATTTATTTATTTAATTTTTATTTTATTAATATTAATATGATATCAGAGAAATAAAACATGAGAGAATTATGTTTAAGTATTTAATTTAAAAATAAATAGGAATAAGATACTAAGAATTGATATTATATCAGTTAGTATACTTGAAAAAAAAAATTATTATGATTAAGGAATTAATTACTGTAGTTACTACCTTAATGGACAAGAGGTACTACTTTAATATGTACTACTTAAAAAAAAATAATTGTGATTAAGGATTAATTTACCGTAGGTGCTATTTTAATGTACTGTAGGTACTACTTTAATAGGTAGTACCTACAGTCATTAAGGTAGTTAATACAGTAATTAGTTCATCAATCACAATTAATTTTTTTCAAGTGTACTGATTGATATAATATTAATTTTTAATATCTTATTTTTAATTGATACACTATTATTATTGTTGCATACACTATTTTAGGCTGCAGATGCTGTTTTAGCCTGCCTCAATTGATGAATTAAGAATGTGTAGTATGATTTCAAAATTTAGAGTTATGTTCTTGATAAATTTTTTTGTTGTCAGCTTTTTCCCAATGAAAATTAAAGAGTGAGAGTTATTTTCATCGGGCCATCATGATGAGATTTTGATTTATTGATCAATAGTAGCTCAATCACCTAGTCTCACTCATCAATTGGTGGTGATCGAGATGTTTAGATAGAGGTGTCAAACGGGCCGGCCCAGCACGGCACGACCCGTTTTTCACGTGCCCGGCCGTGCTACCGTGCCCGGCACGGCCCGTGGGCACGGAAAGGCCGTGCCGTGCCCGGCCCGTGGGCACGACAAGGCCGTGCCGTGCCGTGCCCGGCCCGTGGGCACGACAAGGACGTGCCGTGCCGTGCCCGGCCCGCTTGGCACGGCTTGGCTTGGCTAGGCGGCACGGGCGCACGGCAGGAGCAGGGCAGGCGGGGCGGGTCTGTTTGGACCCGACCCGCGGTCTTTTTACCGGGGGTGGGGCCCGGTTGGGTCACGACTCATGCCACGGCACGCGTGGCACGCCGCCAGTGCCACGCGTGCCTGCGTGAACCGGCACGGGATGGACCCGTGCCGGGCATGGCACGGCACGGGATGGACCCGTGCCGGGCATGGCACGGCACGGGATTTAATTCACCCGGGCACGGCACGGGCCCGGGCACGGTTTTTGAACGTGCCGGGCCGGCCCAGGCATGGCCGAACCGTGCCGTGCCTCGTGCCGGGCCGGCCCCGCCCGGCACGTTTGACACCTCTATGTTTAGATTTCAATAGGTGCTCATATCTTATCATTTTATTTTGACAATTTATGGCCCATAGTGTAGTTATAATTTTTGTTTCGTGCATTGCTTATAAGAAAAAATCGAGTTCTCATTATTTTTTTCTTGTATTCATTGAGTACATTACATATATAAATTTAACACAAATAGACTATGATGAGATGCTTCATCATGTCGAATTCTCTTGCACAAAAGACTATAGGTTGAATTGTATACCCACATATATAGGTTTATTGATATGTGTTTACTATAGACTAACAAATCAGATCTAGTTATAATTTTGAAGTTAGAAGTATTTGAGTAGTAATAATATTAAAATGAGTAATCACATAGGAAGTTATCATATTATAATTGTGCATTATAGGTCACATGTATTAGCGTAATGTCAAGCATCTTCATTAAGAGTTGTAGGTAGAGGTGTCAACCGGGCCGGGCCGGCCCGGCCCGATACGAGGCACGGCATGGTTTTTAACTGTGCCCATGCCGTGCCCGGTTAAAAATCGTGCTGTGCCCTACCGGGCCTCGCCCGATCCGTGCCGTGCCTGGCCCGGCACGCCGGCACGGGTTCTTCCCGTGCCGGTTTCACGTGGGCACGCGTGGGCGTGACCCATCCCCTCCCGAAAAAAAGACCGCGGGTCGGGTCTGATTGGATCCTGACCCGCGGTCCCGACTCCCGACCCAGCACGGCTCGGCCTGCCGTGCCTACGGGCCGTGCTGTGCCCGGATGGTTTTAAATCGTGCTGGCCCGGCCCGTTTGACACCTCTAGTTGTAGGTCTCTAGTTCAAGACTCATTATATGTAATCTCTTTGATTTTTGGAAGTAAAATTATTGAGATATTAATCTCTCATAGATTTTATGCTAAGTGAAAATTGGGCATACTAGGTTTGATCCTTGACAGGGTAGTCAGATTTTATCTAACCTAAAGTAGGCACTAAATTTTTTTTTTTTTGGATATTTTTTGGCAGTTATTGTATTTAATTTACTCGTATTTATTAAAGATTACTTTTTATTTTTTAAAAGAGCGTAGATGACAGGTTTATCTTTTTGATTGTGTACGTGAATGATATTCTTATTTTGTGAGATGATGAATTGGGAATCTCTAAACTCAAAAAAGTTGACATTGTTGTTTTGACTTGATTACCCTTTTATATAAAAATTAATTTAAAAAAAAATATGACAAAATTCATTCTACATATAAAAATCATTATTAAATCACAACATAACAATGCCATCTTTATAAAAAAATAATATTGCCATCATTATTTATATAGTTGGCACATTATCTATTATATCCACGTAGTATATATACGAATTCATAAAGTCATTAAATTTTGTGTTGATTATTATGATGAGGCTTCATATTTATTTATTTTATTTTTGTGTTGGTAAGTTTGGTTTCGGTACATGAAATCAAAAAGTTGTGTACTCTTGCAAGTTTTCTATTTTTATAAACTTTGTTCTGGGAGATAGATGAATTAAGAAAGCTTGGGCTGATTTATATTCTTTGCACTAAAATCCTAATTTTCAGAAGCACACATTTTTATTTTCCAAATTCATTTGATCTAAATGAGTTCTTTAGAGGCACTTACGAGGCACTTTAATATTTGAGATTAATTAATAGATATTTTAAATAATTTTAAAATTTACAAAAATTAATATATTAAATAAATATGATTTTTTTTGTTTACAATTATAAAAAATATAAGTAATTTCTTAGACATTGACATGTTATTGATTTTTTTTATTCTCAATTTTAGTGTTTGTGTGTATTGCAAAAAAAATATATTTTTTTATTGTCAGATATGTTAATTAAAAAATATATAAGAATTTATTGTTAAGTTATTATTAGTGAAGGATCATTCAATTTGATTCATGATGATGCAAATGATGATTGCTTATTGATAGTAGAGGGAAAGATGGATTCCCCAGTAGCTTAATGCCATATGATACACCATTTATTCAAGATTGTCAAGTAGACTTGATATGAGGACCAAGCCTTGATCCTTAGTTTGCTTGACATACCCTTATTCCAAATTTAAATAAAAAATTCAAATTTTTTCAATTTAAATTGTACAAAAAAAAAAATCTTACATATTTATTTTTTTGTTTGGCCTAATCTTGGTTTTTGCCTTAGGTTGATTTGGGAAGGGGGGGAGAGGGAGGGGGCGATATTGTCACCTTCGGATAATTTAATTTTTTTATGATCGTTTGATTTGTGTTGGAAGCAACTAGGGAATCAATACCTGCATATAAGTCTATAATTAATATTTAGATTAAATGGTGAGCTAACATGTGTGCATTCTATCATATCGAAATCAAACAAAATATCTAAAGTGTATCTCCCATGAGAGAGATATCATACATCATGAGTATGATGTTAATATTCATGAAGTATTTAAGATGCCCTAAATTTTTTGTTCTAAACTTGATATGTATAAATAGTTTTAATTGGGATATACCTGACAAATAATCTCACGTAATCAAAATATTATTAACGTATATTAAAGTAATTTTATATCATGATTTAGTAAGTTCTCTTCTATAGTTATTATTTTTGGCCTTGAGAGATATTTGCCAAATTATTTATGTTTTTTTTTTGACATGAATTTTGAGGTCAAAATAGTTTCTACAATTTACATATCATACGCATGTTCTCATGAATAATAAAACTTAGAAGTTGCTTTATAAATACTTATTTATCAAGAATACTATGCATTTGATTGCACTTGATTCATATAATATATATCATTGTTATTCTAGATAACTAAGTATTTTAAAAAGAGTATTTAACGTTTTGTAGTTATTTAGAGGTGATAAAACTAGAATATGTAGCACCAAGATGAGAGAATATAAGAATACTTGTAATAATAAGTACTGAGTAAAATACATTCTTAATTTCTTCTGTAGTGCAAATTAGAAGATCCAAGTCACTATTTTGAATTGGATTGTTGACAAAATGTGAGCCTATAAATGAATTTCTCTAGTAAAAATTTTATATATTGTGAATTGTGATTATCCAATCTCTCAACTCGCATCTCCTCCATCTGGAGGATTCACAATTTGCATGCAGTTCCAGTAGGAAATGCACGCTAGGATCATTTTTTTGATACTAGATTCCAGTAGAGGTCTCACCACTCTCTTCAAGATTAATTGTGTTAGTAGTATCTGATATAAGCTTAGGAGTAGAGGTCTCACCACTCTCTTCATATTGTTATCCTCAAAAATATTTAAGAATATTCATATGTAGTAATTTGTACTAGTCATTTAACTCGATTTCATTTTTTTTCAACTATCCCAATGTATGTTGGAGCTCTAGCATAGGATGGTTGATAATTCTTCTCTTGCTTCTCAAAAAAATAATGAAATTGATAAGAGATATATTTTAAAGTGTTGATATTTCATAACATTTTAATGTTGCAATCAAATTGAATTTTTATTTTTTAATAAAATTAAACAAAATAAAATCTTTTCTTAATTTATTGACAAATATATATATTGAATATAATTATTTATAAAAATAATAAAATATTTTAAATTATTATATGTGGACATCTTACATGGTCCTTATATGTGTGAGTGAATGAGATGAAATGAGTCTTTCCTTACACTCATGATAGTAAGTTGTAGTATGTTTTTTAAAATGATGTCACACCCATGATTGTTGATTTTAGAATCTCTAGTTTATCTAGTGATGAATATTCCAGTCAATATTATATCACAAATGATGATGAGAAAATAGATACAATTAATATCGCTCCATTCTCATAGATATATTTTGTCTGGTATGTCGTTTCTGCATAGTGTTACCTGAAGAAGAGAAAATAATATCATAATTTTGTTATTTATTAAAATAATTAATAAAAAATAAATTATGATAAAACTATTATACATATAAAATGCGTGTCAAAATAAAAGGCCTAATATTGATATTTTCATCCCTTTTAACTAGGTCGGTCAAAATTCAACATGACATGATTAAATGACACGATTAACTACTAATTAAATGAGTTTGGGTGAGACCTAAACGAGTTTGGGTGATAAATGGGTCAACCCATTTAACACGTTTAATAAATGAGTCGTGTTCGAGTGAGATATGCTAACCCGTTTATAATTCATTTATCTGTTTAAATAAATAGATAAATGGTTAAATGAGTGGTTTACTGTGTTAAATGGGTCAAATATGTGGTAAACAGGTAAATGAGTCAAATGAGTAGTTTATCATGTTAACCCGACCAAACTCAGCCCAACCCGTTAAAATTAAACGTGTTAAATGAGTCGTGTTACTCATTTATTAAATAGTTTGTGTTCGTATTTTGATTTTTTACCTGTTTATTAAACGTGTCGTATACGGGTTTATATCTTTTTCACCCGTCACCTCTTTAACCCGCATCCATTTAACCCAACCCGTTTGACACCCATACTTCTAACTCATACATTATTGTTATAGACTATTATAATATTAAAAACTTTAGATTTTACAAATTAAATTGAGTGTAAATATATGTAACATATAAATAAAATAATATATATATATGTGTGTGTGTGTGTGTAACATGAGTATTTTACCCTTGAATTCATGGCTCAATAATTTGGTGAGAAAATTGTAATACTCATGAGAAAATGTGACAAAATCAATGTATACATAGTGTATATACACAAGTGTATACACTGAAAGTATGAATACATAGTGTATATACACAAAAATATACTCTACACACACACACACACACACACACACAATGTATATACATGTATATACAATATTTAATTTATAGAATGTATATACAATGTATTTACACTAAGTATATACACTGTCTGTATGTATACATAGTGTATGTATGCAAAAATATATTATGTATATGCACAATGCATATGCATAATATGTACATATTGGACATGCTCGTGTGATTTCTACTATTTCAAGTGAATGTTTCTACTTCTAATTAGTTGCGTCTTTTTTTTTTGGGTTGCAACTCTGTAGATTTCTGATACTTTTTCTTCCCTAAGGTTGCCGTGGCACATACGATCGGGCATGTAGCAGCAACAGTAAGCATGTCCAAAGTTGCTGTATCTTTCACACACATAATTAAGAGCGCGGAGCCAGCCTTCAGTGTTTTGGTTTCAAGGTTCTTGCTGGGCGAATCATTTCCCAGGCCTATATACCTGTCTCTTATTCCAATAATTGGTGGTTGTGCACTCGCAGCTCTTACCGAGCTCGACTTCAACATGACGGGTAATTACATTAGCTCTCATTCTCTCGTGGTCTCCATCTTGTTTTATGTTTTCCATTTCAAGTTTGCAAGTAATTACCTTCCATTTTTTCTTTGTTTTCTCATAGTTATGAGATCGTGCCTTTGTGTGATTGTAAATAGCTTTGTCTAAGGTTGGTAGGTTTTGGGTTCGAGACTCTTCAGACGTAGCTTCTTTAATTTTTAGGGGTAAGATTGTCATTATATTAATATCTCTCTGACCCTGTACTAAGTGCAAGCCATAAGTATTTATTATCATTTTTTTTTTTAGTTTTCTCATAGTTATGAGATCGTGCCTTGGTGTGATGGCAAGTGGCTTTGTGTAAGGTTTGTAGGTTTCGAGTTCGAGACTCATTTGTTATAGCTTGTAGTTTCTCCAATTTTTAGGGGTAAGATTGTCATGGTATTAATACCTTTCTGACCTTCTGCTAAGTAGGAGCCTTATGTACTAGATTTGATTTTCTTTAGTTTTCTCTTTGTTATGAGAATGTGCCTTGATGTAATGACAAGTGCTTTCATCTAAGGGTGGTAGATCTCTGGTTCGAGCCTCATCAGACGCAACCTCTTTAATATCCAGGGGTAAGATTGTCATGATATTAACATCTCCATGACCCTGTACTAAGTAGGAGCCTTATGTACTAGGCATGATTTTTTTTTTTAGTTTTCTCATAGTTATGAGATCGTGCCTTGATGAGATGAAAATTGTCTTCGTCTAAAGGTGATAGGTCTTGGGTTCAATACCTATCAGACGCAGCCTCTCTAATTTCAGAGGTAAGATTGTCATGACATTAATATCTATGTGACCCTGTACTTAATAGGAGTCTTACGTATTGGGTATGATTTTTTCTAGTTTTCTCATAGTTATGAGATCATGTATTGATGAGATGAATAGTGTCTTTGTTTAAGGGTGATAGGTCTCAGGTTTAAGACTCGTCAGACGTAACCTCTCTAAATTCAGGAGTAAGATTGTTGTGACATTAATATCTCTGTGAACCTGTACTAAATAGGAGCCTTACGTATTGGGTATGATTTTATCTAGTTTTCTCATAGTTATGAAATCATGCATCGATGAGATGGAAAGTGTCTTTGTCTAAGGGTGATAGGTCACGGATTCAAGACTCATCAGGCGTAACCTCTCTAATATTCAGGGGTAAGACTGTCATGATATTAACATCTCTGTGATCCTGTACTAAGTATGAGCCTTACGTATAGGGCATGATTTTTTTAGTTTTCTCATAGTTATGAGATCGTGCCTTGATGAGATGGAAAGTGCCTTCGTCTAAGGGTGATAGGTCTCGAGTTCGAGGCTCATCAGACGCAACCTCTCTAATATTCAGGGGCAAGATTGTTATTATATTAATCTCTCTGACTCCATT
Organism: Sapria himalayana; assembly: GCA_029783825.1. NCBI lineage: Eukaryota > Viridiplantae > Streptophyta > Magnoliopsida > Malpighiales > Rafflesiaceae > Sapria > Sapria himalayana. The sequence goes on from JAREIK010003317.1 coordinate 1,286,580, forward strand.
CTAAGTGGGAGTCTTGTGTATTTGGTATGATTTTTTTTTTTTTTTTTTTTTTACTTTTCTCATAGTTAATGGGGTTCATGACCGAGAGTTTTATCATTTATTGGTGTTTTCTACTTAGATATGATGAGTCATGTTGCTGATGGATGCCCATTTCAGGGTTCATGGGGGCGATGATCTCCAATTTAGCTTTTGTGTTTCGGAATATATTTTCCAAGAAGGGAATGAAGGGAGATGCTATTAGTGGAATGAATTATTATGCTTGCTTGTCTATGCTGTCTCTGGTGATTCTTTTGCCATTTGCTATTGCCGTCGAAGGGCCACAAATGTGGGTCGTGGGATGGAAAGGAGCTATTTCTCAATTTGGGCCTAATTTCTTATGGTAACTTTTACTTAGAGGTTCACTTTTTTTGTTCTCCCATCCCCAATTTCTTTTCCTATGATTAAGCCATCCTATTTGCACGAAGACCTAATTTTATAGTTTGAAGACCTAATTTCTAGTCCTCGCCATAAATAAAGGTCATAGCCAGTGCATAATTCTCCTGCTTAGTGCAGAGTCCGGTAAATTCTTGTCCTCACAATGAAGGAGGTCGTGCCCAGCGCACAAGTTTTTTGCTCTGGCGTGGGGCCCGAGAGATGTTAATATCTCGACATTCTTATGCCCGAAAGTCAAAGAGGCTCTGCTCATGCAGTGTCTCGTGCCTGCCCAGGCATGACCCGCGTGCTTGGCATGGTCCATCGGTCCTGGGACTCTGGGCCGGCTATGGGTCTTGGGTCGAGTCGGATCTTTCTTATAGGGATGGTCTGGTACGGCACGACCCATTTGACACACCTAAAGAGGCTGCGTTTGATGAGTCTGAAACTTGTGATATACTGTTATCACGCTAAGGCACGACCTCAAAGCCCAACACATGTCTGCAACACGTGTCTGGCATGGTGGCACGGTCCACTGGTCCTGGGACTCAGGACCGGCTACGAGTCCTGGGTCAGGTCGGATCATCCTTATAAGGGCGGTCCAGCACGGGACGACCCATTCGACACCCCCCAAAGAGGCTGTGTCTGATGAGTCTGGAACTTGTGATATACTGTTATCACGCCAAGGCATGACCTTATTCTTGCGACAGGTGGATAGCAGCGCAGAGCGTGTTCTATCATCTGTACAACCAAGTGTCGTACATGTCACTGGACGAGATCTCTCCGCTCACATTTAGCATTGGGAACACCATGAAACGCATCTCAGTCATCGTTTCTTCCATCATCATCTTCCGCACGCCTGTTCAATTTGTCAACGCCCTCGGTGCCGCAATTGCAGTCCTCGGAACATTCTTCTACTCCCAGGTAATCTTGTCATGTTTTCTGCTCTCCGACCTCGTCCGGGCCGGGTCTGCGCCACAGATCCAAGCTGTTCTTGATCTTTTGTTAGAACTACATCTGTGATGGTTTTTCTTGACTGCCTAATGTGTTTGCCCCAGGCAAAGCAGTGATCACCATTCGTGGCAGCCGGACGGGTTGCTTCTTCCGAGTGCCACTGCCGATTAAATGATGCTGAGGCTAAATATGCTGTTGAGAAGCTGTATCGTGTTTAGGTTACACGATCAAAGTTTGCTTTTTTTTTTTTTTTTTTTTCTTTTTTTCTTCCTTCTTAAATTCCAACTCCATTTCTTGTGCTTTGAATTGGAACGCCACCTGCAAATCATAAGGTGTGCAGCATAACGAAAATTATAACAAAATATATATGCTTGTATATGTATGCTTATATATTTGCATATATGTATCTAATACATGCAAAATTGCAAATATAGATGCACATATATCGTTATAGATACATATATGCAAATATTGTTGAATTTAAGAGATTATATATGCATATATGCATATATACCTGCATATATGTTGATATATATGTGAATATAGATGCATATATATGAATATATATATATATGTATGTATGTATGTATGTATGTATAGGGCATATTGATGCAATATGCATGTCATTTTTATGTTAATATTCTAGATGAGGACATTTTAGTAATATATTATTTTAGGTCAAAATACAATTATTTTTGAATTTTGACTTATTTTTTTATTGTTATGGCATGAATAATTAGTAATTATCAGCATATTTTTTATTTTCTAAAATTACGTTTTTTACTTAATATTTTAAGTATAGTAAATTTTTAAATAAAATATTATTATAGTTCAAAATTTTAATATATATTAGTATCTTAGTATTTTAAGAATAATTGAATTAATAGTGGTATTGATAAAGATTAATTACTAAAATATTAGAGGTTAGATAAATTATTATTAAAAAATAATTAAAATACTTATAATGATTTATATCTAGATGAAAAAAACTTACTATTAAATAGTTTTTTTTTTAAATTGTGGCATACTTTTTAATGTTATAATTTTTGGATGATGCATAATTTTAATTAAATAATTTTTGTCTGGATCAAAATAATATTTTTATTTGATATTTTAATTAAAATAAATTGATTAATAATATGCTATATTAATTAAAAGTATGGATCAATTTTTTGATTGATATTGCATGTGTGACAAAAATATGCGAAGTAAAGATCAATTTTTTTACCCAATAATTTAGTTATAATAAACATATGAATAATATTTTATATTAGTTCAAATATAAATTAATTTGTTAATTATTACTAAAATATTGAGTTTAAAATTTTATCAAAGTATAAATAAAAGAATGTGTAAAAAATTTTCTATTATTAAATTTTTGCTTATCTATTTAAGACTACAACAATCATATAAAAAGTAATTTTTATCAATTAATTTTTATTGTTTCTCAAAATATTTTTACTTAATGTATTAATTATAAAAACATATTAACAATATGCTATTTTAATTCTTATATAAACTAGTTTATTGATAGTTTTTGCATCTATAACAAATAAAAATAAATTAATAAAATATTAGATATGAGAAAATAATTATTAAAAAGGTAGCTCAAATAATTATAAAGAATTAAAACTCAGGAGAAAATTTATATTATTAAGCAAATTGGCAATTTGAATTTTCACTAATTTTTTTAAAATTATAATCATTTGGATAATTCTTAGTTTTAATCAAATTAAGCTTTGTAACTAATATTTTAGTTATAATAAAATGATTAATAATATGATATGTTAGTTTAAGAATAAACTAATTTATCATAGATATTACACACATGATCAAAAAACATTCAAAATGAGGGGAGATCTTGATTTAAAATCTAGGTAAAAAAAATATACAAAAAAGGTTTTTTTTTTTTTAATTTTAGAATTTTCTCTTATATCTTTATAGTTATAACATTTAATAATTAGCAATTTTTATCAAATAATTTTCTTTTGCCTTATATTATGTTTTTATTTAATATTTTAGTTAAAATAATTTTTTTTAAACATCAATCATATTAATACTAAAAAAGAGAAATACAAGAACTAGCAAATGAATACATAATGAATACATATAAACACATCTATAAATCCATTATTTAAAAAAATAAATAAAAATTAAAAAAAAACAACAACAAAAAAAACAAAAAAAAAAAAAAAGCTATAAATCCAATAAGGATTTTAAGTAGAACTTAAAATTTTTTTTAAAAAAATTGAGACATGTAAAAACTTATACAAATTCTAGATATGATTTTTCATTTTGATTTGTGCAACCTTGTGTATCTGGAATTGCCTCATTCATATAAATCTTTTTTGAAGTATTCTTGTAGTACGCAAAAAGCACATCATTAACATACATGTATATATGTTTCCTTTAAAAGCTAATAATGGTTTTCCTCGCATGGCGTAGTTATATTTTTCATTAAAGCCTTTATTCAAAAAAATAATTTATATGACTGAAAATAATTTTCCTTCAAATTTTGCACCCTTTTATTTTTTTCATATTTTTTATTTAATGAATAATGTCTTTGAGCCATTCTAGCTCAATGTCTATTTTAGTAAAATATGAATTACATAGCTTAAATAATTGCTCTAACAATTTGTTTATAATATTGTTATCCAAATAAAATTCTTTCCACACCAGCATGACTTTCTTATATTGGAAAAATAAATGAGAAATTATTTATTATTTTTTTAACTTCTCTTCAGTGAGGACAAAGGAATTAAATAGTCTCAAACAAAAAAAAAAAACATCTCTTGGAATATATCATATACTGCCAAAGAGAGAGATGTTTATAATCTTTATTTTGTACCAAGTTTCATGTTGATTTAAAAGTGAAATTTTTTTCTTTATTAGCAAGTCATATGGGTATATGAGTGTGTATTTAATATTTCATCCTTCATCTTTAAAAACATTTTTATTTATGGTATCTAAATGTCCTCACGTGTTGCTAGAATTTTTTCATTTCTCATCAACTTATTTTGCCCTCCTCTTTTTGCTTGCATAATTTGGACTATTTAACCCACCTATTGATTTAGGTTGTTCCCTTTGTCACCATAAAAACTTGGATAATAATCTTTCAATTGTCTTTTTGATGCTCAAAGTAGGCTTCATAGCTCGCAAAAGATATAAGGGTATTCCTGATAATACATATTTGATTAGTGTCATTTTCCCACGCTTAGAAAGTAGTTTATTTGACTACTTATTCATTAATCCCCTAATTTTGTTGATAACATTATAATATTATTTACTTTTATTACTTTGTATTATCATCCAGGTAAGATAAATGTAGTGGCTGATGTGCTTATTTGGAAGTTACAAGGTGTACTAGCTAGTATAGCTTCGTGGGAATGACAGATGCTCGAGACTGTGAGATGATTCATCTTACAATATAGTAATCAAGGTTAGGGTATTAATTGGGAGCTTAATAGATATATCTTTTCTATTGAATAAGGTGATTGGGATCCAAAAAGAAGATGTAAAGATATTTTCTATCAGGAACTGAGTACAAGCTTGTACAAGCAATGAGGGCTGGGCAATTCACACTGATGATAGTTTTAGTTTAGGGGATGAATCATGGTTCCCCAGATAGAAAAATTGAGAAAGAGGAGATTCTTAGAAAATTTCATTGTTCTTATTTTACCGTACATCCAGGTGACACGAAGATGTATCATGATCTTTGTCGCCAGTATTACTGGAATATGATGAAGAGACACATTAGAGATTTTTTGCGAAGATGTCTCACATGTCATTAGATAAAGGGTGAGTATCAGAATCCAGCAGGGTTACTCTAGCCATTAGAGGTAGCATAGTGGAAGTGAGACCATATCACGATAAATTTTGTGACTCACTTGTCATGGACATTACAGAGATATAATGCTATGTGGGTGATAGTGGACCCAACTTGCAAAATCACCACATTTTCTTGTTGTGCGGATGACCTTCACATCAGAAGAATTTTGTAGGCTATACATATGAGATTTCATCCGATTACATGGAATGCTAGTATCTATTGTATCATATAGAGATCACAAGTTTATGGCTTACTTTTAGAAGAGTTTTCAGAAAGCCATTAAAACACACTTAGTAATGAGCACTACTTTTCATCAATAGACAAGTTTAGAGGACATGCCATGATCACGTTGTTTGGATTTCAAGGGTAGTTTAGAAGAACATTTGCCTTTGGTTTAGTATGTCTACAACAATAGTTATCAGGAAAGTGTACAAATGGCATCGTATGAAGTATTATATGTAAGGCCATGCCGATCTCTAGTTTGTTGGACTGAGGTGGGAGACAGATCAACCACGGGGTCCAGATTTGATTAAAGATACCTCAGAAAAAGTATATTTTATACATCTTCTTATAGTTCAAAGTCAATAAAAAAATTATGCTGATAGATGAAGATGATGTCTAGAATTTGTGGTGAGAGGTCATTTTTTCTTGAATGTAATGCCAAAAAGGAGAGTGATCAGATTTGGCGGAAATGAAAAGATACCGCTAAGATATATTGAGCCTTTCGAGATACTTGAGAGAGTTAGTGTGGTTGCTTATCAGTTGGCACTACCACCATATTTATTTGGTGTCCACAAGGTATTTCATATCTCCATGCTCAGGAAATATATTTATGATCCAACTTATGTAGTGGATTGTGGTGAGCTCATTATTGATGCGGATTGGACTTTTAAAGAGAGACCAGTGCATATCATGGTTAGCAGAGACCAATTTTATTGATAAAAGACTGTGAGGCTAGTAAAATTTATATGGCAGCATCAAAGAATAGAAGTAATATGAGAACATGAAGACAGGATGAGTGCTACTTATCTCTTTTTTATTTGATAATATGTGTTTTAGTTATTTAATAATTATTTAACTTTAGCATATATTTATGATTGTAAATGGTAATATGTGTGAATTTTAAAATTAAATTCTTTAAGGAGGAGAGAACGTGAAACCTAACAAAAAAGTGAATAAATAGATAATATGGTTTTTTCTGAAAAATGAAGCAAAATGATAATTTTGCCGTAAGGATAAAATTTTGAAAATTTTTAAAATATGGATGATAAAATAAACTTCACCATTGAATTCGTCTTGAGAGATATAGTTCTGGTGAAAATTTTCGTTGAATTCCAAGTTAGTCAAAATTTAGACATTTTTTAAATATTATTTTATTATTATTAATTAACATAATAACAATAATATATAAAAAAGGACTGGGAAAACATGGCTGCGTGGAAGCACAGCCAAGGCATCAAAAAAGTTTTATTTTTTATTTATTATTTTGATAAAATAATAATAATAATAATAATAATAGAAATGAACATTAAAATAAAAATGGAAAAAAGATTAACATCAAAGAGAGAGGAAAAGGTTCAGTGCCAAGAGAAAAAAAAAGATTTGTTTAAGTTCTTTTCTAATTAGTAGATTATTTTGGTGTCGGAACAAAATAGTTCAAGAATAAAAATTACTTTACGCAAAGAGAGCTTCTAGTTAGTACCAAATTCTAAAAGTTTTGATGAAATATTTCGAGAGGAATGAGCTTTTATCCTATTAGAATTTCTTTTTATTCAAGAGCCAAAAATAGCCACGAATTATAATTCAATTCGAACTTGTTTTAGAAATTAAATTATGAATGTTTAATTGGTAAAAATTTCTATGTTTAGTTTAGTAATATATTACAGTGTGATTTGTGCTCTTGTAGTTATAACTGTGCATATAATATAGTTTAATCATAAATAGTATATTTGTATTTCATATGCATAAGGATATCACAAATAAATGGGTGTGAACATGATTGATATATATATAAATGGGACAACGTCTAAACTAAGTTACACAATATTTTTCGAAGAATGTCCAATATTATTTTTTTGGAAACAATTCATATATTTCAGAGAATGTTCAATATTTATTGGAGAATATCCAAGAAAAAATATATTTTTCGGAGAATATTCAAAATTTTTTTCAGAGAATGTCAATATTTTTCCGAATATAAAATATGTCACACTTAGCTTCAGCATATGTGGAGGAGTCGGTAAGACTTGAGATGCGAGCATACAAATATTCAATCAATAATTAAATTAATGTAAACATTGTACTTGAATAAGTGTTGATATATGCGCATGATTTTTTTTACGTGCACTTAGGTGGGGATAGCCCTGTAAGAGTTTACCTCTATTGAGCTTTGCTCACTCCATTGTATGACCCCCCCCCCCCTTTTATGTACAAGTCCATTGCAGATGATAGACCCACGTGCAGAATCACACATGTGATAAAAGCCGGTTGTGGCTTGAGTTATATATTATGTGTTTTTAATCTGCTCAGCGAATTAATAATAAATAAATATGTGTAAGCAATATTTGTAAGAAAAATTAAATATTATTTTATTGCACATTGTGTTGTGTGATGAATGAATGAGATCCTATGGGAATTGGGGTGCGATATCATTACTTTATTATCTCTTTATATGGTTTTCTAGAGCACAAAAATCATGATAGTAATGAATATCACGACTCAACTGACTCCTCATAGGTGCACAATATCATGGCAATAAAAATGAATCGACCAAGATAAATTATCTTTGGAATACAAATTCACAACATTAAAAATGACCTCAACTTTGATCTTTTCTATTTGGAGCAAAATTTTGTAGCACTGGGAATGGATTTGACTAATGCAATTACTCTTTGGAATAAATAGTTGTGGAACTGGAAATGGTCATGACTTTGATGTTTATCACTAAGCACTAAAATGAATCACTAGAAATTCCTAACTATAGTAAATGCTTTATGTGATAAAAAGTTATAGTGACTAGAAATGCTACAATTGGAGTAATGCTTTTTGGTGCACAAAATCATGACAAAATATTATCATTACTCAAAATACTTTGTATTTTAGCTCTATATCAAATAAGACCATGACTAGAGTAAATATTCTCTAGAATAAAATATTATGGTATAAAATAATATCATTACTCAAAATACTTAGTATTTTGGCTTTGTAATTAATAAGTCATAGGATTGGAATTTACCACATTTAATTGTACAAATGAGATACTTGGTTGTCATGACTTAAAATAAGGTGATGCCTTTTGCTTCTTCTTATTTCTCCTCTTGTTCTAATTCTTCCTATGCTTCTTATTTTTCTTCTATTCTTCTTCTTGATATTCCTATTCATATTCTTTTTCTTTTTCTTTCTCTTATTATACTTCTTTTTCCTCATTATCTTCTTATTGTTTTTCTTCATCTTCTTCTTCATCTTATTATTTTTGTTGTTGATATTCTTTTTTCAATTTATTATTCTTCTATTTGGAATTCATATTCTTTTTATTCCTTTTCTTCTTATTCTTTGTATTTTTCCTCTTATTCTTATTCTTCTTACTCATTTTCTTCATTTTTCTTCTTTTTCAAATTCATTTTCTCCTTCATCTTTCTTTCTTTTCTTCTTCTTCATCTTATTCAACATTATTATTATCATCATCATCATTATATTATTATTATTATTCTTCTTCTTCCTTTTACTATTTCTACTTCTTCTTCTTCATCTTCTAATTTTTCTTTTACTTCATTTTTTTTTCATTTTCTTCTTCTTCTTTCTCTTCTTTATATTATTATTTTTCTTCTTTTTTCTTCTCATATTCATCCTCATGTTCATTCTTTTATTAATCTTTTCTTTCCTCCTTTTATTCATCTTTTTCTTCTTTTTCTTAAATATTTTTCTCTTCATCTTCATCATCTTCTTTTTTCTATTCTTTTTTTATTCTTATTCTTTTTTTTTTCTTTTTCTTCATCTTCTTTTTCTCCTTTTCCTTCATATTCACCTTCTACTTTTACTTCCTCCTCTTCTCCTAGCTTTTCAAGTATTTTTCGTCTACTTCTTGTTTTTTTTCCTTCAAGCTTTTCTTCTTCCTCTAATTTTTCTTATTATTTTTTATAGTCTTCTTCTTTCTCCTCTTTTTCATGTAGAGGTGTCAACCGGGCCGGGCCGGGCCGGCCATGCACGCGGCATGACATGGTTCGGTCGTGCCCGGGCCAGCTCGGCATGGGAATATTTCATGCCCGGGTAAGCACAACCCATGTCGTGCCGTGCCGAGGCCAACCGGGCCTCGTGTTGTGCATGACCCAGCACGATTCGGTGGCCTGTGGCACGGCCCGTAGGCACGGTCAGGGTCATCGTTCACACCCAGCCCAAAGTCCTGCACCAGTAGTCCTGCACCCTCACGAGTCACGGGTCACTGTGGGTTCACAGTGACTCAGGACACTTTGGCCAACGCCAAGCCAAGCTTTTCGTTCCCCTTCCCGCAAAAAAGACCATGGGTGTCGGGTCCACAATCAGACCCGACCCGCGGCACACCCCCCCCCCCCCCCCCACACCCCTTTAACAGGCAAAAAAAAATTAAATTATTGTCTTTGGATCTCGCCTCTAACGGCTAGGGGGTAGAATCCAACGACCCTCATGATTATGCCCCCTAATAAATTAAAAATTTCACATTTATTCGCCTCCAACAGCTAGGGGGCAGAATCCAACGGTATAACATTTATTCTTTCAAATTTCACATTTTGTCTCTTTCAAAAAACTTGCTCATCTCTCTCGGAACTCGGGAAGTCGAGATTTCGTCATTTGGCTTGACTTTTCTGGAATCTTAACTTGGGTTTTGAATTTTGAGCTAGACTGTGGTGCACCATGCACGTGATCGACCTGACTGCTTTACCGAGTAATTTATTTTAAGTTTTTTTTTTATTTTCTTTCTCTCACTCTCTCTAGTCTCTCTCTAGACCTAAAATAGTTAAATTTAAAATCTATCTAGTCTCTAAATAAGTGTCCTGTTTAACAAAAATCCTAAAAAATGACAAATACTAATGAAACATATTTAAATTTAGAAAATGAAAATATTACACAGAGGTCTGATGCTGCTGAAACTTTGGTTTCTCTAGTCATCTCAACGCAAACTTCTAAAAAACAAAAAAATTATGAGGACTTCTGTAGTTTGGATTCATTTTAATATAATAAAACAAAAAAATGTTAATGGTGAGGAAGTAGAAATGACACAGTGCAAATATTGTATGAGAATTTTAACTTGTAAGAGTTCATTTGGGAAATGGCACCTTAAAAGGCATGCCAAATTATGCACCAAAAAACATGGTCCATTAGATCCTATGCAAACCCAACTTGGCATTGCATTTTTTGAGACTAGATCGAGTTCAGTCTCAGAGTTTACTCCATTCATAAACTCCAGCGAGTTGGGTTGGGACGGCATGACCAGACTTATCACATTGATGGGTGTTTTCGGAAGATCCAGGGGTAGTGTGCATAATGCAGATATATTTTCAGTTTGCTTATCATAGGATTCCTAGGTTCACATCTAGGAATGACATACTAAAATTGTATAAATTAGAAAAATAAAAAATAATTAATGAATTTATGGCATATAGTGGAGTGGTGTCCGTGATGTCCAATATCTGGACAAGTCACGATGAATCATCTTATGCACGTCTCACCAGCCACTATGTAGATTCTAACTTTGATGATGGCCCGGACATTTTTGAGTGTATGATGAAAATCTTTAGGGAATATAAAATTCAAAATAAAATTTTTACTATCACATTCGATAACGCATCTAATAATGGAGTAGCAATTAACATATTTGTTAGGAATATTAGAGACGCACCATTAGGAGAGATTTTTTATGTCAGATGCATCTGTCACGTGATTAACCTGATTGTTCAAGCAGGTATGAATGTGTGTTCCACCACGTTAGATAATATACGTAATACACTAAAATATATTCGCACTCCTCGCAGACAACAAGAGTTTGATAGTCTCTGTTTGTCTGCGAATCTTAAGAAGAAGAAATTCCAATTGGATGTGAGACATCATTAGAATTACATGTACATGATGTTGGAATCATGTGTTGGATATGAACACGTGATATCCGACTACGTCAATAGTAAGAGTGACGAACTTATTATTGATGACATTGACTGGGCTTCAGGAATTTCATAAATGAAATTCTTGAAGATTTTTTATGACACGACAAACATGTGTTCGTCGGTTTATATGCCCACGACTTACATTGCACTCCGCTGCATATGCAACATTAGTAGTATGTTTAGGAAGTATCAAGCTGACCCGAAACTTAACCATATGGTTGCAGAGATGGAAACCAAGTACTTAAAGTACTGGTCTACCGTTCCATCTCTTTATTATCTCGCCGCATGCATGGACCCTATGGTTAAGGTGGAATGGATAGAAAACACACTGACTTGCATTTCATCGTGCATGAACCTGGAAGAGCCACCTGAATGGTTCTTTCACGAGAAATTGACTGACCTGTTCACATACTATGATACTAGGTATGGTGGTGGTGGTAGTGAAACTATGATTACGGACATTGGTACCTTGTTCTGAGATGACAATTTTTCCATTCAGCTAGCGAGGGGGAAACGTAGGGGTGAACCATCACATAGGAGCGAGCTTTCTCGGTACTTAGATACCGATTACTGTTCAATCTTATCACATTCTGATACTAAGAATCTTGATATATTACAGTTCTGGAAATCATATGAGTCCACATTTTCCTTACTATCTTGGATGATATGTGATCTACTAACTCCACTGGTGTCGAGCGTAGCATTAGAGTCTACTTTTTCTATTGCAGTGAACGTAATTTCAGATAGGAGATCGAGATTACGTCCATATATTGTTGAGACCTTGGCTTGTTTGAAGGATTAGGAGGATTCGAGGTTTAGCATCCATAATCGTGCTGGAGCTGAGACTAGGACATGAACTGCAACCGCATCCACTATGAAAGCGGAGGAGTTGATTGCTGATGATGATGATCCATATGATACTGATCTTGATGTTGTGGCTGATGTAGAGGTGTCAACCGGCCCTGGCCGGCCCGGCCCAGCACGAGGCACGACACGATTCAGCCGTGCCTGGGCTGGCCCGGCACGGTTCGGCCCGCGGCACGGCACACCGGCACGGGTTTATCTCGTGTCGGGTGTCCCGTGAGCCCGACCCCACGATGCCCCTCCCGCAAAAAAAGACCGCAGGTCGGGTCTGATTCGACCCGACCCGCGGTCCCCCGTATCCCGAACCGCTCGGACAGGCAAGCCTGAGCGGGCCAAGCAAAACACAACACGACCCGCCATGCCTGCGGGCCGTGCCGGGCCTAGTTTTTTTAAATCATGCCCAACCCGGCACGGAAGCACGATCATACCCTAAAAAACGGGCCGGGCCGGCCCGTGCCGGCCCGTTTGACACCTTTAGGCTGATGATGCTCATGATATGCCGATTGATGATTGATAATGATCTACTGCTTTTTGATTTCGATGTTTTGTTTTTTATTGATTGTATGCTTTATTTATACGTTACGTTTAAACTTTAATTTATTTGGTTCGGACCTTCGGTATCTACTGGCTGATTGGTTATTTTTCATTTGGTTTGCTTTTGTTTTTTTTACTTTTTAATTTTTGTTTAAGAAAATTTTTTGATTTATTTATTTTTTTTATTTTTTCATTTAAAATTTTATAACTCTATTATTTAATTCTAATAAATTATCAACTAATTTTATTTTAAATTATATAAAAAATTTAAACTTTGTCAATTAATAAATTTTAAACAATTTTTATTTTATAAATTTATTATATTATACATTATCTATAATTATATATATAATTTAATATATTTTATAATTAAACTAAAATTTAAAACTATAAAATTTAAAATAAAATTTTTTGCCTGGCCTATACGGCCAGGTTAGGCCCGGCCGGGCCTGGCTTTTATAAATCATGCCGGGCCATGCACGTCACGGTACAGTAAATGTGTCGTGCCTGGCCCGGCACGAAAGCATGGCCGTGCTCTAAAAAAATGGGCCAGGCCGGCCCGGCACGGCCCGTTTGACACCTTTATTTTCATGTTCTTCTTCTTATTCTCCTTCCTCTTATTCATGTTCTACAATTTTCTCCCCACCTATTCACTTTCTTTTTCTTACTAATCATCATTTTTTTTTTATTTTTTTTTCTTTTTTTACTTCTACTATAACTTCCTATTATTATTTCACTTATTCTTCTTCTTTTTTTTTTCTTCTTCTACTTTTACTACATGTACTTCTTATTGCCATTTTTCATATTCATCCTCCACTTTCACTTTATTTTTCTTCTTCTACTTCTACATCTTTCTTTTTATCATTATTATTATCTTCTTATTCTGATTTTTGTTCTTTATATTTTTTTATTTATCTTGTAGTTCTTCTTGTTTCTTATACATTTTTCCTGCTACTTCCCCATCTTCATCTTCTTATTTTTCTTATTGTTGTTTTTTTTTCTTTTTCTTTTTCTTCTTCCTCTTATTCCCCATGTTCTTCTTCTTCTTACTCATGTTCTTCTTATTATTTTGTTTCTTCTTCTATTTTTTTCTTTTTCTACTTCTTCATCTTAATATTTTTTCTTCATCTTAATATTTTTCTTATTCCTTTTCTACTTATTATTGTTCTTCATTGTAACCTTCATCGTATTCATCATCATCATCATATTCTTCTTCTTCCACTTCTTGTTATTCTTCTTACTATTTCTATTCTTCTTCTTCCTCTTCTTGTCATTCTTCCACTTATGTTTCTTCTACTTCTTACTTCTGTTCTTCTTATTCTTATTCTTATTCTTCTTCTTCTTCTTCCTCCTCCTCCTCCTCCTATTCCTCCTCCGCTTCTTTGTATTTTTCTTCTCTTTCTTTCTATTTTTATTCATCATCATCATCATTATTATCATCATCATCATTATTATTATCATCATCATCATCATCATCTTCTTCTTCTTATTCTTCTTCTTTAACTTCTTCCTATTCTTCGTCCTCTTCTTCTTTTTTAGTTTCTCCTCTACTTAATTTTGTTATTTCTTTTTCTTCATGTCATTTCCTCACCTTCTTCCTCTTCTTCTTCTTCTTTTCTTCTTCTTTTCTTCTTCATGTCCTTCCTCTTCTTCTATATCTCCTTCCTCCTCCTCCTCCTCCTCTTCTTCTTCTTCTTCTTCTTCATATTTATCCTTTTTATCTTCTTTTGTTTTTCTTCTTTTGTTTTTCTTCTTTTTTTTTCATTTTTTTTATTTTTTTTCTTTTTCTTTGTGTTCCTTTCCTCCTTTTTTTAATTCTTTTTCTTCTTATTCTTTTTTTCTCTATCTTCCTCCTCCTCTTTATTATTATTATTATTATTATTATTGTTATTATTATTCTTGTTCTTCTTAATCTTTTTATTTTTTTTCCTCTTCTTATTCTTCTACTTGTTCCACTTCTTCCTTTTCTCATTTCTTTTCTTCTAGTCTTATTCTTCTTCTTCCTCCTAATGTACTTCTTTTTCATCCTCATATTTTACTTCTTTTTCACATTCATCTTCTTATTATTTTTCTTTTTATTATTTTTCTTCTTCATCTTCTTTTTCTTCTTGTTTCTCTTCTTCTCTTTCTATTATATGTTATTCTTCTTCTTCTTGTTCATATTTTTATTCATCATTTTCTTCTTTTTCTTCTTCCTCCTCCCCCACCCCCCTTCTTTTTTTTTCTTATTCTTCAACTTCTTGTTATTATTCTTTTTATTTTTCTTCTTTGTCTTCTTCAATCTCTTCTACTTCTTCTACATTTTGTTCATATTTTTCTCACTCTTCTTCTTCTTAGTCTTCTTTTTATTCATTTTCTCTCATTCTTCTTCCTCTTCTTCGACTTGTTCCTCCTCTTCTTCTTCTTCTTATTTGTCATCTTTTTCTTCTTCTTTTTCCATTTTTTTCTATTTATCTTTATCTTTATCTTATACTTCTTATTTTTCTTCTTCATCTTCTTTTTTCTTTACTTTATTAATAATAATAATAATATTATTCTACTTTATTAATATCTTTCAAATAATTTTCTTCTTGTTTTTTCTCATATTCATCATATTATTATTATTATTCTTATTATTATTCTTATTTCTCACTTCTTCTTCTTTTTTTTTCTTCTCTTTTTGTCTCCTCCTATGACTCTTCATCTTTATTCTATTCTTCTTTTTCTTTCTATTCTTTATCTCATTCTTTTTCTTTTTTGTTCTTCTTCCACTTCTTCTTCTTCCTCATATTCTTCTTCTTTTTTCTTCAACTACTTCCTTTTCTATTGCCTCTTATTTTTCTTCTACTCTTTCAACTTCTTCTTCTCTTTCTGCATCTTCTTGTTTCTACTCTTTTTTTTCTTTTTTTTCTTTATCTTCATTTTCTTTATCTTCTTTTTTTTTTCTTCCTCTTGTTATTTTTTTCATTGTTCTATTCTTAGTATTCCTTTTCTTCTTCTTCCTTTTATTAATTTTCTTCATCTTTCTTTTATTAATTTTTTTCATCTTTCTCTTATTGTTAATCTTTTTCTTCTTCCTCTTCTTTTTATTCCTTTTCTTCCTCTACTATTATACTTCCTTTTTTAATTCTCTTGTTTTTCTTATAATACTTTCTCATTTTATTTCTCTTGTTATTCTTCTTGTACATTCTTTTCTTATTTGTCACTACTTATTCTTCTTCTAATTTTACTTTTTCTTATTCTTCTTCTCATTTCTTTACATCTTCAACTTCTTTTCTTTCTTCTTCATCTTATTTTGTTATATTTTTTTATCTTCTTCTTATTCATTTTCTTGTTCTTCTTTTTCTTCCTCTATTTCTTTTTCAACTTCATCATAATCTCATCTATTTTTCTCATCATCATCATCATCATCATCTTCTTCTTCTTCCTCTTTTTATTTTTTAACTTCTTCATCATCTTATCTATTTTCCTTTTTATATTTTTCCACTTATTCTTCTTATTTTTCTTCTTCATCTTTTTCCAATTATATTTCTTCTTCCTTTTCTTCTTCTTCCCCTTCTTTTTTATATACTTCCTGCTTCTCTTCTTATTCTCTTTCTTCCTCTTTATCTCCTCTTCATATTGTTCTCCTTGTTCTTCTTATTATTTTTCTACTTCTTTTTCATTTTGTTCTTCTTCATCTATTTCTTGCTCCTCTTTATCTTCTTTTTTTCCTCCTCGTCTTCTTAAACTTATTCTTTTAATTCCTCCTCTTCATCATTTTATCCATCTTTTATTCTTCTTCATCATCTTTTTTTTTCTTGTTCTTCAACTTCTTTTTCCTCTTTTTATTATTCTTCTTCTTTCAATTATTCATCATCATCTTCTTTTTTCTTCTTATTCTTCTCCCTCATCTTCCTTTTCTTCCTCTACTACTTTATTCTCATCCTCCTTTTCATCTTTTTTTTCCTTTTCTTCATTATCTTTTTCTACTTCTAACTTTTCTTATTCTTTCTTTTTTTTCATTTTCTTTTTCTTCTTTTCCTCTTCTTCATTTTCTTATTATTCTTTTCATTTTCTTCATCTTCTTCTTCATCCACTTATCTTTCCTCTTTTCCTTCCTCTTATTTTTCTTCATCATCATCATGTTCTTCCTCTTCTTCTTATTTTTCTTTTTTTTTTGCTTCTTAAATATTTTTGTCTGTTCTTCTTTTATTCATATTTTTTTTTCTTCTACTTCTTCCTTTTCTTCCTCGCTTTTTTTTACTTTGTTATTACCACCCCCCTTCCTCTTCATCATCATCGTCATCGGCATCATCATCATCATCATTATTATTATTATCATCATCATCATTATTATCATCATCATCTTCTTTCTAATCTTGTTCTTATTTATTTTTCTTCATATTCATCTTTTTTTTATTTTGTTCTCTTATTCTTCCTCCTCCTTTTCTTCCTATTCATCTTTTCTTTTAACTCTTCCTCTTCTTCTTTTTTTTATATTATTATTCTTTTTCATTTTTTTTCTTCTTTTTATTCTTTTTTAACTTCTTCTTATTTTTCCACTTCTTCATCCTTTTCCACTTATTATTATTTTTTTCTTCATTTCTTTTTCTTCATCTTCTTCCTTTTATTTTTTTTCTGTTTTTTCTTCTTTTACTTCTTTCTCTTATATTTTTGTTCTTCTTCTTATTCTTCCAATTATTCATCTTCTTATTATTCTTGTTCTTCTTCCTCTAGTTCTTTTTATTCTTTTTCTATTTTTCATGTTCTTTTATTTTTTTTTTTTCTTCTTCTTCTTATTCATATTTTTATTCTTCCCTTTCTTTTTTTTCTTCTTATTCTTATTCACACTTTAATTCTTTCCATTATTCTTCTTTTTCTTCTTTTTTTTTTCTTCTTCTTTCTCTTATTATTTTTTTTCTTCTTCCTCTTTTTATTCTTCTTGTTTTTTCTCTTCATGTTCTTCCGCATCTTATTCCTTTTCATCATCTCTCCCTCCTCATCCTCATTCATTTGTATCTTATTCTTCTTCTTGTTCTTCATATTATTCTTTTATTTCTACTCCATTCTTTTCCAATTTTTACTTCTTATTATTTCTCTTCTTCTTGTATGTCCTCATCTTGTTCTTTTTCTTATTCTTGTTCTTCCTCTTGTTCCTCTTCATTAATCTTATTCTTCTTCTTTCATTTCTTATTTTTTTTCAATTTGTTCTTCCTCTTCTTCTTCCTCATATTCTTTTTCTTCTTCCTCTTCCTTTTTCTCTTCCTCTTCTTCCTATTCTTCTACTTCTTTTCATTTTCATCATCTTCTTCAATTTTTTATTATTCTTTTTTTTATTCTTTCTTTTCTTATTCTTCATTTTTTTGTCCTTTTTTTCTTCTTATTATCCTTTTTTTATTTTTTTTTTCCTTTTCTTCTTTTTTCTCCTCTTTTTCTTTTTCTTCTTCTTCTTCTTCTTCTTCTTCTTTTTCTTCATTTTCTTCTTGTTATTCTTCTTCTTCTTATTCTTCTTATTCTTCTTCTTATTCTTCATCATCATCATCATCATCTTCTTCTTCTTATTCTTCTTCCTTTTTTTTTCATTCTTTTTCTTCTTCATATTCTTCTTCAATTTATACTTTATGTTCTTTTTACTCTTCTACTTTTTCTACTTATTCTTCTTCTTCTTCTTTTTATCCTTCATCTTTTCCTTATTTATCTTATACTTCCTCTTTTACTCTTTTGCTCTTTTTCTCCTCCTCCTCCTCCTTATTTTTATTATCTTCTTCCTCTCTTCTTCTTCTTTTTCTTCTTTTTATTTTTCTTTTTCTTCTTCATCTTAATTCTTTCTTTCTTCTTCTTCTTTTAATACTACTTCACTTCTTATTCTTTTTTTTTCTTCTACATTTTCTTTTATCTCCTTGTTCCTTTTATTCAT